>CM069441.1:81242737-81275406 GCA_035610835.1 Ophiura sarsii | reverse complement strand
GATTTAAAGTTAATCCATAACTGATTAGTTTTTAATCCAATTTGATTATAATTGATGTAATCTTTTTAAAGATTAAAAAAAAGTAATCCAAGAAAAGATTACTTTTTAATCCTAATAGATTTGTCCTTCAGGACAATCCGAAATAGATTAAAAAGTTAATCTTTTAGATTTAAATTTTAATCTTTCAAATTTAGAGAGTAATCATTCGCGTGAACGAAAACGCGGATTAAGGGTGCTTTTTTACCACAACACAGGCCCGCGTGGGCAAGGCTCAAGATAACAAAATAAGTTTTTTTTTGTTAATTTCAGGCAAAATTTAGCACCAAATTTACTCTCTGACCGTACCAGGCCCGTAAGAAGGGGGGGCGATGGTGGCGATCGCCCCCCCTTTGAAAATCTTCCCCGGAAAATTTGTCTTCCCAAAATGCAATATTCTTTGCTTGTTTAGAGCCAAAATGTACCTCGATCGTGCAAAAAATAGGTGCAAATGTTTTGTTGTTGTTGAAAACGCCCCCCCCCACCCCCCTTGAAAAAAAATCTTATAGCGCATGGAACTTAATAGTTGGACGAAAACAGTTTTCGAAAGGGGCTGAGAATGCGTTTTCCGGCGATTTAATATCACAAGAAATTCAAAATTGTCTTGCAATTGACACCCTCCCAACCCCCCTGACCCATACGCGGTCGGAGCTGCTTTGCAGCTAAACACAAGATCAACATTGTCGCCCCCCCCCCCCCCCCCCCCCCATTTCAAAATACGTTCTGCCGCGCCTGGGTTGATTTATTGTCAGTAGACCATGTTCGGGGCGGTTCTCGGATGGGAGAGGTTTTTTGCTTGGCGAAGTATCAGAGGGTGTAGTTCGATTGTGTGACAGTGAAATTAAACACATTATGCGAAGTCGACTACTATTCTGTAAGAAAGTGATACAAAAAAAGCACAAAACAGAAAAAGCACAATACCTTAATGTTATAATACCAAATAACTTAGTGCGCCTTGGAATGTGCTGGTCATAGTGGACAAAGCTCACCATAAGTGGACATTTTCAATTTATTTTCACGATTTTCGCGCTAAAATCAGCAATCACCAAAAAAACACCTGTGCAATTATATTCATTTTATATGTAGGTCTATGTATGCTCGAAGCGTGAAAAAATTATGCGCGCACATTTTTTCTTCTTCACAGTAGTAGATTCACAGACTTTGGCTGGTGTACCATTTCAGTATAGGTACTACTGTAAAAACTGAAAATTTTGTGGTGGTTTTATTTTTCGCGCTTTTCGAGCAAAACATTTTCCGCAAAAATTATAACACACGGAAATATATTTTTTCAACATTCATACAGTGTATCCAGAAGGTCGCCCGCAAAAAAAACCAATTCGCGAAATGTCTATGATATCAAAATGCGCGAAGTATTTTCCCAATTGAGCTGAGGGGATATGCAATGATTTGAAATCTTATAATCTAATCATTGACACATATGGTTCAATGCTTCCCTGTCTTGAATCACATTCATACACTCTGAATAGTGTCGAACCAATCCAAAAGCAATACTAAAATGTGCATTGAAAGTGTCTAATGCACTCCACGTGTGCGCCATTCAATGCGCGCAACACGCGATTTGTTTTTATTCGTTGTTCTAGAATCGCAGGTTTGCTGATTTACACTGCGGGTGTTAGCAAACTTGTTAACATTCATTCATTCATTTTTATTAGGTCGTCCGTAGGAAGAGACCTTATGGAAGCATCCTTCGTGTGTGTTGTCTGTGTGTGTGTAGTCTGTGGGGGTGTGTCAACAATTTGGTATACACTTTTTGTTTTGTCCATTTCTTTTCCATACAATGACCAATTGCAATCAAACTTCAGTCATAGATGCAACATGGAAACCTTCATATGTTAATGAGGTCAAAGGTCACATACCAAGGTCAAAGGTCATCTGAGGTCAAGATGTAAAATTTAGTATACACTTTTTGTATTGTCCATTTCTTTTCCATACAATGACCAATTGCAACCAAACTTCGGTCATAGATGCAACATGGAAACCTTCATATGTTAATGAGGTCAAAGGTCACATACCAAGGTCAAAGGTCATCTGAGGTCAAGATGTAAAATTTAGTATACACTTTTTGTATTGTCCATTTCTTTTCCATACAATGACCAATTGCAACCAAACTTCGGTCATAGATGCAACATGGAAACCTTCATATGATAATGAGGTCAAAGGTCACATACCAAGGTCAAAAGGTCATCTGAGGTCAAGATGTAAAATTTAGTGCACACTTTTTGTATTGTCCATTTCTTTTCCATACAATGACCAATTGCAACCAAACTTCAGGCATAGATGCAACATGGAAACCTTCATATGTTAATGAGGTCAAAGATCACATACCAAGGTCAAAGGTCATCTGAGGTCAAGATGTAAAATTTAGTACACACTTTTTGTATTGTCCATTTCTTTTCCATACAATGACCAATTGCAATCAACCCTTGGTCATATATGCTATGCAACATGAACATCTTTATATGTTAATGAGGTCAAAGGTCACATACCAAGGTCAAAGGTCATCTGAGGTCAAGATGTAAAATTAAGTACACACTTTTTGTCTTGTCCATTTCTTTTCCATACAATGACCAATTGCAACCAAACTTGGGTCATAGATGCAATATGGAAACCTTCATATGTTAATGAGGTCAAAGGTCACATACCAAGGTCAAAGGTCATCTGAGGTCAAGATGTAAAATTGGCTGCATATGTAAAATTGATTACATTTAAACAGCTGAAGTACAATTGCAACCAAACTACCCATATAAACGGACGACCTATTTGGGACCGCTGTCCCTATTTTTTGTTTTTACATAGATCAAAATTATGCTCAAATCGTCTAATTTATCGACCTATAATCGTAGGTAGTTCATAAGGTCACAGGTCACTAATAGGTATATCAAATAAGGTGGGATCGTTTCAAAAAATCCTTAAAATCGTGATACGTGTCTCTATTTTAAATAGAAGTTGTCAAAAAAACATAACATTTTTGGTATCATATTAAAGACAATTTATCCAGCTACCGAATAAAAAAAGAATTAAAGCCACATGTTTAGCAACAGTAAAGTTATCAATCTAAACGTCGAGTGAGTCAAGGGTGGGAGCGGTGGACGAGGAGCCGGTGGACGAGGAGCCCATAGGTTTGTACACAAAATAGCGGAAAACTAGAACTTTTGAAATTGATGCCATTTTAAAAGTATACATAGTAAAGTTTTCAAACTTCTCATATGTGTTAATAACATGTGCCTGCTACTATGAATACTAATATTGAATTGTTATCTAGACATTCTCTACTAGAATATGATGTTCAATTCAGGGAGTGTTTTAATGTAAAAAATACACAGTTTTATTCATTTTATTGATTAAACAATGGCCAAATCGCAGTCTCTCTATTTCATTTGTGTGAATCTTCAGTCCTTTTCTACCCTGGGTAGTAAAACATTTAACTAAAAAAGCCAGAAGTGTTTCTTCACAGAATTGTTCATAGATTTATGAAAAATTTGCTATTTAGACCTATTTTGGACCACCCTGTATTCAAAATAAAAGGAACTTTAACGATATTCATGTAGTTCATTTTGATAATCATTTTCTTTTAAATTAAATGGTCCATGCTAACTAAATTTCATAGAATATTATATACAAACATTAATTTTATGCATTATTTCATCATAATTTTAGACACCCTGTACTTTTCCTGTGTACATTTTGGGCAAATGATTCTTAGCAAATTTGGTAGCACCTTCTGCGGTTGTTCTGATTTTGGTGACTATTTTCAGCTAAACCCTAATTGTACAAACTATCAAACTATTTTGTGAGGAGCAAAAACGATCAAATTTGTTATGTTCCACCCTGTAAAAATTGTACACACCCTGTATAATTTGATTCTTTTTTGCAAAAATAAAAAACCTTGAATCTTAAGCTTTCCAACAATATATAGTTTGTGGGTCATTAAGTATGTAAAACTTAAGTTTTGTCCCGTTTAATCAGAATTGGTGCATTTCTCAACATTATTAGAAGTGAAACTTTTTTTTGGACCAGTTTGTGACTTCTGACCATAACCAGAATAGTGACAAAGTTTTCTTGTGCCATTGTCCAAATTGATGATTTTCTTTCTGATTTAATCCTCATATACAAGAAGGATTAAAACTCTAAAAAGAAATGATGATCAGTATGGCTCACTTGTTAAGATAGCATGTTTGAATAGCGCGCTATTTGCTTATAGGTAGTTTAAATGTTATGCATGGATGCATGATATTTGGGGATAAGGTGCTTACACACTTTGAAATCCATTATATTGCAGCATAATCAATAGCATCTAAACAATGCAGATTTGGTCCTGATTGGTCAATTGTGGTTCCTCTAACGTAAAATGGAATAGGTCCAAATCAAACCGATCGTTCAAAATTTATGAATCTACTAACTGTATCAACCAGTATATCATCAGCCTGCTTTGATAATTGCCTAACTCATTTTTGTCTAGTTCTTAGAAAACAACAAAAGTATGAAAAGTGAGTTAGGCAATTATCGAAGCAGGCTGACGATATGTTGAATAGCAACATGAATAGTGCAGGTGAATTCCAACAGGAGCAGTAACTGTTGGATCGAATTAGGTTGGGGGATATACCTTTAGTGAAATAAGGCTTGTTATATGCCTAATACGAGTTAATATGACCTATTTTAAACAATTTTCATCATTAGCACAATCTGCCTTACTCACAATGCTGACTTAGGCAGAATTGCAATTGTGCATTTATCAAAACTTTTGACTGGTCAATGACTTAGGTATTATAACAGCATGTGCATAATGTAATGAAGTCATGATTTATGCAAAAAACTCAATTTCGCTGAAAAGTGAGTTAGGCAACAGATTAAGGGATTGGTATGGGATGGGATAGCATGTAGCAATTAACTTTTATTGGCAAAACAGTTCATGTTTAAACATTGCTCATTAACCGAGAAAGAGAGGGGAACTCAACTTTTTGATTATTGTTCAATCCTGGGTCTCAAAAAAGGGATTTGGTCAGCTGGGAAAAAAAGAAGAAAAAAACAATCTTTGAGAAAACATAGAGGTTTGAGAACGGAATCTATCAGAAAAGGTATTCCTGTAAGGGACGCACCATTTGATTTTCAGGGGGGTGGGCATGGAAGTTAGGGTCGGGCGGAATTTTAGTTTTCGTCGCCGACAGTGGCGACATTTTTTCTTCTTTTCGCAAAGGCGGCAAAGTTTTTCTTTATTAGGTTTTACTCAGTTACTCAGCAGTGGGTCAAAAAAAAATCCTAGTTGGTGAGCAAAGGTGTTTTTTTCTTCTTCCTGGATAGTGGGCAAAGTTTTTTGTTGTTCAGAAAAACTTTTATTCCCCCCTCCCCCCTCTGAGTATCTAATGGTACATCATACCACTTCTCAATGTCAATTCTCCCCCACCCCGTGGGAATATACCTTTCACTTGGGCGTGGTACTATAAGTTACCATGCATGCAATTTCCGCACCGAAAAGTAATTAATAGATTACATTCATTTTCTTTTTGTAATTTAATTTTGACAGGTATTATTTACAGCACGCCGCAATGTTTGCGCATACCAGTATCAACGTCTCCCCGGTTCTATGTGCCCGTAACAATTTCTGCTCATCAATCGTGTGTATACTTTAATAACCCGTTAACTCGTGGCTGGCTGATGCTGTACTCATTTGTCACTACATGTAGTCAGCCTATCAGTGCATAAAGCTAGTTAGCTTCATACTCAGAACGGAAGGTGATTGAACTTGGCACGGAAGAGCAAAGTCCTGATGGATGCGGCCTATCGCTCAACTACTCTGTACAGCTAATGGTAAGTGAATTTTTGAAGAGTGTTGACATAGTTACCAAGTGGATAAGGGATGATTGGTCTTTGATGATTTCAAGGATGTTATAACGGTGACTTATTTGACATTGTACTTGTAATGTGTACATTTGAATTGTGCATATTACTTCAAATATTCAGTCATGCTGAATTGCATTTGGACCCTTTAAAACTTGTATGGGTTCATCAATTTAAACTTTAAGAATGATGATCATATGTGATGCGATCAATCGAAATGAATCTGAGGAATGTGTTCCTTTGTTTTTGGGTTATATCTCAAAATCAATATTTGCGACTTCCAACTCATGTGTGACCCGTCACGTTAAAATGGACATGTTGGGGGCCCCGAGTCAATTCTGAGTTATTGGTATGACTTAAAACAACACATTTTAAGCTTTAAAATGATACCATGTTGTAGGCAATCGGATTTTGTAATCACAGAAGATATGGATTGAAGAAGCATAGTAATTGTTTCTATTATTTTCTTTATATTTCACTAAATATATTGACCTCTATCTCAAAACTGTGTTTGCAGACAACATGTCCCTTTTGACGTGACTGATCACATTTTGTGTGATCACACCACAATGACTTTACTATCAGTGGTATAGCGAGGGTATATGGCGAACAGGGCTAGGATATCGATTCCAATGCCCACTTATTGAAAATCAGATGAAAACTACAAAAAAACCCACACAAAACCCATTGATTTTAGGATTTGGTACCGCCCCATCTATTCTTACTTTTAGCCTTTTTGTTGTTGTTATTTTTTCTTTTTCCTTTCTTTTTTGTTTTGTTAGATTATGTTTGTTTGTTACCGGTAATTAACGGTAACCTTCCCAGTAGAAACAGCCAGATTAATCTTAACGGTATGTTCTGTGAACCGTGTTACGCTGGATTATTCGCATTGTGAGGCAATCTTTTTGTGGTGGGGCGGCATTGTTTGGTATAACAAAAGGTCAAATGTCGTGGCCCATCGACTAGGATCGATAAACTTAGCGGTAACTTTTGGCGAGTAGAAACAGGGGGGATTAAAAACTTGCTGTTAAATCTTACCATTAACTTTGCAATGCCGCATTGAATGCCCCAGTAGAAACACGCTCAGTCTATATGTATGACCAAGTGGAAAGCTTGGCCGAGTGACAAGTATAACATTCTTTTCCTAGAATTGACCAAATAAATCTTGAATCAAGGCTGGCTATTTAAAAACGACTGCCAAGATGATTAGATGTGACACGATCAAGAGGAACGAGTCGGATGTCGACCCTGGTCGAAAATGAGTTTTTTTATCCCGTCTTAAAGAGGACACTCGGAGCTTTCAGAAACTGAAAACCCCATGTCTATACGATTTTTTGTTATAAAGTTATGTCAAATGAAGTTCACAAATTTCCATCAAAACTTATGGATACCCCTCACACTAAATTGGCCATATCTCAATTTGGGATTCCCCGACATCCGACTCATTCCTCTTGATCGCGTCACATATAGCATTCTTTAAACATCTTTGAGTATAGCTGTTTTTGAGGTCTATGACAAAATGGTAAAGCTTTCCTTCAGAGTAAACATATTAAAACCAAAGGAAATATTTATAGAAGCATTTAATGCATTAGACTGTAAATCATAAAAGCATTACAGGTTTTATTTTATCATTATATACACATTAATAGCACATACACAGCCAATCCAGAATTCCACAAATTTCACTTATTGTACAGCTTCAGAATGCTGTAAATTTGACATCGTAAATAACCTGATTAATTACAGCACTGTAATTATTACCCAACTTGGTGTGTGTGTGTTTAATAGTAGATGATTGTCTAAGTCTGGGTGAGTGAGAGGTGTCCTACTGTGAAAGTGCGTGTATCTGGTGTGTAGGGTAGAGCTCTGCCATATAAATCATCACTAAAATGGTCACTGTCGATGAGTGCTATTAATTCCTTATAGCACTCGGCAGCTACGCTGCCTCGTGCTATAAGTCATACTAAACACAGTAATGTATTAATGACTCATTTAATTATGCTTTAAAGAGTGAGTTGCATTTTTCCTCATTTATTGTATGATTGAAGATACTTACCAATATTTCGCTATTACTACAGGGGCGGGCGCATTTTTGAAACATTTTGTGAATATTTGGAATGTAGATACCTGCTGTGTGGAAAGTGTTAAGGTTGGTAATTGACCCCGGGGAGACAAAGGGATAATGGCTAGTAATACGTCATAGCAGCAAACAATTGAGATGCGTTAACATTTTAAATCTAAAAAAGGTTTTGACAATGAAATTTGTGAAGTCGGTGTGCCGGGTGGGTGTGACTTCAATTAGTGATATCAATCAAGTTCAAACTATGACGTCAACCATATAAGTAGGTCGTAAACTGCGTAGGTTATACCACATGAACAAAACATTCCTGAGGTAAACCTCTTTTTGGTTGCATCTGCTGTGCACTGTATTGTAGTATTTGTAACGCTTGGTTAACCTTCTAAGAAGTTTGGAATTCACAGATTATTAAGCCATAAGGCAAAAAAAAAGAGATTTGATTGTCCTTGTCTGCCCAACTGTCGACATTTTTTCATTATGTTTTCTTCAATTTTTTTTTATTTTTTACTCATTTTAGTGGGAAAAAAAAAAATTGTTTTAAAAATTGTTTAGAAAATAAAAATACTCATCAAAATATTACAGATTTTTGTTTCCGTTCTGGTTTACCACAACAAGTACATCTAATTTTACTTTTGGTACCTGAAAAAAGGGCAAGGGAGAAAAAACCCAAGAAAACCCCCCTTTTTCCGACCAACCGACCCAACTTTTGAAAGTGATCTATGGACAATCAAACAATTTCTTTTTTAGCCTGACCTTGCCAGAATTAGGACTTTTTTCTCAAACTACAAGGAAGAAAACAATGGAGGAAAGGTGAGAAAAAGATACCCGCACTTGGCTGAGCCAGGGCTTGAACCAGGGTCTATTGCGTGGTAGGCAAGTGATACTGCAACACCACTGTGCACCGAAACTGGCTTGCAAAACATTAAATTGTTTGACGCCATATACAGACTGTCCGCCCGAAATGATTAGGTCCCTTGTTTTTTTCATCATCATTGATACAATGTACTCTTTCATTAGAATTTTAGATCATGAATGTCGGATTTATCAAATTGAAGATACACATCATTGTGTTAGTCATGGTGAATTTTATTTAGATGAAATTAGATACATTTTAACCACATAAAACTGCGTATATTTTGCTTGAGATAATAATTTCATACTTTGTAGGCATAGACAAAAATGAAATCAAAGCCACTGCTAATTTACCCAATACCAATTCAATAGCTAGTCCTTAAACAGTTGTCAAATAGAAAAAAAGGATATGGGGTCACTCAAGTGTGACAAACTTCTTTTACCCTTCAAATGAATTAACATGAAGAAAAATGGTTGTTCAAATCATTAAAATGATTGGAACAACCATTTTTGATACTATTAAATAACAGTTAAAACAATAGTAAAGAAACCAAAGATTTAATTTGTATGCACTTTGTCGAAAAGGTGAAATCACCATCTTACACAATGTGTAAGATCTCATATTTGACTCTCTTACAGTTATGCACTTATCAATTGCAAGTCTGGCCCGGGGACCCGGGGCATGGTGGGACCATGCTGGGGCCGTATACGAGTGTACAAAAAATGATGCCCGGCTATGCGGGGAGTGTACACGGACGTACAAACTGTGTCCCTGCTAGCCGGGGCGTGTAGCGGGACGTACACTAAGGAACACAAATGTACACCCCGGGCACCTGCTATAAATAAGCTAGAGATGCGATGCACTTGACGAAATAAGCCTAATAACACATAGGGAACATATAGAAATGCATTCCGTTATGGTTGCAGAAAGAAATAAGCGACCTTGGGACTGTAGCCGGGTGAATACTTTGTCCTGGAAAATGGGTGGCAGGGACTGTACACTTTGTCCCGGCCAAGGGGGCCGGGACTGTAGCGGGGACGTACAAAAAATGGTGCCCGACCCTGCAGGGACCGTGCAGGATTGTACCCGGGACGTCACATGGGCAATTTGTACGTCCCGGCCCTAATCCCCGGTTCGCCCGGGGCTGGGGATGCAATTGATAAGTGCATTATTCAGGCACATTGGTTGAAGATACAAATGACACAAATTTTGTATGTTTTCGTCGCCATTCCATTCTCAGCAACATTTATTAACTTAAACGTACTGCACGTCTGATCTTAATGAAAACAAATTACGAAGAGAGCGATTTCCTATTTTCAAGGCGCTGTGATTGGCCCGTGGCCAGTCACATCTGAGCGCCGATTGGTGTAAATTAGCATAAATCAAGCGTGTCCAACCTGCGGCCCGCGAAGCAATCCCAAAATTCCCAATGATGCGGCCCGTTTTAACCGGAACTCCCTAGGTTACACAAATGGCGGATTTATTTAGTGGTGTGCTCCCTTATAATTAGTAGGGTGACGCGGTGCATTTAATAAATATAACTTGAGGCATGATTGCGTGTTAAAATCCCTGGTTAAAATGGCGCTTGCAGCAGCAACAGCGAGTAAAAAGAGGAAATAATACGATTACACGAAGAGAAGCTGGTATTCATTGAGCAATGAGCTCATTTTTTCTTCCTAAGCTTCCCCCTCCTCTGGACGTGTTTTGAAATGTTTGACAATCACTGCGGCCCGTGAATGGATCTCAAAATCACAATTAGGCCAGGGGTGGTAGAAAAGGTAGCACATGCTTGGCATAAATGATACGTTGTCAAGGAGTTGACCATAAGGCCAACAAAAATTAATTGTTTGTTTATCAATAGAGGGTCCTCAAAAGGTAGAGTCGGTAGGTCGTTTTTTTAAATAAAATAAAAAAATTATTTTTAATACGGATATTGTATTTGGGAATATACATTCGGCATGAATACTGTGAAATTTGACAGTATCAAACTCTTTGTCCACCTTCAACTGACGATTTCGATGTCTTTGCCAGATTGTCTTTGGGGCAGATTGTTAATATAAAGTTCTAATATTGTCGCATTGGTTGCAACACTGCAAACTCGGCCAAATATTTGTTGATAGACCCAGGAAAAACGAGCTTAAAACGAGATAGACCCAGGAATAATGAGCTTAAACCACCACCATGGTATTTTGTGGTATTGGAGGGGGGTTAGGGGTTGACACTTTCAAATGGGATTTTGTTCAGGGCTGTAAATGGTTGTCTTTGGTTATAGCATGGCAGCTAGTGAGGTTTGATTTGCATGGACTGTTCTTCCATTGAAACACATTCTATATTTTATCATAATATGATGTAGTCATATATTAGGGTGGGCAAACCTTACAGGTTTAATAAAACATATCGTCAGCCTGCTTCAATAATTGCCTAACTCACTTATCAGCGAAATTGAGTTTTTTGCATAAATCATGACTTCATTACATTATGCACATGCTGTGATCATACCTAAGTCATTGACCAATCAAAAGTGCTGATAAATGCACAATTGCAATTCTGCCTAAGTCAGCATTGTGAGTTAGGCAGATTGTACTAATGATGAAAATTGTTTAAAATGGTCATATTAATTCGTATTAGGCATATAACAAGCCACATTTCACTTAAAGGTATATCCCCAACCTAATTCTATCCAACAGTTACTGCTCCTGTTGGAACTCACCTGCACTTATTCATGTTGCTATTCAATATATCGTCAGCCTGCTTCAATAATTGCCTAACTCACTTTACATACTTTTGTTGTTTTCTAAGAACTAGAAAAAATGAGTTAGGCAATTATCGAAGCAGGCTGACGATATGGATCATTGTACTTTATTATAGTTCAATCGTTCCAAATTGGCGAGAAATATTCGGTTTTTATCTATCCGCGTGCAAAAGTAATCCAAGCGTACAAGCGCGATTTTGGCATACGCAAGCGTCACGCATACGATGTCACTGCAATATTGTGCCCTGCGAGTGTTTTGCGCGAGACGCTCTTCTGAATTCATTCGCTGCTGTAAACAGGTTCGCCAATTTGGAACTGACTGAACTATAGTATTGTTTTGTGGCTCCGATCAAAGACAGTTGCTTCGTTTAAAATAGAATTATGAAAACTAGATTTCTACATGCAGGCAACTTCACTGGTTCATTGATTCCAATTCAATTTAACATACAATTTTGACATTATGATGGATTGCTGCATGCACAATAAATTTCTATCATCAGACTTTTACACAAAATACGTCAATGCAATACAACCCTGCGCGTGTGCGTAGGACAGTAGTAATTGTCGGTGATTGTAAAGCTGTATTCTGTTGTTGGAAACTTATTCAGTATGTGAACCAATAGTTTAACGAGGAGGAAGTGGGATATGTTACCTGTTGCTTGTGTAGCGTTGTAAACTTACACCATAATACTACTGTGTCTATAGTTGGTAAGTGTTTTTGTTTTGTTGTTGTTTTTTGTATTTCCCTGTATTATAATTATATTTAAAATGTAAAATATCAATTGGAGTTTGTAAAAAACCTTTCCAACTTTTGGCAATTATTAACTAATTGTATTTCTCACTAGGGAGGAAATCTACAGTTGCTTGGGTAGAAAATTCACTGTACACTCTAAAAACTGTTTTTAGCGAGTAAACATTTTTCTAAACACATTCTTGCTATCACTTTGTAAACATGTTCAGAGGCTAAACGTCATGTGTCAAATCACTAAACATTGGTGTTCAATTTCTAAACACTAACAGTCAATACGCTAAACATACTTTTCTACACACATCTTTGCTATCACTTTCTAAACACACTTTTTAGAGTGTATAAAATGAGAATGCGAGTCTCCTCACTATTTTGTTATTATGGCTGTTGGCTAACCAAGTTGTTTTGAATCTTTAAAAACATACAGACTATAACAAAAAAAGTTATACAATTGCAATTTCATTTTTAACCCAATATTAAAATCATGCAAGGTCAATATCGTTTTACACTCTGTTATAAGTGGTGGTGTGTTGACTACCAGAAAAAAATTATTTGGTCTTTTTAACTGCTTTTGTTTAAAACTTATGATCAATCTACTAAGTCGTCTAGAAATCAAGTTGGGCCACTTTCAATCCGATCACCAAAGATTCCTGCCCGAACCAGGGGCGTCATATGGGTGGGGGACAGGGGGACACGTCCCCCCCCACTTTTCAAAGTGGGGGGGGGGGGGGACATAATAGCAGATGTCCCCCCCACTTTTTTGAATAACCCTGAGGCTGAAAGTGTCTAATTATGATGATGATGATGAGTGATGATGATGCCCCCTCAAAAGAAGCCATTTTTTGCGCGGATTTTTCAAGTTTTAATTATTCAAGCTTAACAACATGGTTTCAGGAACGTTTTCTGGACCATTTTAGTGAGAAAAAACCCATTTTTGCCCGCTTCGTGCGAGTTGGCAATGTTTCTTCATTCAAGTTATAAAAAGATGGCTCAGGAACATTTTTCTGGAGCTTTTTAGTGTTAAAAATAGCCATTTTTTTTCTCGCTTTGTGCGAAATGGTTACAATGTTTATTCAGGCTTTATAAAACATGTTTCAGGAACGTTTTCTGGATCATTTTTGCGCGTTTTGAGCGAATTGGTTTCATTGTTTATTTCAAGCTTAAACAAAATGGCTTCATGAACGTTTTTCCGGACCATTTTAGTGTTAAATAACCATTTGTTTGCGTGCTACGCACAAATTGTTTTCAATGTTTTATTATTCAAGCTTAACAAGATTGCTTCAGGAACGTTTTCAAGATCATTTCAGTGTAAAAAAAACCCAATTTTTTGCACGCTACGCGCGAATTAGTTTGAATGTTTTTTATTCAAGCTTAACAAGATGGCTTCATGAACGGGTTTCTGGACCATTTTAGTGTTAAAATAACCAATTTTTGCGCGCTATGTCGCATTTTAGTTTCATTATTTATTTATTATTCAAGCTTTTAACAAGATGGATTCAGGAACGTTTTTCTAAACATTTCTTTTTACAATATCTATTTTTTCACGCTCAGCGTGAATTATTTTTACTACTTTGTTATTAAATTGGAACAAGATGGTTTCAGAAAAGTTTTCAGTACCTTTTTATTATTTAGCATTTTTTGCACGCTAGCAAAGTAGTTTCCCCTGTGCGAGCTTTTAAACAATCTATACTTAAATCAGGAAAATATGCTCAACTTCTTTCTTGCATTGACAAAAAAAACCAAAATATTTATTGGAAATGAAGAGGTGGCTTTTCGATAAACTTTGGTCAAAAGTATACACCAGATCGCACCAAATGAGTTCAAAAATTGAAATTTTTTCTACTTCTGAGGGGGGCACATCCCCCCTCAGACACCGCCATGTCCGATCATACCTGATCAATTTCATTTTTTGGGGCCGCCCCCTAACCTTTTCTGGATCCGTGTCTGATGTCCCCCCCACTTTTGAAAACGGGATGACGCCCTTGGCCCGAACCAGCATGTTTCTGTCTGATTTTGGTCAGTCATAAGTAAAATCTAGAGGGGTTATTCCTGTGTGCACATGGCTGATGAGACCGTTCACTCTGCTATCCATAGGAAAGATTGCTTCCTCCAATGAAAATATCATGCATAAATCTTTCATGCCGCACCCTAGCCACTGTGCATATTGGAGTCTCCTTGGAAAGTCTGCCGCCAGACGATTCACTTTAAATGAACCATTGTCTCAGGCAAGAGCGCTCTATGTCCATATGGTTTGATTTCATTCATACTGTTCTTCCCAGTGATTTAGCTTAAGTGGCCCAGATGATTTCACGACTACTTAGACAATTGATCATATATCTGCTTCCTGAACACGGATTTTCATGAAACAAAGCTTATTAAGCACCTGAGAAAATTTCCTATGGATGATATTAAATCTTGAAACTGAAATTATTTTTAACGTTATTTTCAAAATTGTATAACTTTTTTTGTTACAGCCTGTATCTGAAATCAAAGTGAAGAGAAAATAAAATAATATGTTTGGGTTTTTTAGTTGCCAAACCAAAGCTATGGCCCTATTTGTCATGCTTGTATAGAGTTCGGTGGCGCACTACGCCGTACATATCAAGCGCAGCTCCAAGAGGACTTGAGCGCCATAGGCTTACAACCTAATGCCGCCGTTGATGCCGCCCAAAACCGAACTGAGTGGCAGCGGCGTGTGAAGGCACTGAAATAACAATAGACACAACGCCTCGTGTCCCTAAAGAATGAAAGACACGAGTAGCGTCAAATTGATGATGATGATATAGAGTTTGTGCTCAAAAGCCACTATGTTCAGTTGTATGAAAAGAAACCTCTGACACGCACCAATAATATGTGAAGAAAAATGGGTTGATTTTGTCATGACCAACATTTGCCCAAATTTGTTCACATTTTGGACAATAAATGTGAAAATACAAATATTGTATTAAAATTATGTTGAATTGGGTGATTGATATACACCCAAATTTGTCCACGTTTTTGGATAAAGAAATGTTATATAAATACTCCTGTAAAATTGTTCAAATCAAGTGGTGACCTATTTTGGAAAAATGGCAAAAATAATGTATTAGGGCGGCAGATACCCGTTATTATAATTATGTTAGTTCCCACATAATCCCACAGAGGGGGTGGAGGAGGACAAATTATGTTAAAAAACACCTTTAAAGGCATATTATGTGATCTTTTCCAAGTAGCGCCCTATATCATTGATTTTTACTATGAAAGTAGATTTTCTTGCAGATTTGCATTTTTGATCATAAATCATAAAGATCTTCCAAGTTACAGATCGACACAATTCCTAATTACTTCAAAATCATGGTTTGAATATAGATTGTACCACTATGGTACAAATTTTACTCTAAATTCACTCTAAAACCATGATTTTGAGGTAATTAGGAATCGTGTCGCTCTGTAACTTCAAATAAATTTATGATTTATGATCAGAAAAGTAAATCTGCAAGAAAATCTGCTTCCAAATTGTTTTCGAGGATTGTGGGCGTCCCCTGGAAAAGATCACATAATATACCTTTAATCCACATTTCCATTCACACAGATGTGCTTACAAGTTACAATCCGAGTGTATGCCCCCTTCCCAATGACCTCTTTGGCACTGATATGCCCACACTTGCTTTTCCTGGCAAATGCACAACAAATGCATTTAGATGCATACCTGAATTACTGTAAAACCACTTCAACAAAATTCAACACCCCGCGAAAACTGACAATTTTGCATTGAAAGTAACAATAAAATGGCCAGATTCGCGAAATTAAATGCCCGCTAAAATAGCAGTAACTTTCAATTTTGCGAAATAAAGTATCCGTGAAATTATAGTGTTTCATAATATTTGTGGACCACAAATTGTTGTCATTTTCTATTGATGCAGCAAGTAGTTCAAATCTTTCGTTCTTGGAATTTCTTGGAACATCTGACGTATGTAACTCACCACGACGGATTAAGGCCATTAAAAATTTAGCTTTTAGACTTGTTATTAAAAGCTCTGCCAAGTGGGGTTAAAATCACAATGGTCTCTTATCAAAACGTAATTTGTTAAGGAAATCACAAATGATCATGGTACAGGCATTTGAAGTTTCTTTGTATTTCATTCATCAATAATTTGTATTGCAGTAAAGAAGTGAGCAGAGCTATTACGACTGAAATTGTTCCTTTTGCAAATATTTTGTTAAAATATGCATAAATATTGTCATAGTACTTTAATATGTGCTCTTGTGAAAAAACAATCTTACAAATAGCAGCAATTGCAGATAGGACTTTGTTGCACTTAACCCTTAAAAAGTTCATAGCGCTTTCATCCTTACACACAATTGTGATTGCAAGGTTAACGCCTGTTAAGACTATAAGGGTATGATTCTCTTAGTGAAATCTTTGTTATAATACTAGCTGAGACTTTATTTTTTGTTTGTTCAAAAATTATATTTGAGAGTGCATTGATACATACCCTTTTATACACGAGTGTCCTCCCACTCATCCCCACCCCCAGTCCCTGGCTGGGATAAATTGCCATTACCACACAAGAAAGACGATTAGAAATTACTGCATTGTGTTTTAGCCATGTTAATTTACTTGAGTGATTAGGTACAGCCGTACAGCCATTTATGATTCAGGGAAATAATTAGTATGACTTATAGCACGAGGCAGCGTAGCTGCCGAGTGCTATAAGGAATTAATAGCACTCATCGATAGTGACCATTTTAGTGATGATTTATATGGCAGAGCTCTACCCTACACACCAGATACACACCACTTTCACAGTAGGACACCTCTCACTCACCCCGACTTAGACAATCATCTACTATTAAACACACACACACACACCAAGTTGGGTAATAATTACAGCGCTGTAATTAATCAGGTTATTTACGATGTCAAATTTACAGCATTCTGAAGCTGTACAATAAGTGAAATTTGTGGAATTCTGGATTGGCTGTGTATGTGCTATTATATTTGATATTAGCTGTATCATCGTTGCCTGATTGCCAATTTATGATCGATTATAAAATGTTTAAGTACTTACTCTATATATTGTAACGCATGAAATGTCCGCGGCATTCAAATTTCGCTAATCACCGACTTTTGTTGTTGTAAAGGAACGCCTAGTGATCCAAGGTCGATCAGGCCCATCAACCAAACAGGGGTTTCCCCTTTGGCCTACACTGTTATTACGGTTGTGTAAAATTTTACACAACTGCTATATGAACCTAGCAACTGTTGCGTGAACAGTTTGCACAATCTAGTTGTGTAATATCTACACAATAGTTGTGTAGTATTTCTAAACAATAATGTGTAACATTAACTTACCCCAACAATTAGTTAATTTTCTACACAATAGTTGTGCATTACTATTGGGTTGTGGAATGGCCATTTTAATCATGGCTTACACAGCAATTGGTTAATTTTCTACACAATAGTTGTGCATGGGTTTTGGAGAGTTGATTGAAGTATTTGATGGTAAGTATATGTTTCACTTGAAATATTTCAGTAACAAATATGAATGTAGTAAAAAGTATTCAGTATGTGTGATTCTATCAGTTGGCTTTTTTGGTAAATTAGTGCAAAATTATATTGTCGTGTAACTGTGAAGTGTAAACTGCAAAGTAATTAGTTATTATTACTGAAATATTTCAAGTGAAACATATAATATACTTACCGTCAAATACTTCAATCAACTCTCCAAAACGTCACTCCTCAAGCAACACCAACACGTACACCATTTCGTTTCCAGTAATTTTGGTCACAACAAGGGTAATTTGTGATTGGTTTATTCTTATCACGTGCTTCAAAGTCTACACAACTGTTGTTTAAAATTCAGTTATCGCGGCAATTCAATTTTATATAATCGAATTACATTTTACACAACCTAGTATTAACGCAATTGGACATGATTACACAACCTTGTTTGTTCACACATGGTTTTTTAAAAATCTTTTCACACAACATTTTTTTACACATGAAAATAGCAGTATAATAGTTCATAGGAAATCAAGGATGAATCCCGATAATATCAATCTGCACATAAATGCTGTTCAATCACATCCCACTTATAAAATAGGGATTTCACATGAAAATCATTGTTAGCGAGAATCTGGCTACTTTGGCATAACATTTTGGCAACAATGTCTTCATGTTGAATGTATTACTTGTAGAGAGTATACACGGAATCCACTTCACTAATACCTGCCCGTAACAAAAAGGTTCTTGTTCCCGTTGTATTTGTTGTTCAAATCTATTCAATGCACACGTCTCAAAGCTCTTCAATAAAAGTGTTCAAAGTGTTACTGTTCAAAGAATGACATACATTTGGCGAGTTATTATGAAACGAGTACACTCTTAGAAAAAATGGTTCGTTTAAGAACCCTTTTTTGTCCCGCGGGGAGCACCTTTTGGCCTAAAAGGTTCTAAAAAGAACCTTAGAATGGTTCTTTGAAGAACTTTCAAATTTTAAATAAGACCTAAAGGTATATTTACTTTTTTGTTTTATGTAATATGCAAATTCAAGAGAAATGTAAACAAATTTAATCCTTTTCAACTGTTAAAAATCATTTCTTCTTGGCTAAAAACATTTTTTACCGTTTTACCAAGAACCATTGAGGGTTCTCCATAATTTTTTCCCAAAAGGTTCTTGAAGCTTGAGGAACCATTTTCTTGGCTAAAGAACCCTTTTAGAACCTTTTTTGGTTCTAAAAGGAACCCTATAAAAAATGTCCAGCAATTTAGCCTAAAGAAATGAATGGACACCATAAAATGTGTACCGATTTGAATTTTTGGGTATGATTTCACATTTTGAGCTATGTATAAAGTCTGTGTAGCTAGCCGGTCATACTGCAACACATTTGACGGAGAAAAAAAAATCATACAATTTAGCCTAAAAAATGACAGACACCATAAAATGTATCCTGATTTGATTTTTTGGACATGATTTCACATTTTGAGCTGCGTATCAAGTCTGTGTAGCTAACGGGTCAAACCGCAACACATTTGACGGAGAAAAAAACATTCCGGCAATTTAGCCTAAAAAATGGCGGACACCATGAAATGTGTCCCGATTTGATTTTTTGGATATGATTTCACATTTTGAGTTACGTATAAAGTCTGTGTAGCTAGCTGGTCATACTGCAACACATTTGACGGAGAAAAAAAAATCAGACAATTTAGCCTAAAAAATGACAGACACCATAAAATGTGTCCTGATTTGGGTTTTTTGGACATGATTTCACATTTTGAGCTGCGTATAAAGTCTGTGTAGCTAACGGGTCAAACCGCAACACATTTGACGGAAAAAAAAACATTCCGGCAATTTAGCCTAAAAAATGGCGGACACCTTGAAATGTCTCCCAATTTGATTTTTTGGATATGATTTCACATTTTGAGCTACGTATGAAGTCTGTGTAGCTAGCCGGTCATACTGCAACACATTTGATGGAGAGAAAAAAAATCCGACAATTTAGCCTAAAAAATGACAAACACCATAAAATGTGTCCTGATTTGATTTTTTGGACATGATTTCACATTTTGAGCTGCGTATCAAGTCTGTGTAGCTAACGGGTCAAACCGCAACACATTTGACGGAGAAAAAAACATTCCGGCAATTTAGCCTAAAAAATGGCGGACATCATGAAATGTGTCCCGATTTGATTTTTTGGATATGATTTCACATTTTGAGCTACGTATAAAGTCTGTGTAGCTAGCCGGTCATACTGCAACACATTTGATGGAGAGAAAAAAAAATCCGACAATTTAGCCTAAAAAATGACAAACACCATAAAATGTGTCCTGATTTGATTTTTTGGACATGATTTCACATTTTGAGCTGCGTATCAAGTCTGTGTAGCTAACGGGTCAAACCGCAACACATTTGACGGAAAAAAAAACATTCCGGCAATTTAGCCTAAAAAATGGCGGACACCTTGAAATGTCTCCCAATTTGATTTTTTGGATATGATTTCACATTTTGAGCTACGTATGAAGTCTGTGTAGCTAGCCGGTCATACTGCAACACATTTGATGGAGAGAAAAAAAATCCGACAATTTAGCCTAAAAAATGACAAACACCATAAAATGTGTCCTGATTTGATTTTTTGGACATGATTTCACATTTTGAGCTGCGTATCAAGTCTGTGTAGCTAACGGGTCAAACCGCAACACATTTGACGGAGAAAAAAACATTCCGGCAATTTAGCCTAAAAAATGGCGGACATCATGAAATGTGTCCCGATTTGATTTTTTGGATATGATTTCACATTTTGAGCTACGTATAAAGTCTGTGTAGCTAGCCGGTCATACTGCAACACATTTGATGGAGAGAAAAAAAAATCCGACAATTTAGCCTAAAAAATGACAAACACCATAAAATGTGTCCTGATTTGATTTTTTGGACATGATTTCACATTTTGAGCTGCGTATCAAGTCTGTGTAGCTAACGGGTCAAACCGCAACACATTTGACGGAGAAAAAAAACATTCCGGCAATTTAGCCTAAAAAATGGCGGACATCATGAAATGTGTCCCGATTTGATTTTTTGGATATGATTTCACATTTTGAGCTACGTATAAAGTCTGTGTAGCTAGCCGGTCATACTGCAACACATTTGACGGAGAACAAAAATCTGGCAATTTAGCCTAAAAAATGACGGACACCATAAAAAGTGTCCCGATTTGATTTTTTGGATATGATTTCACTTTTTGAGCTACATATAAAGTCTGTGTAGCTAACGGGTCAAACCGCAACACATTTGACTGGGAGAAAAAGAAATCTGGCAATTTAGCCTAAAAAATGACGGACACCATAATAATGTGTCCCGATTTGATTTTTTGGATTTGATTTCACATTTTGAGTTACGTATAAAGTCAGTGTAGCTAACGGGTCAAACTGCAACACATTTGACGGAGAAAAAATAATTCCGGCAATTTAGCCTAAAAATGACAGACCCCATAAAATGTGTCCCGATTTGATTGTTTGGATATGATTTCATTTTTTGAGCTGCGTATGTAGCTAACGGGTCAAACCGCAACACATTTGACGGAGAAAAAACATTCCGGCAATTTAGCCTAAAAAATGGTGGACACCATGAAATGTGTCCCGATTTCATATTTTGGATATGATTTCACATTTTGAGCTACATATAAAGTCTGTGTAGCTAGCCGGTCATACTGCAACACATTTGACGGAGAAAACAAATCCGACAATTTAGCCTAAAAAATGACAGACACCATAAAATGTGTCCTGATTTGACTTTTTGGACATGATTTCACATTTTGAGCTACGTATAAAGTCTGTGTAGCTAACCGGTCAAACCGCAACATATTTGACGGAGAAAACAAATCCGGCAATTTAGCCTAAAAAATGAGTGACACCATAAAATGTCTCCTGATTTGATTTTTTAGATATGATTTCACTTTATGAGCTACGTATAAAGTCTGTGTAGCTAACTGGTCAAACCGCAACAAATTTGATGGAGAAAAAAATTCCGGCAATTTAGCCTAAAAAATGACGGACACCATAAAATGTGTCCCGATTTGATTTTTTTGATATGATTTCACTTTTTGAGCTACGTGTAAAGTATGTGTATAATGAACTGATCAAACCGTAACACATTTGACGTATCAAATGATGTTCGCATTTCAAATTTTATCTCCAATATAAGTTTACATTAAATAATCGTGATTTAGCCGAAAAGGTGTTTTTAAGTAAGCTTACTTTTATTGTTTTTGTTTATTATTTTGATGAATGAAATGATGGATAATTTTCAAATCAAATGTTTAGAGACATTTCGAGAATCAAACTATCCATTATAACAACACATCGCTAACAATGTGAGTGTGACAGTCATCGAATCTGGTTCCGCTGGGATCCTAAAGTACCAACCACATTAAACATGTCTACCGAAACCGCTCAACCAAAAACCATGCAACCCGATAACCGCAAAACCCGCGAACCACGAAGCCCGAGAACCGCTCTAGTTAGATATGTTATGAATACAGAGTTTCTATTGACAGAGGGTAGGAGATTTCTTACGATTGTTTGCTCTGTTCAAAGGTTAGTTGACATTGGGTTGCATGATTGTATTGTATACAAACATGATTCGTTGAAGTTGATGACCAATGATGACAGAAGAGAAGTTTTTCAGTCAGCATTGGATTGGATGTCCAGTATTTACTGTATGGATGGAGAGTGGTGGGAATATATTGAGGACTATAATGTTGTGTTTGATATGACTGTCAACATGGTCAAGTTGTCAGTCTACCATCAGACCATACAGTGGCAAGTAGTTTAGTCTAATTTAGACATGTCTGTTGAAAGTTTGGAGAAAGTTAGGCTAAGTAACACAAAATTACGTGTTTCTCGTCCCGGCCCGCACTGATTTTTGACGCCGCTTCAATATTGTTGTTATTAAGTTTGGTATTTTCAAAAATTCCAAAAAATTCCAAAAAAAATTCCAAAAAAAATCAAAAATTATACCTGTCTTTGTTGTGTGTCCATCATTTTCAACTATATTTCAATGAAAAATAGATGTGATACGAATATCGAAACAATACTTGCAAAAAGCTTGTAATTGTGCTTCTGAAAAATAACAAAATATCCAAAAATAACAAATAGTAAGGGCCAGCCTCACTGATTTTTAAAAATAGTCTGGTCGAGAAACACATTATTTTTGTTACTTGGCCTTACAAGAGCTTAGAGAGATTTCTCAACAACAACAAATAAAACCAGGTCCATGTAATGATTTCTTCTAAAAAAAGTGAATAAAATAATAATATACAAATCAGGACATTTTGTGAGCTTTTGAAAACGCCACTTTAATACGCCTTCTATTTATTTTTCAAATTTTGAGCCAAGCTGAATGCCAATCAATGGGTAGCTAATCCCTGGTAACTAATCACCTTGCTTCAGGTCACTGATTATCTCAAAAAATTAGGGTCACATATTTGATTTCATTTTTATTTATTAAGATTTTAAATTGTACCCAAATTGTCAAAATATTACTGTTTTCTGCTAGAAATGAACAAGTTTTTGCTTGAAGAAATGATTTTAAAAAACCTATTATCACACTAGAAACATTAGTCAAATTGACATTTACCAATGTTGTCTTAAAAGGGACACGCAGTGATATGTTGGTGATATGCTTTTGAAGGGGAAAAAACCCCAGACAGACAGACCGAACCAAACTGAGAGGTCGGTTTCAAGTAGAACAGTTTTGGTTTTTCCGTTGCCTAAGGCATGATCAAATTCAAACAAATTTCACAGTTTTGTTCTGGATGTAGAGCTAAACCAAACAAATCCATCAAATTGATAACAAACACACGAAAGGTTAACAAAATTAGGAACACACACATTTTGAGTTCATCATAGTCAGACTCATTTCTAACGCGCTGTATACCCAGATGTTGTTATCTGCAAACGTCCGGCTTCATTCTGAATATATTTGATTTTTTTAAATGTCATAATCATCCATATGCTAGGCTTTGTTCTGCTGATTCACGGCGTCATTGCACTATTTTGACGAGGCGATGTTAAAGGAATGTGCTATTTTTTACAATGTTGATCACATCAAAACATTTTGTTTGGATATTGCACTGTTGCAAAATCATCACACTGTTTACATCAATGTCAAGGTTGGCGTCAAGTAAACCCTACAGGCTGATATTACTGCCAGAAAGCTGTCCTATTTTGGTCATGTCACAAGACATCATTGTCTTCAGAACACTAGTATTATCAAGGCAAGATTGATGGAAAGAGGAAGAAAGGTAGACCTGTGACAAGCTGGCTTGATGAAATCAAACAGCTTACAGGAGCAAGCATCACAAAGCTAAAGGCAACTAGAGCTGCTGGTGACCGCAGACAATAGCGTTCTTTCATTCGAACCACACCGGCATTGTTGTATGCTACGTGACTAAAGAGAGAGAGAGACATAAAATTTGGTTTTGTTAACAAATCAATGGAGGAAATGAAAATGAAATACCTAAAATTGTAAATCTCTTTTTATTTTCATGAATTTGAATCCTTGGATATGTATATAAAGGATAAAAAATAAGACTGTTTATGAATTTTGTCTTATTATGACATTGTCCCACATTTTTGCTCAAAATTAGCTACTGCTGCATTGTGCCGCATTTACTCATGTTGGTCGGGGTCCCAAATACCTAGAAATTCATAGTGGTTTGCGCCTGAATTGGCTGCACCCTAGTGGATGCGATATGATTCTGATGATTCACCAACAGCGAAATTACAGTGCTTTGAACCCTTTGGAAAAGGTGCTATATAAATACTGATTATTATTATATTATTACTATTGTTAATTAGCCTGGCGTATAAATTACTCATTGACACACTATATTTAGTGTTTTCAAATGATATGCCTGAAAAAATAAGAGCATGATGCCCGGGGGGTGGGGGGGGGGGGGGAGGGGGTTCCCGCCTAATACGGTATACGGGGATGTGCCGCTCTATTGGTCGCTTTTTTGCAAAAAAATCCCTAAACATGGGGTATGATTTTGTGATGAAAATCCCTAATAATGGAGTCAGTTTTTACAAATTGGTATATTTTCGCAAAAATTGGGTCTATTTTCCTGATAATTGGCAAAAATTGGGTCTATAATGAAACAAAATCCTTAGAAATGGGTACTGTTTTTTCCAAAATCACCCTTAGAAATGGGTAGAGGGTTTGAATCTCCACTGGCATACCCCCGAACAAACCAAATCATGTTGGGTCACAAATACCTAGAAATTCATATTACTGATACAATTAGCCTGGCGTATAAATTACTCATTGACACGATATTTAGTGTTTTCAAACGATATGCCTGAGCACACCCCCCACCCCCCAACAAACCTAAATCTGAGGTTTCACCTCGACAATTGTAACCATGGTGGCAAGCTTGGAGATCATGCCAATTCACACATTCTCTAAAGACATTCGTAGCTAGCTAAACCGCAGTGGTTTTTTTTTTGCATGTGGATTACCATTCTGGATATTTGAGTCGTAGAAGATAGCAATATAATGGCAGAAAAATTAAAATACATTTTTTTTCTTCATATGATATTCATTTCACCTTCAAGTCAACAATCGGACCATTGTGATGCGATCTGTGAAAACCTGGCACATGGTGGGATTTTTCATATTGGAGATATTTATATCATAAGAAAGCTGAAACCGTGCTGATTACAGAACTGTTTCGATCTTTTTTCTACGATTACTACAAAAAAAGTTATGAGTGAATGATGATTGTGATGTCATAAAAAGCTACAAAACAAGAAATCATGAAAACAGGCCATAAAAGATGATGACACAAAGTATTGGACATTCATTCTCTAAACAAATCTTTAAAAAAAAAGTTTTTAAAAAAAAGTTTTAAATTTTATTTACATTCTACCCATAATCCCTAGTTCACATTTTGCGACATCCGACGGGTTTTCACAGATCGCATCACATTTGACATCTGACCCAACCAATCTAATAAATTGTAGGCTACTTTATAGATCAGTATTACATGCTGGGAAACGTTTAGATTTGTTTTTAAATGTTATCCTGACAAATGTAGACATTTTCACAAATTAATCACATCTGGGATTTAAAGAAAGCATTTGATACTGTCAACCATAAAGTACTAATTGATCAATTAAAAAGGTATGGTGTTGATGGTATTGAGCTTTTATGGTTTAAATCTTATCTCAATAATAGATCACAGGCTGTAAATGTTAATTCTAATCTTTCAGAATTTGAGCGTATAAATATTGGTGTTTTACAAGGCTCAATATTAGGACCTCTGTTATTTATTTTATTTGTAAATTGTTTACCAAATGCTGTAAATTGTAAAACTAAAATGTATGCTGATGACACCACTTTACTATTTAGATCAAAATGTCCTGATGAACTTTCAACTTCTTTGACATCAAACCTAGATCTAGTTGCTAATTGGTTGAAGGCAAACAAACTTACATTGAATATCAATAAGACTAAAGTTATGCTATTTGGTACCAGACAGATGTTAGACAGGTTTAATGATATTTCACTCACATATAACGATAATATGATTGAAATGGTTAGATAATCTAAATATCTCGGTGTCAAATTTGATAGTACCATGTCTTGGTTATCACATATAGATTACTTAGCAAATAATGTTTCCAAGAGAATCGGTGTTATTCGTCGTGTAAAGCATTTTCTTCCACATCCAACTCTTGTGATGTTATCCAATGCTCTTGTGATTCCTCATTTTGATTATGCCAGCCCAGTATGGTCCAACTGTTCAAATACATATCAAGCAAGACTTCAAGTCTTACACAACCGTTTAGCCAGAACAATATTATCTGCTGATATCAGAACACCAATAAATGATATGATGAACTTACTTCATTGGACAAAACTAAGTGATAGGTGGAAAATTCAAATACTTATTATCTTATTCAAATGTTTAAAAGATATAAGTCCAACATATTTATCATCCAACTTTGAATTTGTACATAACTCTCACAATCATACTACCAGGAATCATTCAAGTAATACTTTAATCATTCCTAAAATAAACTCAAATTCTGGTATGCGCACTTTTCTTTTCAGATCTAGCCATCTGTGGAACAATTTATCACCATCTATTCGTATTGATTTAGAAAATTTGTCACTCGGTCTATTCAAATCCTATATTTCCACTGTATCATAATTTGTATTATATTTAAACACTGTAACATTTGTTATTTGTATGTACTTATGATGTATTGAAATGAGGGCCTGCTTGGAAAGCAGTGCAAGTCACCGAAGCATATTACCCTCAATAAAGAAAGCATAATTAAAAAAATAAAAATGGGAGCAAAAAAATAACAAAGATTGGTAATTTTTAGTGTATCCTACAGGTTTTGGGAAAAGAATATGTTTAGTTGAGCTTAATTAACCCCCACGTGACCCATCATGTGACCCCATACCATGTATTACTGATACTGTGCAATATCTTTTGGGGGAGGGAGGGGCGTGTATGTGGTGTGTGGGGGTGAGGTCGTGTGGGGGGTGGGGGTGTGTATGGTGTGAGTTAGTTGGTCACGTACATTGTACCATGTTTTATGTGCAATATCTTTTGGGGAAGGGAGGGGGTAGTGTGTATTTGGTGTGGGGGATGTGTGGGGGGGGGGGTAATTGTGGTCTTTAATGTGGAATGTACTTTGTATGCAAGGGTGGGTGTTTGCTTTTATGATATTATTGTTTTTAAAATCTATTATTGTACATCTTGCATTTTTAATGTATTTTTGTAATTTGTAATATAGTGCCAATTCAGCCGGCTGGCTGCGATGACAATAAACTATACCATGAATAAGTCAAGTATGGGTCATCCACAAGATCTGACACGGTTCAGAATTCTGCGTAATGGCTAGAATTGGGCCAGAACAACCATTAGCAAAAAAAAGAAGAACAAAAAATCCGACCTACCGACCCTACCTTTTGAGGACCCTCTATGGACAAACAAACAACTTTTTTTTGGGGGGGGGGGGAGCCTCATGGGGGAAAATGTTTCTATATCACTGAATGAATGAATGTACCTTTGACATGAGGTGTTAAGGAAAATACCTGTTCCACATTATACCCATGAACCAACTCCATAATTTGCTTATTTGAATTTTTTGATTTCTCAAAACAAATGTGGATAAAAAAAAACCTTAGAAAAAAATACAGTTGATCAGAAAATGGCAATATAGCATTTTTTACGCCTAATCATTTGTCATTGTCATTATTGATGTAACATTCAACCAGGATTCAGCATCATGGCTCATTGAACGCTAAATTAACCGATGCATGATTGATGATTCCCATATATGTGAATGTTTTTTGTTTGGTTTTTGTGTACTTTCCCTTGGGCAATATTGCGGTATCAGCGTATCAAGTTGACATCAAAACTAAACCGATTCTCGGCAAATAAATTGATTCGTGATCCTGATTATTTACTTGTCATATAAACGTTCTGATATGAGGCAATTAGCATTCATCAGTTAGAGTGTACTAGCTTGATCCCATAATTTGATCAGATTACGGGGTTTGAAGAAAAACACTGACCACAAAATGTAGATTTTTTTTTAATGTACAAATATGTTCACTAAAAATCCCTGTCCTCTACTGGATGGCCAACTCATTTTTTTAGAAATTGATGGGGACAAATGTCACCTGCAAATGACTATCGACCCAAATAATTTTGTTTGCTTGTCAAAAAAAGGCAACAGTTTTACAGATTTTTTGAATTTTGTATGGTCATTTTGAAGGGGAAAAAATATAAAAGAAGACAAAGACTTATTCATGAAATAGTTTCATCAGGAATTCAAACGAAGATTATGAATTTTTCATAGAAAAATTCCAGAATGGAAACTTACTATTTTTCCATACGGGTTTCAACAACTTGTCTGTTGTCTTCCTCAGTGGATTGTGTTTGATCCAGAGCTAGTGTTTCTAGTCTGTTTTTTGGTGATGACGTCATCAGATGATGATGATGATGACGTACTCTGGATCAGAGGGTCGTAAAGGTGACTGAGTTGGTAAGCCCCCTCGTCGCCGTTCATAAGGTGCTTGTGTTGGTTGTTACCGCCTCTCCTCCTAATCCAGATAGATTCGCGAATCCATCTGGTGTTTCTGGTCTCGTCTCTGGCTATGATTTTTGACTCCTCCCATTGGATGACATGGTTCTCTTTGGCTGCGTGTTCAGCTACCGAGGATTTCAACTCTGCACTTTGGGATTCCTTTCTCGCTGCCCGAGTGTAATTGCGAGTGCTCGTTTTAGCAGTTTCAGTTTTATGTTCTCTCTTTCTCGTGCCGAACTTTCTACCCGTTTCACCAATGTAAGTTTTTGCACAATTGGAACAGGGGATTTCGTACACGACACCCGCCTTATCATCGTTGTCAAGCTTGTCTTTGGGGTGGACAAGGATTTTCTTAAGGCTGGTGTGAGGTTTTACTGCCGTACTGATATTGTGCTTCCTCAGTATGCGCTGAACCGGTTCAGTGACTCCTTGTATATATGGGAGGGTGACGAAATTGACCGATTTCTTGTCTGTGACAGCCGTCTTTTTGTTGACTTTGGGTCTCACTTTTGGATTGGACATTTGTTTTTTGACTTTGTCAAAAGACCACTCCGGGTAGCCACACGTTTTAAGTGCCGATTTGATGGTCTCTTCTTCAACTAGTTTGTCCGCTGCTTCCGTCACAACTTTTTCATTCCAAAACAAAGACTTATTATTTTGAAGTAGTAATATCCTCGGGATTTAGGAATGAGAACATATTACAGATTTATTGAGGCGGAGCCGTTGGCTCTGGTCAGCTTGAGCTGCTCGCTGAAACAATAAAAGGGAAAGTATGTGAGATAAAGAAAAAAATTGGGGGGAAAGTGACCCTTAACAAGGATTATAGCTTGACGAATCATACTCTAGCAAAGGTTATAGTCCTCAAGACAGAGTTTAGACTGACCATTTTTGGCTATTTTTACAATGATGACACATGACTATTGGCCCAAGCGAACATTTGCACATATTTAGGTTGAAAAGGACACCATTATTCTCTGAAATTGGCGATTTTTCTTTCTATATACTCAGATCTGGCTGTAACTAATGTATATTTCGGTTTGAAATGTGCTTTTAGAATGATATTTCTGGACATATGCACGCATAGTGCGTGAAAATAAATTGTTCATACTTTTTCATACTATTGTATACAAATTTGGTTTTGATTCCTTCGACTGACGCCTTGAAATTGGAACGGATAAAGTATATTAAAACCCTGTTTGACATGCCACTGATATCCCAAGTGAGGCTAAGGGGTGCAACCACACTTGTGCTTTTTATCTACCGATTGACTTCACACCATTTGCCTGATTATTATCTCTGTTCGTAAACATGCAATTTTTAAAAACTGTTTACATGAATTGTGCTATAATTAAGTGATATCCATGGACATATGGAAAATATGCTATTTGTATATTAATTTACTTCCAATCCCCCGACTGACGTCTTGAAATGGATGGAACTAAGTAAAATTGCCCCGAACTTGTTGAATGGGTGCAATTCCACCGATTCAGCGCGGACTCCCATAAGTTGGTTAAACATGGCGTTGTTATGGCGTTTTTTAGACCATGACCTGCAGAGGACCCGGTTTTAAGTCCTAAGTGTGTCGGTGTGCTTTCAGGTACGGGTCATCTGAAATGTAAGCAAGATACCACAACCCGGCCCCTACACTTTTTTTTCTTTTTTTTCTTTTCCTTTTCCTTTTTCCTATACTCACCCCCAGGGATAGCACTGGATCCAAAATGTGAGAGGTCCCATGACATTTTTCAGGACCCCGTAGGACTTCAAAAAACAAATTTAAGGGGTCCCCCAAGAAAATGAGGGGTCCTGAAGTTTGGGTATTTAAAAAAATTACTTTTTTACGGGCAGTTTTAATGGATTTATATTGTGAGCAAAGGATGGATATGTAATTTACAGAATTTCTTAAGGTTTCCATTTCCACACATCGTCAAATTTAAGGGGTCCCTTCAATTTTGATTGGGACCCGCAAGTCTTTCCAATTTGAAACCTGACGCGTCACTATTAGAAAGTGAGAGGTCTAGGACGCGCAGACGCGTCAGAATGCGACCCCTGCTCACCCCTGTGGCACCGCCGCTGAGTAGATTCACACGGATGATTACAACTTTTCTTTTATACATGAGTGCCTCCTCCCCTCCTGGGCCCAAATCTAATATATTTTGGAGATTATTCTAGTAGACAATGTAATGCGTCATAAATGACTTTATTGTATCTTTCAGTAAATATCATACTTCATCATTATATTATGTATCTGTAATTTTGTCAACTCATATTATGAAATTAATAATAAATTGAGGATCACTCGACATCGTGAATCCTCACTAACGTGTATCATTGTTAATTGGACTGTGTATGAATCGTGACATTGCGCAACCAGACGGCAATTTCAAACATCCTGTCGTATGTCATTGAAATTTAACCTTAACGACATTGACATCAATAATAAAAGTCGCTATTAGGTTACTTTTGAGATGAATGTAGGCAAAAAAGCTCATTCTTTAATGAAAGTAGACATATTTAGGCTATGCTTTATTCATTCAGTTTTTTTTCTCCTTGTATCACTCAAAGTGGTGTATCAAATTTGTGCACATACGCATGTTGTGGAATAAGGTGTTCATATTAGGTTTGAATAGAATCTGTTTAAGTAAGGAAGAAGAAGAAAAAAAACAAGTTTGTTTCCAAAAGCAAGCCTGAAAAGTCAAATGCGAATTCCAGGGTTTTATTTTCTATTTGCTCAAATTCATAGTGGAGTTTCACTTAAAATGGTTTTATTTAGTCAAATCTGTGTATTTTTGTTACTCTTATGCTCGCTTAAATGTGATATTCACTGTGGATTTTCACTTTTGTGTTTGTCGTATGTCGCCAATCGCCATCTTGAAACATGTTGGACACAATTTCAACAATAGATGGAGCCCTATTTCCCGATTTTCTATTAAAAAAATTAAATGCACAAGAATCAAGCATCTCAGTGAAATGCGTGCCCACTACTTTTATTTGGCCTAATAGCAGTTGATTTTTCCAGTGACAATAAAAAACTGAGATTTCATATATCGGAAGCTACTTTTTCTTGCGTCCCCACAAAGTAGCTCCTGGTCCATGGCGATTTTCAAAGAAACCCCAAGCTGATGATAATTTGACAATTTTGCATTGAAAGAAGCAGCTAATTTTCAAAAATCACAACATTAAGTGTCCGCTATAATAGCAGTAATTTAAAATTCGCAAAAACAACGTATCTGCGAAATTATAGTGTTTTGCAGTTTTGCAGTTCAATAAATTTTTCTCACATTTCCTCAATCCAAAAAGTTTTTTGTATAAAAATGCACCATTTCCCCCAATTTATTGCTGTTTTTAAATGACATGAGCAATGAAGGTTACGTTGCCCTTCTTTGAACAACTACCAATTTAAAGTTTAATGGTAGTAATCAAGACTTTATAACCAGTTTACTATGAACAGGCAGAACCCGGCAATAATCGGTGTTTTTGGTAATCCCAAAAACCTTCACAAACCAGGTTTGGAACCGGCAACAATCAGCAATTATTGGCAATAAACCCAATAGAAACAGAAAGAAAGATAAATAAAAATTCCATTGAAATGGAATGGGGGCGATCCAAGAGAAAGAAGCATGTTTTGTAACCAAACATCTGTTTCATACCAAAATACCAGGGAAAGGTTTGTATGTATTTTCTATAATTCAAACCCAAAAAAGAATCAAAACACCGCAGTCTAAAAATAGTACAGGAAACCAATAAAGTTGATTTGGTGGTGCA
>CM069441.1:81159473-81242637 GCA_035610835.1 Ophiura sarsii | reverse complement strand
GTAAATTGTAAAACTAAAATGTATGCTGATGACACCACTTTACTATTTAGATCAAAATGTCCTGATGAACTTTCAACTTCTTTGACATCAAACCTAGATCTAGTTGCTAATTGGTTGAAGGCAAACAAACTTACATTGAATATCAATAAGACTAAAGTTATGCTATTTGGTACCAGACAGATGCTAGACAGGTTTAATGATATTTCACTCACATATAACGATAATATGATTGAAATGGTTAGAGAATCTAAATATCTCGGTGTCAAATTTGATAGTACCATGTCTTGGTTATCACATATAGATTACTTAGCAAATAATGTTTCCAAGAGAATCTGTGTTATTCGTCGTGTAAAGCATTTTCTTCCACATCCAACTCTTGTGATGTTATCCAATGCTCTTGTGATTCCTCATTTTGATTATGCCAGCCCAGTGTGGTCCAACTGTTCAAATACATATCAAGCAAGACTTCAAGTCTTACACAACCGTTTAGCCAGAACAATATTATCTGCTGATATCAGAACACCAATAAATGATATGATGAACTTACTTCATTGGACAAAACTAAGTGATAGGTGGAAAATTCAAATACTTATTATCTTATTCAAATGTTTAAAAGATATAAGTCCAACATATTTATCATCCAACTTTGAATTTGTACATAACTCTCACAATCATACTACCAGGAATCATTCAAGTAATACTTTAATAATTCCTAAAATCAACTCAAATTCTGGTATGCGCACTTTTCTTTTCAGATCTAGCCATCTGTGGAACAATTTATCACCATCTATTCGTATTGATTTAGATAATTTGTCACTCGGTCAATTCAAATCCTATATTTCCACTGTATCATAATTTGTATTATATTTAAACACTGTAACATTTGTTATTTGTATGTACTTATGATGTATTGAAATGAGGGCCTGCTTGGAAAGCAGTGCAAGTCACTGAAGCATATTACCCTCAATAAAGAAAGCATAAATAAAAAAATAAAAAATGGGAGCAAAAAAATAACCAAGATTGGTAATTTTTAGTGTATCCTACGGGTTTTGGGAAAAGAATATGTTTAAAAAAAATTCCAAAAAATAAAAGTCGCGTATATGACCCCTCATGTGACCCCATACCATGTATACTATGTAAGTTATTTCGGGTCAAGTATGGGTCATCCAAAAGATCTGACATGGTTCAGAATTCTGTGTAATGGCTAGAATTGGGCCAGAACAACCATTAGCAAAAAAAGAAGAACAAAAAATCCGACCTACCGACCTTACCTTTTGAGGACCCTCTATGGACAAACAAACAACTTTTTTTTTGGGGGGGGGGGGGGGGGGGGGGGTCTCATGGGGGAAAATGTTTCTATATCACTGAATGAATGTACCTTTGACATGAGGTGTTAAGGGAAATACCTGTTCCACATTATACCCATGAACCGGCCCATAATTTGCTCATTTTAATTTTTGATTTCTCAAAACAAACGTGGATAAAAAAACCTTAGAAATAAATACAGTTGATCAGAAAATGGCAACAAAGCATTTTTTAGGCCTAATCATTTGTCACTGTCATTAATATTGATGTAACATTCGACCAGGATTCAGCACATCATGGCTCATTGAACGCTATATTAACCGACCAGGATTCAGCACATCATGGCTCATTGAACGCTAAATTAACCGATGCATGATTCCCATATATGTGACAGTTTTTTGTTTGGTTTTTGTGTACTTTCCCTTGGGCAATATTGCGGTATCAGCGGCATGACAAGTTGACATCAAAACTAAACCGATTCTTGGCAAATAAATTGATTCGTGATCCTGATTATTTACTTGTCATATAAACGTTCTGATATGAGGCAATTAGCATTCATCAGTTAGAGTGTACTAGCTTGATCCCATAATTTGATCAGATTATCGGGTTAGAAGAAAAACATTGACCACAAAATGAAGATTTTTTTTTTTAATGTACAATTATGTTCACTAAGAAACCCTGTTCTCTATAATACTGGCTAACCCCTTTTTTTAGTAATTGATGGGGACAAATGTCACCTGCAAATGACTACCGACCCAAATAATTTTGTTTGCTTATCAAAAAATGGCAACAGTTTTACAGATTTTTGGAATTTGTTATGGTCATTTTGAAGGGAAAAAAAGATAAAAGAAGACAAAAGAGCCCGACCGACCGATGCAACCTACCTGAATGAGAGGTTGATTTGCCTGTAGAGGTTGTTGCCTTTTTCGTCACTTAAACTACTTTAAAGGGGCACAAAGTGGTGTTGACAATTTTTTTAAAAATCAATTTACTTCACAATTCAAGATGAACATTAAATATTACCATTATTGTTGTTTCTACTCACAAAAACACACCAAAACTTGATTAAAACAATACGATTGCTATTTATTGAAACTTTTCTTAAAACACCTTCTATGTAAATAAATATGGTTTGCGTTATGTATCATGCATATTGCAGGGGTACACTGTCTGACTAAAATGCTGATCTTGTAAGATCAGCATTTTTTGAATCAACATTTTGTTGTACAAAGAGGGCTGATTTTTTTAATCCTTATAGGTGTAAGTCATACATGTAATTTAATTGTAAAAATATTACCAATCCCAGTTTTTATCGTAATTGAGGGCGCATCCTCCAACACATCTATATTATAAGGAAAAGGGGACTGAGTCAAAACGTTTTAACCTCTTGCCCATCACTTCCGAATTTGTTTTCAAAGAACTCTGTGCGTTAAACCCAACTAAAAGTACTGGTCTTGATGGTATTCCGGCTAGATTTCTAAGAGACGGTGCTATAGCTATAAAAGATCACTTGGCTCACATCATTAATTTATCTATTAGTTCTAGTTCCGTTCCACAAGATTTTAAAACTGCTCGTGTGAAGCCACTTTTTAAGAAAAAGGATAGGTCAGAAGTTGGTAATTACAGACCTGTGAGTATACTCAGTGTCGCTTCAAAGATTCTTGAAAGGGCAGTCTATACCCAGCTTGAGAGCTATCTAAGAGAGAATAATATCCTTTATAGCTTTCAATCTGGATTTAGACGATCCTTCTCAACAGACACATGTTTAACTCACTTAAGGGGGCTGTGGACTCTCAGGTACAGCCTCCGTAAAACTGCCGTAACTTCTTCAATATTCATTTAATCTTTATAAACTTACACAGTTTTTTGCAGAAAAGGGTTCTATGAATCCAACCATGATAATGAAATTGACCATTTTGGAAACAATTATAAAAAACACGTTTTTTGACCCATTTTAGGTTTGGAAAAGATAACTCAAAATATATTTTGTTAAATGTTATCATACTAGTTTTATGATAATCCTGATAACATTCCCCAGGAGCGTTTTTTTTGTTTTTTTTGAATAATCAATTATTTTTTGAGTTATAGACCAAAAAGTGCCAAAAAATGTGTTTTTTCCCCAAAAATGTGATTTTCATGATTTTGGCGGTAAAAAATCACGGTTTTTTGGCACTTTTTGGTCTATAACTCAAAAAATAATTGATTATTCAATAAAAACAAAAAAACGCTCCTGGGGAATGTTATCAGGATTATCATAAAACTAGTATGACAAAATTTAACAACATATATTTTGAGTTATCTTTTCCAAACCTAAAATGGGTCAAAAAACGTGTTTTTTATAATTTTTTCCAAAATGGTCAATTTCATTATCATGGTTGGATTCATTGAACCCTTTACTGCAAAAAACTGTATACATTTATAAAGATTAAATGAATATTGAAGAAGTTACGGCAGTTTTACGGAGACTGTACTGAGAGTCCACACCCCCCTTAACCGACTACATTCATAATCAGACCTCTCGTGGTAATTTCACTGGTATGGTTTTAATTGATCTTCAAAAGGCTTTCGACACTGTTGACCATGTCATTCTGTTAAACAAATTAGAGACCATGGGTGTGTCCTCAGTTGAGTGGTTTAGATCGTATTTGAGCGGTAGGAGGCAAATTGTCAATGTTAACCAGGTTGATTCTGCCCCACTGGGAATCACCTGCGGGGTTCCGCAAGGCAGCATCCTTGGTCCTCTCCTATTTCTCTGCTATGTGAATGACATGCCCATCAGTGTCGACTGTAAAGTGTCTTTATATGCTGATGACAGTGGCTTGCTGGTTTCTGGCAAAGATCCCACAATTATTGCGGATAAACTAAGTCAAGAGTTAGAAAATTGCAGACAATGGCTGATTGATAACAAGCTCTCCCTTCATCTTGGTAAGACAGAGGCTATTTTATTTGGTACAAAGAGGAAGCTTAATTCTGTTGATAATTTTTCTGTCTTTTGTAATGGTAATATGATTAATACCTCTTCATCTGTCAAGTATTTAGGTGTCACCCTTGACAATATTCTTTCAGGGGAGTCGATTGCTTTAAATGTTATCAAAAAGGCCAGCGGGAGACTCAAATTTTTATATAGGCACGCTGATTGTTTGAATTTAAAAACCCGCAAGACACTGTGTTCAGCATTGATTATGTGTTATTTTGATTATGCATGCTCTTCCTGGTATTCAGCTATTTCCCAAAAATTCAAAAATCGTTTTCAAACCATGCAAAACAAAATTGTCCGTTTTATTTTGGGTGTGGGACCGCGTACCCATATTGGTCAAAAAGAGTTGGACATGGTAGGGATGTTATCAAGCCGGGATAGGGTTGTGCAACTTAAACTTAACCATGTTTTTAAGATTTTTCATGATTTGTCTCCTGATTATATGAAATTGTATTTTACTAGAGTGTCATCTTTGCATAAATATAGTACCAGGGGTAGCCCGTTCAACTTTGTTGTTCCTTCTTCTAAGGGTCAAGCTAGATTTACTTTTTATAATACTGCTATTCATCACTGGAACTCATTGCCGAGCGAGATCAAGAACACCAATCATTTTAGTTTATTCAAACAATTAGTTAAAAGACACTTGGCGAGTTATGATTCAATTGATTTATGAGCTGGTCTCCCACCTTGTGCTCGTGCCCTGTTTTTATTTGTTTTGTCCTTGTTTTCGTTTGGCGTTTGTGCTTCTTTCGTGATTTTCATTTGTTTTGTTGTTTTTTCTTCTGCCTTTCTATGCTTGTTAAAGGACCCCAATGGAAATAAGCTTTGTGCTCAAAGCTTTTTGGGCTATCCTTGGTACTTTTGCTCATATTTTATTATGTCTATATGTTTTTAAAATAGGTTTGTGCAATCTTTTACATGTTTGTATGCTTAAATGTTTCTCTATATGATGTTTTGAGTACCTAATAAAATCAAATCAAATCAAATCATCTCTTTGTGCCCCTTTAATATGGACAGTTACACAATTTTTTCAATTTCACACTTGTGCAGTTTGGCTTTTCCCTCTAGACACTGTAATTTTGCCGATATCCATGGACATAATGCATGCGTAGCTCGCGAAAATATGCTATTTGTATATTAATTTACTTCCAATTCCCTGACTGACGTCTTGAAATGGATGGAAATTAAGTAAAATTGCCCCGAACTTGTTGAATGGGTGCAATTCCACCGACTCAGCGCGGACTCCCATAAGTTGGTTAAACATGGCGTTTTTAGCGTTGTTAGTCTTTTTAGACCATGACCTGCCGAGGACCCGGTTATAAAGGGGCATTGAGAGATACGTATGGGAGTGCACCCTCAATTATCCCGGAAATCAGTTTTTTTGCATCAAAGTAATACTTGGGCATATACTAACTACCATCTGAAACAGTTTACCAACATTCGCCGTTTACCATATAAAATGTCATGATTTTCTTAGTTTCGATATCATCATATCGAAACTAAGGTGCTGAATTCAGAAGTTATGCTAAGTTTTACTCACGGACTTTCGCGGCAAATCTCAACCCGGAAGTGCCGTTATTTGCTTAGTTTGGCATTAAGGCGATGTTGGAATTGTATAATATTTTGGATTTGGGCTATGTTGATGATTATCTTTACGTTATTTGCTCATTTAGTTTATCGATACATCTCTCAATGCCCCTTTAAGTCTTCAGTTTTTCTTTTCTTTTTCTTTTTCTTTTCTTTTTCCTATACTCGCCCCTGTGGCGCCGCCGCTGAGTGGATTCACACGGATGATTACAACTTTTCTTTTATATATGAGTGCCCCCCCCTCCCCTCCTGGGCCCAAATCTAATATATTTTGGAGATTATTCTAGAAAACAATGTAATGCGTCATAAATGACTTTATTGTATCTTTCAGTAAATATCATACTTCATCATTATATTAAGTATCTGTAATTTTGTCAACTCATATTATGAAATTAATAATAAATTGAGGATCACTCGACATCGTGAATCCTCACTAACGTGTATCATTGTTAATTGGACTGTGTATGAATCGTGACATTGCGCAACCAGACGGCAATTTCAAACATCCTGTCGTATGTCATTGAAATTTAACCTTAATGACATTGACATCAATAATAAAAGTCGCTATTCGGTTACTTTTGAGATGAATGTAGGCAAAAAAGCTCATTCTTTAATGAAAGTAGACATATTTGGGCTATGGTTTATTCATTCAGTTTTTTCTTTTCTTGTATCACTCAAAGTGGGGCTATCGAGAAATGTCAAATTTGTGCACATAAGCATGTTATGGAATAAGGTGTTCATATTAGGTTTGAATAGAATCTGTTTAAGTAAGGCAAACAAAAATAACAAGTTTGTTTCCAGAAGCAAGCCTGAAAAGTCAAATGCAAATTCCGGGTTTTTTATTTTCTATTTGCTCAAATTCATAGTGGAGTTTCACTTAAAATGGTTTTATTTAGTCAAATCTGTGTATTTTTGTCACTCTTATACGTAAATGTGATATTCGCCGTGGATATCCACTTTCGTGTTTGCCGTATGTGGCCAATCGCCATCTTGAAACATGTTGGACACAATTTCAACAATAGATGGAGCCCTAACAATATTTGTTCCTGTTTTTTCTATTAAAAACATTTAATGCGCAAGAATCAGACTCAGTGAAATGTGTGCGCACTTCTTTTGTTTGGCCTAATAGCAGTTGATTTTTCCAGTGACAATAAAAAAAAACGAGATTTCATATACAAGGTACTTTTTCTTGCGTCCCCATAAAGTAGCTCCTGGTCCATGGCGATTTTCAAAGAAACCCCAAGCTGATGATAATTTGACAATTTTGCATTGAAAGTAACAGCTAATTTTCAAGAATCACAACATTAAGTGTCCGCTAAAGTAGCAGTAATTTAAAATTCGCAAAAACAAAGTATCTGCGAAATTATAGTGTTTTGCAGTTAAAGTATTTCAATAAATTTTTCTCACATTTCCTCAAATCCTAAAAAGTTTTTTGTATAAAAATGCACCATTTCCCCCAATTTATTGCTGTTTTTAAATGACATGAGCAATGAAGGCACATTATGTTGCCCTTCTTTGAACAACTACAAATTTAAAGTTTTAATGGTAGTAATCAAGACTTTATAACCAGTTTACTATGAGCGTGTTTCTGCTGGGGAAGAAACCGCTAATAAACGCTAAGTTTGCCGAATAGAAACAGGCAGAACCCGGCAATAATCTGTGTTTTTGGTAATCCCAAAAACCTTCACAAACCAGGTTTGGAACCGGCAACAATCAGCAATTATCGGCAATAAACCCAATAGAAACAGAAATGCAATTCTTAGCTGTTTGCGTCGTGAACAGTGTCACGCTGGGTTATACACATTATTGTGAAGCAATCTTTTTCAGGTGCAGTGGCATTGTTTGGTATTTACAAAAGGTCAAATGTCGTGGCCCATCGACTAGGATCGATAAACGTAGCGGTAACTTTTCGCGAGTAGAAACAGGGGATTAAAAACTGGTCAATTGAGACTTAGCGTTTATTAGCGTTTACTTTTTGCAGTGCCCCAGCAGAAACAGGCTCTATTTTCAGTCACTACCAGGATGCGATTTGTTTTTATCCATGATTAACATTTGCATTGTTAAATGGAATAACACATTTGTAAGAACAATAGATGAGTGGAATCACATATTGAGTACAGAAAAAACAACACCAGGATATCACATTCCAGTAGGCAAGGCCAATTACTAATAGGCCAACTAACAAAGGTACAGCTGGCACTGACTATACAGTGTGTAGCAAAAAAAGGGCAAAATGTGACACGTTTTGTAAGTTGTCCTTGTTTTTCACCATTCCAATAGGATTTACACACAGGAAAATTTGTTTTGCTAAAATGGTCATTATTCATACACTCTTTTAGTAGTGTCGAACCAATCAGAGAGCAAGAAACTAAAATATGCGGAATGCATTGAAAGTGTAATGCACTCCACTGTGCGCGCCGTTCAATGCGTGCACCACGCTTTGTTTTGATTCGTTGTTTAGGAATCTCGGGTTCAACGATTTTCACTGCGGGGGGGGGGGGGGGGGGGGGGGTGTTAATAAACTTATTAATGTGTTTCTATTCGTTTTACATAGATCAAAATTATGCTCAAATTGTGAATTTTGATTTGTATAGTGTCAGGTATGAATTAGGTCAATACATGCATACATGTTGTTTGTCAAAATGTTCCTGAAAAAAATCATTCATTTAGTCTGGTTGGATTTATAGGCAATTAATATCGTGCTACAAAGGTTTCAAATGAAAAGGCAAATCTGAATACCAGCATCACCTGTTACCTTTTTGCCTTTTTAGTGTCACAAATGGCATGTTCTGCAAAATCATGAGTGTTTTTGGCTCTATATATGCCCCTTTTTTGAAATCAAGACGCTTTTTAAATTTACCCCCTTTTCCAAATAAAACAAGAAAAAAATGATGTGTTGACTTGCCCTTCCATCTGGTTGTAAATGAAAGTTGCTTTAATTGTATGCAACCCACCAAAATGAAAAATAAGATCTTAAATGATGCGTTTTTTCCCTAACTGGGGCAGACTATCCTTTTTCAGAATTTGGCAAACTTTCCAATTTTGCAATTTTGCCAACAACTAAACAATTCCTGGATATCAAACAAAAAAGAAATGCAGAAAAAAATAAAAATTGCTAAAAACAAATGTGCATGGAAAACAAAGGAAATTTAACAAACTTGCTTTTCATAGGCACATATATTAATTATGGGTTTCTATTCTTCAATTCCAACATCATTATCAGATTACCAGATATAGTCATAGTATGAGTAGTAAGATACTACAGAACCATACACATGGGATTTTGGTGCTGCATTTATTTTCGTGCCTTGAGTAGCTTCCTCGAAAATAAAAACATGCTTATGTATATTTCTTTTGTGTACAAATCTGCATTTATGAATTTTTAAATCACAAATTCAAAAAACAAGCTTAAATGAACCCAAAATTAACGGAACGCGAACAAACGTATTTGAGTGAAAATTACCACATTTACATATGGTTATCGCTGAATCAAATTGTTAATAAAAGTTGTACAATGTTCCTGTTTCTGCTTGCTATACTGTTTACAGACCTTTACTTCCTCACTTTTATACACGGCCGGCTGGAACTTCGGATTTCTTTCTACCAGCCAGTCGGACAGGTAAACTCACAAAAATACCTGCCCGATAGAAATTCCACCAGCCAGTGTATGGCAATGACACTGTGAGTTTGAATTTTTTACCCGCCAGTCGGTCTGGTACTTTAGTATCTTCATCTGCCCAATGCTAAAGTTACCCGCTATGGGTAGGCGGGGAGGGTGCTATTTCCAGGCCTGCACTTACTGTATATGAATCTATATTGTAAGATATGTCTGTAGAATCATCCTATAGTTTAAGAAGTTCCAAATTGGCGAGAAATGTTTGGGTTTTATCTCTCTGCGGGCAAAAGTAATCCAAGTGTATGCACGCAATTATGGCCACACACACGCATGCTTTTGTGTTTTGCGTTGTCCTCAGCGACTGAGCTTTTAAAATCTCAAAATTCAGGGTTGTGATTTTTTTTTTTTAAGATTTAATTTTACCCAATTTGTCACAATATTACTATTTCCGGCTTGAAATGAATAAGTTTGCTTGAATAGATTGCTTTTAAACTATAATCATACTAGAAACATTAGTCAAATTGACATTCACCAATTTTATCTAGGCATGAATATTTGTTAGCAAAAAAAAAGAGAAAAAAAAAAAGAGAGGAAAATCAACCGACCGACCTGATTCGACAAGATTTTTGGCACTTGAGGGCAATATACAACAATTTGTTTTGACCTTATAGATGCGCTATAAAGATATTACTGGTACCTTTGAACAGGTTCTGACCATAGCTATCTCCGATATTCTTGTTTTATTTCTATGATGTGTAGGTAGTGACACTTTTAGTTTTAGACTATTTTACCCATAATTGTTATGCACAATGTTGACATCCCTTTTGCAGTGCACATCGCTTGAAAGGTAATATTTTGCTCTTTCAAATGTGTCACAATGGATCCATTTTACAACAGCTTTCATATCAGGGAAATTTGGTTTAGTTTTAGATTTTATAGACCAACTACGTATCAGATTGGGACATAACTAGATGATATTTTGAAGTCTGAAAATTATAAATGTCACACAGCCTGGCTCCACCATATCACCCCTGCATTTATAGCACTTGTTAATTGCGATGATAAACCTTGTGTGTCCCACGCTAATAACAAGATGTTGAGATTATGATAATATAATAGGCCTAGGGGGAAAAGTATTTTTCATGTCAATTACCTAAATGTAAAACATGTTTTTTGATTTTTGATTTTGGGTCGTTATTTTAGCTTTCAATTTGCTTCAAATCATCTATCGATGATGTAATATATGATAGTTATCATTACCGAGTTGGCAGGACTCATTACTAGATTGTACGATATAGTGAAAAGCACATTGGGGAGATAGACAACGTTTTTGACAATAGCCTAATTATCAATTTATATATCACCAAAAAAGACCAATGTGGTTATCACCGATTTTCAACAAATTAGTGGGTCTGAGGGCCTTCAGGCCCGTAACCAGACTTTCCTGAATGTTGACCTTTTTGAAACAAAAAAGCTTCTTTTTTTGGGGGGGGGGGGGTCGAATGTCCCACCCCCTGGTTATGGGCCGGATTGCATTTTATCTTTGGACGATTGATTCTTCTTACGGTTTTAACTTTATGAAATTGCCATTTATCAGCAAGTACCAGAGGACGTGGTGTTTCAAGGCACCCGTGGGAGCGTTCGAGAGACCGAGGTTTGTGTCCCCGGCGTTGAATGTCTTTGCTTATTTTTCAAGTTGGGACATTCACCGGTGTTTGTTAATTTTTGTTGTTATATTGACTATAATTGTTAACACTGTCTGTCTGTCTGTGGTTTGGTAAACTGCTTTATATTATATAACAGATGTGTCATTGAAAAGTGGACCAATTATTTGCCGTGACATGAAATATAAAGATCACCACATTTGTGACCCATCACGTCAAAATGCAGTGGCATACCCGCAGGGGGGCCAGGGCCCCCCGGAATATGCCCGTCGGTAAATTCGAGCCTCCGTCGGTAGATTTGCGTATTTGACCATGCATTTTTGGCCGGTTTTGTGGACAACCGTTCGCTACCCCCCCCCCCCCCCCCCCCCCCCCACCACTTATCAAGATTTCAGCTGTTGACGGGAAAAAACATTGGCATGTTTTACGATTTTTTTTTTGGAGTCTGTAAAAAAAATATTGTTGGTAAATCATGCCTTTCGTCGGTACAATTATGGTCGGGCTCCCCTGTTTCCAAAGGCTGGGTACGACACTGTCAAAATGGACATGTTGGAGGCCTGAGTCAAATCCGAGTTATTGATATTACTTGAAAGAGCACAATTTAAGCTTTGACATGATACCATGTTGAAGGTAAATGGACTTTGTAATCAAAAGATATGATTTAAAGAAGCCAAAGTTGTTCTATTATTTTCTGTATATTTCACCATATATATTGGCCTCTATCTCAAACTAGGTTTGCCGACAACATATCCTTTTTGACGCAACTGGTCACATTTGAGACCTGTCATCACATAATGAGAGTTAAAGGAGGGGTCCTGCAAGCACAACATTGAGCATTATTTGTTAGAAAAATAATTATTGAGCCGAAATTGTGTAGTTAAATAGAAAAACCTCATACTAGTCAAAAAACGAATAAAAACTGCCATCTCTCAACATGCAATTTTTAAAATTCGCGGCGATCGAAAATCCCGGTTTTGATGACGTCATGGGTATCGGTGCTCAAATTTGCGCATGTGCATTGTATAACTATGACTTCATCGACACCGGGACTTTCGATCGCTGCAAATTTAAAAATTGCATTTATTTTTGTCACAAGTGTGGTGTTTTGTTCTATATAATTTCAAGCGTTGGGCTTGATAGTTATTTTTCTAACATATAATGCACAATGTTGTGCTTGCGGGACCCTCCTTTAAGTAAGAAAATTATATATTCAGGTATGTCCAAATTCAAAATGCTCAAGGAAAAAGCTTTAAAGTAATATGCAACATGTCATATAATTGTTCAATGTTTTCCCAGTCAAAAATCAAATTGAAGGTGCAAAATGTCTTTATTTTATAATGTATTTTAGCTTGTTCATTGGACCGTATCTCCTTAATGCCCACATGCAACTTAAAGGCATATTATGTGATCTTTTCTAGAGAGCGCCCTCTATTCATGATTTTTTTTAGAAAGTAGATTTTCTTGCAGATTTACATTTCCGATCATAAATCATACATACATTCCAAGTTACAGAGAGATACGATTCCTAATTACCTCAAAATCATGGTTTTAGAGTGAATTTAGTGTGAAAAATATAAACTGTCGGAATTCCGACAGTTTATTTTCACTCTAAAACCATGATTTTGAAGTAATTAAGAATCGTATCGCCCTGTAACTTGGAATGTATGTATGATTTATGATCAGAAAAGTAAATCTGCAAGAAAATCTGCTTTCTATTTTTTTTCTCGATGTTGAGGGCGTTCCCTGGAAAGATCACATAATATACCTTTAACGCTCATTATGTGGTCACAGGTCTCATTTGTTATGTTTGACTTCAATTAGAATTACAAATATTTTTATTTTGGAATTGGAAATTTCCTGCAAAAATATTGACCGACATATTTGTATGTAGTGTACTAACAGGCCTGGAAATAGCACCCACTCGCCCGCACTCCCATAGCGGGTAACTTTAGCGTCGCACAGACGATTGTATCGGTCAATTCTATTCTAATTCTATGGCCAATCCTACCAGTACTGTGACCACGGCTGTTTGATCCCACATAATTTGTCCGTTTTATTCTGAGAACACCGTAACTTGCTGGCCCGGTTCTGGTTTTAACTTATTCAAGTACATGAATATACTGGTCATCTTTTGTAGACATTTCCAGAACATTTTGTTGGTCCGTTTCTGAGAAATAGTGCTTTGCATATTATTATTTACTATAATAGCGCCCTCATCGGCCACATTTCCCATAGAGTTACATGTAAAATGTGTGTAAAGTAGAAAATGCCGATAATTTAAAAATGGCTCGAACAATTTTCGTGAAATTTTCACCGTATACTCGTATTCATTAGCGCTACCTAAATCAGGTCAAACTATAACTGGGCCACTGTGTCATCTTTTTTTATTCCATAATTTTAATTATAAATCGGACAGTCAAACAGCCGTGTGACACTGATGCTTTTTTAAGCCAGCCACCAACCTGTTAAATTGTTAATCAGAAAAGCATCAACAGGAACAATTCACTTTTGATTAATTGCCCCTCTATACATTCATGATTCTATGAATTTATGAATATTATATGAAGTACGTGAAAAATGAGTGATCATGGTAATTACACAATTTATTACATTGGTTTGTGTGTTTGAGATAAATCTATCAATCATTTGAAAAGATTGCCTTGTGGAGGTTTATAGTACTCCATAGAAACAATTTGAGTAAGGTTTAATTGTAAACGTGTTGGTAATGCGAGTTATGTTCTCAGTGTATGACAACAAAATGTATGATAAGAAATGGTATATTTTTTTCTTCAAAAGAGGAAGTACAATGGGCTATCCAAAAAAAACCTGGAAGATATGGCCTGGAGAATGTAGAGCTATCAAATGGAGTCGGCCCATTTGACATACCGTATTATCCCTATTAAGCGCCCAGGACCTTATAAGCGCCCACCCTTGTTTTTCTCAATGACTACCAACAAACAATCCCTTATAAGCGCCCACCTTTTCAAATGGTCAGCATCCTCAAATGACCACTTGTACATATATTTCATTTAGTACATGAAATGGTCAGCCTCCTCAAATGACCATCAAATGGTCAGCATCTTCAAATGACCATCAAATGGTCAGCATCTTCAAATGACCTCTTGTACATTTTATTTAGTACGATAAATGAGTGTAAAAAAGGTAGCATAATAAGCTCCCACCCAAAATGACTTTGCTAACCGCCCTGGGTGCTTAATAGGGATAATACGGTACATGTATATAGTCTACACCCCGGCCCCCAACTCAACACAAAAGTTGGTAACCATGACTATTCTAAAAATCGCGGGAAAAGGGGTATATTTTCGATTGTTAGCGTGGACAGCAAAATCATGAAAATAGGGGGAATTTCATGAATTAGTCTCCGTGAAATTTGAAAAAGGGGTATTTTACCAAGAGGAAAAAACATCAACAGTATGGATTCAATTGTTTGATTAGAACAGGGTAACAACCCAAATAAACCATTAGGGGTACACCAGTTTATAACACAGGACCATAAACGCCTGTTACTGTTGGGAGCAACAAGTTTTTATTTATTTAATGTATGTATAAAGTCTCTTCCTCGTTTTTGCCAAAAAAGGGGGGTAAAATTGTTGAAAAATCCTTGCAAAGGGGTACTTCGAAAAAATGAAGAACAGTCATGGTTACCAATTGTTGTGTTGAGTTGGGCCTTTGTGGAAAATTAAGATAATGGCTTCCATGACAGGGGGTGTATGGATGTCAATTGGAATAGCCCAATTAATTCAAGGGATGATCCTGAGTCCACAGGAACATAGTGCTCATACAAATTAATAAGGAATTTGTATGTTAGGCGACGAAAAAGAAGAAAAAACAGGCACATTTACCTCTCATGTTGGGTCTGATGGACTGGCTCCCCCAACCCATTTCCCCCTTGAAAATGACACCAAAATCACAAATATCTGTAAATATTTTGCCATATTTTGACAAACCCGTTAAAAAGTGTTGGTATTCATTAATGCACATGAACATTTTGTCACCAATTCTAAAAAAAAGAATGGTTGAGTCGGACAGGTTTCTGTTAATTTTTCTGGTGAACACCAGTTCAAACCTAAGGTTACAAAAAAATAGCACGACTGGGCTCTCAATTCCACCGAATGACTTCGCAAATAAAAAAAAATTAGATGAATCTGGCCATCATTAAGGACTTTTTTATGGTCTTATATCAATTCAATAATTTAGCCATATGTATGAGCAATTCTCTATTGGGTAGGGATTATGGGTTTTACCAATCTTGGAATCTTATGGTTAAAAATGTATCAATGGTTTTATGGTCCTTCAATAGTTAAACCATCTTACATGATCAATGTGAACAAATTAATTGTCATGGCTTATTACTAATTATACAAACGAGCATCGTCACCAGCGTTTAATCGTGATCAAATTGTCTCTGTAAATTATTTAAAGTACTATATGTAGTGACATTAATACATTAAATGATGCTAAACATTTTATAAATGCTGGTAGACAAATCAATAATTAAATTGTATATTGTCTACATGTTGTATCATAGTGAATAGAAAATAAAGATATTTTGGAGCAAAGAGTGCACGGTATTAAGAAATAAATTTGTTGTAGCCGACGAGCAATACAGTCAATGTTTTCTCTTGTGTTTGCTATCTGTAATGCACTTGCATCCCCGGCCCGGGGGACCAGGGGATAGCGGGGATCAGGGCCAGGACATACAAATTGCCCATGTGACGTCCCGGGTACAATCGTGTACGGTGCCCGCAGGGCCAGGCACTATTTTTTGTACGTCCCAGCTACAGTCCCGGCCCCCCTTGGCCGGGACAAAGTGTACAGTCCCAGCCACCCATTTCCCAGGACAAAGTATTCACCCGGCTACAGTCCCAAGGTCGCTTATTTCTTTCTGCAACCATAATGGAATGCATTTCTACATGTGTTCCCTATGTGTTATTAGGCTTATTTCGTCAAGCGCATCGCATCTCTAGCTTATTTATAGCAAGCGCCCGGGTGTACATTAGTGTACCTTAGCGTACGTCCCCACTACACGCCCCAGCAAGCAGGGGCACAGTTTGTACGTCCGCGTGCACTCCCGTATATGCCCCAGGTCCCCGGGGGCCGGGCTTGCAATTGATAATTGCATAAGTAATGGACAAATGTGTGTGTAGCAGCCAGAAATGTGCCATTTTTTCTCTCCCTTTTTTCCCTTTTCTCCTTCCCCTCACTTCACCTTTTGAGCCCGGTAGTTTGAGCTGCCTTTCCGGTCAAAGCCATCAAGGGGCCACTCTGCCCCATCTGACCCCCAGACCTGACCAACTCATACATTTAAAATATGAGATTTTGTTTAATGGGGTTTTTATATTTCCAGATTTTTTGTGGAACAAGTTAACAAGTGTTTTGACCCTACATGTGTGGACTCTCCGCTTGCTTGATGTAGAACAGGGTTTTTTCTTTGCCTATACAGTGGAACCTTGTTGAAACAAAGTTGCCTGGGCCGTGCATTTTAGTTTGTGTTAAGAGGAATTTGTGTTATCCAGTCATATTATAATGGTAAACTATAAGATTGGGACTTGAATAATACTTTGTGTTAACAGGAATTTTGTGTTAACAGAGTTTGTGTTAACGTGGTTCCGCTGTAACATGTAGCATGTCCATGTAATTTACTGTGATCACTACACTTTCGAACAACCATGATACAGTCATACGATAGTGTCATGATAAATACAGAGGAGTTATAAAAAATATTAAATAATGGCCAGCTGGATTGACTGGGATGTCTAGTTTTACGAAATGAATATGCGGAAAGGTGGATGTTTTTAATTAGAATTTGGTTTCTTTTGGTGCGATGTGTCTTCTTTTTAACACCTTTTCAGAACTCAATTATGTATAAGCCTATACTTGTATTTTGTTTCAATTTGATGTAATTGAGACAAAACTGTTTTCCCACATAAAAAGTTTAAAAACCATCTTATAGAATTTCAAAATTGGGATGGGTAAATTAGGGAGGGGATGGGGTAAGGGAAGGGGAGCTTGATTATAGGGTATTAGCGCCTCCTACGTCCCACGTTTCTTCACAGCAAAAATTAGTCAAAGTTTCCACGTCATCATTTTTGCTAAGAGAATGAATCACATCAAAAGGCAAATAAATTGGAGACACAATGAACAACGCAATAGGTAAAATCAATGATGCAGGCTTTTATTTTAAGATAGATCACCCTGGCGATTGTTTTTGAACCTATATATACGAAATGATATATTTAGTGACACCACCCAATATAAGAGCTCCCTCCAATCCATTTTCCCCCTTCTTTCCATCAGCAAAATAATTAGGACGCAGGTTTCCACAAAAATGTTCAAATCCTTGAGTCAGCGTGCAATAACATGTTCTTATTCTATTTTCTATTCTAAAAATCGAGCATCAATTAAATATCTTGCTCACTCAGGCATTCTTCTGGGAATGTTTCATCGCTAACTTTTTATATTTTTATGTTAAGTGCAATACTTTTATTATGGAAAGCAGGCTTTCCTAACCCGTTTGTTCCTTTTATCCCTCAGTTTTACATTGGTATTTATTTCCAATTATGTATGTTTTCATTTTATGTGTCTAATTGTCATGTGTTTCGTGCACTGCCGGCTGCCTGCGGATGGGGAAAGGCCCATTGCCTACTCCATCCTCTAGTCTGGCTTTATATGTTTGCTTTTCAATGTTGTTAATCAATCAAATTGGAATGACAGAAGAAGAAAACAATCTAAAGGAACATACATTGTCCAAATATTGATTGTCGGTTTGATTTGATATGAAAAAAGCCTAATATGGGCTTATAATCTGGTTTATCAACCTACTTTCATCCCCTAAATTATTCACCAAAATGATGTGTTATCTTATATTTGGACTCATTTCAGATTTGTACTCTGCATAGCAGCATGACAAAGTAGCATCGCCTGTGCTGTTTGACGACCAATTTACCATCCATCGTAAAGATACATCATACTTCTGAACCAATCACTGTTGCTGCACTCTTATCAAGGAAGATGATCACAATGAATTTGATAGTGTTTATGCTGTTCGTCTGTTTAGGAATAACTGCTGCAGAAGACCGCATTGACTTTACAAATTTTACAAACGGTAGGTATATGAAACGGACAGGCAATCCATCTATCATTGTGGATTTCTTTTAGTGTTTGTACAAAATCATGAAAATCTACTCATATTCCAACAAATGTCAATGATCTTTGCACAGATTTACTTTCTTAGTCTCCTTTGACCTCATTAATAGACCCCTTGTCACTTTTAAAAATGCTTACAATTAAATGTGTTGGAAAAATGTTCACTTGAAAACATTGATTTGCCAAAAGATTGTTCAATGTCCAACCCCCAAATTTATTTTGCACTACCTGAAAGTTTACCGCATTACCACAAATAAAGTTCACAAAGTTGCTTTGAGTTGCTAGCAAAACTTGTTCCTAATGATTCCCTCCCTGTATTCAACAGCTACCATCTCGGCATCTCCTGCGTCATCTACGAAGGTGGTAGGAAGTACCGTGACCCTCAACTGTACCGCCAGTGGTCACCGACCGTCATCGTCATCTCTTCAGTGGTACAAGGGTTCCGATCCCTCCAACCCTCTACCAGCCAACAGCACCAAGGTACTAAACTATCGTACGACACAACTTGTCTTCGCCCAGGTGACAAAGGAGGATTCTGGGTACTACACATGTGCACTAGTTCTAGAAGATGGTCGACGAAATGCGGATCTTGAGGATCATGCTCGTTTGAATGTTGGAAGTAAGTTTTGTATTTTGATGGTGTCATAGGAAGTGGTGGTCATGAATGGTTTGGGGGAGGGCAGAGAGGGTTGTGTGTGTAAGGGCTTGATTTGAGGAAAAACATGATTTCTCAACCCTTCATTTTCGCAGTATACCGCACTCACTATATAGGCACGGTTAAAAACCGTCCGCACAAAAGCGCTTTGAGATAAGCTTGCTTGGAGTACTTTGTAGTACTCAAGATCGTTAGGGTTAAAGTCTGTGTTCATACCCTAAGATAAGTAGTCAGGTCAGATCTCTCTCTAAGCCTCCTGAAAGAAATATCATGTGGATCTTTTCAATTGTTTACACATATTTTTTTCTCTGTCTCTTATAAACAGTTAGAAAGATTAAATAAAAAAATATGATTTTTTTAATTTGTGCAGCGCATTCTCAGCGCATTCATGGAGGCTGCCATTTTTATCATTACGTCATTATAGCTGCTGTCAATTATGCCGATTTGTTACCTTTCAATCTATCTTTGAATAATCATAATTTGGCTTAATATCGATTCCAGATGCTCGACCACACCCATGACATCATTTTGTAGCGACAAACCACGCCCACATGAACAAATGTTGCCCAATTTTGCGATTTAAACTCTTTTTTTCTCCTTTTGCCGTCGATAGATTTTTCTTTCCGTCGGTGAGAATCTAGTTAATATATTTAACTACTGGATTTACAAGTTATACAATTCACTTTAACTCATAGAAATTCACCGCAACTAAAAAACTTTAAAAACACTATAATCGCCCTACACTTTACTGTGTACATCCGGGACACTGGTACACTGTAAAAACAAAATGGCGGCCACCAGTAGTCGGATACGAATTAAAAAATGCATAGTTTTTAATTCGATCTTACCGACTGATAAATGAAGTTTTACCTATCAGGAAAGACTTTCCTGGACTCATTAATCTATCTTGACTGTATTTTCTGTGAAAAGCCCCAAAGACCATAACCATCATAGAACTTTACCAAATCATAATCATGCTTCCATTGTAAAGAAATGTTTCAACATGTTTGTTTAGATTTTCAGTATAAAGCATGTATCCATACTATTCTGTTCACTTGTGTGTGCAGTTGAAATCGTAGAGGGAAACACTGCGACGATGATAACAAATCATGGAATTTTATATCGAACAAAAAAACACTCAGAAAATAAGTTGTCTGACCCTGACAGTTTATTTCAACATAATCAAACCATGAATTTGAAGTAATTAGATATCATATCGCTCTGTAACTTTGATTGCTTTGATCATAAATGCAAATCTACAAGAAAGTCTGCTTTCAAAGTAAAAAATCAAGGATTGAGGGCGTCACTTGGAAAACATCGCATACTATGACTTTAAACCCTTTATTTTCAGAGCTGCCTAGTCACGTACAAAACTTCACCTGTTACAGTAGAATACCAAATCAAGGATTTTGTGAATGGGATAACCCGGGTGATAGTAATGTTAACACTCACCGCACCCTTCAAATGGCAGTTCAAAGGTTAGTTATTAGTAGTCATGTTCAGATGGGCGTAAGTGATCGGCGTAAATTTAGACCCTGCAGCAATTCCATAAATATTTCCTCTACTCCGGACAGTTGTCCACACGGTACTTTAAACACAACCTTACTCCGAAGTTCTCCTACAAAGTTTACATGACCATTGCAGGGGGCCTTGTATCGGAAATACACATGGCACACCGTCAACAGTACCAATTGAGACCTGTCATCCAGTGGCGTATCTGGGATTTTTTCCAGGGGGGGGGGCAAAGGATATTTTTTCCTGGTGAACACCAGTTCGACCCGACAGAAATTTTCGTAAAAGGTTGCCCCAAATTTTTCCCCAGTCAGTCACCTCGTGAATTTCACTTAAGTGGGGGGGGGGGAGATGGTCAAAAAAAATCGCACGGTCACAAAATTTTGCACGGTCACAAAATTTTGCACGGTCATAAATTTTGCACGGTCATAAATTTCGCACGGTCACAAATTTCGCACGGTCACAAAAAATCACCCTTCCCCCCATTTTTCCTGGTGCGTAGGTTTGAACCCCCCCCCCCGGCTGTTACGCCACTGCTGTCATCACAAAATGAGAGTTAAGTCGGAAAATTCGATTCTGAGGTTTATCCAGATTCAGAATGCCCAGAAAACAAGCTTTAAAATGATATGCAACATGTCATAATTCCTCAATGTATTCCTGATCAAAAATCAAATTGAAAGACAAAAATTCCTTTGTTTTGTATTGTTTTTTGGCATGTTCATTAGACCATATCTCCTAATGCACACAATGGCTACTTAACGCTCATTTTGTTGTGACAGGTCTCAATTTTTATATGTTGTGCATTACTTTTCTATTTGATCCTGGATTCCAGATTCTTTCCTAGTTCTTTCCATTATATAGCTCAGAAATATTGCGATCAACTGACTTACTAAAACCATGATTTCCCGTGATTTCGCTATTTGCAACCAAAACCGAGAAAATCCAGCGGAAATAAATCAAATCCGAGATCGTAACCACGACCAAAAACTATCACTCGTGTCGTGCGCTATACAACATTTTAAAAATATCATGACCGAAAAATCACCCCCAAATATCACTCTTTGAATTATAACTTAAAAGTAAATAAGCTTACTGTTAGTCCAATTTTCTTCTCTGCGTGACAACATACTAATTTTGAAAGTTATCCCTGGTGGAGAGGATTCATAATTTTCGTTATATTCCAAATAATTTCTGCCGTTTTGTTTTTTGTTTACATTCATCAACCACAGCGAACCATGATTACGTCATGATTCCATGTGCCATCATATCAGTAAATTGGTGATACCAAAATTTAAAAATCTTTATTATTTTTTTGAATTATTGACCATAAAGTGCCAAAAAAGTGCCAAAAATGTGATTTTCATGATTTGAGAGGTAAAAAATCACATTTTTTGGCACTTGGCACTTTTTTCACCAAAAAGTGCCAAAAATCATGAAAATCTTTTTTTTTTTTGAAAACATTTATAAATAAGATATTAAAATTAAAAAAAACATTCCTAGGGAATTTTATAAGGAATATAATGAAACTAGTATGACAAATTTGACAAAATATATTTTGAGTTATCTTTGCAGAACCTAAAATGGGTAAAAAAACGTGTTTTTTATAATTTTTCTCCAAAATGGTCAATTTCATGATCATGGTTGGATTCATTGAACCCTTTCCTTCAAAAAACTGTATTCATAAAGATACAATGAATAATGAAGAAGTTACGACAGTTTTACGGAGGCTGTACCTGAGAGTCCACAGCCCCCTTAACACGACCAATCGCTACTCCGACCTTACTCCGATCCAATTTACGCCCATCTGAACCCAACTAGTATTACTGATATGACACTATTAGCGGATGCAGGGGAAGAGTGCTACATGGAACTAATAGCACTCCTGGATAGTAGTACATGTATTGCCAAAAGGCATGTTGACAATTTGGGTAACATTTAAATCTTGTTAAAAAATTTAAAAAAATATTGCGACCCTATTTTTCTGAGATTTTAAGGTTGGTCGCTGAGGGTTGCCATATAAACAAATTCCATATAATTCATTTTGGCATTTCTTTATCTAGTCGGAGACTACTTTGGATTGATGTTGAGTGTACTAACACAGCACAGTACGACAGCAATGGTGAACAAGTTGAGTGTACTAGCATGACTTACGCAGTACAGTACGACAGCAATGGTGAACGTGTTGAGTGTAATAACACAGTACAGTACGTCAGCAATGGTGAACATGTTAAATGTGCCCTGAAGAATAACGATCACGCAGACAATTTCTATTATCAAGTTAAGTCTGATAATCGATTTGGAAAGGTTTTGACAGAGAGTGAGCCACGCCATTTTTCCATTTACGATGACGGTAAGATAACACCCAAATCATTTGCTAGTATTACATGTGAAGTATTGTTGGTGGTATTGCATAGTGAAATTAAGTTACCGACCGTATTGGTCCGAGTATAGTCCCATGTTCGATTATAATCTCACCCCCTAACTTTTAAGAAAACTCAGGATTTATTTTTTTTACTCAAATTTCCTGGGGTATTTCTGGGGGTTTACCGGTTATTATTGGTACTTTAACAAGATATGTGTTGAAAAGCTATGACTGTTTCAACACATATCTTTTTAAAGTACAGGTAATAACCAGTAAACCCCAGGAAATACACCAGGAAATTTGATTTATTTTTTTTAATTTTAAATAGTAACAGTACGGTTATTTTAGAGAATAAATAAGGGAAATTGAAGTTTGGTTGCCGGACTATGGTGTGGTAATGGTTGGGCAGGTATATATTTAGAGTAGTAGACGTCGGCAACAAAATTCTTTCGGGGGGGGGGGGGGGGGGGGGGGGGGCTTACAGTACATTAGTATTAGTACACAAAAAAGGTACATTGGTACACAAAAAAGGTACATTGATACACAAGGCCTGACCAACCCATTTTTTTAAATCCCCCCCCCCCCAAAAAAAAAAAAATCTTTTTTAGAAAGTTTTGAAATTGTTTCAAACTTTGTGAAATATTTTGACAATTGCCTGAAAATTAACCATAAAGAAAAATAATAAGGTACTGTCGGTGATCTAGCGCAATTGTTTTTGTTTTGGCGACTGTTTGTGAACTTTCTGTTGCTCATCTGCAGCACATTTTCTGACAGTTTTGAGAAAAAAAAGCACCCCTCCCGATATTGATATTGTATTGTTTTTAAACTAATGTATCCGTGTTACGTTATCTAACATCAACATGTTCAATAGTATTATAGTTTTAGTAGAACAAATCCCCCTATAAAATATTTGATATGGAATAACAATGGCTATTTCCAAACCTGAGGTCATTTCAGTAAGTGTCCATTAACTAGAGCCCTCTCCATGGAAAGCATATCATCACCTTTAGAGCCATTAAATAGACCCTTTTCCACAAACACATATCATTACCTGTAGAGCCATTACGGGTGATTTTAAGACGCGTACAAATGTGCGCGTAAATTGATAGCATGCCACTCGTGCGAAAGTGATCGATCAACATGCTGGTTCTGTACGTGCCGCTATTTGAAAATGTGAGGCACACTTTTATTGCAGCATGGGCCCCATGGGCGATTTTTCTTGGTAATTAACGTGAATGGATTACTACGATTAAAACAAGGAACTAAACTTGCTAAATGTGCTAAACACACAATAGGAATCGTAGATAAAGAGCAGGCCTTAAGTATGACTTCTAACATCATGCGTTTGTCATTTCATGGGGGTGGGAGGGGGGGGGGGGGCAGGGAGCGAGGCTACGAACCTTCTGGCAGGGGATGCCCATTATGTCATAATCTTTCATTTAAAATAAAGACTTTACCCAATCCAGCTCAAAGGGGCTGCACAAACTGCCGGTGCAATGCTTCGAGAAAATGTCACCTGAACCTGAGATGAACCCCGTCCCCGTATAACCCCGTGTCCACGTGTAAAATTAAGTCCCCGTTTTAAAAAACTGAAAAATATCAAACATGGGCCTATCAAATGAAGACCTATCAAATGAAGGATTATAATACAATCATTTAGATTGTTAGTTCTATGAAATGTAATATGTTGTTTTGCACGATTAAAATCCACATTGAAATCAGACTTAAAACTTGAGCCTTAAATTCACAAACAATCACCGTTTATCAAAACGAGTAGGCTACCATTCATCAGTTTGCGGATGCGGATTGATTTCCTGTCCCCGATATTTTGCATGTTTTAGGAGTTCACGTATACTTTTAGTAAGATATACGAATGGCCAGTGGTCCAGTCTCCCCCTTCCAACACTGTCGATTCCCATTCAAATCCCATTATAAATCAATTAGTAAGTAAAAAGGGCCTACTTCCAAATCCTTTAAGAACGGAGCGACGTGTGCGACGCAGGATGGCATTGCGTACATGCTATGTTGCATTGCTCGACGCGGTCCAGTTCTACGTTTTAGACCGCATACTTGATGCCGCTTCCTACGCCCTACCATAACGCGTTATTCATTTTGTATGACTTTTGAACCAAGAAATACATCCTTTTTATGGAATTATCTCAAAAACAAAATTGGCGGAGCAGTTCTGTTTTTAAACACAAAAATGTTCTGCCTAAAAGTTCTATTTCTATAGGATTGTGTACTATATAGTAGTTAAAAATGGCGTAAAACATGTTTAAGGGCAGTGTAAACCCGCCACTTATTTCAAAAACTGAATTTCACATTTTCTATAATATGAATACTTTTATATGTATTCTATCATTAACATCATGAGTTACTTATCAGAAGCAATCATTTCCCATTCTTTTAGGTGATTTTAAATTGTTGTGTTGGTAAGTTTGAGTCAGGAAAAGGCACATTGTCATTTGGCGGGAAATTAAGTGGAGTTCCACCCTTTTCAAATGCTGCGCCAGCTGTTCGATCATTGCGCCGGGCGCTGAATTTTTCTGTGCCTAATAATAGACGCGCTTCTTTTTATCCGGGTCACAGACACGGCAGATGCAATAGAGTGCAAACCAAGGCCAATTTACAATCATTTAAATTTCAGTTTTCTTCATTTTTGACAATATAAAGTGAATCTGATACTAGTATATTTTGATGTTTATTACTTGTTCATACAGTATACTCCCCTTTTAAAGGTAGATGACCCGATCACATTTCCGATTTTCAACTTGAAGTTTTCTATTCTACATGAAAGGTCATCCTTAAAAAAGTCGTGTTCCAAAGGTTGAGTTGCATAGCTCTAATGGTTCTTATTTTAGACGCACAAGATGCTGTGAACTGTACCCATTGAGTAGTACACAAACTATATCGGTGGTTACCACCATTTGCGGTAATTCGACGTTATTTCATCGATTTCTCCGTAATTATACCGATTTAGGCTGTCAAATTTCAGTATGATGATGAGAAAAATACGAGCTTTCATATGATATGAAAATCTCCGTATGTTTGAAATAATTCTGTGTTACGAAAATGTGATCGGGTCATCTACCTTTAAGTCATATGCCCCATGGATTTTGCGAAAGTTTAGCTTTAAATGGTGGAAAATGTCAATATTTTTACAGTTTTCCAGAAGTTCAATTTTGAAGGAATTTTACACATTTTCAGACAAGATAACTCAAAGTGGAAGCTATAAAATGTTAAACTGTTACTGTTATATTATAGAGGAATTTCTGCTCCAGGAATGTGTTTTTTCTTCATTTTATCAATTTTTACATTTTGACTTGAGATATTCACCAATTAACGGTAAAATGTATGCCAAAAATACTAACATTTACATGTTTGAGATGTTTTTGTCTATATTTTGAAAAATAAGCATTATTTCGAAACAAGAGGAAAAAAACCCAGGCAAAATTGTCTTTTTTATGATAATCAATATTAGAAGAAAAAAATCAAATCATTTTTTTTTATAGTTATGCTGTCTGAAAAATGTGGGTCAAAAGAAAATCACTTTTTTGGTTAATTTTTCGAAACATGGTTATTTATGTGTCAAACTGATGTCATAATCCACAAAGGCATATCATAACTTACCAGATTGTACTTATAATCACAATGATTTTTTTCTGCTGTCTCATTCATTGATTTGTCCTATTTTGTCTTTGTCTTTTTTAGTTATTCCGTATCCACCGATTGATATCAATCTTACAGCACAGACAAGCGACTCAATGATAGTGAAATGGGATCATGTACCAGGTCTTCCGCCTTATAGAATTATAAACAGATTAGCATACCAAATAGGTGATGAAACAAATAGCGAATGGACGGTTATAGATTTGTCGGTAAGACCATTGGAAAAGGGGGTATCATTCGTATCTCGGGATATTTTGTTTTTAATTCACCCTAAATAAGTAATTGATTTAAAAATGTACCCTAAACAAGTATGGATATTTAGCTACTCTAAACAAGTGTTTCTAGTATTTCCTGAAACAAGGTGATTCCAATATTTGATGCGATCTGTGAAAACCCGCCACATGGTGGCATTTTTCATATTGTAGATATTTATATCATAAGAAAGCTAATACTGCTCATTACAGAACTGTTTCGATCATTTTTCTACGATCACTACAAAAAAAATTATGAGTGAATGATGATTGTGATGTCATGAAAAGCTACAAAACAAGAAATCATGAAAACAGGCCAAAAAAGATACATAATTCAATAGAATAACATTATAAGGTTAATAATAAAAGTGACTTAAAGTAAGTTTTTAAAGGTTATGAAAGATGATGACGCAAAGTATTGGAATTTAATTTTCTTTAACAAAATCTAAAAAAAAATAAAAAATGATTTCTTTTTAAATTTTTGTTTTTAAATTTTACCCATAATCCCTAATTCACATTTTGCGACATCCGACGGGTTTTCACAGATCGCATCACATATTTCCTTTACCTAATGCACTAATCAATTGCAACCCCAACCCTGCCATGTCCCAGGTCCCCCAGGGCCAGGGTTGCAATTGATAAGTGCATAATGCAAAAGGGGGAAAAGCCCCTGTTCTACAGACAAGTGGACAGATCTCTCAGGTAGAGTTGGTTGGAGTTTGTCCATTTTGAGACAAACTTAAACAAATTCCACGCGGCAGGCGGCTGCAGACGACATTCCAAAATTTCAAAAAATGTTTTAAAAATATAAATATTATTGAATTTCATCACCATATTTGGAATCTCCTTGAGAAATGCATTCATTTAAGTACAAACATTCCTAGTATTGATTCAGTAACCCTTGAGATAGACTTTGAAAGTTTGGAAAGGTTTCTGAACAATCTGTTTTGTGTATGGTAAAATAATAGCCGCGTGAAAAGTGTTAAACAAATTCCAACATTTCTGAAATGTGGGTCTCTATTCATTAGTACTGGAAGCAGGTTTTTTCTAACATCGCCTGACCAAGAATTGAAGTTTTACCATAGATAATCAAGACCCGGGATGGATAAGTGGGTATTTTGTTTAAAGCTATGCGTGTTTCGAACCAAGGTCGCTCAACACAAAAGTCGATGTAGCCTTTCGCCCTGTCAAGAAATAACTTCTCAACATCCATCAATTATGCAAGATCATGGTGTGAAAAGTATACCCTTTTTTACAACCCTATTTTACAAATTCAAGTAACATACCCAGCCTGTAAAAACTCTAATGATGTGAATTTTTGGACTTACACATACCAACTTTGTACCAATCACTTACCTTCTCCACCCTCCCTCCAGAGACTATAGTTTGTTCAGCTCCAAATTGGCGAAGCCCGGTTTACAGCAGCGAATGAATACACAAGGATGCGGACACACATAAGGCAACAAGCGCATTGTGCATCATTTGGGTGATGCGTGTGTGCTACCAAACCTGCGTGCATATGGCCATAATCTCGCTCGTACGCTTGGATTACTTAAGTGCGCATAGAGATAAAAACCAAATATTTCTTGTCAATTTGGAACTGATTAAACTATAGGTTCCGGTCCCGGCAACACCTGATCCAAAAATCAATGATAGGGTATTTAGGAAATGTTGGCTGGGGTTGTAGGCTAGTTATGGCAGACAGGAAACGGACACATCAAAATGGTGAATGGAAGTGGAAAGGATTTCTAACTTCATTATTATGAATGCGCATTGTGCTTTCATGCTCAACAACAACACTAAAGCACCTGATTGGTCCAATTCAAATTGTAGTGCATCAAAGGTTGTTGCATGATGGGAGGTAAATCATTGCATGTCATCGCATTACACGATGTCCATTACTGCATAGGACAAATGGTCTTTTTTGAGAATCCCTGGTAAGACTAATTTCTAGCACATTCATGTAACATCAGTGACGTTGAGATTGGCACTGTCGGTTCATTTGACAAGAAGAATCATGGAATATAATACTCTGCCCCCCCCCCCCCCCCCCAATACGAAAAACCTAGTTACGCCATTGTGTAACATGCAATTTTATACGGTGGCTCCCCCCCCCCCCCCCCCCCACCCCCACTTCACTTGGATTGAATTTTATAATCAGTTCACATTGTTTTCCACAGGAGGTAAACCGTTTCAGTGTCACATATACCATCACCGGTTTGCACCCGCCCTATGGAAAGATATGTGTTAAGCTTGCTGCAGCAGAAAACAGAATTAAAGTGTGGGGTAAATGGTCTGATTCAGTATGTGAACATCTACTGGAAGAGAGTAAGTGAAATTAAAATGATGATAACTAATTTGTTGATATGATTCTACAGCCTTTCATTCAGTAGTTCGTTCAATCGGTCGGTCAGTCCAATTCATTTCATATGTGATGTGATCAAGCGAAATGAGTCAATTGTCGGCAGTTTTGAATTTTGATATTTGTCCATCATGCTATATAGTATGTTCCAACCCCACTAAAATTGAACTTCTAGTTTTGAAGTTACAAACAATTGAGAAAACAGAAAAAACATACAAATTTGTCACTTCTTAACCTATGACTCAAAATTAATATCCCAGACACACGACTCATTCCGCTTGATCGTATCACAATGGCATTCAATCAAGCAAAATGAGTCAAAAATATCACATTTAAGTTTTCTACTTGATTGTACTGGTCGTTTGCAATGCAACATTAAGAATGGACAATTAATTTCAAAGATGCAAGCAAATAAATGGACAATTAATTTCAAAGATGCAAGCAAATAAAGGTATGTTCTGCATGGTTGTATCTCTAAATCAATATTTGCAACTTCTGACTAATTTTCTTAATCCCATCGCATGTTGTGTCACCTAAATCTGGACCGATTTGCCACGGGGTTGGCCTTTTTCACTGTTGAAATCAAATCAACTTCTGTTCTTCCCTCAGACTTGGGTCACATGTTGTGTCACCTAAATCAAGACCAAATTACCACACGGTTGGCCTTTTTCACTGTTGAAATAACATCAACTTCTGTTCTTCCCTCAGACTTGTGTCACATGTTGTGTCACCTAAATCAAGACCAAATTGCCACAAGGTTGGCCTTTTTCACTGTTGAAATCAAATCAACTTCTGTTCTTCCCTCAGACTTGGGTCACATGTTGTGTCACCTAAATCTGGACCAATTTGCCATGTGGTTGGCCTTTTTCACTGTTGAAATCAAATCAACTTCTGTTCTTCCCTCAGACTTGTGTCATATGTTGTGTCACCTAAATCAAGACCAAATTACCACACGGTTGGCCTTTTTCACTGTTGAAATAACATCAACTTCTGTTCTTCCATCAGACTTGGGTCACATGTTGAGTCACCTAAATCTGGACCGATTTGCCACGGGGTTGGCCTTTTTCACTGTTGAAATCAAATCAACTTCCGTTCGTCCCTCAGACTTGGGTCACATGTTGTGTCACCTAAATCTGGACCAAATTGCCACACGGTTGGCCTATTCACTGTTGAAATCAAATCAACTTCCGTTCGTCCCTCAGACTTGGGTCACATGTTGTGTCACCTAAATCTGGACCAATTTGCCATGTGGTTGGCCTTTTTTACTGTTGAAATAAAATTAACCTTTGTTCTACCCTCAGACTTGGGTCACACTTATGTCACCTAAATCTGGACCAAATTGCCACGAGGTTGGCCCTTTTTTATTGTTGAAGCATCATCATTAGGGAGCTTTCCCCATGGTCCAAGAATAACTGTGTCCCCCACACACATGGTAATCAATGACAAATTAACACCTTCATTTCATAATGTTTACATTTATCAACAACAACGACACAATAGTAACATTTGTTGTTAATTCTACTCGAGAGTTTAACTGGTGAGATCAGAGAGAGATAAGTTGGCAAACTTTTTGCCTTTTAAACAAATAGATAAATCATCTTTACCAGTCCACAAGTTTTGATGAAGCAAATTTCTAGAAAAGCAGAATTGTCATTGAAAATGTTAGTTTAGTTGACGAAAAAAACACCTGTTTTACAAGTAAACCTCGCAGATAGGGTTGGACGGTCACACATTTATTCTATTTGTTTCCAAAAATTTCGGGAACCGTGGGAGAATTATTAGTAACAATTTTCGTTTCTTTTTTTAAATACATTTTTTCCAAAATGTCCCAAAAATTCCCCAATTTTGTTCCAAAAATAAATCATAATTTTAAAATTAAAAAAAAATATGGGTCAGTCTGGCCCATAGAACAGGGGTGGTTTTTTTACGTCATATCAACATATTTATTTTTAGTTAATCTGATCTTACCAAATGAACTCAATTTGACTTAATTCTGCCTAATCTGATAACGTCATTCACTGTTATTATCTTATGTTAGAACCTGCAGTTAAACCCGTCGACATTGATTATGACGTAATTGATAAAAACGACAACAAAGGTGTTAAACTGTACTGGAAGGTAGGTAGAACTGGGGACATACAATATGTGACCTGGCACGACAAAATGAGCGTAAAGTCGCTGGGGCTGATTTTGAGTCGTGGCGTGAAATAGTCGATTTGACAAGGGGAGGTCGAAATTGAGATATTTTCATTTTCGAAATGATAAACTATTTATGTATCACATTCCGACAATATTTTGGGTCTAAATATGTTTTTTAAGTAATTTTAGAGAGGGCATTTTATTCTTACATCTCAAGACATGAACACAAATGGAGGAAAATGTCTCAAAATTACCTTGTTTACATCGTCATTTCCAAATGTTTAAAATAGTATCCCCTATGGGAAATTTGGTATGGTCTTAAAGGTCAGGGCTTTCCAGAGCTATTAATAATAGTTTGAACCCTGTAAATTCCCAAAATGTACCAATGACAGGCCGTCTAATTAGAGGTATTTGGCATAAACAATCTTTCGATTAAGTTTTGACAGAATATTTTGGAGAGCCAAGTGATGATAAGCTTCAATGACTTTGAAGGCCTTTTTCTCCAATTCAATAATTCAGCGGTGATTAACTTCAATTTATCATTATTTCACTTTGGAATGGCCTAGCCTATTATAACAATTTTTATTTTTTGCCACTTTACTCTCATTTTGTTGTGCCAGGTCACATATGTTACATATAATTATACCTGAAGTACAGTAGCAAAGCGTTGTTAATTTGAGTTGATAAGGCTGCGATGGGCAACCAGCATGCCGATCGAACCGCACCAGGCTTTGCCGTTTGAAATTGGCAGGGGAGCTTTTAATCGCTCTCCTGAAGTGCTCTAGGAGAGCACTAGGAGAGCATTTTAAAAGCTCCCCCGGAATAATCGAGGAGAGCAATTTATGACCAATGTGAAACGTCGGATTATGTCGCTGATCGGCTTTCCCTGTTTATAGCGGTCGCGGTAGCCTCCATTTTTATTTTGGTTATCCCCCACTGAAAACAGTGCCGCATTTATTTATCGACCGGTCAACTGATGCTGCTTTGATACGTCAAAAATAAAAAGAAATGTTACGCATTTTCATCACGAAACTGTACGGTCAATTTATGCTGCTTGCACTTATCGACCGGTCAACTGATGCTGCTTTGATACGTCAAAAATAAAAAGAAATGTTACGCATTTTCATCACGAACTGTACGGTCAATTTATGCTGCTTGCACGTGGTTTTGGAATTAATGAGAGCCGCTGCTAATACAGTGACAAACGCGCCCAATTGTGCTCCTATCCTTGCCAGAATGAGATTCTACACTAGTACAGGGTGTGGTTGAATTTACGCGATTTCCAGGGGGAGATTTCTTTATAGCAACACTGACAATATTATATTTATTTACGTTTTTCGACTGTGTGTAAGGTATAGTAATAATATTGATGATGGACAATTAAGGAGCGCGGACAATTAAGGAGCGCGATAAATCGCGCGACCAGAAATGGGTTAAGGAGCGCGCCTCAAACGGCAAAGCCTGCCGCACCACACAGGTAATGTGTTAATGCGTGTGACGCGGACACAACCACAGGCATGTGTTGTTTTAGAATGATCGTGCACAAGCTGTCCACATCAACTTTGAAGCTAAAAGGAACTTGACTATTATTTTAATTTGATTATTTTAGTGTTAAGGTTTTTGAACATGTTGAAAATAGTTTGAGTGAAATTGTTTAAAATGAAATAAGTACAATATTCATATTTGCATCATCTATTTATGAAATGGCGTTTAAATCCTTGGTCTTTGTTGAAAGGGATTAAATCATGTGTCAGCGTATGTGCATCACCAATCAACAACTTGCGTTATGCGCGTCTGCATGGTTAATTTCACTTGGGCGTTGCCCTCGTGAAATTACCATGCACACGACATGAACACTGTTCGCCGAGGTGTGACAGGGCCATAATCAGTTCATAACTCTTTTAAAAGTTTTCACAGATCGCATTTTTGATATTTTAATTGTTCATATTTTTATTGATCTTTCAGCCTTTACCAGAAAAGAAACGGAATGGAAAGATAATTGGTTACAACATTTTTATCAAAAATTTAAATGGCAATACTAGCTATAGGCATACTTACACCGTACCATCTGAAGTCAATGAAACCAAATATGAATATGAAATAAATGGTGAGTACGCTACTCTTGAGTGCAAATTCCAGAAAATTGACAAAAGTTGTTAAAATGAGCACAAACATTTCTTAAAATGTGTGACATTATTGAAATACAGGGTGTCCCAAAAATGGTGGTGCATGTCTTCCAAGTCATTACTCTCATGAAGTATACAGTATGTTAGCATATTATAAGCTTCAGATGCTATAAGCAAAACGGTATTATCATGGTGTACCACACTCCAATAAGTTAGGTGTCATTTTAAAGCTAAAAACTAGATTGGAAAACATGAATTTAAAATCAATCTTTTTTCTTCAATTTTTTCAATTCAATATTTATTTTCCATCATATCAACATAGACAAATTACAATGACAATTTAACAAGTAATATGAAGGAGGAGGAACAACTCAAAGCAAAAGCCTGGCATTCCCTTTTGGAGACAACCGGCCTGTTTCGATGTAACCTTTATTACATTTAGATTTATATTCTTCTTTTGGGTTTTGATAAGAATACATGTTTGTATTATGTTTATATTTCAAAATCTCAGCAAAAAAGGTCATATTTAACTTGAGTAGCCGGTGAATCCGTCCACACATCCAGTTAATTCTACTCCCTGGATTGAATTAAGGATTAACCTCTGACTTTTTCAGAGGTACATCAGTCGTGTTATGGGGCATGATCTCTAACTGCACAAACTCTACTATTATCACAACTTCTCGACTTGTTGTTAACTCAACGGTTATGGGGTTAGACCCAAGGGTTACACTCCTTTAATATATCTGACATAAGTGTGTTATTGTTTATATTTGTATAGGTCTAAATAGGACTTACACGTATGATATTGAAGTAGTAGCATTTAACGGAGAGGGGGCGTCTCCCAAGGCAACAGTGACCATAGATCCCAGTCCTCCTGAGGCAACAGTGACCAGTGATGCCAGTAAGTTTAATGATAGAGGCATTTTGGTGTGTTTTTTATCTTGGATCTTGGATTGGTGAGACTTCCAAATAGTAAATACTAACAGAGGTTTGACTGGAGGTAAGACGAAGGAGGGGGCGGTTAGTTGGAGAAACGGAGAGGATAGATCAGGGTTTTCAACGATTTCGGGGTTACAAATGACGACAGTCCTCATGAAGAAAGAGTTGCCGATAGGTGTCAGTTCTTGGGTGCTTTTTACCTACAATGATAATGGATCATTAGAAAATATCAGCTTTATCATCATCATGTGCTGATTATTATATCTTGCCCAACATGTGCTTACATTTTATCACACGGATTGTAGCTTTACCCTTAAAAATGTTTCTTACAATTTTCAAATTAGCCGCAGCGCATACACACTTAGGTCATGGTAACTTATTCCCCCTTTATTTCTCTCACTTTTACATTTTCCAATGCCGTTATGTTCATCCACTGTATCATGCTTTTCATGTAATTTTGCCCCAAATTGTTTCTTGTTAAATATAATTTGTTTTGTATTTTTCGCAGATCAACTACCCATATTGGCTATTGTGATGCCCTCTGTTGGTATGTTTTTGTTACTCATCGTGTTGTTGATATATTACATTTGGAAGAAGCTTAATAAGGAGACATATGAGGTCAAGCTACCAGAAATTGTAAAGGTAAATTACCCTTAAAGTAGGTGTCATTTTCTTTTGTAGGGAGGTGGGGGGGGGGGGGGGGGGGGGTCCCACAATTTGTATGACCCCTTAAAATGAAAGTGATTATCTTTATGACCCCAACTCGGATGTTGATTATTTTTTATGACCCCCTCGCCCCAACACACACATACAAATCTGTATTTACAATGCCCATCTAGTTAGTGTTTAGGGGGAAACAGTTGCGTGCCCAAAAAGAATCAGTTTTTTAAATAAAATGTTGTTTTGACCCCCCCCCCCCATTACAATGGCATTATTTTCATGATCTCCATCCCCCACAATATTCTGTGTAAAATATCTATGACCCCCAGGATGTTTGGGACCCCCCCCCCCCCCCCTGAAGAAAAGCAATTGTTATGGATCGGGGATGGGGTGGATGGTGGGGATGGAGGCACTCATGTATTTAATTTAACTCACATATGTAAATGCACCCTCCAAACAGATGCTCTAATGTCCTATGTTTCCACTTATGCAGATGTTTACAGCGTAATATTAGTCAGCCTCCAGGATCTGAATGGTATTCAGAGCCGGATCCGGGATGGGGTGGAGGGTGGGGATGGAGGCACTCATGTATTTAATTTAACTCACATGTAAATGCACCCTCCTAACAGATGCTCTAATGTCCTATGTTTCCACTTATGCAGATGTTTACAGCGTAATATTAGTCAGCCTCCAGGATCGGAATGGTATTCAGAGCCGGATCCGGGATGGGGTGGAGGGTGGGGATGGAGGCACTCATGTATTTAATTTAACTCACATATGTAAATGCACCTCCTAACAGATGCTCTAATGTCCTATGTTTCCACTTATGCAGATGTTTACAGCGTAATATTAGTCAGCCTCCAGGATCTGAATGGTATTCAGAGCCGGATCCGGGATGGGGTGGAGGGTGGGGATGGAGGCACTCATGTATTTAATTTAACTCACATATGTAAATGCACCTCCTAACAGATGCTCTAATGTCCTATGTTTCCACTTATGCAGATGTTTACAGCGTAATATTAGTCAGCCCCCAGGATCTGAATGGTATTCAGAGCCGGATCCGGGATGGGGTGGAGGGTGGGGATGGAGGCACTCATGTATTTAATTTAACTCACATGTAAATGCACCCTCCTAACAGATGCTCTAATGTCCTATGTTTCCACTTATGCAGATGTTTACAGCGTAATATTAGTCAGCCCCCAGGATCTGAATGGTATTCAGAGCCGGATCCGGGATGGGGTGGAGGGTGGGGATGGAGGCACTCATGTATTTAATTTAACTCACATATGTAAATGCACCTCCTAACAGATGCTCTAATGTCCTATGTTTCCACTTATGCAGATGTTTACAGCGTAATATTAGTCAGCCTCCAGGATCTGAATGGTATTCAGAGCCGGATCCGGGATGGGGTGGAGGGTGGGGATGGAGGCACTCATGTATTTAATTTAACTCACATATGTAAATGCACCTCCTAACAGATGCTCTAATGTCCTATGTTTCCACTTATGCAGATGTTTACAGCGTAATATTTGTCAGCCCCCAGGATCTGAATGGTATTCAGAGCCGGATCCGGGATGGGGTGGAGGGTGGGGATGGAGGCACTCATGTATTTAATTTAACTCACATGTAAATGCACCCTCCTAACAGATGCTCTAATGTCCTATGTTTCCACTTATGCAGATGTTTACAGCGTAATATTAGTCAGCCCCCAGGATCTGAATGGTATTCAGAGCCGGATCCGGGATGGGGTGGAGGGTGGGGATGGAGGCACTCATGTATTTAATTTAACTCACATATGTAAATGCACCTCCTAACAGATGCTCTAATGTCCTATGTTTCCACTTATGCAGATGTTTACAGCGTAATATTAGTCAGCCTCCAGGATCTGAATGGTATTCAGAGCCGGATCCGGGATGGGGTGGAGGGTGGGGATGGAGGCACTCATGTATTTAATTTAACTCACATGTAAATGCACCTCCTAACAGATGCTCTAATGTCCTATGTTTCCACTTATGCAGATGTTTACAGCGTAATATTAGTCAGCCTCCAGGATCGGAATGGTATTCAGAGCCGGATCCGGGATGGGGTGGAGGGTGGGGATGGAGGCACTCATGTATTTAATTTAACTCACATGTAAATGCACCCTCCTAACAGATGCTCTAATGTCCTATGTTTCCACTTATGCAGATGTTTACAGCGTAATATTAGTCAGCCCCCAGGATCGGAATGGTATTCAGAGCCGGATCCGGGATGGGGTGGATGGTGGGGATGGAGGCACTCATGTATTTAATTTAACTCATATGTAAATGCACCCTCCTAACAGATGCTCTAATGTCCTATGTTTCCACTTATGCAGATGTTTACAGCGTAATATTTGTCAGCCCCCAGGATCTGAATGGTATTCAGAGCCGGATCCGGGATGGGGTGGAGGGTGGGGATGGAGGCACTCATGTATTTAATTTAACTCACATGTAAATGCACCCTCCTAACAGATGCTCTAATGTCCTATGTTTCCACTTATGCAGATGTTTACAGCGTAATATTAGTCAGCCCCCAGGATCGGAATGGTATTCAGAGCCGGATCCGGGATGGGGTGGATGGTGGGGATGGAGGCACTCATGTATTTAATTTAACTCATATGTAAATGCACCCTCCTAACAGATGCTCTAATGTCCTATGTTTCCACTTATGCAGATGTTTACAGCGTAATATTAGTCAGCCCCCAGGATCGGAATGGTATTCAGAGCCGGATCCGGGATGGGGTGGAGGGTGGGGATGGAGGCACTCATGTATTTAATTTAACTCACATGTAAATGCACCCTCCAAACAGATGCTCTAATGTCCTATGTTTCCACTTATGCAGATGTTTACAGCGTAATATTAGTCAGCCCCCAGGATCTGAATGGTATTCAGAATCGGACAATATTCATCAATTATTATTTTCATATTGTTGTCACATTTGCATTCTTTTAAATAAATAACATCTGTTATCGCTTTTTTTCTTACGCACAGCTTAACAACGCTTACGGCAAAAGATTTATCTCCCCGAGTTTCCATGTCCAAGAATCAGAATGTTACGACGAATTGAACCCAACCCAACCCAACATCAACCCAAGAGAAAAAGATCACAAGAAGCCAGACAACATGCATGGGTATCACAACTTTATGAACGACAAAGGAGACTTTCCAGAGTTAAAACCGCTCATCAACGCGATTGGTTTCGATGGTGGAGGGAAAACTCGGTCAGAGTTAGCTACGGTCACAGAGTTTCTGTCCGTTGGGAACATCTCCCAACAGTACAGCCCTCGTAGCGTGGGCAGCGGAGGAAGCTATTGGCCTGGAAATGAAAACACTGACCCCATCGTTTATAACACGATGACAGGTGAAGGTCTGTCTCCTGTTAATAAATGTTCCCCTGGAGGCCAGTGGGAAGATAGCGTAGTTGGTGATAATAATGATAGGGTTAGAAGTATAAGTGACACTGCTCAATCTGAGATGCCCAGTAAGACCATCATGGATGCCAGTGGAAGATCGATGTCCCGCGATTCTCTGGTAGCTCAACTCCCGAATGAGAAGAATCCTAGTAGCCTGACCTACTCTGATGGTGAGATTGATAGTTACGTACATCAAGCACAACTTACACTAATTCCCCTTTCTGTGAGTTCTGAGCAAGATAAAGTTTCTTGTGATGCGAAAAGTCGGAACAAAATAGATGGAAAGGTCATTGGTGCCACCAGGTCTGAGAGTCCTATGGCAGATTATGTACTGTCTGCTGGCGCGTGCACAAAACCTGAAATTGTGGAGATTAGAGATTTAGTTGGACCAGTAGAAGATTATGTGCGATGCGGTGCACTACCTGAAAACAAGGTTCTGAATTACTTGAGTCTGCCACCTTCCCCAATTGATGACCAACTGCAGTCTCCAGTGATAGAAGAGATCCAAACCATGGATGACAGGGTATGCGATTCGCTAAGTTACATAACAAACGTACCTCGTAACAACCGTCATGGGCCACAATGTATGGATGATGAGCAGGATGAAAACAAAGATTGTTTTGGACATACAAATCCATCTCTTACATACCACGCTGAAAGAGACGCAGGTTACATTCCATACAGGTGTATTGCTGGACAGCTAGCAACTTCTCAAGACGATGTTTTCTTGGAAAATCATCCATCTCCGACATCTAGTGTGTCGGAAGACTCCTACACTCACTATGTTACAGCTACTGCCATGTCTGAATTACCCAAATTATCTGACACCGTTTGTGAACCCGATGCCAGCCACAATGATAATAGCGAGACATCTGCCAGTGAATCTGGATACGGTTGTCGTCTGTCGCAGACCAACAGCACAGAAGATGAACTTGAGAATGGGAGTGTAACTATCAATGAGGAACCTATAAGTTCGCCATACATATCGCATGATGAAATGTTAATGCGAATGCCTAGTTCTACACAGTATCAGCCAATCTATGATGGCCTGGTGAACAACAATGATGACGGTCGTCTGTTGCAGACGAACAGCACAGAAGATGAACTTAAGAATGGGAGTGTAACCATCGATGAGGAACCTGTAAGTCCACGGTACATAACGCATGATGAAATGTTGAGACGAATGCAAATGCCTAGTTCCACACAGCATCAGCCAATCTATGGCCTGATGGTGAACAACAATGATGACATTAAGATGGGTAACATTGCACATGACGGCAATCTCAGTCCTTCTCGGACCACAATGCCGATGACAATTGATCAAAGGTCCACTCGACAGCTGCGGAGAAGCTCTGACGATGGGTACTCATCATCGTATGGCATTAACAACTCCCCTTGCTCCTAAGTCCAGAAATTTTTCGGATAATAGTGTCGGGTTATCAGTAGGAGAGATAATTATGGTCAGTAACTGAAATGTATCCAAGACATGGTGCAAGCGCCCTTCCTGTCTGCGCCCACCAAAAGTGGCGCAATTTCTGATGTGCCCATAGAAAACACATATTTTTTGTAGTGCACATGGTCAAATGTAGCCTGATTCCATGACTAAGATGTGGGATAGGGAACACTTGATAGGATGTTAAAGACAGCAGGATATATGTGACGTGTTCTACCAAAACCAGACGGAATTGGGCAGAGCTCCAAACTGAGAAATAGCCCAAAACATAATTGGGGGTGATTTTTTTGGGAATTTGAGTATCTGGTAAATAATTAATCTTCAGAGTGTTTATAACAATATTGTGAAAGATTCAGATTAAAAAATCATCCTGGATGTATGTTTCAGTGATTTAAAAAAGCCTAGTTCTCGTAAAAAGCCTAGTTCTAGTAACTTTAAAAGGGCGATATCTCAGTTAGGCGTTTTCATAAAGACCGTAAAAGACGAACTTGAAAATGATGTAACTCCGCTTTGGGAAGTCTGATCAAAAAAAGAGAGGTACCACTGTAAAGCTGAGGATCTCTACGTTAATAATAATATACTAACTCAATTTTGATATCTTGCCCAATTGTGTCTGGTTTCGGTAGAACACGTCACATATGCCCGGATATATGTGACCCATCACATCAAAACAGACCAGTTGTCTCCAAAAAGGAAAACAGATTTTTGTAGTGTAGATTTGTCCATTCTGCCCTCTCCGGGGTGTTATACCACCGATTTGGAACAGCTGCCCCATGTCCTTGTTTGTTCCCCCTTTCGTCAGATAAATACCTGATTAAAATATGGGTACTTCTTTAATTATATTTAAGACAGTGTAAATCTATAAATTATTTTACCACCATGTTTATTTCACAATCAAAACTGTGCAATTAAGTGTATCTGATATTGACACACCATATGTACTTTTTATGTTTATATATAGCCATATTATATTGTAAATATTATAAGCAATTTGTATCTTGACCACGTATCTTATTATTTGTGCTGGTATTTATTAACAGGGTTACTAACATTGTTGTCAGTCAAGATTCTTGAAAATAGGGATATAATTGTGCACATGTGCTATCATTAAAGCAATATTATGTGGGTTTTTTTCTTCAAATTTTTACCCATTTTCTTTTCTTTCTTACAATGAACTTAGACGATCAGGAAATACTTTCTTGAACGCATGAATCTATTTTGACTGTATTTTCCGTTAAAAAAACCATCACAAAAAAGCAAACCATCACATTACTAACTCATAATGGAAATCTGCTTCCAATTTAAGGATTTTTTCAACAAATCTGTTTGATTTTCTTCATAAAGCATTCTTGTGTACAGTTACGGTTGTAATAGGGAACACTGTAACAGCATTAAAACGGTGTGAAACCATGGAATTCTATAATACGAACGAAAAAACCACTCAGAAAATAAACTGTCCTGGTACCAGGACAACTTATTTAAAATCTGATTTTGAAGTAATTAGGAAACGTATTGCTCTGTAACTTACAAGATATTTAGTTTTATGGTTATAAATGTAATTTGACAAAAAAAAATTGCATTTCTAGGAATAAAATTACAGATAGAGGGCATCCCGTGGAAAAGATCACATAATATGCCTTTAAAATGTTTCCTAGAGTATGAAGCTGTAAGCATGTGTGACTCAAGGTATTTTCAGACATCTCCTAAATGCGTACATATCAAATCCTTTTGGTGCTAAAGCGCTCCTATTAAAACTAGCCTTTACGCACAGTCAATACACTGCAATACTCTATTGATTAATTGATAACCTTAAACAAACACCGCTACGAAACCTGTGTGGCAAGTTTGAACTGTACCATTATTCTACATGGGGGACCACTACCGCCGTATCAACAATAAATACGTAAAACTTTATTTGTTTGTTTATTTATTTATTTAGACATACACTTTTGAAACAGTGGCATGAGTGTTTTCGACCGATGCCTCCTGTCTACTGTGAATGCAGTAATTAAAATAAAGAGAAAAAGAAACCCCGATTGTTATGTTTCAATAGCCCGCCCTCCCTATTGCTATAATGAAATGTTTTTTGATTCTGACTAAAACAAAATCATTGATTGGTCATTTTTTTTAAAGTGCAAATCCACGGGCCTTTCCATTGTCCGATCTCAATCATTTTAGCTTCATATGAAAGCTTAGATGTCGAGGCTCAATGACTTACTTTCCATAACTAAAAGGGGCGCTCATACCATAAATATAGCCATCTGAAAATACACTTTAGTCTGAAACGGCCCGTGCTCCGCAGAGATTTGACCAGATTTAGGCAAAAGCTGGGTTATTCAGTTGAAAATCCACGTAGGTTGTATGTATCGGAGAAGGTTTTTTAAAGCACTATTAGATAGAGTATGACTTCTTCTTACATGAGCTCGTTTGCATAGATGATCAATTTTATATTTTTAATTCTAGGTCCAAAAGGTTAAAAAAAAACATGTTTTTACGAGACCGCTCCATAGACATTTTGATTCGGTATTCATGATGCATAAACGATGCATGAATTGGAGTGCCTAGGATTTGATATGTTTCCTCAGAAAACAAAATTCACCATAAAATGAGGTTTTGCATGTTTTTGTCCCAAATTTGACCCCCCTAAACGAGTCAGATATCGAGAGGATTTTGAAAAAATACCCTTTTTCTTGAAATTGGTTGATTTTTGACCCCTTTACTCCCCTTTACACTCCTTAACTCTAACCCCCGAGGCATCTTTTCCAAAGGGGATAATGTTTTGGATAACGTTAGCCATTTCTTAGGCTGGGATGTATATACATCTAGGTAAAGGTTGCCCAATAATTTAGACTGTTGATATTTGAACAAACATAGGGCAAACTTTGACCAACAAGATTTGCAGTGAGGTGGTAGGATTTTAACCCTAACTCTAACCCCCCCCCCCCCCCCACCCCACTTTTTTCAGACAATTTGTCCACAAGGTGAAAAGTGACCCAAAATATCGCCGCGACACCCCCACCGGATTTGAACAAGGGACCTCGGGCACACTGGACTTGGGATTTTCCAGTACATCACGAGAGTCAAGGCTACTTGGCACAGTATACTGCACCAAGTACGAGGGGCATTCAGTAAATAATGAAAGTGATCATGGTATGGGATGCATGAGTGATTCTATTGAGGGATAATGTGATCAATACAAAGTATGAACCTATGTCTTTCAAACAATACACTTTTGGAATGTTAGATACCTTTGGTTATGTAATGTCATTAACATAAACACAATAGGTTTCAGACACTGACTGAAATCTGTCAATTATTTGGCTGGATATGTAATATGTTGAAAATAGGTTGATCGATACATTTGCGTATATCTCGGCAATGCAAGCATAAAAACAGATAACACTTGGCACATAGTTAGAACACACACTTATCTCCGCTTGACATTATTTTTTAGACCTGAATTCCTTAACGCAAATAAGAAGGGACCATCTCAAATGCGCTTTTATTTAGCAAAATCCGCAATAATATACCTTTGAAAACAACAAAGGATAAAGAACAATGGAGGGATTATAATTTAGTAAATTTGTGTGGGATGTAAAGCAATAATAGTGGGGATTTCAGAAGGAGCTGTTCATAAAATTTCCTCAAACCATTGAAATTATGTGACGATTACTTTAACAATACATATATAGTAGCTCTAAAGATAACAGTAATAAGAGAGGTTGTGGCAGCCATCTTTGATTGATACATTCATGTATATCTTTATTTTGACTATCACAATATTTAAACACATTGATTTAAGCATTTTTAATTATTTCTGATTAGAATTTGAAGGCACAGTAAGCTTTTATCTGGTAAATTTCTTGATTTTAGCCATTTGTGGCCCTGTTCAAAATGATCTGCCGTCTGCGCATGCGCACATTTTCTGCAGGTTTCATGCGAATAAGTTCAGAAAATTAGTTAACTATCATATGGAATCTCCCAAACTGGTTAATTGCTTGGATTTTTCATAAATTGTTTGATTTTCCGCAATATTAGTGATTCGCTGACTGGGCATTTTTCAATGAAAATTGGCTATTTGAAATACTGATATTTGTATACTTTTTATTCGATTGCCTCTCCTTACTTTTTACTCATATACTACATACATCAAATTACACAGGGATTTAAGTTATTTTCTTTTTATCATACTTACGTGAAAAAAAATGGGATTTACCTGCTTCTGGTGTCATGTTATGCAATCTTCTTATCACATGTTTCATACAAATAATTCAAATTTCCCGCCAAATAACTGATTAAGTAGTGTCCCAAGTGTACTTACTTTGAATATCAAAAGTAGATCTTTTTGTACGGTTTATTTAATTCAAAAAGAGATAATCATTTATGTTTTTAACACCACCGTTTTAACGGACTACACATGTAAGAAAATAAGTATTGGTGTTTTAACCAATTTTATCAAATTACACAGGGATTTAAGTTATTTTCTTTTTATCATACTTACGTGAAAAAAAATGGGATTTACCTGCTTCTGGTGTCATGTTATGCAATCTTCTTATCACATGTTTCATACAAATAATTCAAATTTCCCGCCAAATAACTGATTAAGTAGTGTCCCAAGTGTACTTACTTTAAATATCAAAAGTAGATCTTTTTGTACGGTTTATTTAATTCAAAAAGAGATAATCATTTATGTTTTTAACACCACCGTTTTAACGGACTACACATGTAAGAAAATAAGTATTGGTGTTTTAACCAATTTTATATTGTATATATTGGGTACATTTACAGTACTTTTAATATATACCTATTACGTATACTATATTACCTGTAAAACTCCATTTAAGAATTAAATGATGCCAGTTTTATTTTACAAAGAAATATTATGTATGATCTCATATTCTGTCAACTTATATAATCCCAACCCAATTGCTGCACTTGTAAAAAACTATTATTTTGAGTTCAACCAATTTAATGTATTGGTTATTTTACCATAATGTGACTGTGAGGATGGGGGGGGGGGGCTGTTCTATACAGTCATAGCTTGCCAACGGCCCAGACTGACCCAGTTTTTTGAAAAATAGGGGGAAACTGTTTGTGTACAAATGATTACCGACCTCATTTTGGGAAGAAATGGCAAAAGTTTATTAGATTTTTGTGGGTTTTTTTTAAATTTTGAAGATAAAAAAGGCAGACTGGTATAGGGTTTACATTTTTGTCACCTTATAGGCATAATCATACTATAATTTGTCTTATGGTGTGAGTATGTATGTATCCATAAAAGGCTCTCTCAGTTTGTAACTAAACGCCGTGAATGTTGCACTGATAAAAGATGATTATAATGTGAGTGTTATAAGCTATAAATGGCTGAAAACCGTACAGAATTGACCGAGATATGAGTAAAAAACCATGAAAATCCATGGATACGGGCCGGGTTTGTTTTGTTTATCTTCATGCGTATTGCAACCATGCATTCGGCGCCTAACACATAACGCGTCGTTGTGCGCCGTGCAAAATAAACGCTCACACGCACTACACCCACGCACCCCTACACACGCGAGCGGGCAAATATTGGAGAAATACGCTGCGCTACGGGAGTTAGTTAATTTAGGCCTTGAATGTTGATAAGCACAAGGCGGGCGGTAGGGGCGGGGCGGGAACGGCGGGCAAGAGACGGCATGCAGGGGAAGGCCCCGGGGAGGGGGGGGGGGGGGCGGGGGCGAGGGGAGGCCATGAAGTAATGAGGTTTGGGAGGCAAGGGGTTACTGAAGGACGCTACGGGAGTTGGTTAATTTAGGCCTTGAAGGTTTAGATCGCACAGTACGGGGCGGGCGGGCGAGGGGAGGCCACGAAGTTATGAGGTTTGGGAGGCAGGGAGTTAATGAAGAAATGTGATACTAAAGTGCGTAACACTAACAGGGAGAGTCACGAAGTGGAAGGAAATAGTGTGGTTAAAAGTATAAACCAGGGGATACAGCTTGGGGAGATGGTTAAGGTTTATAGGCCTTGGGTGTTGAGATAACCACGGTGCGGGGGCGTCAATTTCAGGTAAGGAAATAGGCCTATGCATTATATGTATTCTTACCAATTTCGAGACAAATTTTCGTATAGCTACTTCTGTGTTATTTCACCGGGGTTCTGTCTGATAGGCGTTACTTACTAGCGGGAGCCCGTTCGAAGAACGGGCGTCCCGCTAGTATATATAAATGATCATGTAGATTAAATGTTAGAAATTGACATTTTTACTTTTGTATTTTGTGACTTTTGACGTTTGTATTTTTGTGACGTAGAAACTTGGTATTTCGTTTTGCAGTAGCCATTGTCGCATTCCACATACAAAATCTTTCAACAATGAAACTCTAATTTGAATGAAATTTCAGAATCCTTGATTGAGACCCATTTATATACCATAAACCATTTTAAGATCGACGTAACCATGACGTAACGCATATGTGTGCTAAGATTTTGCCAAATTTCCTGTGTTTTTAGGATTTATCAATTGATCTAGTATGTCTAGGGAAATATTAGTTAGGCTAATTGTTGATAAATCAATGGGCAAATTTTGAAACTATGCAACCTACAGGGTGAGTCAAAAAGAAGTTGTACGGGAATGAATATTTGTTTAAAAATAGAGCAAACAAATTTGACAAACCGATGAGACACGTATTCAAAGAGCAACTTATCCCGCTCATATGACAAAAGAAATCATTGAAATCGATCAATTATATGATATCAGGAGCTATGTCTGTTTTAATAAAAGAACACCTTTTTTATCTGTCCACGGAACGCTTAATTCTCTTGATATCTACCCATTCTAAAGTGGGCAGCAAAATGTACACACAGTCATTCTTATTCAAATAAGATTACAGCTCTGGAGTCTCAAACACAGGTGGGAATGGTGTGCCTAAAATAAATAATCAGTGTCTACAATAAGACTTAAACCTTCTCTTTTGACGGATTCTATGATTTTGCATTATGAGGAATAAAACAATTACTTCCTTATATGATAATGATGAGTTTTAAACATTTTCTTTACTTTGTTCTGTTTTACGTATCAGTGGAAAGCTACGGAAATGTGTTCTTCAGTAAAATAGCTATAACTCTGGATAGGAATGATCGATTTCATTCATTCTTTTTTTTCTTCAGATAATCGGAAGAATATTCTCATCAAAATATCGCTTGCGTTTTAGGTCAATTTTCTATTTCTTTCTCAGGAAAAAATATTCAAATCCGTACAACTTCTTTTTGACTCACCCTGTATGTTTGTGTTATGTTCCTTCAAGGTCATTTGTGTACTGAGTGACACCCCCACCCACTTGGTCCTTACCCTGAAAAGATGACAATAGTTTTTAAAAAAAACCACCAAACACACCCACCCCTGCACACCCCTGTACGGTGTACCATGAGGGTCAGTAATTGAGGACCCTAGATCTAAAAGGGGGTTAAGTCACAATCTTGTGAAATTGTAGTTAGTATCAGTTTTCTGCTACAAGGAGGATCTCTGCACCCTCTGTTCAAATGTTAAAGTTAAGTCATGCGGTAAAGCTGTGTAAGAGTCCATGGGAGGTAAAACCCGAGTGGGTCAAGTCCACACATGGACACAATGAAACCCAGTTTTTGCAATTTTCCTCAATGTGACTTAAGGGAAGTGTCAACCCTAATATTTTGATGATCGACTTTTGCTTCTAAGTTTGAGAATATTGAATAAAAGTACATAAAAGTATACATTTTTAGAAAGTAAATTTGATAAGGAATCCGATGGTGATATCAATGTGATACCAAATCAACTAAATTTTGAGAAATGAACCAAAAAGAGATTTTTTTACCCCACATTTTTCAGACAGCATAACTAAAAAATAAAAATTGGTAATTTGTTCTAATATACATTTTTGTAAACAAGACAATTTTGTCTAGGAGGCAATTTTTTCTTTTACCAAAATAAGGCTTGGTTTTGGAAATATTGCTAAAAACATCGGAAAAGTGTAAAAGTCGTGTTTTTTTGCATACATTTCGCTAGAAATGGATGCATATCTCGAGTTTAAAATCCATAATCGAAAAAATAAAAATTTGCCTCCTAGCGCTGAAAGTCCTCTACACAATGGTAGTAAAAGCTTACCTGATAGTTTGATATATTGTTAGTTATGTTGTCTGAAAATTCGTAAAATTCCTTCAAATTTGAACTTCTAGAAAACGTCGATTTAGTAAAAATATTGACATTTTCCACCAATTAAAGCTAAATATTCACGGAATACACGGGCGTGTGACCTAAAACGCAGGTATACTATTATGAACAATCAAAATAAACTATCAAATTCAATTTATATTGTCACAATGTGAAGAAATTGGAAGAAAACTGAAATTTAAATGATCGTAAGATTGGCCTTTGTTTACATTTTTAGACATTGTTTTGCGCTCTTTTGTTTTTCGCGTCTACGTCGCGGATATTAAGCGGCGCGTCTATAGTACTACGCACGGGAAGTTTCAGCGCGCGACGCAATGATAGAACAGCTGTCGCAGCATTTGAAAAGCGCGGAACTCCGCTTGAATTCCCGCCAAATAACCATGCGCCTTTTCTAACTCAAACTTACCAAAACAACAATTTAAAATCACCCAAAAGAACGGGAAATAATCGTTTGCGATTAGTGACCTATGATGGTAATGATAGAATACATATAAAAGTATAAAATAATAGAGAAATATGAAATTCAATTTTTGAAACAAGTGCCGGGTTGACACTGCCCTTAACCCCCTTTTAGATCTAGGGTCCTCAATTGTGTATCCGAAACATTATTAACTTAATCCAAAAGATAATTTTGGAAAACAACAGGCTAATTTTAGTTATTTTTATTTTAATTTAGTTTCAATGTTGGACATTATACAGCCATCAATATAAGTAACTGACTGGGTAATCAATATGCTGATAACACTAAGAAGAGTATAACTCCTACATAAACATATTAAATTATAAAGTTGTTGAGAAATTTCTCCTCTAATAGTTTGAGATATTGCACACTAAGAATGGTTGATTATACGGTTCACACACTTTACCTATCATACTCTCCCCGTGTTGAAAAGAAAAATGTGAAAATTAAAATCGTACTTGACCTTACATTAGCGTGCAATATGTCCAATTAAAGGGAGACATTTCTCAATAACTTCATAATTTAATATGTTTATGTAAGAGTTATACGCCCAGGGTTGAGTTATCAGCACATTTTATTACCGGGTCAGTAACCTTTTTTGATGACTGTATTTTAGAGTGAAAATTTTTTCTTTTGGTGGCATAATTCTGTTATAACCTTCACACCAACATCGGTAGTATGCGTCGTTCTTAAAAATCACGCACTATGAATACCCCTGTGAAGGGTATAACAGAATTACTCCCTTTTGGTTGCAGAATTATCGCGTTCTTGCTACAATTTTGGTCTGCATTATGCACATTTTAGAAATAATGTAAAAATACCAAGTGTATATGTTCCATCTATAGTTTATATGTCAGGGTCTATTGCAATATACTTTTCAATGCATATCTCTGAATCAATACTTCGTGTCAAAATTTAACTTTTTGGCCATATTTGTGTAAATGTAATTTGTCATTTATATTGTAAATCCTTGTGTATTATGTATTCGGAACAAGGCCTTCTATCAAAGCAGTGCTTAATACTGAAATAATATGTTACCTCCAATGTAGAAATCACATACCAGATATTGTTGTTTTTACATTTACAACATAATTCACACAACCTCAACAGCACTTAAAATATTATATCATATATTATATATTATTATGAATAAAGCACATTTAATGAAGTTAAACTATTTGACTGATGTTTTTCTTTGCTGTGTTGAGAATTCTTTGATTACATTTTGGAGCCCAATAAATATTGAAATGTGGTAAACCTTATAGGAAAAGGAAACCCTGATATACAGTTTTACGGTCGGAATGACCCATGATGCTGATTTGTTGGTCCCCCCCCCCCCCCCCAACAAAAAAACCACCCAGAATTGTTGAAAATGTTCAAAAACAGCAACAACAACCAAACTTCTGACTACAAACCTGACTTAAGAGGTCTGCCCACCTGCATAACAGGATGTTTTCTGTACGCCTTGTTTCAACATTTATTGGACTCATTTAAATTTGAATTTGATCTCATTGGTCTATACTCCCTTTCATAATCCCTTGGACATAATTCACGTTATTTCACGCGAGCGTATTTTGTTGTTGTTTTCGAGGCGCGGCGTCAAAATGCTTGACAGGCGCGATAAACATGAACAAGTTCACGCGCCGGCGATCACGGCGTGTGACGATTTCACGATTGACCAATTAGAATGCGCGATTATTCTTTTGAAGGGACAGGTGCGCACTTCCGGGTTTACGCACATACGCACCTACGCATTACTACGCGAACCTACACACATACGTACGCAACTCGCACGTACGCATGATTTGATGGAATTATGTCCAAGGGATTATGAAAGGGAGTATAAGTGTTAGCTCCAAAAGCTTTTAGGTGAATGGAAACATACAATTAAAACTTCACTAGGATAGGCATGAAGAAATACTTTCTGAAGTTGTTTTCAAAAGGTGCATGGATTGTTTATTAGTGATTGCTATCTACTGAAGACAGCAAATACAGTAAATTACTATTATTGCTGTTGATCTGAAAAATTCATAACTGTTGATCTGAAAAGTGCGCTCTCAAGTGGCTAAAGAGTGAGAACAATATAGAGGACACAAGTGGTGCCCAGGATTTGGACGGGTTCCCCGAAAATTGCTAATTTTCTGACTAAAGCACTGTAACTAAACTGACCAAACGCGGGCATAGCGCTCGAAAATTTGCTACTTTTACACCATATTGAGGTATACCGTTTGGGTTGAACGAGAAAAATTACTGCGCTTTCCTAATTTGACCAGTAATTTATTTGTAAGACAATTGGGGGTTATTTTGCGGTTAATCTTGCGGAAATTTTGACTTGAAATTGGTCTGAAATTAGGATTAAAACCAATTTCAATCCAATTTCAGTTATAAATGTTGATATTAAAAGTCAACATTTTTTTATTAATTGGGGGACAAAATGGGGTGGAGCTTGAAAGTAATGATGGGGAGGAGGAAATGGGCAGTGGTGTATGTAGGATTTCCCTCTATTGTGGGGGGGGGGGGGGGGGGGGGATTCTCCATACACCGAATTTGTACCAGCTCTCTGTTGCGTGTGTGAAAGATTTTCATCGAATCTGGCTATGGTATACATTTTGATTTTAAATGGGTTTTTAAATTTAATTAAATTCCTCGAGTAGATGCAATTCCCTTCTCCGAATAAGCGGGGGCCACCCCACTCCTTTGGATAGGCCTATACGCCACTGCAAAAGGGGGGAAAGGGTCGTGACGTAGCACTGATTTCAGGCTCGGATCGCTATACAAGGGGCATTCAATAAATACCTGCAACCATTGAAAATCTCTGAACCGTGACATGTGTCAATAAAATAAACTTATGATAGGCCTACTTAAACTGTAAGCCTTACCCCTTTCTCACGGAAAAATCCAAGCATGTGGGTCATTTTTATCATGTAATTTCAGTATAAACATCATGGTCTCTGGGCACTGAAAATTGCCAAGAATCAGCATTATAAATCAAGCGCCAATATTAACACTGTTACGCATATAAACACTGCACAAAAATATAGTAACCACTTTTTTCGAGACACCCTGTGTTTAATTCCTTAGACCCTTAATAAATTCGAAATATGGGAAAAAAACGGATTTTTTTTTCCCTGCGTATTTTGACACCTCATTTGTCACAGTAGCACCAATATTGATGAAGCAGTGGCCATTTGAATAACAAATGATGCAGTTTCCTAAATGTTGCACTTAAAGGGACATTAAGTGGTGTTGAAAAGTTTAAATGTTTAAAAATTTACTTCAGAATTCAAGATGAACATTAAAAATCGCCATTATTGTTGTTTCTACTAACAAAAAACACAGCAAAACTAGATTAAAACAATATCATCGCTATTTATTGAAAAACGCCCTCTATGTAAATATGGTTCGCGTTATGTATCACGCGTACTGCACGGGGATACTGTCGGACGTAAAATGCTGGTCCCGCGGGACCAGCATTTTTTGAATCGACGTTTTCTTGTACAAAGAGAGCTGATTTTTCTTAATCCTTATAGGTGGAAGTTCATACATGTAATACAATTATAAAAATAAACTAATCTCAGTTTTTATCATAATTGAGGGCGCTGCCTCCAACACATCTCTTAGTGTTCCTTTAATGCATGCCATAAACTAATTGTCTTTCAAATATCCCGCCATTGTAACATTGTAATTCCCTAACCAGTGCCCTGAGACCACGGTATTCACAGTGCTGAAATGTATGATAAAAATGACCTATACGTGTTCGAGATTTTCTGTGAGAAAAGAGTAGACTTATTATAGTTTAAGTATCATAAGTTTATTTTACTGACACGTGTCACGGTTCAGAGATTTTCAATGGTTGCAGGTATTTATTGAATGCCCCTCGTATGTATAGGCCTATACTCTCCATAATGCGCGCACAGCGCGTGAAAATTGACGCTTTTTACACTAAAATGATTGACATATAGGCCTATACATTGCGAGTTTCTAAAAAACTAAACTTTATTTTGTGGGCATATTTATGCGCGTACCCGGCGCGAACAATTTGTTATCTTTGTACTAATTTGACTGTCATAATTCCATGATTCCCCTTGTCAAGCTGTTGGATTTTGTTATCGTTCGAATCCGGATTTGAACGATAAAAAACAGTATGACCCCCCCCCCCCCCTCTTGATGTATGACCCCCCCCCCCTGTTTTCTCCCCCCCCCCCCCCCCCCCCTCCGGTGGAATAATGATTGGTCCTAGAAGCTCATTAACAGATACAGTGGTAGGCAGAAAACTCTTGCCTTTTATATAAAACTGGAGGTAATAAGATATATTATTTGTAAACAATTATTTTGTGATCAAGTATATAGCGTACACTTGCCTTATTTCAATACAGTGAGCCACAGACGCGAAGGTGTCCTAATTTGCCCCAGTTTGCCCCAGTTCACCCTACATGTGGGTAGGCATAGGGGTGAATGAACTCTCGCATGCAGACGACTGCATGAAACGCGCGAAGTTCAAAATTAAAGGAAAATTTATCAGCTGTTTTGAAACTAGCCTCTCGTACACGCTGCTTTTTGGGTGTGCCAGGATTGGGTAGGCGTTGAGATGCATGAGAAAACGGCCAATTATTTAACGCAGGCAGTGTCTGACATGGTTGTTAATTGACAAAATAATTCGACCCTTAAATTAACAAATTTATTCCATTTATGACTCATTTAATTATGATATATCATAATTTGTATCCACTGTAACATATTTTGAAATCTCTAGGTATAAGATCATCACGAACTTCATTCTTTCTTGTTGTTTTGCTCATTTAATTGAACATTTAGATCTTGATTTGTAGTACCTGACCGGTATGCTCTGGAATTTGACATACTCGCAACACCGCAATCAGCTGAGCAGCAGCCGAATATTTCTTGAGCAGCGCTGTGTGCCGGTTTTGTACATTTTTGGTCACAAATCATCAAAGTTGATCTTGAAAAATAAATATATCAGCATCGTCTTTGTCAGACCGCATTTTGCTCAGTTTAATTTCGGTTAACTAAAGTTTAATCGCCACTTTATTGTGACTACGTGTGTCAGGTTTTTGCAAACTTATGGGGATTTGCCTTGCCGTTCACCACCACAGGCACAGCCCATCATATTCACAACAAGTGCAAGTTCGACAACAGTTAAAATTGACATCGCCCGTTTTTGGAGATTCACAGTCGTCAGTGGATTTAGATTTGATTGCACTTTGTTTGACCAAGATCATTTGCTTGACTTCTGCTTCTCCCGTGTTAGTCATTGACGGTAATATGCGTGTTAAAAATAAAATGATGAGAGACACTGCTTTGAAATGCCAGATGGGCCCACCTCAGTTCTCCGGTAAACGAAGACACGAATCAGAAGTTTTGCCGGCCATCACCACTAAGTCTAATGTCGACAAAAAAGAATGTAAATGCAGTGAAGAGCATGCACTACAAACTTCATCATTGAACAGAAAAATGTCAACAATAGAATTGTGTAGCCCACCTAAGAGAATGAGAAATGAAACCATGCTAATTTCTGCTGCAGAACTGTCGGCATTTTTCAAGTTATTTGGTAAGTAGCCTATCCCTAGCTAGGGCCTAGGGCAGGCCTATCTTAAATTAACATGCTTAATCTTATTCTTATCTTAGCCTGCCTTTTTGAAGTTAGACTGTTTACGTAAGCTGGAAAGGGCCAACAAGTATAGGCCTAGCCTACAATTTATTATAGGTCTAGGCCTAGTTAGGCTAGTATGATTACAAATTGAATGTACACCACGCACGCAGCACAAAGACGTTCGCGCCAGAAATGTCCACGCTCATGAGTCATATCAAGCGCTCTTCACTCAATGTAGGCCAAGGCCTACGCAAAAAGCTGCTTCAACAATGTGTTCGTTCAATTATCTAGTCAAATTTATAATTGAACAGACACATTGGAGCAGCGTTTTGCGTACATTGCGTGAAGTGCGCACGCCGCACAACCATTAAGCCTGACAATTTCAGGCGTGATCATCTTTGTGCTGCGTGCGTGGTGTTCGTTCAATTTTTATTCATAAATTCATACTATACCTAGTCTCTGAAGCAGTAATTTTGGCATTTTCTTACATGCCTACAAACTAAAAAAACCCACCAATGATTCCTATATGGCCTATCCAATTCATATGCCTATAATTAGGTATACACTACAACAGCCTACAGGAGTCAAATTCAATCTCCAATTATATAGTGTGCACATTCTTGTAGTGTTTTCTTTTTTCTCCTTTTCCGCCCCTTTTACTTTCTTTTTCTTCTACTTTTACTTTGCTTTATTACGGGTCTCTGAGGCATTGTTATAATAATAATATGCCCATATTTGTATGTACTTTTATTCGATATTCTGAAACTCTGATCATCAAAATAAAAGGGTTGACACTTCCCATAAACCTAACCCCGGTTTAGGGTTTTTGACCGGGATCACGATTTTCGAGGAAAAAACGCCAACTAAATATCCGGGAACCTGCCGGGATTCGATCTGGAGACCCTCCGTTCTCAAGCCCCACGTCCCACCTACTAAGCCACGTCCCTCAGCTACACATTCGCGCAGTATACTGCGCTCACTATATAGGCTCGGTTGACTACGTCATCGAAAACCGACGGCGCATGCGTTTTAAGAATCCTAAGAGGAATCCTAAGAGGGACTTAGGATTAGCATTTTTTAGCACTCAGGGGGGTTAGGGTTAATACCGACAAAGAAGCTTTTTGAATGCTTCAAAATGACACCTTTGTGTTTCTGATTCTATGAAGAAAAATGATAAGGTACAATACTCTTTGTGATTTCCATGCCTTTTATTATTCCATCAATTATCAATATCTCAAAATCCATTTTACCGACAACTGCAACCTTTTGCTGTGACAGTACGCAAATTATCTTAAAGGAAATCCTTGCCATTGAACTTTAGCGCTCATATACATAGCATTATTATTATACAGATCACATCCGTAATACAGTTTTTAAAAGTTCCGCGTTAAGACCAAATCAGATTTAGAAAGAAGAAAAAATCACCTGTATGAACGTCGCCTTATTGATCGAAGTTATGACAAAACAGTTACGAGATTTCCACATCTCCGTTTCTTTTATTGATTTTTTTAATTATTTATGCATTGAATTCCTGCGTGATTACGTGCAAAGACCTGTTTGCTGATGAGGCAGATTTAGCAACGATGATGTCACGATATTGGGTATAGCTCAGGCACGTACCGCGGCATGTGAGCCAGGGGGGGGGCAGAAGTATGTCGTCCCGGTAGTGGCGTAAATTTTCGTAAAAGGTTGCCCCAATTTTTTTCACAGTCAGTCACCTCGTCAATTTCACGTAAGTGGGGGGGGGGGGTAGGGTCAACAAAAATGTGCACGGTCAAAAAAATTCGCACGGTCAAAATATTTTGCACGGACACAAAATTTCGCACAGTAACAAAATTTCGCAGTCCAAAAAGCACAAAAGTACCAAGTCCTCAATGTTTTCGGCCCTAGTTTTTTTTCTTATGCAAATTTAGCGTCCCGGTATTGGGAATTTAGCGTCCCGGTATTTGGAGCCAGGGGGGCAACTTGCCCCCCTACCCCCAGGTTGGTACGCCACTGGTATAGCTATCCCATCAGCACTAACAACCGGGCGCGAATTTCAAATTTCAGGTTGCGGATGTGCAGTTTAAATTCCTTTTATTAAATATTATAATTCTGTGTTCAATTAAACTGGTCAATATACATTAGATAATTATTTTCCTACCATATATAATGCTTGGTTTCATGAATAGCACTGGGTTCCTTTAGGTAGTGAAATGAAAATTAATGTGAGAGTGATTCAGTGATATTGTACACAATTACACATACACAATTACACATACAAATCTTAGGTCTACACCTTTCATACAACAACCAGAGCAGCTACATTATGTATTGTACAAATTATTTTATTCTTTACTTTTTAGAGGATGATGTCATTCAGGATTTCTTGTGGATGGATAGTTGTGCTAAGGTTGCTGATAAGGTAAGGTCTCTCAATTCTAGATTGATTAAAAACTTTCAATTAAATCTAAAACTCATTGAGATTCAGTAGATCAATTTGGGGGATTTTTACAATTTGATTGGAATAGAATATTTCTCTTGATCTTTATTTGAACAAGTATTTCTTTGTAATTTTTATAATTTTGTAATTGAATATTTTGTTACTCGGCGAAATTAAGTAAAAATGTTACACCAATCAGTTTAGCCCAGTTTTGAAATAGAAGCCAATAAAAGTTGGTGAAATATAAAGAAAATAAAAATAAACAAATATGATTTTTGAAAGTCCAATTTCCTTCTACAATTAGATATCATTTTAAAGCTTAGTTAAAATGTACTCTTTCAGCTGATATGTGTAACTCAAATTGGAGTCTGGTCTCCAACATGCCTAAGATGTGAAAGGTCACATATTTCCCTATATTGGTTCATTAGTTTCCTTGCAGTAGTAGAAGGCAAAATCGATTACATGTGTAAATTGTCTATTGATATTGGACCATATTGCCGACTTGTAAGTTGCGTCTTTTTATTACATGTGTAATTGTCCATTGATATTGGACCATATTGTAAGTTGCATATTTTTTGTAATATCCTCTAGATTTAGTTCTTTGGACAAGGATGTTATTCCATCCGTCTACTAATGCATTTTGTGTGAAATCTTTTACTGATTATTGATCTTATTTTTATATTTGTATTCTTAATCTTATTGATGTTGCTTATATCAACAAGATTTATGTGTTTTGTCTTAGTCTCAGAGATAAATTCATACAAGTATAAATAAGATTCTTGGAATTTAAGATTCTCAGACTATTTGTTTGTCACATCAACATAGAGCGTTTTTCTGCTGGGGCACTGCAAAAAGTAAACGCTAAGTTTCAATCGGTCAGTTTTTAATCCCCCCTGTTTCTACTCGCGAAAAGTTACCGCTAAGTTTATCGATCCTAGTCGATGGGCCACGACATTTGACCTTTTGTAAAACCAAACAATGCCACCGCACCTGAAAAAGATTGCTTCACAATAGTGTGTATAACCCAGCGTGACACGGTTCAAGGCGCAAACCGCTAAGAATCGCCTTTCTGTTTCTATTGGGTTTATTGCCGATTATTGCCGGTTCCAAACCTGGTTTGTGAAGGTTTTTGGGATTACCAAAAATACAGATTATTGCCGGGTTCTGCCTGTTTCTACTGGGCGAACTTAGCGTTTATTAGCGGTTTCTTCCCCAGCAGAATATGTTTTTGCTGAACATTCTAAATAGTTTATTTGAGAGATAAATTTATGTATAATGTATGTTACAAATGTCAGAAGATTATAACATTTAACATGTTTAAGGGAGGTGTCAACCTTTTTTGCGCCAAATTTATCAAGCACTGTAACTTTTATACTATAAATGTGATGTACATAAATATGATGAAAGTATAGGGGAGAGTGGGGTATGTTGGAACATTTTTCAGAAAAATGACTCTATAACGCAATTAAAATTGATTCAGGATTTAATCACTATATCAGTTCAAGCATACATCTGTGTGTTACAAATACAGCATAATAAAATTTTAAGACTTGTTTATGTTTATTAAAATAATCCACTTTGAAAAAGTTATCTCAGCTGTTTCAACTAACCCCATGCATGGGGTTAGTTGGAACATGGCATGGGGTTAGTTGGAACATGGTGTGTGGTTACTTAAAAACTACACTGTAACTACTTACAACTGTTGTTAAATGATTTTAAAAATCAATTTAAAAATCAATATGGCATGCCCTAATGATCAACAACAACAATCAACAACACTCAATTAAGGATACACAGTCTTTTAGTTAGTCTTCTTCGGAGTCTGCTTGAGACCTTTTGCAGTCACTGAAGTCTGTAGGTGTCTCAAGGGGGCTACGGTGAGATTAGCTGAAAAGACGATGTAGACTTCAAGTTCAATGGTTATAAAGTTGTTTACTATTGTTACAAATTGTACGCCTAACTATTTGTTTCCAAAACAATATTTCAGGTTCAGAACCTTAAGGATGTACCACATTTAAGTGTTCCAATAAACCCCATGCCCAATGTTTCAACTAACCCCGAGAGCACATGGCAGATGTTTAAGCTTATTGTGCAAAACATGGCATACAACTGCACACCTATTTTGTAGCTTAGTATAAGAGCCTAACATACCAAAAATATAGCCACATGAATCTACAAACATCATAGAGATAATACAAAATTTCTTAATGTCAAAAAATTTAGTCAAAAGTTGAAAAATCAAACTTACCTTTCTAACTCTAAGAAGACTGAGACCCATGTGCTGTAGGCAATGTGGTATGTGGGGGTTGCTTTTGCACACCACCTGATGGCAGTGTTTCTAGAAATTAATTGTTGGTTTTTAGGAAAATCTCAATGTTTCAACTAACCCCGCGTTCCAACCTACCCCACTCTCCCCTACATTTTTTTAATGAAATGAGTGGGAGAATCCATTTTTGGTATCAAATTTTACTAAAAATACTAAAAAATAGTGATTTTTACATTTTTGCCCAAAAATAACTTTTTTTGGCGCAACATTTTTTCAGACAACCTAACAAAATCAGTTTTTGATTAAAAATTCCAAAATTTCACCAAAATCATCTTTTAATATGATTTTGGTGAAAAGTCAATTAACGAGGAGCGCTTTTTTTTTTCAGCTTAAAGTTTGTTTGTTTTGAAAATATTGACCAAAAAGTGCCAAAAATGTGATTTTTGTGATAAAAAATAATTTGTTGTGAAATTTGATACCAAAAGTGGATTCTATGACTAAGGCCTTAAAAAGAAGAAGTTTGATTGGCGTAACATGGAGAGAAAAAAATAGGGTAGGTAGGTCGGATTTAATCTATAAAACGTCTATGAAATTTTATATACCAGCACACATATACCATACAGACATAAACAAATGGCACAAATACACATTTTCACTGTTTCTCTGACACATTTTTTTTTTTGGGGTGTTTTTTTCTTCTTTTTCTCACAAAAAAAAAGAAAAAATGTTTAGGGTCGGCGGTAAAAATAGGGTCGGTCGGGTAACGCCGCCAATCAAAAAAAAAAAAATTAGGCTTAACTTCATTTATAAATTGTATACTTTTATGTACATTACATTATTAGTTTAAAAGTTACAGTGCTTGATAAAATTCATAAAAAAGGGTTGACATCTCCCTTAACAAAAGAAACTTAGAGTGGTCCTTTGTGAGAGACCTTTGACGCTACAATGTAGCATCCTGATCTATTGTTGAATTTTCATCTTAATATTTGCAGTTCCTGTTGGCTATGGTTTTCACATACTTCAAGAGAGCCAAATATACCCCAAGACAGTACACCAGACTCAACTTCTTTATAGCATTGTAAGTTAAAGTACTATATTATGGAATCATTCACCACACATCCAAATTCCAGGGAATCAAATTGAAAAATTCCAAATGGCCAAGGAACAGCGAGAAAAAAAATGTGTGGGTGATGGGGTGGGTCAATTTTCAGACCAAGTACAGTCCCATATCCAGCCCTCTCAGTCTCAGATAGGGGTACAATTTACAATCAGGAAGGTTTGGGGTGGCCCCAGAATATCTTTGAAAGTGTTGAGGGGTCATTTCCTGCATATTTTGAATTTTTGATACATATTAACAAATTGTAGACCCATGAAGTTGTACTTTATATAGCACTATAAAATGTTTTAATGAACCAAATGAAATAAAAACCGTAGCCCAATGACAAACTTTCCCATTTGATCATGTTAATAATACTTTATTGACTGAGAGTTCAAAAAAGCGGCCAAGTATACATTTTTATAAATCTACCTCTTATTATATCAACAGTGTTAAAAGCTATTTTCACTCAGCAATAAAAATGCAACAAACAAAAACAACAATTTGAATTTTTATCAATAATAACAGATGACTGAAAATGTGTACATTTGTACATAAATATGATTATGATTACCGTCCTGGGCTACCCAGAGAGCATAGCGTCTTACTGCGTGGAATCCGAGGCTCGCTTAAGGGCCTGGAATTTTTTTGAAAATTAATGGAATTTGTCTGAATGATCACTATCCTGGAAAGCGGAGCTCACGTTGCGAACAGAGCCTTTTACAGTGTGTGTGCTGTGAGCCTGTTTGTGCTGATTTGTTTTGTAACCTAACGAGGGATTATAACACATGTTAGGGTCCATTCATATCCAATTTCAAGACGTCATTCGGGGGAATCGACACTAATGTATGAATGGATATTTTGTTTGTGTTTGCACCCATAAATCTGATGACTCTAATGTCGCATTGAACCCATCAGGTATTTGGCCAGTGATATGGAAGAAGATGAAGAGGAGTACAAGTATGAGATCTTTCCCTGGGCTCTTGGCAAGAACTGGCGTAGCAGGTACACAGGTTTCTTGAAGAAGCGAGATAAACTTCTGCGTGCCATTGACTACAGGGCTGCAGTGAGTCGCATCTGTTGTGAAGAGGTAATTTATGTTGGGGTTTCTTGTATTTTACCCAGTGTAATTTAATATACAGTGCTCCAAAAAGTAACTTGCCATCAGGTAATAGATTTTAACAAATTGAAAAAATGAGAGAACCGTTCCTAGAGCAAAATGTTCTATAAACGATGACAAGATTAAACAGTTTAAAGTTTGATAGCTTTCACTTTGAGTTATTTTGTCTGAAAATGTGTAAAATTCCTTCAAAATTGAACTTCTAGTAAAGATCCAATTGGGCAATCGGATGTGCACATTGTTCGGCTCAAAGGTGTGCAGTTCTATTCCACTCCACCAATGGGGTATGGGGACTGCACTTTTGTATTAATTTACACTTAGTATGCTGTGGTAGAATAAGTGCTGCATCTTCCATAACACATTTATAATTAAAAAACACACAAACATCAATTGCTAATATTTAATGTCTATTTGATAATTATTTAAACAGGTCATGTCTCTATATCCTGACAACTTAATCTGGCAGAGACATCGCCAGGAGCATCATGCTGGCGCCATCAGACGATACGGCATGGACGACGATGACAGCTTTGTGCCGATAGGACCAAACGGATCTCCAGTTCACTGTGATCTCTGCGCCAAGACCGGTAGTTTTGCTTACTGCATACCATCTCCGTGTGAGAGTCCTGCCTGTGAGGAGTGTATCTACCTGTCATCTTGTAGCGATGCATCTACAGACAGTGGCATGGAAGAAATCGACATTTTCGAGAGAGGTGATAGTAAACAAATTCAGCCACTGCAAATAGTGCCTGGTAGCTTTGACATGCATGGTAGGTATATTGTGGACCTATAACGTATTCTTTTCTTTCTTTTATTTTGAGTTCGTACAGAATAGGAGAATAGGCCATGGATGATCTAAAAATGGGGCCAATTCAGTTGTTAGAAATGAAGTTGCCGATTGCAGTTCACTGATATAAATATTTTGGACAACCAACTTAACTTTTAAAAAATAAAAGTCTTGTAAGGGCAAATAAAAATAAATGTTTGTTTCCGGTTACCCGACCGACCCGCATAAAACTTGCCGACCCCTCCAAAAAATTATCCCAATTTTGATAAAATAAAATTTATTTTCTGAAGGCCGACCTTATGTTTTTCATGTATAAAACGGAAATAAGAGAATGCCTAAAATATTTTGCCACAGATTCCATGATACTCACGGCATTATATAAATAAAATCACAATGGATGAATCTTGTTCTTGTATTCTGTGACATTCTGCCAGAGCACGCAACATGCAAAAATTAGGACAAAGTGTGCCAACCTTTTTCCCCTTGATTGTAGCTGGCATAATGGTTTATGAAACTCTTGAACACTGGTTTCATTAAAAAAAGAAATTTAACTCTGAAAAGGAGAATCTCAATTTCGGGGTGTGTTACTGGTTTGTACCTAAAAAATAAAATGGCTGATTTGTAGTTTTTATGTGTAGATTTTGCAATTTGGGACCATGTTTTTGTTTGTTTTTTGGGACCCTTGTTCAGGGTTTGCCAGCACTAATCATACCCCATGTTTAAGTAATGTGTGCAAAAAGGCGACCCATTAATAAATGTCAATTTTTTATGTGCAATAACCCTAACCCCACTGAATCTCACTAAATCTCACTGCCAGAAACTATCTCCAGGCACGTGCTGCTGCATTGCCGCGATGACGTCACCTACCGCAGGCATATGTGGCCACGGAGTTTGTGGCCGCATAGCCGCTAGGGAGTTAGCTCAGTTGGTAGAGGGACAGACTTTGGTGCGGATGGTCCCGCGATCGAATCCCGGGGGTTGCTGGGTGATTTTTCGGGTTAAAAAAATAGCACTTTTTCCCCCCTCCCCCCGACACGCACAAAAAACTAGCTTTACTGGATAGGGTTAAGGGGCACATACCTGCATTCCTTACATATGTGAGAACCCCCATGCTCACACCCCTTTGCAAACAAACTTAAACTGCGCTTGTGTTCATTTAAAACAATGTCATTCCTTGTTATCAATTTCCCATTATGAATAAGGCTACTTATAATTTGAATAATCATTTTTGTTTCCATTCAGGTTTGAAATCTACTCTTCAAGCTGTTCCAGACGATTCCTACTTTTGGGCTGGACGTGATGAGTAAAGCACTGCCATCTAACAAATTATCCAACCAAAGGGGTTAAGACTATTTACTTACGCATAATTCCATGGTAGAATTGATGGTGAGATATCTGGAATTTTAATGATTTCCATGAAAAAATTGTATACCGTACTGTTTGTGGGCTGCTTTAACAAGAAAATGCAAGTGTTACTCTTTCATGGAAGTTTCTTATACTGTAAAAGTGGTAATTTGTGTGTGATTAATTCATCGCACATTTGTTTTTAAATTCATGATTTGTAGTTTCAACACATAGACCTATACACAAAAGAAATATATTTGTGTGATATTATTTTTGGTTCGAGTGCAAAAAGCGCAAAAATAAATGTAGCGCGAAAATATCCACTTTTAAAGTCAATTCACCTCCTCTGTGTGAAGTAATGTTTGTACATATCGTAGACCTGTCTTCTACATGTGCGTATTCATTTTTTTTGATCAAATTAGTAAATACAATAGCCAATTGGAGTTGTGCATGAGATGAAGTAAAAGCCACAGTACATACTAAGTTCGGTTTAAGCACAATGTACCAAACACAAAGTAGTGTATGGATCAGGCAGTACACAGTAATTGCCCAATTTGTTACAAGAATGGTGGTTTTGACTTATGATTGCAACCAATGAGAAGCATACTAATGTCAATGCACAGAGGAAGGTAATTGAATATAAAGAGAGATTTCAGGTAGGACATTGATGGAATGTTCAAATCAGAAGGGAGTTTCTTGACAATCATGACAGTCCAAAACATCATTACAAAAGAGGCCGCATTATGCTATCTTCAGAAGATAGCATCACACAATAACATAATGCTATATTCAAAAGATAGTAAATTATACAACACGATGCAATCTTCAGAAGATAGTATAACACATTAATGCTATCTTCAGAAGATAATATCGCATACAATTTATGCTATCTTCCGAAGATAGAATTACACAACACCACGCTATCTTCAGAAGTTAGTATACCACATTAATGCCATTTTCAAAAGATAGTATTACACGGCACAATGCTATCTTCAGAAGATAGCGACACATATTTGTGTTATCTTCCGACAATAGCAATACACATTATGCCACTTTCCGAAGATATCAAGAATTAAGATGCATTAGGTCATTTTGGAAGATAGCAATAGACATAATGTTAACTAGGAGATGGTAACACTAATTTAGCTTGTTTATTAAAGTAATTATATAAGGGCACGCAAATACCAAACCAAACAATCTTCTCACTTTTTAAAGACTATGGCAAACCTATCATCTCTAACACAAAGTTTTAAAAATTTGTAAGCCATAAAATCTCTATTTATAAACTCACATAGGACTGCCTTGACATTTCTTGAAGCAACACCAATCATTGAAATGGAATGGTTATGACAAATGTCTTTATTTATTTGTTTATTATTTTTATGATCAAATAATTTATGCAAAATTACAAGTCTTTTATTCTTTAATTTGTATGTATGATCTAGCATGTCTTGCGTGTATAATATCTATGTAATAATGTTAATTTATTGATAACATAACAAATGTGACCAGCAATCCATAATGGAAACCTGATCACCCCATTATCTATTCAAGCTGCAATAATTTTGTTTTTAAATTAAAATAGTACAGGGTCAGATGTTTGGCTAAAATCTATGGATTCTCCTCCATTCGAATAGTGTGTTAGACAGATTATCCACGGGAATCAATTTGGATTCTTGCTACTTTACCTACGATCTAAAGTTTGTGGGTTCGAGTCCCGCTGTGGTCAACATGTTTTGCTCTTGAGTAAGGCACTTTACCGCAATTACTCCTCTCTACCCAGGTGTATTTAAATGGGTACCGGCATTCTTCAGTGCTGGGAAGGTAACAGACTTGCTGTGGTGGAGGTGTAGCGAGCCCCACACAGCAACATTATAAAAAGAAGTGAGTCTGGCCCTATCGCTTTGAAAGAGAGATGGGCACTCCGCTCCTGGTATTACAGGATCGACCACCTTTACCTTTACCCTTACCTACGATAATGGATTCTAAGATTCTCCTCAAATTTCTGACTCTGTAGTAACATGTGTTTAAATTATTGATAAAATGTTTTTATCTAGAAAACTTTATGTGAATACAATTCATATCATATATATAATATATTATCAAATTATATTACAAACTTAACTATTTAAAATATTAGCTTTACTTATAGTATAAGTATAAAAATCTTTTAAAATGAAGTTATTTATCTTGTATATATTGAGCATATCATATTTACATTATTTAAAAATCAACTAAGTTATTGAACTAGGGCTGGGTCACTCAAATTGTTAATCATTGACAGTTTCTGTAATAATAACTTTTCTGCTATTTGTTATCCATCCGATGAGTCTGAAGTAGAAAATATTAAATTTCTACTTTTTTACTTTATTGTATTGGTTATTCACAATGCTACATTTTCCAAAAAAAACACCCCCAAGTTTGAATCGACACTTAATCTCAAATAATTATGTGAGTGACTGATTGAAGGGATTTCAAAACAAGAGAAATCAAAAGAATTCAATTTCTTTCCTCCGTTTGGTTTTATCTCAAAATCAATATTTCTGACTTCTGACTCATTCTGTTTGATCACGTCACATTTTTTTATAGTTTAATCAGTTCCAAATTGTTGACAAAGATGCATTTTTTATCTCTCCGCGCGCTTAAGTAATCTAAGCGTACACGCGCGATTTAGGCCACACGCATACAGTTTTGGACGCATGCACGCGTTACACATATGATGCATAATGCGCTTGTTACCTTCATCATGCGCACAAGTGTCCTTCTGTATTCATTCGCTGCTCAGGAGGCTTTGCCGATTTGAAGCTGATCAAACTAAATTTATAACTACAATATCTCTGATAGGGCCTACTGCAGATATACATTGTGTCACCTCAAGCCGGGGACATCATAATTGTTCTGATCATTTGCCCACCTAAGGGGCCGATATTCTTCTTATATCACAGAGTGTGTGCATGATAGTTCAGCACCTTCTCATCTTTACAAAAATCCTCAGCTTGAGGAAGCACAGATCATAGATTCGGTGTGTAAAATCTATGCACAGATCACCATATTATATCGATCTGCGAGTGAATGATTAAAAAGAATAAAAGAGGTAGGAAGTTCTAAAAATATATTAATTCAATTGATTTTATCTGGTATGATTTTTTCCCCATTATTACCAGGTACATTAATCATAAGTATACATGTACATTATAGGCCATGTTTGTTTTGTTATGTTCCTGGTGGTTTCAGTCAACATTGACTTTGGGTACGCATGTTCGTTCCAAAACTCGCGGAAAAGGTGTACTTTTTTAAAGCTATGTCTGCGATTTCCCTAAATTAGGGGAGTTTTAAGAAGCGTTGTCCGCGATTTCCAAAGTAAGGGGTCATTTTAAAAGCTATGTCCGCGATTTCAAAAAATTTGGGGTGTTTTTTGGAGAGGTTACGATCCTCGAAGAAGAAAATAAAATAGAATGTCCTCGTTTTTGCGCAAATAGGGGGACTATATAGAAAGTGTCCTTGAAATGGTGAAAAAAGGGGGTTATTTTCAGTCAAAATGTCTGCATTTATGTGCGAAAAAGGGGGTCAAATTGGCCTAATTGTCCGTGAAACGCCGTCAAATAGGGGGTATTTCAAGATCCTGGAACGATCATGTGTTACCCCTCTAAATACGAAGAAAGAAAACCGGGGTTTTGTTGTCAATTTAAATGTCTTATTTAGAAAGCTTGACAATTTAACCTCTGGAACAGCTACTGTATATAATATTTGCATCCATGAGCAACATTTTGTCTTGAAATGTGTAGTTAGGTCCAAACCTCAATTCTGTGACCATTCTCTGGCTAGTAAGGTTTGACGATTGATTTGACTTCTATGAACCTTTTAGAAAAAAATTAGCCCCATGTCCCTCGCAGTGTGGGGAACACCCAGGAGACAGCAAAATCCAAAATGGCCGCCATAAAGGGGCCCCAAAATTCAAATTAAAAGCATACCAAATTGTTCGGCTGAGCCCAAGGATTCCGAAAATGTCCATAGAAGTCAAATCAATTGTCAAACCTTACTAGCCAGGAGAATGGTCACAGAATTGAGGTTTTAGACCTAACTAGTGGGACAAAGGTATTTTGCATGATTTGTATTTAAAAGGGTTGACAAGGAAAAATATTTAGGATAACTACTCAAATTTGTGGGGTGGCCATGTCTGGTGCCCCTAATCCCAATATTAATGCCTATGTCTTGCATCCTTAAACAGATTGAATATTTATTTAGGCCAGAAATAAAACAAAGATTTTGTATTAGCTTCTGAAGGCCAAAAGTGAATCAAAAGAGTGAAGGGATTTTGTTCTGTAAATCATATTGTCTAACAGAAATTTCTTTTGTGATGGCATTTATTTTCAGAATGACTCAGAAAAGTAAAATATGAAGCTCTGGTTTTTATTATAATTGAATATAATTTATTTGACTGTCATCATATTGATTGGCAGTCAATAAAGGCGATATGGTAAATAAGGCGACGAAAAAAAGAAACCCTGTTGTACGGGCCCGTTTTTTTATAAATTGGTGAAAATGATTTTCACGTGCAAATGAATACCGACCACAAAAAAATGCTTGCCAAAAAACATGTTTACAGATTTTTTTGGATTTAAATGGTCATCTTCAAGGGAAAATATGAAGAAATATTTTAAAAAGCCTGACCGACCCGACCTGAGAGGTTCGTTTGCCCGTACAACAGGGTTTCTATTTTCATCACCTAAGGAACCAAATTTGGTGCCCTTAACTTTCTGAAACCCTGTGAATTGTCAAAAAAAACATCTAATGCACATTTTCCTTTTTTTGTGGAGGCAAGTAAATGAAAAATAACAGAATCAATAGTTTATTGTTTATTTATTATTATTTATAGGCTTTTATGAAACCCAAAAGATTTACAATGAACTATAACACTTTTGATTTTTAAACTATACCATGAGATGAGAGAAACTGTTTGTGTAAATATTGTATTCAAAGTATTTATTTGTGAGTGGCAATTTGATATATTCTTGTGAATCAATATTATTTATTTCAAATATTTATAGAGAAACCTTGATGAAAGGTCTATAATAAATTCATGTATTAAACTAAATCACCAAATATGAGTTCAAGTTATGTTCGTTTCTTTGGTATAATTTTAAATCTTAGAATCCCAGAGTCACTTTATAAAGGTGGGTGTTCTGATCACTTTAGGTTTTTTCCCATTAACATATTTTGATATCAGAAGTAGCCCCATATTTTTCTCATTATATCTGTCAAATGTTTGGCGCAAGATAAGTTCCATTTAGACGTTATAGTCCAACATGCAGTGAATTACTGCCAAGGATGATCCTTCACATAGAATAGAAAACATCAAGTTGAAAATCGGGCCAACAATTGAAACACCTACCTTTAAAGGTATATTATGTGATCTTTCCAGGGAACTCCCTCAACATCGAAACAAAAATTGAAAGCAGATTTTCTTGCAGATTTACATTTCTGATCATAAATCGTACATACATTCCAAGTTACAGGGCGATACGATTCTTAATTACTTCAAAATCATGGTTTTAGAGTGAAAATAAACTGTTCACTCTAAATTCACTCTAAAACCATGATTTGATTTTTAGGTAATCAGGAATCGTATCGCTCTGTAACTTGGAATGTACAGTATGTACGATTTATAATCAGAAATGTAAACAGTGGCGTAGGGCAGGGGGGGCAGTTGCCCCCCCTGACAGAACGTTTTTGTGCCCCCGCCCCCCTTTGTGCCCCCGCCCCTCTCTTTGGATATAGTGTTTATATGCTGGATAACCATTTAAAAATGACCATTTTAGCTTGGTTTTTAAAAATAAATGACCATTTGTGTTAAAAAACTGCTTAATACCCTGAGGATTGGCCAAAATTTGTTGACTATAGTCCTTTTTTGACTGGGAAACTTTGTGTCCGTGCGAATTTTTTTGAACTTCACCCCCCCCCCCCCCCCCCCCACTTACGTGAAATTCACGAGGTGACTGACTTGGAAAAATTTTGGGGCAACCTTTTACGAAAATTTTAGAAATCTTGCCCCCCCTGAAAAAAAACCTAGCTACGCCACTGAATGTAAATCTGCAAGAAAATCAACCTAAAAAAAACATGAATAAAGGGCGCTCTCTGGAAAAGATCACATAATATGCCTTTAAATAAATTATCAACTTAAAGCATGTTATCTCACTGTTACTTAACATGGTAAACTTTACTGTTGTTCATCAAAATCTATGCAGTGAAGTCAGAGTGTATTTTAGTGATCAACCCAGCATTTACCAACACCGAGTGCTGGAATTCGTCTTTGACTGCACAGGTAGTGTACTTGCTCCAGCCTCCAGTGCAATTATTTGCATAGGGTGTGATCTTTGGATTACGTCCTGACGTCACTACACAGAGTTATGAACGAGGTGTAATAGAGATGATGGCATTTGGAGTTAGCTGCACGATTGGTCATTTTCCACCCCACTGACCATCGATAGCATCGTGAAGTGGTATTCACCACTGACTTGCAACAGAATCTGCATCAGACCAAATTTACACTCTTTTCCATAATAACCAGGGATGGAAATATTAGACCCGCCCGCCCGCCCATAGCGGGTAACTTTCGTGTCGGGCGGGTGAAGATACAAAGGTACCCATCCGACTGGCGGGTAACATTTTTGAATCTCAAAGTGTAAGTAACAGTAAGTTCAGGGTAATTTCATCATATGATCGTGTGTCATGATGATAGAGGAGATCAGGTTGATAGGAGATTAAACATTTAAAGAGAGTATTGGATTGATGAACATGATGAATACGAGGAGCCGTTACGGACTAGGGTTACAGTGGAACATCGTACAATAAAGACAAAAATATGTAATTGTAGTTTAAAAGTAGTCTTGCTCTTAATTGTTTGCTGCAAAATATTATGACAAAACCTTGGGCTGGTGGAATTTTTGTCGGGCAGGTAAATTTTGTGAGTTACCTGCCCGACTGGCTAGTTAAAAAAATATAAAGTTCCATCACTGATAATAACCAACAATAACCAATCCTGCACCTTACTGGGCATTTGGCCCTAGCATGGTATTTCTATAGATGAGGTGACCGTTGTTTACATTTATGACGCCCTCTGTTGATTTGAGACAAAACTAACCGGGCAAGATTCCTATAGTTTACATAGGCCAGATCAGGTTTTCTAACTAGATTGTGGTTTTACAGCAAATTGTTATCAAAACTGTCTTTAAACTTGCTTAGGAATGCTATAAGCTATCGAATTTCACAAAAAGAATTAAAAATAAATGAGTTTTACAATTCATTAGAAAGAAATTTCATGTTGTCTTCATTAACTTTACTGTATATTCTGCCCGGAGGGAATCAAGAGAGGGTGTCCCATTTGTAAATACATGACGTCACCGGTCACACCATCTATAGATGCCGAAGTTTGAATACCATGCTAGGGCCAAATTTGTGTGTGAAGGAACATGAATTGATGTTACAATACACTCAAGGAGACATCAAATAGTTACCGGTAATTTGTTTGACTATTTTCTTGAATAAAAGGAGAAATCCCCACTTGTGGGGTCGTCGAAGTGGTGAGTGGTGGATATATACATTAGAAGAGTAATGGAGTGTGTATAGTGAGTTTAGTGTGCACCTACACCTCACATAATTGAAGAACTTTATTTTCCCTTGCAGTTAAGTTAACTGTTATTGGACTGGTACTCATTCCCATATTTGCCCACCCCATCCCCCATGTTTATCTTGAATCCAAGTTCTAGAAACACTTTGCAGGTCAACTATCTACCAACACTCTCTCTATGCAGTCACTCAGTACTCCAAACCGGTGTGTGCTGGTGTGCTGCCAGCTGGTTAGTATTAATGTGAGCAGTTTCCCTGAAAGGTCAGCGTTTTATTTCATACCTTGAACAGTTTTTACGGGATGTCTGGGTCCCTTCCGCCTACCTTCATAAATGAAACTCCTGAATAGATGTTGAAGCTCTAATTACCCTTTATTACAAGACTAGTTCACGTCAGTACACATTAAAATCAATTTCAATAAATGCCACCAATGCATATGTGCCACCAATGCGAAGTTCGGCCTTTGTTTAGTGTTGTCGGTAGGGCCAGTGGTTTTGCCTCTCCATGTTTTGACTTCTCTTTTTTTGTCAGCTTCAACGAGACTGGTTGTAGTATCCCAAAAAAGTTAAAATTGATAAAATTTCATGGAGATTATGAGGACACTGTCCAAATTTACATACCATGTTGTCTCGCGGAGCATAATTCTCTAGGGATAGGTAGGAATTGTAGGTAATCATATGTTGAATACAGGGTGAGTCAAAAAGAAGTTGTACGGGAATCAATATTTTATTTAAAATAGACCAAACAAATTTGGCAAACCAATGAGGCACGTATCCAAAGAGCTACTTATTCCGCTCATATGACAAAAGGAATCATTGAAATCGATCAATTATTTCAGGAGCTATGCCTGTTTTAATCAAAGAACCCCTTTTTAGCTGTCCACGGAATGCCTTATTCTCTTGAAAACTTTCCACTATAAGTGGGCAGTAAAATGATTACTAATGTTTGTCCTCTAACGTGTCTTTATTGTTTTAAGTGGGCCTTCAATGTTTAATTTTTTTTTTTATTGTTGTCACTGATTTTTTATTTCATGCACACCATTCCCATCTGTGTTTGAAACTCCCGGGCTTTAATCTCATTTGAATATGAATGCCCGTGTGTACATTTTGCTGCCCACTTAGAGTGGATAGATTTCAAGAAGATTAAGCGTTTCGTGGACAGCTAAAAAGGGTCTCTTTTATTAATACAGGCATAGCTCCTGATATAATCGATCGATTTCAATGATTTTTTTTGTCATATAAGGGGAATTAGTTGCTCTTTGAAAACGTGCCTCATTGGTTTGTCAAATTTGTTTGGTATATTTTTAAACAAATATTCATTCTCGTACAACTTCTTTTTGACTCACCCTGTACAATGTGGATTCATATGTTGAATACAATGTGTATTCATATGTTGATATCGTAATTCGTACATGCTCCTATATGAACCCTTTCCCTAGAAAACCATTTTCTAAAAGACAACACAAATCCGTTAAAATGATCGATTCTGATATTGATATTATGGACCAAACAGGGATGTTTAAGCTAGCAAAAATCACCCGCATGTTTTCTTTAAGGGGTGCCCCTAAGATTTTAAGATGTTTGAAAAAATATACAGTGTCAGTTGAAATTATATTTTTATCATACATTTCGGTTGATATTTATGCTATTTTATGGAATTTTGACCACTTTTGACAAATTTTGGCCATTGATTTGGAGACCATTTTGGTTTTAAAGTATGTTAACAGAGTAAAAATACTTGATGAGTTTCTAGTGGTCTAACACATATATCCCATTGTTAAAACTATACTCTATCATACACGTTGGCTTATATATGCCAATATATGGAATAGCCTATTACCATTTTGGCGGCCATCTTGGATTTAGGAGTGTTAACAAAGCAAAAGTTCTGGATATGAGTGTCTAGTGGTCTAATATATACACCCCACTAGTAAAATTATACTTTCACCATACAATTTGATTGCTATATGTCATTTTATGAGATTTGACAAGTTTGGGCGGCCATTTTGGACGCCATCTTGGATATCTGGAGAGCATCGCATTTGTTTCACTGTTAACATCTCAAATGTGTTTAAGGACCCTAAAAGACACCCCAAAAAGTTGGTTTGGTTTAGACCCGGGGGGGGGGGGGGGCGGCACACGTGAACCCCCTTGTACTATTATTATTATTCAAATATGCATCGTCATCTGTACCTATGGACGATCATTTAATCATGATAAATTATCTCTGTAAATTGTATTAAGGTACTACTACTATAATTATGTAGTGACATTAATCAATTAAATTATGCTAAACAACATATTTGATAAATAATGGTAGACAAATCCAAATTTAAATTGATACATTAAATGGTATGGTCTACATGTTGTAGCATAGTGAAAAGAAATGTAGACCATACCATTTAATGTATCGGAGTAATTCTGTTATACCCTTCACAGCGCATGATTTTTAAGAACGACGCATAGGCCTACTACTAATGTAGGGTGTGGTGGGTAAAAAATGAAAATCAGACCTAACCTCATATTTGGGATTGTAACTTCCTCAATAATCAACCATTCTTGGCGTGTAATATCTCAAATTTAAGAAGAGAAATTTCTCAACAAGTTTATAATTTAATATGTTTATGTAGGAGTTATGACTTTAGAGTTATCAGCACATTTATTACCTGGTCAGTTACTTTTTGTGTTGACTGTATCACTCCCTTTGTCAGCCTTCTGAATCCTTACAAGTGTAAGTTCATTATCATACATGTAATACAATTATAAAAATATACAAATCTCAGTTTTTATCCAAATTGAGGGCGCAGCCTCAAGCACATCTCCGCGTGTCCCTTTAATATACACTTGATGTGGTTTAATATGCACATGATCGACTTAATATGCACTTGGTGTGGCTTATACATGTATACATCTTGATGTGGCTTAATATATGTATACATCTTGATGTGGCTTAATATATGTATACATCTTGATGTGGCTTAATATATGCACTTGATGTGGCTTAATATACACTTGATGTGGCTTAATATACACTTGATGTGGCTTTTAAGCACTTGATATGGCTTAATATGCACCGCACTTGATCATGGCTTAAAGGTAGATGACCCGATCACATTTTCGCAACACAGAATTATTTCAAACATACGGAGATTTTCATATATGAAAGCTCGTATTTTTCTCATCATCATACTAAAATTTGACGGCCTAAATCGGTATAATTACGGAGAAATCGATGAAATAACGTCAGATTACCGCGAATGGTGGTAACCACCGATATAGTTTGTGTACTACTCAATGGGTACAGTTCACAGCATCTTGTGCGTCTAAAATAAGAACCATTAGAGCTATGCAACTCAAACTTTGGAACACGACTTTTTTAAGGATGACCTTTCATAGAATAGAAAACTTCAAGTTGAAAATCGGAACATCTACCTTTAATATGTAATTGATGTGGCTTAATATGCACTTGATGTAGCTTAATATACATATGATGTGGCTTAATATACACTTGATGTGGCTTAATATGCACTTGATGTGGCTTAATATACACTTGATGTGGCTTAATATGCACACTTGATCATGGCTTAATATGTAATTGATGTGGCTTAATATGCACTTGATGTGGCTTAATATGCACTTAACGTGCCTTAATATGCACTTGATGTGGCTTAATATGCACTTGATGTGGCTTAATATGCACTTAACGTGCCTTAATATGCACTTGATGTGGCTTAATATGCACTTGATGTGGCTTAATATGCACTTAACGTGCCTTAATATGCACTTGATGTGGCTTAAGTGCACTTGATGTGGCTTAAGTGCACTTGATGTGATCATCATGTAGATGTATCAAACATAGAACACCTGCAAATAACACAATGGACAGAACATTCTCCATTGGTTGCATACAAAAATCAGTCACGCTGTATCGGCGCATCCTGTGCAATGTCGTGGGTGTGGTGTTGACAAGAGTAAAAGCGACTTGATGTGCTTTTTAATTTTGTTTGCAAATGCCCCATGATTGCCAAAGAAATTGAGTGCACCACATAGTTTCAGTCTTCATCCCAAAGTGATACTTCTCTGATACAATATTAATTCTGTCACTTTTTTTCAAACTTTTTTGCCGACGGGGTAGTACTCTGTACTTTTCGCACACCAGGACTTTTGCGCCGAGCAGAGAACTCGCGTGTGTGCGGGGAAAATGTTGAAATGTGTCCACCAGATCTCGCTAACTGGTCCCTTCGCTTGATCTGCATTTCTATGCATTCTCCTGGAGAAAACACCTTGGTATTCGAATGGGCCATTGAAGACTTTCGTCTTTGTAAAATTTGTTTTTGCGAAGCGACCAGAACACTTAAATTTCCACAACCGCTACCGGTTGGAGATTTCAGTGGCATCATGGATCTTGGTGAGTTACGACGTCTTGAGGCAGAGGACGGTTTGTCCCCCGTGTCGCAGCCATCTCGGAAGAGGTCTGGAGATGAACTTGATAAAATCTTCTCATCAGGATCGTCAATGTCATCAAGGCCAAGATTTTTTCGTATGGATACGTTTCCTAACGTATGTCTTCGAGGAATGCTGCTATTGTAGTGACTTTGCTGCTGGTGAATATTGGTTTGTGGTTGCATACGGTTATATAACATGTGATTGTCCGTTTCTGCCCCACCACCACCACCATCACCACCAAGACTTCCTTCACATGTTTGCGCCTCTAAACTTGGCCCAAGGTTTGAGGTTGAAGATCTTAATTCGGATCGATGTCGCGGGGTGTGAATCTCCAACTTACCGGTTGAAAGCACATCATCCAAAGGCAGATTAAACTTAATCCTACTTACTGCACCTCCTGCTTCCACAAGTGCTTCAATTTGGTTCCTGGGTGAACTTGGCAAGCTTTTAACAGAGTTTCCAGAATTGACGGCCCCTTTCAATCGCACCACATCTGTCTCGCTTACCGATCTATTGAATTTTGAAGCGCGTCCCCCAGTCAGAGAGGTACGACTTCTTTGCGGCATATCCGGTAAATGAGTTTTTTCTTTTCGTCCAGATGCACCAATGGTAGTTGGAGCTGTTCTTGGTCGATTCGACTTGTTGCTATTATTACCGCCGTCTAATAAACTTAAATCCGTCGGTTCAATTTTCTTGATACTCTGCAAGAACATTTTCAGCTCCGAGTACTCTCGGTTGTGTAACAGCATTTGCTCCGCGAAGTCTTTAGTCAACTTTGTCCTGTGTCGTTCCAGATGCAATTGAGACTGTTTGAAACTGTTCGAGTTGATCACGTCGACCTCGGCAAGCGACGTCCCATTACGACGATCTTTCTTGTTCTTCCCACTCATGATGATGTTTCCCGCGTGATGTTTATAATGTCGTCTGCGGACTATTTGTCAACTAAGTTGTTGCCAGCATGACCAGTGTACATAATATATATCCTATAACCAGTCCTGCCTATAACTAAGAGGCACACGTATAGTATTCCATTTCCAAAGATACAAAAACGATCACCAGGGTATTTTTGGTTCTTTCCACTAGCGCTTATCACTCATGATAATGTTTACAACGAAGCTGTGAGTGTCGTTTGAAAGTTTGTTGTGCATGGTTGCTTGTTGGACATAGCTATCTAGAAACAAGTATTCAACATCCATCCGAGTCCACTGGTATATATAACGATGTTACACCATTTTTACTACAGAATTGGTATAAAAATGAAGATACATTCAGATCCCATTGTGTTGGTAATGGTTACTTTATGGTGCATTATGGTTGCTTGGACATAGCAAACGAAACAAGTAGCATCCATCCGAGTCCACTGGTGTATTTAACGATATTACACAATCTTTACTACAGAATTGGTATAGAAGTGAAGATACGTTCAGATCCCAGTGTCACGGTATGGTTACATTATGGTGGTTATGCTATCACAGATACTTATCACAGTCCGAGATATTCAATTAAGATCCAGGTACGTTATTAATAACAAAACCGTCATTAATAACCAATTAGTTCACTGATGATACAACAATTCTTTCTACTTGTGCAAAATAATCTTTCTTATTGCAAACATTAACGCAGGGCTGGTGTTGGCATGATCTTGTCATCAAAACACCCAAACAAAATACTCTGTATCTGTGAGTATCCTTTTCCAACATTCAAATGAGGCAATCCACGAGGCGTGATTCAGATTTTGTATCTCCTATAATATCTTTCATTTCTTTTATCTCAAGTCATCGGCAATAGTTTTCAGTACGGGTGGAGCTCGATCTGAAGCTTGTCATTAGTTATGACCTTACTGACTGCACGCAAATCGATGATGGTATGGTTAGTATTCACTCCAATACCTAAGGCAAAACACTTTCATCATCGATGGTATCATCTCTCTAGTCACTTCTCAGTCCTCACGAAGCTTCACGAAGGGCAGTGACAGCAACATCCGCCGCAAATACCGAGTATTTGTAAAGGCAATAACCACTTTATAGCACATATAAAGCATGATGAATGTCCCAGCACCTTCAGTTGTGTCAGTTATATAGTCAAGAGTCCTGGAATTTTCAGAGCAATAGGATGTTTTGGTTTCCGAGGCAGGTGTACTGGGCGACTATACTGCTATATGCAATTACCAATTAAATAGCAAGGTATGGTTATTTGGGACCTGTTATACAGCTTGAAGCGGAAGAAAACAAATTAAGTTGCTATAGTGTAAATCTTCTTTATACTTAAAACTATTTTAAGTGTCCTTTGTAGGCATCGCAATATGCCTTAGGGTCTACTGTAATCTAAGCCGTCTAAAGTGACCAATGCTAATAATAATGTGTCCTCGACTTATTTTATTAGACTACCGCCGAAACAGATTTTCCTTTGCCTGAGGAGAACAGAGTATCTACTAATTTAGCTTATTTAAGCCAGATATCGCAAAGACGCATAATGCGAAAAGCTGTTTTGAAAATGTTTAGAAACATTTTGAATACATAAATTTGGAAAATACTTGAAATTTTTGTCGTTGAAAATTTACCAACATTTTAACAACAACAAAAATTACAAAAAAATACAAAAACATCGACAATAACAACATCAAATAACATAAAACAATAAATCCTGACCGAGCGAGAGGTGTGTCCAGACCTACGACAACATCGTAACGTTTGAACCACGAGAGTGCACAGATTTAATGAAAACACTAGTAAAACACTCATTTTCAATAGAGACATGGATTGGTATATTTGCTTAAAGCTTTGTATCTTCAGTCAATACAAGGTTTTTGCGAGGAGTGATTGTTTGTATTAATAACTGGTAGGGCTATCTGCAGGCAATTTTAAATATGTGTCCCTCAAAATGTTTTTTTTCATGTTCAATAGAATTAATATGTCGTTCAAAACGTGTACAACTGGTAATAGATGTGTCATTATTGATTTTTACTGGGGCTTTAATTTTGTTTAATTTTCGTATATGACATAATTGATTTTTTTAAATGTATGATAAATAATATGATAAATGATAAATGCCATTTTAACGGAGATAGGCCTATCCATAATGATCTACTTGATATGAAGGCCAATTTGGTAACACGGTTCACGCAATGGAAACGGGACGTCATTGTACCCATTCAATTGAAGAATAGGCCGGGTGTCAATTTCTTATTATCGTAAATTATTCCGTATTAAAACACGGAATAAAGCAAAATTTAATGAATAAAATTATCATTAAATAAATCAACTGACTTTACTGAACTCGTGTACAAAACAATATTTGCGGCCGGGTGCGGTAGTTACGCATGGCTATGATAAGGATACTTGGATAACCTCTATTTGAAGCCTATTCTTCTTCTGATATTAATATAGTAGGTATTTGCAATCTAAATGATTTATCATATTGAAGACGGGGGATTGTTTTGTTACACATTTCCTTGGATACTTTTGACTAAAGTCAATGAAAGTAAACGTAATAAAAACCCGCGCGAAGGTGGCGGGGTTGAATACAGGAAATGAATCTAAATGAAAATCAATCTGTCTTTATTAGAATATTTATAAAGATGTTAGGACTAATGTGTCTCGCTGATATTTCTAAGTCTTATGGCGTTATTGATCGATGTCACCTTGTGCACTGAATTAATTATTTATTAATATTCCCAGATTGCATTATGACGACCAGTGAACTTGAATGCCATGTTATAATGTATACAGGCAGTTTCAAAATGATTAGTGCCCATCGATGCCCAAAGTTCATTAATTTACTTCATCGCAAAAATGAGATTAGGTCCCAAAAAATGGTTTGATTGGCCTAACATGACAAACACAAATAGGGTAGGTCGGTCGGGATATTGTTTTTATTTTTTAAATCACATGCTTTTGAATAAAATAGCAAACAGTCAGAAAATGTAATACTTTGTTCAATTTTTATATATATATATTTTTCAAATTTTTTTATTTTAAATTTGTAACATTTTTATTTATATATTTTGTTTTTCCTCCCTCAAAATAATTTAAAAAAAATTCAGGGTCAGCGATGTATTTAGGGTCGGTCGGATGGTCGGGTTAGGCCAATCAGACATTTTTTTGTTTAGGCCTTTAAGGCATTTGTATTTTCTATATTTATGTATGTCATGTGATTGTAAAAGTTTTTCTTTTGTTGCAAGTGACATAAATAAATATAAAAAGACATGCCTGTATGAAACTAATTATCCTCAATGATATATGTACTGATCTAAATTGTTATCTTCAGTGGATAGCAGACACGAACAGATATATAAATAATATCTTCTGATATAATGTGTAAATTATTATCTTCAGTAAATAGTAGACATGATAAACATATAAAAAACTGACCCTCTAGGTAACATAATTAATTGCTATCTTCAGTGGATGGATAGCAATCATACCAAACAATTATCATCTGATACAATGCTGTAAATTGCCATCTTCAGTAGATAGCAGACAAGCTCAGATATAAAAATTATCATCTGATACAATGTTGTAAATTGCCATTTTCAGATGATAGGGCATGAACATTTAGAAACTGATCCTATCGGTAATATAATTTATTGCTATCTTCAGTAGATAGCAGTTATACCAAACAATTGCCGTCTGATACAATATTGTATATAATATTGCCATCTTCAGTAGATATAAAACAATTATCCTCTGATACAATGCTGTAAATTGCTATCTTCAGTAGATAAATTCATATATTTGCTGTTGCCATGGCAACCAAGGGTATATTGGTGAAATATTTACCAAATACATATGTTGACCAAAGGTCTAAACATTTGCATAGTATAAAGGAAATTGATTTTTTAAAGTCTGCCACCACTTCTTTGATGTTTATACAAACCGGTCTCTTAACTTCTTTTGTTCGAATACAAGTTCGTGTAAACAAAGAAATAGGATCCCAACTGTTTGTACCAGTGTGTACATCAGATACTATCTTGCCAAATCCCTACAAGCAGAGAAGGAGAAAGACGAGTTACAAGCAAAGAGGGTGAAAGATGAAGAAGAACACAGTTACGAGTACACTAGGCCAAAAAGAAATCAGGGTAGCAATTTTTTGTAATAATTTTTTTTAAAGATTTAAAAGTTACACAATTTTTCAAAATATTACTATTTTCTGCTTGAAATGAATAAGTTGCTTGAATTGTTTGCTTTTAAACTGTTATCACACTAAAACATTAGTCAAATTGACATCTCTAATTTGGTATTGTCATGAACGATGTGCCAGCAAAAAGAAAAAAAGAAGAAAAGAAAGGAAAATCGACCGACCGACCCGACTTTAAGATTTTAGCCACTCGATGGCAACCCAACATTTTGTTGTTGTTGGCTCCATTGCAGGAGAGAAGCTTTTCTCCCATCTACAAGATCATTCTGATAGCATACAGGGTGTCTCAAAAAAACCACCATGCACGTGTTTACCCAACTTATTGTTGACCATGAACTTCTAGAATTTGGTGTTACAATTGTATACATATTGATAGACCAAACGCTTAGCTTTCATATGCCGTTTATTTCATCTAATTTGGTTTTGTCAATCCTGAGATATGATCAATTAACTATAAAGCTACCTAAAATCGACTTTGTGCACTTTTACAGAAGAAGTCGCCGATTGCGCTAAAACGCAAAGAACGACCTAGGGCATACAGGTGATCGCCTTTACATCCCCTGCGCTCATTTTGACGAAAACAAATTGAGGGTGCCACATAACCCGGGGGTAGGTAAGCCGTCAAAGTCCGATAGTAGGGGGGGGGGGGGGTGGTTGCCACCTTATAATTTTTTTAAATCGCCATCTTGAAAAATATTTGAATTGTATGGTCCTGAATATTATAGCATAGGCCTATGTTAGAAACACCATTTCCCTCACTTATAAGCAAAAAACCGAGTGAAATTCCGATATTTGGAACTTTTTTAGAGAATATTTCTATTTGGCCATGTGTTTTAAGCTCGCCTCCTTTCGCGTTACACACGGATTTTGGCTTTCGCGACATGATTTTAATTTTACACATTTATATTTGCTTGTATACCCCACTGAGGTAGTAAAAGTATACATTTTCTGAAGGGAAATTGCATGAGGAAACCAAATATGCCATTAAAATTATAGTACGATCAAGAACTAAAATGGTATGATCGGAAATGTTCGGAAAAATATCAAAGTTTTTTAATTTTTGATTTGAGATCCATATATTTTTTATACCTACCCCTATCATTATTTACTTTACATATTTGAATTCCAAATAAATTACCCATTAGATGATATATAATTGTCAAAGTTACTACGTCGGTATGGTAATTATACCGGCTAGTGAATATCTCCAATTTTTATTCTATATATTTTTAGAATTTTCAGAAATATTTGTTTAAGGATGAACCTTTTCCTAATTTAAACTGCATTTCTGAATTCCTCTAGTTACAACTACAAGCTTTCCAAAAATGGATACTTTTGCTATCATAGGTTGAAAACTTTTTCTGTTATAGTCATTTTTATAAATCCGGTAAATTGAGGCTGATTATTCATGTTGACTGTGTAGCGAATAGGAAGAAAGCTGATGATCATGGTCTTATCCATAATTAATTAGTTGTTACAACTAGTTGACAAGTCTGTTGAACCACAACTCAAAGACTACTAAATATCCTTTAAAATGGGACCACAATGGTGTTTGTAACATTAGGATATGACTAGTTATTGTAAAAAGAACAAAGATTATCGCCATTATTGGATTATCCCCATTGAGTTTGTACAGGCGACACCCCTTCCAGCGGCACCTTCCAGCACCACCCCTGGTCTCCAAACATCAAACAGCTGTATCTCCCCTTCTGTATTAGCTATACCTATGCCATTTTGCAGGGCAGATAGCTTGTTATTAGGGCTTTAAAATGATACCAAATTTGAGGAAAATGACAGCATGAAACTAAAAATGTAACGGCACCACCCTATTGGGAGGCGAGTTCATAACGCGTGACCATTTTGGCCTATATTTCACTGTTCAGCGAATACGGCGGGATTTTGAGGTCGGCCATGTTTGGTAACAGGGTCAATATGACGTCATGCGTGGGATGTTTGTACTTGTTTTGGTATGTATGGATAGAGGTAACCTCTAGCTATACCATGGTACCCAAATAAGCATACTCTGCATTTCGGATTGGATTTTTAGGGGTGGTACCCACCCCCCCCCCCACCACACCCCCCCCCCCCCCCCCCCCCCCCCCCCCCCCCCCCACCCACACACATCCACCTCCTCTCCGGAGTAACCCTTTCTATTCATTGCAAACTGTATAGTGGCGCTGGCACAAAGTCGATTTTAGTATTTATGATTTTAGGTAGCTTTAGTTAATTGGTCATATCTCAAGATTGACAAAACCAAATCAGATGAAATTAACGGCACGCCGCATATGAAAGCTAAGCGTTTAGTCTATCAATATGTATACAATTATACCAAATTCTAGAAGTTCGTGGTCAATAAGTTGGGTAAACACGTGCACGGGTTTTTTTTAGACACCCTGTAAACCAAATCAATCAATGAAAAAGATCCACGATATTGATTACAGCAAACTCTTGGCGAAATTAAGGGATACGCAGTAATTGAAGAATTTCATCTTTTTTTCGTATAATTTACTTTAAAAATCAATAATGGTCATTTTTTGCTGTTGCCACTCACGAAATCATGAAAACAGCCTTTATGCCCAACATTTGCTAAATAAATCATTAAAAGAATATTAAGGCCAGATTAAAAAAATCATTTGTCTCAAAGCTCCCGCGCGCGTTCGTTTATTGATGCGCATTAGAAAAACAAAAATCTGAAAAAAACTTCTTTTTTTATTTATTTATTTAAAAAAAAAAAAAAAAAAAAAATCCCAAAATTTCACTGATTTTTCAGATTTTCATTGATCACATCATCTTA
>CM069441.1:81089143-81159373 GCA_035610835.1 Ophiura sarsii | reverse complement strand
GAAAATGATATTGACTTCATTATTTTCACACAAAGTTAGTAACAAGAATGGTATTCTTATAACTTCTTATGACGTTTAAACATTTTAAAACTTCAACTTAGTTTTTTAAAAAAGATGGCTTCTTTCCACTGTTGCTGGGTTTTTTTTACTCACCCGTATATAAATCAAATTTGAAACAGTTGCTGCTCTTGAAGTTCCTATTTTTTACTTCGCTCATTAGCTGCAAATTATGTGGTTTGTGTTTATCTGCATGCAATGAAGTTCCTACTGGTGCGCACATAAAAAGTGTGAGTATGTATCACAATGATCTTTACGCCAAATCGCACAGGCAGTCGTGTGTACGTACAGCTGCTTATGTGTGCAGCAGTCAGCGCCCTTTAAAGGTATATAACACTAGAACCAGGGGCGTAACAGAGGTGGTTGTCAGGGGGGGGGGGCCACAGCCCAACAAATTCCTGGTTAGAATAATCAGGTCCCGGAATTTTTCGTAAAAGGTTGCCCCAAATTTTTTCCCAGTCATGAGTCACCTCGTGGGGGGGGGGGGGGGGGGGGGGGGGGGGGGGGAGGGGGGGGGGTGAGTCAAAAAAATTCGCGCGGTCACAAAATTTCGCACGGTCAAAAAATTTCGAAGTACAAAAAGCACAACAGTCAACAAATTTGTTGACTGTTGTGCTTTTTGTACTGCAAAATTTTCTTTTCTTTCCCTTTCTTCTTTTCTTTTTTTCTCCTTTTTCTTTTCCTTTTTCCTCCTTTTTTTCCTTTCTCTCTCTCTTTTCTTCCCTTTTCCCTTCTTTTCCCTTCAACCTATTTTTCCTGGTGGGTAGGTTTGAATTTCCTGCTGAACACCTTCAGGGGGGGGGGGGCACTGTGCCTGCCTCCCCCCCCCCCCCCCCCCCCCCCCCCCCCCCCCCCCCCCCCCGGCTGTTACGCCACTTAATTATGTGATCTTAGCCAGGGAACGCCCTCAACATAAAAATAAAAAAATTGAAAGCAGATTTCCTTGCAGATTTACATTTCTGATCATAAATCGTATACATTCTAAGTTACAGGGAGATACGATTCTTAATTACTTCAAAATCATGGTTTTAGAGTGAAAATAAACTGTCGGATGAAGATTTTTGGCGGACTACTTATTTTACTTTATTATAAATTCCCTCTAAAACCATGATTTTGAGGTAATTAGGAATCGTATAGCTCTGTAACTGGAATGTATGTACGATTTATGATCAGAATGTAAATCTGCAAGAAAATCTACTTTCTAAAAAATATCATGAATAGAGGGCGCTCCCTGGAAAATATCACATAATATGCTTTAATGCTCACAACAGTACTGATTCTTTTGCGGCAAACACAGCATATAATCCAATATAGGTCTAAATACAATCATGTACCAATTTGTGCTTGCTTCCCTGTATTAATTATGCATGTATCAATTGAAACCCCCGGCCCTGGGAACTTAGGCCATGGCAAGGGCATACGGGGACTGTAGCGGGACATACACACAATGTTGTATGAGTATGTGGGGCTTGCAGAGGGGGACGCACAATGTGTGTCCCTGCTAGTCGGGGCGTGTAGCGGGGGTCATGCATCACTGAAAAAGTGAGCCGGGGAAGTTATATTACCTCTGACGTCTGGCCAAAATCCCTGCTAGTCCCGGGGCCTGGTTGCAATTGATAAGTTAAATATGACTGGATAACACAAATTCCAGTTAACACAAACTAAATGCGAGGGCCAGGCAAGTTTGTGTTAATGATGTCTCACTGTATTCACAATATTGGACAAATGAAATGTTGTTTGTTGATCAATTGCACTTTTAAGTATTAAGTATGAAAGTCGGTCACATTTGTGAAAAATACTTGACAGATTCACACATTTTAAGTTCCGAGTCCATTGCTTTTTTCTGCTAAAGCTTTGTAACATTGTATACAATGAAATGGAAATATTATTTTAATAGGTCTCTTTTATTTTTATTTTTCAGGTTTTTACCGTTTTAACGAAGCCCACCACTGACATAGCCACTGTTTTTAATCCATTTAGTCATGCTACAATTATACTTAAGAGAGCGTGCCTGAGAAAACCAAATGGTGGGCGGAACGTGAAGGTTGTCGGATTTTGCTCTTTTTTGGTTTAGTATATATGTACTTGATGAAATATTCATGCTGACAAGGTTTGTAAATTCTGGCCCCTATAGCTTGGATTTTGTGCCCCATCAAGTTTTAGCCCCTTTTAAGCCCCAAAACCTCCAAAATTGCATATAATTGCCCATTTTTGCATAATGTTCATACTTGTAATCTTATTTTTTAATCGAGTAAAAATATTGTAAGTACATGGGTTTAGTATTGTGAAGATCAAACCAAATTTCACTTAACTCCTTCTTCCTCACCCAAGGGGGGTCCCACTTAGGACCCCCCTCAAATATCTTGATGTTTTATGTAAAAATGGGGCTATCTTCAATCGCTTGCAGGAATTTATCCCAGCAGTGAATTAAAATAACCTGATTGTAGTCTCATAGCATGACACATTGGCTATCAAAAACTATTCAAACTTAGCTGGGGAAATGTGTCTGGATACTGAAAAACATAGTGTTTCTAAATAGTAATTTTTAATATTTTCTAAAACAAGAACACATATAAGTCGGGTATAAACAGGGGTTACAGTACACCCCCTTCTCCCCAGGACTCCCCCAAACCAACGTTTTAAACTTACTTTCATGGTTCTAAAACATATTCAGAATGTTACCAAAAAATAATTTTGCCATGCTAAGGGATTATTCAAGATGGCGTCCAAAATGGCCGCCAGAAATGGTCAGACTTCATAAAATGACATAGAGCAATCAAAATATATGGTGAAAGTATAGTTTTAATAGTGGGATGTATGCATAAGACCACTACACTCTCATATCCAGAACGTTTGCTTTGTCGACACACCTAAATCCAAGATGGTCGCCAAAATGGCCGCCAAAAATGGTAAAATTTCATAAATTGGCATAATATGAACCAACATGCAAGTTTTAACGATGGGGTGTATGTGTTAGACCATTAGTAACTCATGTCTAGTATTTTGCTTTGTTATCATAGTTTTAAATCCAAAATGGCGCCCAAAATGGGTCCCAAAATGACTAAACCAATTTGGAATTCAGTAAAATGGGATAATATCAACCAAAATGTATCATGAAAATATAGTGTTAATGATGGGATGTATGTATTAGACCACTAGTAACTCATATCCAATATTTTTGATTTGTTAACATACTTAATAATCCAAAATGGCTACAAAATAGGTCCCATAATGACTGAAATAATTGTCGGAATTCCATAAAATGGGATAATATAACCAACATGTATGATGAAATTATAGTTTTAACATTGGGATGTATGTATTAGTCCACTAGTAACTCCTATCCAGTGTATTTGCATTGTAACAATGTACTTTAAATCCAAGATGGCCACCCAAATGGCCACTGTAAATGTATAAATATAGTCTACATGAGTGTATGGTAATCCAAAAAAGATTGTGAGTGTATATTACATCAAATTCACCAACTAGTATGTTCTAAACTGATAAGGCCCACCTCTGTGACATTCTGATTCTGTATCACTTTCCAAAATGGCTGCCAAAATGATTAATTTGATATTATATGACCTAAAACAATTGTTTTGTAAAACTATGTAGTACCAATACCCCCAAATCTAATGGGACAGCATTCACTATATGTCTACGATAAAGCCTTGTGGCTGTAGATCTGATCATACATGTTGATTCATATGCCAATTTATAGAATGTTAACATTTTTGGCAGCCATTTTAGCGGCCATCTTGGATTTAGGTGTGTTAACAAAGTAAAAGTTCTGGATATGAGTGTCTAGTGGTCAGAATACATACATTCCACTTTTAAAACTACACTTTTACAATACATTTTGATTGCCATAACATGGCGGCCATTTTGGACGCCATCTTGAATAACCCCTTAACGTACCAAAATATATTTGGTAACATCCTGAATATGTTTTAGGACCATGACAGTAAGTAAAAAAGTTGGTTTGGGGAGTCCTGTGGGGTGTACGGTAATCCCATACCCGACTAATTTTCTTATTTATAATATCCAATAACTGATGAACATGAGTCATGTAGATGATGATGCCTAACACATCATTCTTGGTCCCTCTGATATCAAGGCTGCTGTAATTGTGCATGGTTTGCCAAAGATCAGTATACTATAAGTAGACCTAGCTGGTCCACACAAATTCTAAATATTGTTTGTGTGACATCTCATTCACCATCTTGTTATTAAAAAAATGTGGTAGCCCAAATATTAGGCTATTGCCCCAAAGTTAAAACACATGTTACTAGAAGAAAATTAGATAAGATTAAATCAAACTAGAAAGTGATGCATTTCCCATCTATCTATCGATGAGACTAACTTTTGCCCTAGTTATTTTATTGGGATAATGATGGGAATTGTGCCTCTACTATATAGAAACACTTTGTCCTATTGCATCTATAGATATACATTTATATCAAGGGTGATAATGTATATTCAATTGTCATAGTCCAATTGTTATAGTCCCTATAGTAGAAAATCTATTATAGCACACACCACCCATGGATCAGTCATCCTCCCGTTTGGAACAAAATACTATAAAATAGAAACACATTTTTTACCCTTAGGCAATTCCACATTTCCAAGATCATGATTGACACTAGGATCAATGTATTTAAAACTAATGATGTAAAAAACTGATTGATATAGGCTATAACCTGACCTATTCTAAGCAAACTATTGTGTCTAATTTAAATTACTATACAATCTAGAAACACTGAGTGCTTCAAAAGACCGTTACCTTTGATTACACAAACCTTTGCTTCAATTCTCTGATGTGAGAGACTTTGGAATAAAGCTATCGCTGCTCAGAAGCAGCAATGTATGGTTTAAGTAACCTTTTAAAATCAAAACAACAATATCTTATTTCAAAACACTTCAAAAATATTTTCTGTCTAGAAACAATCATTTAGATACAAATATAAATATATTCTTAAAGTCTGTGACCTATTTGATTGCATTACATTCCTGTGTTACAACAATTTCTCAAATAAATCATATATATTCAATTGTTTAAAAATGTCTAAAATGCCTTATAGAAACACTGCATTGGGTGTATCTAGAAACCATTTCCCCAGAACAGATTTACGTTTTCTGAAGAGACAAGTGATTTAGCTATTCGGCTTTGAAAGAAATGTTTCAATTCACTGCTGGGATAAAATCCTATTCACATTTAAAGATTGCCCCTTTTTCGTTACAAAAATTAATGCCTCGTAGGGGCACTTTTTTCTGTGACCCCCCTCGTAATTCAGAATGAGGTGAGTGATTTTTGGTTGAATCTGCACAATACCAATGCTGTATAGTGTATATCAATGATATATGGACTAGATTCAAAAATCAGTTGATGCAAAGAATCCAATTTTGTGCCTTTAGAAACAGGGACAATTTAAACGATTTTATATGATTTTATGGCTTAAAATGGAGCTAAAATGCCATGGGGCAGAAAATCCAAGTCAGGGGGGTCAGAATTTTTAAACTTTGTCAACCTGAATCTTTCATCAACTGTACCCAGCAAACTATATATGAGCAATATTGGACAACCTTCATGTTCCTAGATTTTGTCATATCATCCTATTCTCTCAGGCATGCTCTCTTAAAACGCCCTATTTCTCGACGTTGTCATTCCCATTGGAATTATAAAAGAGTAAAACTAAATTGTCATTTTTTGCTTATCTTTGGCAATTACTTAAGTTTATCCCCGAGGATTAACTAGATTAAATACACTGTATATGGGCAATTCCGTAGTTGCGGACATACATTTCAGACACTTTGAGGGCTGGCAAAATCTAAACTATACCAGTTGATTGATTTTTAACACCTGGGTTTCAAGTACCTCTAGTAGGAGTACAAAACCTGAAAATTCCTTTGCTGTACCATTTTCGGTATATGAGATATAGTGTGAAAACCCTCCGTTGCGGACGTACGCAGAGAAAGTGTTTTTTTTCAGTACACCTGTATTCCAATCAAAAAATCTCTGAAGTGTTCAGGTCTGTAATGAAAACTAATATTGTTTTGTTTGTAAGAGGGACAAACCTAAACAAAACCATCAGAGAAAATTATCAGAACCTTTATCTTAAAGTTAAAATTGTCTGATGTTTAACCGTTGCGGACGTACATAATAGTGTTGCGGACGTACATCTCTGAAATAATTCACAGATGTACGTCCGACACATTTCAAGAGCCCATGTATTAAACATGTAAACAGGTACAGAACAAAATAAGTTTTAAACATTAAAAGTATAAATCATCAGCTTTAGAAAAATACTTACCTCATTGGTTTCCAACATTGCCAAAGTATTGAACGGAGTGGTTAAAAGTAGCAGCTTTTGGGAGTGTACGTCCGACACAAAAGGTACCAAATTTAATCCAAAAAGTGTAATTCCTCTATATTTTGGTCATTTTAAGTAACTATTTTACATGATACATAACACATGTTCATTGTTGTATTAATTGTATCAATTTGTAATACTTGCCTTGGTTCATTCATGGAAATAATTGCACTTCAATGGTGCGATTTCTACTCAAAAACGCCCTGTACGTCCACAACAACCTCAAAATCAGCCAAACCGAGAATGATAGGTCAAATTCCAAATTATATCATGTAACTACAACCTATAACCTTTGATATGAGACATAAATTAGGTTATTTCGACGATTTTCAATTTTTTCAATTTTTTCAATTTGGGTTATCTAATTACGGAACTGCCCATATTATGAAAATGTAAGTGTTTGTAGATAGTCCCCCACCACCACCACCATATCTTTAACTTTAAACATCACTGATAGTTTCAAATGTCACACCACCTCAATAGTAGGGTCCTAATTCATGGTGCAAAACCAGATAAATATATGTTATTGTTTTGTTCAAATATTGTCAGAAATGGAAACAAAAATATCAATTTGTTCAACAAATTCTGAAAAACAAATTACAATCCGAAAAAAAAAATCTAAATCAGTACAGTCGGGCTTGAAGAACATATGTTTTAATTTCCTGGCTGCAAGCAAACAAACAATGGAGTCAGCGAGTCAGCTATAGGGAAGACATTTTTATTAAATAATATTATATTACTATGTTAACTGTTATTATTATCATTACCATTGCCATTATTAATAGTGTCACTGTCATTATTATTATTTACCATTTCAGTTTGAGTCTTTGCAAAGCAAGCAAGGCAGTGGTTCGGTCTGTAAATCATCCCGGGCCACATAGTGACACTACCCATCATAGATATTACTATGTCAAGTCATTACGATTAAGCTATGATGCCCAACAAGCCAAAATGATGACTCAAAACTACCACATCAAGCCTCTGTCTCTGTGTAGATTCCTGGTAGACCAATAGCAGGATTGGTATCACTCCAAGTGTGCAAGCATCACATCCAGTGCAGGTTGAAACATCTAAATTATAGGCGCCCACCACCAAAACAAGTGATCACGAAAACAATGACGACGACGAAAACAATGACGACGACGAAAACAATGGTGCAATAAGTAAATAGCATGGCTTGGTGCAGATCTAGTTGGTTGATGCTCCAGCTGGTGTGAAGCTGAGCCCCCTGTACAGCTGTGCCTTCCTGACGGTGGCTGGATTCTGGATGAGGTTATTGAATGTTAAAACAGAAGGTGCATCAATTGTGGAGTGTTGGAGAGTGTTCCATGCTGAGATGGTTCTTGGAAAGAAGCTGTTTTTGTAACTGTCAGTCCTTGGTGTGATGATCTTGTACTGCCCGGAGTGCTGCCGTCTGGTCTTAACTGTAGGAGTTGTAGTCTGTATGTGATCTGGTACAGTGGCCGCAACTTCATCATGGTGGATCTTATACATCATGGACAATCTAGCAGCTTCTCTTCTTTGTTGTAGTGATGGTAGCTTAAGATCTTCCAAGAGGGCAGTGACACTTGCTGTTCTTGTCTCTTGATGAATCTAGCGGCCTTCCTTTGAACAGCTTCAAGTTGTCAGGCCCCGCTATGATCAGGATGGGCATCATAGCGGGGCCTGACACGCTATATGTATACATATAGAATATGCCAATATAGTGGCTTATTTTTGCAGTGTTATAATATCATATGGGCATCATAGCGGGGCCTGACACGCTATATGTATACATATAGAATATGCCAATATAGTGGCTTATTTTTGCAGTGTTATAATATCATCGTCTGTTAACGTTTAATGAAAAGGAGGGCATCATATGCTGTGATTGTGTGGCGTCATCATGCCCGCTATGATGCCCATCAAGCTACAATGATGACAATACAAAACTACATCATATTTGATTTTCACTGTGTTGCCGATTTCCATGCCATTTTCGTTGCGGAACGACTTACAAAAGCACTTGTCACTGGAAAGATATTGATGTCATTACAGGTTTTCTTCAATCATATTTGATTTTCACAGTGGTGCCAATTTCCATGCCATTTTCGTTGCGGAACTTCTTACAAAACACTTGTCACTGGAAACATATTGATGTGTCATCACAGGTTTTCTTCAACTGAACTCAATTTTTCTGTCCGTATCAGATGATGACGCCACACAATCACAGCATATGATGCCCTCCTTTTCTTTAAACGTTAACAGACGATGATATTATAACACTGCAAAAAGTTCAGGTGTATTTGAATGAGTACCGGCATTCTTCAGTGCTGGGAAGGTAACAGACTCACTGTGGAGGAGGTGTAGTGAACCCCACACAGCAACATTATAAAAAGGAGTGAGTCTGGCCCTAATGCTTTGAAAGGGAGATGGGCACTCCGCTCCTGGTATTACAGGATCGACCGCCTTTACCTTATGTCCTGGAATGTCACCATTATGTTTTAATTGGCATGATTCCTAAGACCAAAAAAATAAGGCTAAACAACTAAAATTCTTATTTATTTGCACCTTCTAGATATGTCTTTTCAGTAAAACTACACCTGGTACTGTTGACAGCCCTTAAAATGCATCAAAGATATAAGATATGTTCTATTTTATACACACCCTAACCCCTGCCCACATCCACCACTCGGGTCATAATTTAAATAAACAATGAAAGAAAGTGTTTGTACCTACATCAACCCGTAAATATGTCAGATTATTTATATAAACACGTCAAACAAAATAAGTCCCCCTCTCAACAGTTCGTCATAGTTGTAAGGTAAAACATTTTACCAATAAAACTTACTTAGAAATAATTCTATGACTGTTTCCTAAGTGTTGAATGAAAATGAAAGATGTACATAACTTCATGGCTGAATGAGCTTAAATGGAAGACAAAAACTGTCCTTCTCAAAAGTCACAAAAGTGTATGAATGGCCTCTTACTAATGGAAAACACCCGTGGTTGAGTGCAGTTTAAAATACCCACCCAGTGAACATTACTCTAATAATCAATTCAGCCATGTTAATCCCCTTCTTGGCTTTATAGCCTAGTGAGTTGTTACTCACCTGCCGATTTGATAAACTTTTGTGACTTTTGAGAAGGGCGGTTGCTGTCTTCCATTTGAGCTCATTCAGCCATGCAATCATGGATATCTTGAATTCTTCATGAAATTATCCATCAATGATATATAATTTATAACCGGCTAGTGAGTATCTCCAATTTTTATTTTATATATTTTTAGAATTTTCAGAAATATTTGTTATGGATGTAGGCATACCCTTCCCTGATCTAAACTGCATTTCTGAATTCCTCTAGTTGCAAGCTTTCCAAAAATGTATACTTTTGCTATCATAGGCTGAAAACTTTTTCTGTTAAAGTCATTTTTATAAATCCGGTAAATTGAGGCTAATTCTTTATGTTGACTGTGTAGCGAATAGGAAGAAAGCTGATGATCATGGTCTTATCCATAATCAATTAGTTGTTACAAATAGTTGACAAGTCTGTTGAACCACATACTTAAAGAAAGATTACGAAATATCCTTTAAAATGGGACTAGAATGGTGTTTGTAATATTAGGGGATGACTAGTTAGTTTAAAAAGAACAAAGCATGGGATTATCCCCATTGAGTTTGTACAGGCAGCACCCCTTCCGATCCGGTGGCACCCCTGGTCTCCAAACTTCAAACAGCTGTATCTCCCCTTCTGTATTAGCTATACCAATGCCATTTTGCAGGCAGAAAGCTTGTTATTAGGGCTTTATTAAAAATGATACCATTGTTAAGATAACTTTTGTGGTTTTAAAAATAACCCTGTCGGTAAAAACGACCCTCCGTCGGGGGAGTTTTTAAAAAAAATTGTCGGTACATCATGCCTTTCTTCGGTACAACTATGGTCGTGCCCCCCCCCCCCCCCCCCAGTTTCAAAAATCTGGGTACGCAACTGACCCTAACCCGAATCAAGCCAACGTCCACCACTGTGGTCATAATTGAAATTTAAAAAAACTAAAGAAAGTATTTGTACTATAGTACCTACATCAACTCGTACATACATGTATGCCAGGCTAATTATGTCTCATCACCAACACGTATTTATAAATATAATTGTCAAATTATATTAATTAACCTGTTTCCCACCCCTTTATGTACATTGTACTCGATGTTTGTTTGTATGTCTCTTCTCTTACTATCTTCCATTCCATTCTTTGAATACCTTCCTTCCATTCCTTTCTTAGAATACATTCTCTTCCATTCCTTTCTTGGAATACCTTCGTGATGATACCTCTTTGGAAAACCTTTCTTGGAATACACCCTGCGTAACAGCTGTGCCTTTATGAATACCTCCTGCGTAACAGGAGTGCCTTTACGAAATACCTCCTGCGTTAAACAGTGCCTTTACAGAATACCTCCTGCGTAACAGGAGTGCAATTACGGAATACCTCCTGCTTAACAGGAGTGCCTTTACGGAATACCTCCTGCGTAACAGGAGTGCCTTTACAGGGCCGTCAGATGGGGGAGGGGGGGGGGGGGGGGGTGCGTTGGGTGCGGACGCACCCCCTTGAAAATCCTCTCTTTTTTTCTTCTCTTTTTTAGGGTAAAAATTGCGTTTTTCTTAGTTTCAAATTTCAATGACAGTAAAACTACTCATAAAACATTGACTACAGTGCTTTTTGGACTGCGAAATGTTGTGTCCGTGCGAAAAAAAATTACGTGCGAAATTGTTTGGCTTTTTTTTTGACGCCCCCGTTGGGGCAACCTTTTACGAAAATGTTAGGTGAAAACGCACCCCCCTTGGGCAAAAGTGTCTGACGGCCCTGCTTTACGGAATTCTAGCTCGGAATATATTCTGGAAAAACTCTGGAAACTAAACAGGTTCTGGGAAAACTTTGGAAACCAAACAATAAATAGAGGAGCCTATTACGGAATATGAACTATGAATACTTACTGGAATACTAACGTGGAAACATTAGAATATGTAATTGGAATATTAGAATATGGAATACTTCCTGTAACCCAGGAATTTGGAAAAGTGACAGATGATTATTAAGGTCACTAGGGGTCATTGACCTATTGTCCGATTTGAATTAAAGAAGCCAATATCCGTACTTCTTAAAGCACATTGTCAATAATTCATGTCTAGTTAAATCTGTTGCCAAGGTCTTTAAAATAAAACCTGTTTTGTTGAATTCCAATATATTTGAAATATTATACAAGTATAGAGAAACATTCTATAAGGGAAACATTCTATAGAGACTCACAGGGTATTAGACTATAACTGTGTTAGCCTTTTGGTATCGTAGGTTTATTAAATTAATAAAAAGTTCATGTCTGTTTAAACAAAATTTGGATATTCATGAGATATTTAATTAAAGGAAAACATTTATAACAATATTTCAGCAATTTCAATCTCTTTTTATGATTTTTTTAAGTTTGTTTAATTTTTGATATTTTGATATTTTACTTTGATCTTCGTCATACAATGACGTTGACACTTTGGTTTTAGTGATATTTTGATTTGATACTTTGATATTGATAGTTTCATACTTTGTTAGAACCGAATATGGCTTAAAAACTCAAAGTATCCTATGCCAATACTGTGTAAGAAACAAATAATATGGTGAAACTCAAAGTATCCTAGCCCAATACTTTGTAAGAAACAAATATGGCGAAACTCAAAGTATCCTTGCCCAATACTTTGTAAGAAACAAATATGGCGAAACTCAAAGTATCCTTGCCCAATACTTTGTAAGAAACAAATATGGCGAAACTCAAAGTATCCTTGCCAAATACTTTGTAAGAATACAAGAACGATAATGGCAACCCAAGGTATCCTAGCCAAATACTTTGTACGAATATAAGAACGATGATGGCTATAAAACACGCTAAAAAATGACGATTATATTTACGAAAAACAATGAATATTATGAAAACAATTGCCGTTATTTGTTATTTTGATACTTCAACAAACGATATTATTCAGTAATATACTGGTCAAAATGACAATGAATGAGAAAACGACAATGAACGAAACGACAAAGAACAAAACTACAATGATCAATGCGACAATGAACGAAACGACTGAACAAAACAAAGATCAAAACGACAATGAACAAAGCAACGATCAAAACGGCAATGAACAAAATGACTGATTAAAACGCAAATGAACAAAAACGACAATGAACGAAACGACAATGAACAAAATGACAATGAATAAAACGTCAATTGACAAAACGACCATGATCAATACGACAATGAAAAAACCCAACAATGATCAAAACGACAATGAACAAAACAACAATGATCAAAATTACGAGTAAAACGATAATGATTAAAACGTCAATGAATGAAACGACAATGAGCAAAATGATAATGAATAAAACCACAATGAACGAAACGACTGATCAAAGCAACAATGAACGAACGACGATGATTAAAACGACAATGAACAAAGCACAAATAAACAAAAGGACACTGATGATCAAAAAAAGGACGAAGAACAAAACAATGATACTTTTAAGTATCAATGATACTTTTAAGTTTAAAAACGACAATGAGCATAATGATTGATTAAAACATCAATGAACAAAAGCACAATGATTAAAACATCAATGAACGAAACGGCAATGAACAAAATGACAGTGAATAAAACGACAATGAGCAAAGCAACAATATCAAAAACGACAATGAGCAAAATGACTGATTTAAACGCAAATGATGAAAAGGACAATGATCAAACAAAACGAAAATGAATAAAAGACAATGATCAATCTGTTGGAAACTTGCAATTGCTAGTCGTATTTTATGGGGCAACAAAAAAAATGTAGATGGTTCCGTATGGTAAAGAATTAAAATTGTCATTGCGCATACAACCTGTCCCGGGTAACGCTAAATTCTACATAGTTTAAGATAGAAAGAAGTCTTCGCTAATATAAAACAAAAACATAATAAGAAAGAGATATTGACGGATAGACTTTCCGTGAGTCCCGTTTATACAATCTCTCAACAAGTACCAATAAAAAGCTTATTACGGATAGACTTTTAGTGAGTCCCGTTAAGCCATTGAACTACCAACCAATTGATACTATCAGTTAAACACGTATTCTTTAAGAGAAATTCTAACTAGATTATATACAAAATATATTATAAAGATTGTTCTAATTGTTTGTTACCTTTGTATTATTGAATTAGACTCAATATTGTTTTGCATTTAATTCCATTTGTACCATTTTACAAATTGTTCAAGTTTAATATTTTCATTGTTTGTTCTTTTATTATTCTCAAGTGTAAAAATAAATATGCCACGAAAGTCACGAAGGTCGCGTGCCTTATCAGCACATTTTGCCAATGCAAATAAAAGTAAAGCAAAAGAAGAAGAAGAACCAGCTAATTCAAACGACACTGTTAAACATGTTAAAGTTGACCAAGATGCAAGATGCCAAGGGTCATGCATCTGCATTGTTATGCTTTGCGAACCATCTAACAATGTACAACAATTATTGCCACACCATATACAAAATATAATAAAACATGGGAATAAACTATACAGCGAAATCCATGAAACACTAAGCAAAAGTGGTAAACTCAGTCCAGACAAATTTTTGGCAACTGAGCAATATCCATCACTGTTCATTTCAGGAACACATTGTTACACCATCCAATGCAACTATCGTTTATATGGACAGGTTGATCCGGACTTTGATTCAGTAAATTCTACAATACGTCAAGGTTTGAATAGTTCCACTAAGAATATAGTAACACTCGACAAATACACGTTAGCTATTAATGAATATGAACGAGGAAAATATGTGGTTCTTGACCCGAATTACACAGACCAAAGAACTGCTGTATTGTATTTTGCAGATATTCAGAAATTGTTGAGTCATTTTATAGCTTTATGTTCCTCTCTAAAACTGAAAGTGTCTACACGCATTACTGTCGAACCGGTAACAGTTAACTGCAAAATGGAACAACAAATTGTAAACGACAGTAATGTTCCTGATTCATCGCCTTCCATTGTAATTCAAACCGGAACCACAAATAGTAGGCCTACATGTATATCAAACAGCTTGAGAACACCAAGTTTACAAAAAGCAAATCCTAATTTGACAGCCAAAGTTACCACAAAAGATCAACAATCGCTAAGTACTGTAAATCAAAATGAATTTGAAATGATTTCTAAAACTGTATGTGGTCATTTTCATCAAGGTGATGTACAATTGTTTTCCTCAGAATCTGTTGGTCGTCAATGCTCTTGCAATTCCCTTGTTATGCTTTGTGAATCTGATGACATTATGAAGAATTTAATGCCACAGCATATTGATGACATATTGCGAAAAGGTGATACGTTATACAAAGACACTGTTGAAATGTTAGATGAGAATGAACTACTTCCTGATAAACTATTGTCAAATGACCAACTTCCATCAACATTAGTGATTCAAAATTGTGATTACACTATAGACTATCATAATCTTCTCTGTGGAAAACTTAACCCGAGTGCCGACTCTATCTTTGATTCCTTGGATACTACAATACACAAAGGGTTGAACGTTAGTACTAAAAATATCTTAGTTCTAGACAGATACATGATGGCAATTTGTGAATATACTCATGGCAAGTATTTAGTCTTTGACCCTCATAGTAGGAATGAAAATGGCTTAGTTGATGAAGACGGGTCAGCTGTTGCACTATACTTTACAGACATTGACAATCTGCTCAAGCACATTCAATGCTTATGTTTGTCATTACAACTGAGTGCATCTTCACTGATTGGAATGCAACCTATCACGGTCAAATGCGAAATACCTAGTGATGATGACGAAGTTTCACAATCATTTCATGATCTGGAAAATGAACCTGGTTGTTCAACATGGACTGACATAAATTATAATCAGTCATCTGTGAGACCCAAATCAAACGATCAGACGGAAGAAGGGCTTTCAAATTATCAGCGATGGTATAACAACATGTCAGAATCAAAGAAAAACAAGCTTCTGGCCAAAAAGCGCAATATGGGTAGCGAACAATATGCAATTCCTAAAACGTGCGAACGAATAAAACAGCAGTCTAAAGACCGATACGCTATTCCTGAAGAAGGTGAACGAAAAAGACAGATGGAAAAAGACCGATATGCAATTCCTGAAGAAGGTGAACGAAGAAGACAGCAGTTCAAAGACCGATATGCAATTCCTGAAGAAGGTGAACGAAGAAGACAGCAGTTCAAAGACCGATATGCAATTTCTGAAGAAGGTGAACGAAGAAGACAGCAGTTCAAAGACCGATATGCAATTCCTGAAGAAGGTGAACGAAGAAGACAGCAGTTCAAAGACCGATATGCAATTCCTGAAGAAGGTGAACGAAGAAGACAGCAGTTCAAAGACCAATATGCTATTCCGATAATTGGAGAAAGAAAACGAAAGCAAGCAGGACATATATCACGAGAAAGGTACAAACATTCTGCCACGAAAAGAGCGAAGATCCAACAAACACGTGCCAATAGATTACACAGAAATTCAGACATAGATCGCGTGATTAAAAGATTCCATACATTTTCGCAAACGGGTCAAAAACTTATCTACATATGTGAAGTATGTCGGCGTATATTCTTTAAACACCAGATCATTGCTTTGAAACGAGATCGATACAACCGACATGCTTTAATAAAGGCATTACCTTCCAGAAAGGTTTATGATCAGCTTCCTTCTGATGACAACCAAATTGATAATCCCAAATGGATCTGTAAAACGTGTCATCCAAACATTGTGAAATTTAAAATACCAACGCTAGCGACCATAAACAAATTGAGTTTACATGAACAGCCTCCTCAGCTTTCACAGTTGAATATCCTTGAAAGACATTTGATTGCTCCTGCAATTCTATTCATGAAAATGCTTATACTTATTAAAGGAAGTCAAAAAGGAATTCATGGACAAGTGGTTTGTGTAAAATCAGATCTGAATACTGTTTCACAATGTCTACCTAGACTTCCAACCGACGAAAGTCTGATTAGAGTCAAGTTGAAGAGGAAATTGGAATACAAAGGACACCACATGTGCCAAGATATAAATCCTGCAAGAATAAGACAAGCTCTGTTGTGGTTAAAAGACAATAACACTGAGTATGATGATATCGAAATTGATTTTCATGATTTTAACGGGATGTTGAACGACCAGTTAATTCATTGTGATGAGGATGTCGACAATGATCAAAATGGACATGACCATTCCGAAGATGAAAATGAAGACCGTGAACGCAACAGCCATACGCCAAATGAATTCAGTGATGATATTGATTCAGACGACCACCACAATGATCTGCCAACTGATGTTAACATGCTTGAAGAAGATGCAAACACTGAATATGATATCTCTTCACATACCGATGAATCGACAGTCACCCATGATGATGATAATGAGCAGCAAGATACCAATGATGATATTACTAACACCTCAGCACCTCTGTACTCATTTCTACACCCAGTAGACTTTGCCCAATATGCCGCAGATAAATATGACAGCACAATTCTATCTTTAGCACCAGGTGAAGGAAATACTCCTGAAAAGGTATTAGAAATGGAAGCCAAATGTTTCCCAGTAGAGTTTCCTCGAGGTGAGAATACATACACTGAAAATAGAGGTACAAAGATTTCACCCTCCCGATACTTCAATGCCAGACTTTTCGGAGCTGACAATAGATTTGCAAGCAATCCTGAATACATATTTTATGCTCTGTATGCAACAGAAGTTCAACAAATTCATTCCAAAATATCTATTGCAATGCGAATTGGTTCCACAAAAACATCAGATGGTCGGAAGATAACAGCATCCATGTTAAGGGACAGAGAGCAGGTGAAACAGATTATTAAAAGAGATGAAGGATACCGATTTCTAACTCAAATAAGAGGCACGCCTGCATACTGGGAGAAATCCAAAAAAGAGCTATTCGCAATGATACGACAACTTGGTGTTCCGACTTTCTTTTTAACATTCAGTGCAGCCGATAGACGATGGATTGAAATTGACAACGCTATTCTAATCCAACAAGGCAAACCGCCTATGACAGATGAAGAACACAAGAATATGACATGGGAACAACATTGTCAAATCATAATGTCAAATCCCGTAACAGCCGCCAGAATGTTTGAATATAGAGTACAGACTTTCATTAAAGATGTGATCATGTCAAACGCTAAACCAATTGGTGAAGTCGAAGACTATTACTATAGGACCGAGTTTCAACAGAGAGGCTGGCCTCATATTCATATGGTTGTATGGGTAAAAGATGCCCCAAAATTGGACGAAGATAGTGATGAAGATGTGATAAAATTTGTAGATAAGAATATTACATGCGCAATGCCGCCCGAGGAGGACGCACAATTGTATGAGATAGTGATTCATGTTCAAATGCATAGTAAAAATCATACAAAATCGTGCAGGAAAACGGGATTAGTATGTCGTTTTTATTTTCCAAAGCCACCAAGTAATTACACGTTTATCTGTAGACCAAACAAATTAGATGAACGCAATGATGATCAGGCCCGTGATCAGGGTGATGATGATGATGATGATGACGAGGACAGACGCTTAGAGGCTTTAGAGAAAAGAAAACGTGAGGAAACAGAAGCAAAAGAAATACTGAAGAACGTTTGGGATTTACTGTCAGATAAAGACCAAGAATTTGAAGAATTTGATGACGTTCTCGAAGCAGCAAACGTAACTCAGCGTAAATTAGAAGAATCACTTGAGATCATGTCAAATAGAAAAACAATTTATCTCAAACGACGCATCTCTGATCGTTGGGTAAATAACTATAATGAACACTTGATTCGATGTTGGAATGGTAACATGGACATTCAATATGTATTAGATGCATACGCATGTGTTATGTATATAGTGTCCTACATCACAAAAGCTGAGAGAGAAATGGGTGATCTCCTAAAAAATGCACAAAAAGAGGCTGCTCAAGGAAACGATGACGCGGTAGCACAATTAAGGACACTTGGAAGCGTATATCTACAACACAGAGAAGTCAGTGTTATGGGAGCCACATACCTCACATGCAGTATGCCTTTAAAGAAAAGTACAAGAAACGTTATCTTCATACAAACTGATTCCAATGGTCAGAAAATATCATTGCCACTGAAAACACTACAGGACAATGCAGGAAACAGTGATAAAGTATGGATGCCAACACAGATTGACAAATATTTGGCTAGACCAACAAGTGACGAGTATAAAAACATGTGTATGGCCACATTCTACTCCATGCATTACGGCGTATCAAGTGCATCTGACACCGCTGACTCTGACGAAGAATTGGTATTTGACAATGATGATACATCCAATGCAGGAACACGCAAACATGTAATAAAGTTAAAAGACAAGCTTGGCTGTATGAAGAAACGTGTACGAAAGCCTGCGATTATTCGTTATCCACGAATATCTGCAAAGAAAGACAGTGAACGATATCACATGAATATGTTGCGTTTATATCTTCCACACCAAACTGAGCAAATCAAGCCAGATAGATATGAGACTTATCAAGACTATCACATGAATGGATATGTCACGTACGAGGGAAAGAGGGTAGCAGTGCGAGAAATTGTAAGGCAGAATATGGGAGACTTTGAACCAAAGAATGACAATATTGATGAAGCATGGGAAGCATTACAGGAAGCAGGAAACATTGACGATGCATGGGCAGCTGTTGCCCCACAGAATGAACAAGATCGTGATGATGACAGAGTACAAAACATAACGTTCGATTCTGAAGACGATTTAGCTGAAATAGAAATACCTGACCTTCAGCCACGAAGTAGACCCGATCAGTCTCATTTACCCAGATGTCGAATTGAACCTCGCAATCCACTGATGACCGAACAACAGGCCCATTCAATGATGCAACAACTTAACAATGAACAACGACAACTGTTCAATTTCGTTAGTAAATGGTGCAATGAGAAATCAAGAGATATCGGTTTACAACCATTTCGCATATTTTTAACTGGTGGAGCTGGAACAGGCAAATCACATGTCATTAGATGTATTCAATATCATGCCGAAGCTGCATTTAGGAGAATGAATGATGTCACTGTTGACGATGAAACAGTCTTGTTGGTTGCTCAGACAGGAACAGCTGCATTCAACATCTCAGGTCAAACAATATGTTCAGCTTTAAAGATTCCACCAAGGGCTACATCAGATTACAGACCACTTGCTGAAGCATCTCTCAACACACTTCGTGCAAAGTACCAACATCTTCAACTTCTTATTATAGATGAGATTTCGATGGTGAGCACATTACAATTATCTTACATACATGGTCGACTACAACAAATCAAAGGAGCATCCGATAGATCTTTCTTTGGCAACGTTGCTATTCTAGCAGTCGGAGATTTTCATCAGTTACCACCAATAATGCCACCAACACCCTTGTGCTTTCCACACAAACAAATCCTTAAAGATCTATGGAACCCACATTTCCAGAGTGTCAAACTAACTGAAATTATGCGCCAGAGAGATGATGCTATTTTTGCAAACATGCTCAATCGCCTGCGTGTGAGAAAACGAAAAGAGCCGCTGGAACAAGCTGATGAACAACTACTGAAATCTAGAATAGTACATGAAAATGTCTTGTCACCTCCGTCAGATGCTTTACACCTATTCTATTTAAACGCAGAGTGTGACAACCACAATAAGATACAGTTGCAATCTTTAGATACTCCGAAGTACAAAGTCAAAGCTGTAGATGTTGATCAGAATGGTGGACGAGTTATCAAAAGACATGAAACACCACACAATACAACAAAGAAAGATGACACAGCACTTGTTCCTTACTTGACATTAGCAGTAGGTGCTAGAGCCATGCTTATAGCTAACATAGATGTTACTGATGGACTTTGCAATGGAGTATCTGGTATTGTCAAGGGAATAGAATTTGGAAACTCGCAAAATATGCCCAAAGTTGTGTATGTGCAATTTGACAGTCAACGTGTTGGCCAAAAAACACGAACATCTCAAACCATACCGCCACAATATGCAAATTGTGTTCCAATAATCCCAAAGATTGACAACTTTCAGTTAAAGGGAAAATCTTTTACCACTGCACGGCAACAGATTCCATTAAAGCTAGCATGGGCTGTGACAATTCATAAAATACAGGGTCAGACCTATGACCAAGCCGTAATCTCAATGAAAGGTCTAAAGACTGCAATGGCGTATGTAGCTTTAAGTCGTGTCACGCATCTACATGGAATGTATTTACTGGATTACAACCCTCGAGCAATATTTTGCAATGAGAAAGTCGATGATGAAGTGGCCAAAATGCCAACGGCTGATCTTTCCAGAGCAAATCCTTTGCTAAGCATTGATAATAATCAACATTTCATAATTGCCCACCACAACATCCAAAGCCTTAATGCACACATTGAAGATTTGAAGAAAAACGTTGAACTCCAAAAGGCACACGTGATTTGTCTATCAGAAACCTGGATCACAAACAGTAGTCAATCGGATAATCTAACTATCGATGGCTATCGACTTGAAATGCTTAATACCGGTAAAGGTAGAGGTGTGGCGATGTATGTTCAGAACGATATCGATTACACATTGCAACCGCTGTTGTGCGAAGAAAGTGATGCTCTTGCAATTAAAACTCATGGCGCATCGAATCTACTAATTGTTGCAGTGTACAAGCCAGTAGCAACTTCGAAAGCTGCATTTTGTAAGGAAATTAGTAACATCACTGCTCAAACAGAACTTTTGGATACCGATTACGCCGTGTTTGCAGGAGACTTCAATCACAACCTCCTGAAAGAGACCGTGCTTCCACCACTTAGACAATATTCCCAACTGATCACAGAGCCTACAACTACAAATGGTACACTCCTTGATCACATCTATATTAAACCTCGACCGCCTACTTCTCGATACCAAGCAGGGGTGTTGACGTCATACTATAGCTATCATGAACCAGTATTTCTTGCAATCAAGTATAACTAATAGAGAGACTATCAACAAGTAACAAGTCTAGCAGCCCAGTCTTGAATCCGTTAATGTTTTGAGATGTGTGTTTCAGGTACACCATACGGTGTTATCAGATATCGACGTACTATAGTATTTGACATATCTTATAAAGAGCATTTATAAGATAAAAATGGTTGTTATGATTTATGTTATCATTATCATATTTTGATTAAATAAATGAGAAGTAGCATCTGAGAACATCAATGTTGCGTTTGACAACCACAATTATGTATATACAAGAAGTTCATTGGCGAAATTAATAGTATCATTTAAACTAATACTTTGTAAACAGTTAAACAGTGGGAAATAAGAACCAGTGTGTTATCAACATGACTAATTAATACTACTACTAATAATAGCGACAAGGCACATATCGGCACATATCCACTCTAAATAAGATCACTCAAGGCACGAACATCAAATACAATATAACTTTAAAAACCCCGATAAACAACAACAACGAAACTACTTAATTATTACCAAATGTCTCAGACATCAGATTATAACTATATTTACGTTGATTGGTGTAAAGATTTTTATAAAACAATTTTGAAGGATGAAAGTGTTGCGTTTGACAAATACGATTATGTATATAAAATAAGTTGATTTATTTGATCCCTATCGTAAAAACAGTAGCATCTGAAAGCCACAGTATGTTATCATATCAGTAATATGACATTTATTGATATTATGATTTAAAAAAAGATCATTGTGACAATGGTGAAAGTGTTGCGTTTGACAACCACAATTATGTATATAAGAGAACTTAACTTAATGAAATTGACAGTATCATTTAACATAATACTTTGTAAACATGTAAACAGTAAGAAATAAGAACCAATGTGCTATCAACATGACTAAGTATAACTATATTAACGTTGATTGGTATAAAGATTTTGATAAATACGATTTAGAATGATGAGTGTTGCGTTTGACAACCACGATTATGTATACAAAATTAAATGATTGTCATGATTTATTTGATCAATATCGTGAAAGAAAGAGTAGCACCTGAGAACCACAGTATGTTATCATAATTATGAGTAATATGACGTTTATTGGAATCATGATCTTTAACAATATCATTTTGACAATGGTGAAAGTGTTGCGTTTGACAACCACAATTATGTATATAATGAAGAACTTGATTGACGAAATTATTAGTATCATTTAAAATAATACTTTGTAAACATGTAAACATTACGAAATCAGAACCAGTGTATTATCAACATGACTAATTATAACTATATTAATATTGATTGGTATTCATATTTTAATCAATACGATTTAGAATGATGACAGTGTTGCGTTTGACAACCACGATTATGTATATAAAATAAAATGATTGTCATGATTTATTTGATCACTATTGTATTAAGTAAAAATGAAGAAAGATTAGCACCTAAGAACCACAGTATGTTATTATATGAGTTATATGACGTTTATTGGAATTATGATTTTAACAATATCCTTTTGACAATGGTGAAAGTGTTGCGTTTGACAACCCCAATTATGTATATATAATGAAGGACTTGATTGACGAAATTAACAGTATCATTTAAAATAATACTTTGTAAACATGTAAACAGTATAAAATAAGAACCAGTGTGTTATCAATATGACTAATTATAACTATATTTACGTTGATTGGTATACATATTTTAATCAATACGATTTAGAATGATGACAGTGTTGTTTTTGACAACCCCGATTATGTATACAAAATAAAATGATTGTTATGATTCATTTTATTTGATCACTATCGTATTTAGTAAAACTGAAAGAAAGGGTAGCACCTGAGAACCACAGTATGTTATTACCGGTATATGAATAATATGACGTTTATTGGAATTATGATTTTGAAAACCAACTTTAACATGGTTAAAATTATTGTTGGCTCTCGCTGTCATCTTTGATAGGTACACTTGTCAAAAATAAAGCTCACTGCAAACACTGCAAAAATAAATTTCGGAGCCTGTTGCAGACTCACGGAGCCTGTTGTGTTGCAGGCTCTCTGAGCCTGCTGTGTCGCAGGCTCTCGGAGCCTGTTGAGATGCAGGCTCTCGGAGCCTGTTGCGATGCAGGCTCTCGGAGCCTGTTGTGAAGCAGGCTCTCGGAGCCTGCTGTGTCGCAGGCTCTCGGAGCATGTTGTGTCGCAGGTTCTCGGAGCCTGTTGCGATGCAGGCTCTCGGAGCCTGATGTGATGCAGGCTCTCGGAGGCGGTGTCATTCTTTCTTTTCTTTTTTTCTTCTTTTTTTATTCTATCATTTATTCAATCATATTATTTATACCCCACGAGACGGATTATAGGCGACGAAACAGCAAAATGTAGGCAATAGGCCGTAATTGTTTAAGTCCGCCTATTTCAGGGCGGGGGCTTAGGGGAGGGATGCGGATTTTATGGAGTGGAGACGTGGCCCCCTGTCTCCACCCATGCTAGCTTTCTCAACTCATAATTCGTCTTTTGGGGGTATTTTGTCTTCGTTATAATGATCTGAGTGATGTATCAATCCTTGTAAAGATGAATATGTATGTGGGTCATTCCACAGTAAACCAACACCGCGGGTATCTTGGGAAATTCATGATTGTTTTGTGGAAACTATTGAGTATCATTTGCTTATAACTTTTACATGCAGTAGATAAGGGCAAGGAGAGATAATTCTGAAATTTTCAGCCTAATAGCATGTTTCGTTTTTATTTTATAACCATTCATGTGCCAAAAAAGACCAAATTTGGGTCTCGTTATCCTGACACGACAAAAAAAGGTAATAATAATCATCACTTTTCAAGAAAGCTGATGATAAAAACCCAGTAAAATGATTATAGTACAAAAACAAATGGTCAGCACCCATCAAAACCATAGAAAGAATGAATGTTAGTTTATTTGTAAAGCTACTAACAGCTTTTCTTCATTTTTGTAATAACGGTCGAACATGTATGTCAAACATTTACCAAAACTTGCAGATCACCTCCTGTATTAATGCTGATATTGCACAGTGTTCCAATTACCTACACATAGTCAATGTCAAAAGAGTTAGGTACTCTGATATTTTTAGGAATTAAGCATGTCAACTTTTTCAATTACAGCCTTTAGAATGTAACAGTCCAAAATGTATGTCAATGTTTGACCGTTATATATTTTCTAAATTATACATGTTATAGGTACCAGCTAGTATTGAAAATGGTTTGCAGTGAAGAAACTAGTGTATAAATTATTTCTTGAAAGTGAACATTATAAAATATTTCAGTTTCACCACTGAAATTTATGATGTCAGTTTTAATGTCACATTATAACGGTCAAACATTGACATACAGGGGTAAACTAAAATGCTTGTTACAGTTCAGGTAATTATCAGCCAGTGATGTAAATGGTTTTAAAAAAAGAACTCAATAAGAAGTCCATATGATAAAATAATTTTAAAAAGTGAACATATGTAACATTTTGAGTCTCAGCCTTGAAAGGATAAATAACGGTCGAACACTGTGAAAACAGGTATGTCAATGTGCGACCGTTATATTTCACATAGACTTGCTGTAGGCCAATTTTAAAAGTTTCAGATAGAGAGTTGAAATTTACCCAACTATCTCTCTATTACAAGTGAAAAGGAATGCTCAATGTTAAAAATATGAAACCAGAGAATTTTTTGCTCTATTTGTGTTTGAATATTTTGACATTTTTCAGGATTTGGTGTTGGTTTACTGTGGAATTGCCCATGTACATGGTCTTGTATATTATGTGATATTTGATAATAATGTGTAATCCCATAAAAGTTAGTTATACCTTGCAATGAATTTAAATTTAACTATTATGTATACAGTACCTGAGCGGTACAACTAGTGAATCAGTCGCTCAGTACTGCGCAGCTATAGTTTACATAGCTTAGTAGTCAAATATTTCTTGATGCACCCCAGCATGCATCATTTTCATCACATGACCTACTGATTTCTGCCACAAGTGTCTACTGATTCCCATTGACATTGACATTACATTACAATGAAAGGCTTATAAGGGCTTATAATGTGGTCAAACGAGGGTCTTTAAGAAAATCCTTATTTTTGGAATAACACGTATGTATGTTTTTTATTGGAATTCAACTTCTTTTCATATTGACCAAGTTATGCCTATCTCTACCATGTATGGAAGGTGGAAGTCCAGACGACCTCCAGCTTTTAATTACTTTAACACATGTGTGGCACTGTTTGTTTTGGTGATAAGCCCTGCTGGTACTGTAGAAGCGCTAAGCATGATGGGGTGCATCAAGAAATCTTCTTTCCTTAGTAGTATATTCATGTAGCAGGGTACCACGATGCCGGGCATCAGAATTCAGAAAATAGCTGTATATGTTTACACACGCATAGTATAATATTTGTAAATTTACAAGAGCATTTTCAGCCAATACATGTAGAATCATATGGTAGTAACTTGGGACTCTTTACCAGTAACCCATGATATTTTCATGCCCAGAATAGTATATTCTCGTATTCTGACAGAATGCACGGCAAATGTTTAACACATGACATTCTAGAATACACAATTTCATAACCCCATGTTATCATGTACCATGAAATTCTAGATGTATTGGGTGGCATATATCTACGTGTGTATAAGGCGACAAATAAACAAACATCTATTCACCATTATTTTCCGCATTTTTTTGTTTGTTTTTTTTTGGGGGGGGGGATTATTTTCTAAAAAGGCCCAACCGAAAAAGGCCCAACCGACATACCCTACCTGAGAGGTTTGTTTGCCCGTCGGTTTTTTTTTGTTCGTGGCCTCAGCGTGCTTCTATTCGAATGTAAAAGGGCTTGGTGATGATGGCCCATCGTAATAATGGCCCAAATAGAAATACGTGATCACAACCATTATAACCACCATAAAAATAATTATGGAGGTTATCTTCAATAAAACAAACACCGTCTTTTGGTCTTGAACGATGCGTATTTGGTGGTAATTGTTGATTGCCAATTATGATTAGCATCACCGATATTGATTGAATATAGAAATATGCTTGCTCAGTATATGTATAATATTATATTATTGTAAATGATTGTAAATATTGCATACGAATATATAGGTTTAGGGATATTCCTGCATGATGTACACGCACATAATGCTTGTGTAAAGTTTCACTTGTATTTGACATTACATAATACAGGTGTTTTATGTTTAATCTTATTGTACATGTTGTATACCACGGTATTGCTATTATAGAAGGTCCATCCATTATCAGAATTCTTGTTCATCCCATAGAAAAACTATGGTGCGTTACGAATTTGTGAAGCCTAAGGGATGCTTCAAAATTACTCCCAATTTTGTAACAAATAATATATGCATTGAAGGGGTACTAAGAGATTTTTATTTTTTTTGACAACATTTACTTCAATATTAAAGATAATCATTATTATTGGCCATTATTGTTGCTTCTTCTCAAAAAAAAGCAGTAAAACCTGATTAAAATATCACCGCTATTTATTGAAACTTTAAAAAAAAAACGCCTTCTATGTAATAGGCCTATCGTATATAATTTGAATCGGAACGACAAATAGCGTAACGCTGTTTACCATAAAATGCTGTCCGAGCCGGGGATGGAATCTTTTCAAAAACGACGTTTTATTACACAAAGACGGCTGATTCTTCTTAATCCCTTTCTTAATTTCTTTCAAAATTATTATTCCAAGTTTGTGTATGTAATGCAATTGTAAAATTGTAGAAATCCTGGTTGTTATCCTAATTGAGGGCGCAGCCTGCAACAAATCTCTTAGTACCCTTAACGCAAATTCGCTGTTCAGATGATGACGAATTTAACATTTGAAATGTTGGGCTTCAACATTGTGGAACTAATTGACTAAACTAGGTAAACATGTAGCATACAACCAGTCTGCACAAATTCAAGAAGATGTTCTTGAGCAAAATGGACATGTGCAAATTGTTTAATACTGCATTGCTACTTGGAGAAAACAAACCTAACCTGCATCCACGTACAGTGTAGTCTCTTCAAACAATATCTATGTACTCTGTTGGATTATAAACAATAATCACATACATGTACAATCTGGTGACTAATAACATAAATCGCGTCATCCACGTACAATCCACGATGATACAGTCTGGTGGCTAATTAACAATAACTACATCTATGGACAGTCTGGTGGCTGATAAACAATCACAACATTATATACGTATCTTACAATCTGGTAGCTGATAAACAATCACTGTACGTACTATACCGATATCACAGATGGTAGTGCCTATATATACAGTCTGGTGGCTGATAAACAATCACTAACATCTACGTATAACCTGTTTACCGATAAACAATCACGACATCTAAACGTACAGACAAGTGTCTAATGGACAATAATTACATTTCATGCAGTCCGGGTGACTGATAAACAATCACGACATCAATGTTATCTGGTAAATGATAAACAATCACTACATCTGCGTACAGTCTGGTGGCTAAAATGACCATTTACTACATCTACAATGTATAATCTGGTGACTAATGAACAATCAATACATCTGCATACAGTCTGGTGGCTGATAAACAATAATTACTTCTTGATACAGTCTGGTGGCTAATAAACAATCACGACACCTACGTACAGTCTAGTTACTGAAAACAATTACTACATCTAAATACACACAGTCTGATGGCTACTGAACAATCGATCTACCGTATAGTCTGGTGGATGATGAACAATCACTATATCTTGATCCAGTCTGGTGGCTGATAAGCAATCACGACACCTTCGTACAGCTAGTCTGGTGGCTAATGAGCAATTACTACATCTATACATATACATCGTAGTCTGATGGCTAATGAACAATCACTACATCTACATACAGTCTGGTGGCTGATAAACAATCACTATATCTACGCTACAGTATGGTGGCTGATAAACAATCACAACATAATACGTGCAGCCATTTACTACATCTACAATGTATATACATAGTCTGGTTACCAATGACCAATCACTACATCTGCATACAGTCTGGTGGCTGATAAACAATAATTACTTATTGATACAGTCTGGTGGCTGATAAACAATCACGACACTTACGTACAGTCTAGTGGCTGATAAACAATTACTACATCTAAATACACACAGTCTGATGGCTACTGGACAATCACTACATCTACCGTATAGTCTGGTGGCTGATGAACAATCACTCCCCCTTGAACCAGTCTGGTGGCTGATAAACAATGACGACACCTACGTACAGCTAGTCTGGTGGCTAATGAGCAATTACTACATCTAAACATATACATCGTAGTCTGATAGCTAATGAACAATCACTACATCTACATACAGTCTGGTGGCTGATAAACAATCACTATATCTACGCTACAGTATGTTGGCTGATAAACAATCACAACATAATACCTGCAGCCAGATGCTAAGTGACACTTGTTTCCATAGAGACTGGGTTACTGATAACAGTCTGGTGGCTGATAAACAACCATTACACCTATCTACAGTCTGATGGCTGATAAACAATCACTACATCTACATACAGTCTGGTGGCTTATAAACAATCAGCACATACACACAGCCTGGTGGCTAATGAATAAGCACTACATTGTACAACTACACACAGTGTGGTAACTGATTGATAAACAATAACTACATCTACATACAGTCTGGTGGCTAATGAACAATCACAACATCTGCATATATTTTTATACGTCTCCGGTACAGCCCTGGGCTGTAGCCTGTTTTGCATCGATATGACATGCATGAACTTTAGTAAACATCACGAGAGTTTGCAAAGAGTTTAAACAAACCGTTAAAAATATTCTTCAGAGCTGCCCTAAAATGCTAAATGGCCACCATTTACCTTTGGCTTATTACAAGTTCAAACCAAGATAAACCATAGATCGAGGATCAATGACTGAACTAAACATTCATTTCTAGAATTTTCATGTCAACACGAATACTACTTTTCACATTACGACAAAAAAAATGAAACATGGTCCATGGATTGTTTGATCAATGGCAAACATCTTTGTCTGGAACAATATGCATTATGGTTTGTTCAGACACAATGCAAAGTCTCACAAGTTTTACTGCTACTGTTAATTTAGCTGTCCATTATGAAGTAAGAAAAAGTTATATTTCAATTAAATAAACTGGTAAAATGTTTTACTCATTTGTCTGTGCCAGCATTTCCCCTGTCCATTGTTCTTGTCACGTCTCCTGCTCAAAGAAGATTTCTTGTGCAGTCCATCATGCGTAGCACTACATACTGCAATCCCAACGGGGCTATTCCTAAAAACAAACAATGTCCTAACGTAATTAACAGTGCACGCGTCGTTTGAATTTCACTATACAGTGAAATAAAAAGTAACTTACTAATAAATACGTTCTTAACTCCAAGACTATAGCTCTTACATGAGAATTTTATATGATTCATTTGTCGAGAAAATTCTCCTCTTTCATATGAAATAATTGCACGAGAAGATCGAGTGAATATTAGCCAAGTTCTGAGTTCTAAACCAAATCGATGTTCGTTTTCCATCTCACACTTTTGTTTGGAACACCACTGGATTGTCGCTGTAAGTTAATCAATTATTTGTTGACTAATGACAAAGGCTGCGTGTTCATTATGAAAATACAAACGGACTTATGTTTGGTTTAGAACATATTAAAGATACGCATCTTTTCTACACATTTATAATTTACCATTTTTATTAAGAAGCTATAATTTCGAAGTTAGGAACGAATTAATTAACTGGTGAGTTCCTTTTTTGTTCACTGTATGAAAGTAGACAGCCGACCGTCACTACCGGTAGGTGATGTTAACCCTGCACCATTAAGCGCACGCTTCTTCTTGTCTGCGAACTACTCTCGCTGACCAAAATTGTATAGGCAAAATTGTATAGGCCCGCGTCTATTGAACCTATGGAATATGTTTTCTTGAACAGGTTTCATTCTCCCTTAACTTGGGCTTGCCTGAATAAGGATATCAGATTCGGTCCGTACGCATATTAAAAGTAGTTAGGTTTTTAAAGTAAAACATTATTTGGGGTCACTTTCATTTTCAACCCGTTCACTTAAAATGCTTCTTGCCTCACAGTTTGGGGTCAAAGGTCACAGGGGGTCACTAGGGGTCAAAACGTGAATTTCACTTAAAACGCATTTCCAATTTAGTTAAATGACCTAGGATCGTCAAAATCGGTCAACATATTCCTTATGACCGTACGCATATATAATAGTTCGGTTTTTACACAATCAACAAATATTTGGGGTCACTAGAGGTCAAAATGTTGATTTTCTTACCATTTCACTTAAAATGCTTCTTGTCTCAGAGAAAATGGCTTATGAATGTCAGAATTGGTCAAAGATTCCTTAGGACCATGCACATGCAGCGATCTCAGCGATTAAAATTGACGTGTCATGCGGGGTCACTAGAGGTCATTGACCTATACAGTGGTAAAACGTGAGATATGCTCCGATTGGGACCGGGTTTGTTGCATCTTGTTTGGATTGATAAGCCAAGAAAATAAGTCAATCATATTGACTAGGTCAAAGGTCAAGAAGGGGTCAATACGGGTCATTGAACTTTGCAGAAGTAAAAGTTAAGACATGCTCCGATTTGGACCGGGTTTGTTGCATCTTGTTTAGTTTGATGAGCTAAGAAAATAAGTTTATCATATTCACCAGATCAAAGGTCAAGAAGGGGTCAATAGGGGTCATTGAACTTTACAGGGGTAAAAGTTAAGCCATGATCCGATTTGGACCGGGTTTGTTGCATCTTGTTTGGATTGATGAGCCAAGAAAATAAGTCAATCATTTTAATCAGGTCAAAGGTCAAGAAGGGGTCACTAGGAGTCAAAACGTTGATTTTCAATCCGTTCACCTAAAATGCTTCTCGTCTCAGAGGAAATGACCGATGTGCATTAGAATTGGTCAAAATATTCCTTAGGTCCATGCCCATACCAGTATTTCAGCGAATAAAATTGACATGTCGTATGGGGTCTCTAGGGGTCATTGACCTATACAGTTAAAAGTTAAAACATGTTCCGATTTGCAAGACATGCTCCGAATTATATCGGACCTGTTTTATCTTGTTTGGTTCAATCAGGCAAGAATAAAAGTCAATCATCATAACCAGGTCAATGGTCAAGAAGAGGTCACTAGGGATCATTTTCTCATTAAAATCAAGGTGCCCTGGTCTCAGACCAGAACTAGATCTAGTTCTTCTTCTTTCTTGCAACCTTTCTACAAAATGCTTCTTCTCCTACAGTTTACATGCTACAATCACCAGACTTGGTCAGTAGGACCCTCTACTAGACCTTCATTACAGGTCCTCACAGTTTGGGGTCAAAGGTCACAGGGGGGTCACTAGGGGTCAAAACGTGATTTTCACTTAAAACGCATTTCCAATTTAGTGAAATGACCTAGGATCGTCAAAATTGGTCCACATATTCCTTTTGACCGTACGCATTTACAAAAGAACGGTTTTTAAAATTTTAAATCATTTGGGGTCACTAGGGGTCAAAATGTAAATTTTCACTTATTTCATTCAAAATGCTTCTGCTATATCAGGAAATCGTTGATTACTGTCAGAATTGGTCAAAAGATTCCTTGGTTCCTTGCACATATGGGGTCTTCAGCAATTAAAAGTGACTTGTCATGTGGGGTCACTAGAGGCAATTCACTATAAACTGTTAGGATAATGCTTAAATCATTGAGAAGTAACGCGTATCACGACAGGCTGTACAGTAGACAGGAACCAATTTCAGAATTCAGTCCAGAAAAATTCGCCGTTTTTATGTCCCACTCACTTTTTTGGAGACCCCAACATGCATAACACTGTTCAACAGCTAGTTGAATACCAAATAGTAACCTTTTAATATTCCTGTGAAATCAGGATTTCGGACAATGGAGGATTCTGGCTCTTTCGCTATTATTCATCATTTCCTCTTTATATTGTTATACGCCCAATGACTGAACTTCGTATTCGTATTTAATATTAAACTGGTTCCCCGCATCAATTACTCCATGCACTCAACTCATTAGATAGCCCGGGGATCATGGGTGCATGGAACCAGCATAGCTTGTTACGCCATCTATGTCAGTCTATTTGTACGGCAACTGTTGTACAAATATCAAGAGCATTAATTTATGTGACTCATACGAATTCTGGGTTCGTAAACATGTAGGGCTTATTTGTACAACAGTTGTACAAATAGTCACTCCCGATACCAGAATTGCGCATGCGCCAATTTGTTCTAAATCCCTTATTTGGCCATGTTTGACCTGCCTATAAGCGCAGAATAAAAACTTTTCCCTACTGCACCGCCGTTTCCATAGCAACGTGGAAGGTCAAAGTTCACGCTACAACCGTGTAATACTACATGTACGATGATGTGTTAGTGAAACAGGGGCTGTAATACTTTTCCCTTGATAGGAAACAACGCTTAAATCCCATTAATCAGCCGATTAACTACTTTAAAGAGGAATACATTCAGAATCAGCACGTTCTTTACGATGAATTTGATACCATGATCATCACTAAATAGTTTGTGGAAGATGAGATATTTTGATATTACTGACGGGCATCTCTCACTCACACACCGACGCAGACGCTGGATGTCGTAGGACGGGGATCGGCGCGGTACTGCTCTGGACTCATGACTGGCCATGTTTTCCTGGGAAAACGGCCATGAATCTGTTGTAAATACTCATAGCAATCTCTTCCTACCCTGCCCTGTTGAGCATGATTAGAACTTGTCCCTGAATCTCATCATCGATTCTAAAATGACAACAGGAATTCAATGAAATTGAAAAGGTAAGCTTACAATTACATATTCATTTCTATATCAAAAGACTTGTAATGCCTTGCCTACATAGGCCTAAACCGGAGGTATAAGATTTGAAATACAAGACCCGTATGGTACGTCTAATGAATTGAGTTCTCAGGTGTCAAATAAAATTCTATTTGACACCTCCCTGGTTCTCCCGAACTTAATACATTGAATTCGATTCCCAGGGGTTTCGCGGTGATTATTTGAGTAAAATATTCATACCCCCCCCCCCCCCCGTCTCCACACAAAAACATAGCCAGCCCCCCCCCCCCCCCCCCCCCCCCCCCCCCGTATGGTACGTCTATGAATTGAGTTCTCAGGTGTCAAATAAAATTCTATTTGACACCTCCCTGGTTCTCCCGAACTTAATACATACCCCCCCCGTCTCCACACAAAAACATAGCCAGCCCCCCCCCCCCCCCCCCCCCGTATGGTACGTCTATGAATTGAGTTCTCAGGTGTCAAATAAAATTCTATTTGACACCTCCCTGGTTCTCCCGAACTTAATACATTGAATTCGAATCCCAGGGGTTTCGCGGTGATTATTTGAGTAAAATATTCATACCCCCCCCCCCCCCCCGTCTACACACAAAAACATAGCCTGGCTAGGGATGTTCATATCATGGAATATAGAGGGTGCCCTTTATTTGAAAATTTGTTGCAAAAATATGTGGAAAACTCCTTGTTCACATCTTTTAAATCCAGCGAAGTATAGGATGAATTGGGTTTGTATGTAGGCCTATTCATTGATGTCTAAATAACCAAACACAAGCAACTGGACATAATGAAAGTAAACTTTTTTTACCTAAGGGACCGTTTATAATTTCCACCGGAGGGGGGGCCGGCACCAAACAGGGGTGGGTCATAACTTTTTCCAGAAATCAAAAGGGGGGGTTACAACTTTTTTTAGGAAATTAAAGGGGGTCATAACTTTTTTGTACTAATATTTCAAACCATAATTTTTTAGTACAAATATGGCTATATTTCTCGTGCTATGCGCGCATGTGCCCACAAAATAGATTTTCGGTGTTTTAGAGCAGGTTTTAAGCAAAAATAGACCTCAATCATGGGTAATATGGCTATTTTTCACGCGCTATGCGCGCATGTACCCACAAACTAGATTTTCAGTGTTTTAAAGCATTTTTAAAGCCAAAATAGACCTTAATCATGGGAAATATGGCTATTTTTCTAGCGCTAAGCGTGCATGTGCCCACAAAATAGATTTTCGGTGTTTTAGAGCACGTTTAAAGCTAAAATAGACCTCAATCAAGGGAAATATTGCTATTTTTCTTGCGCTATGCGCGCATGTACCCACAAAACAGATTTTTGGTGTTTTAAAGCATGTTTAAAGCCAGAATAGACCTCATTCATGGGAAATATGCCTATTTCTCTTGTGCTATGCGGGCATGCATACCCGCATAACCACAAAATAGATTTTTCGGTGTTTTAAAGCACGTTTAAAGCCAAAATAGACCTCAATCATGTGAAATATGGCTCTCTTTATGTGCCCACAAAATATATTTTCAGTGTTTTAAAGCATGTTAAGGAAGTTTTTTGGAATTTTGTGAGTGCTGTAATTATTGAACTATTAATCAAATGCATATAGAAGTATACATTTTTGGATGGGATTTGGGTCAGAGAATCCATTGTTGGCATCATTTTTGACCAAAAATGTTGTTTTTTGAGAAAATCACAAACAAATCACTTTTTTAACCATTTTTTTTTTGGACAAGCTATTAAAGCCAAAATAGACCTCAATCATGCGCATGTGGCCACAAAATAGATTTTCTGTGTTTTAAAGCATGTTTAAATCCCAAATAGACCTCGATCAAGGGAAAATAGTAAATGTTTGCGCGCTACGTGCACATTTTTTAGTCGGTAAAAGTATTGTTGGTTAATTTTTAATTTTCGCCCCACCAATATGAAAAACCTAGCTACGCCGCTGCATGCCCATGCTGAGAACATGCCCATGCAGTGTCCAATTTAAAAAATAAAAGTTACCTGCACAACAGCAATATTTCCTTGAAAAATTGATTTTAATTTTTTATATTTTTTTATATTTTTTTCCCCCCCCCTTTAAATTGTAAAAATGGCTGAATATCACAATTTTACATGCACACAGGCAAATGTTTGCATGCACAGAGCCAAAGTTGCATACACTGTGCCCATGCTGACAACATGCCCACCCCTACACTCTCTGAAATTATACACTTTACTCCACAAAAATCACAAGTGTATAATATAATATAATTGTTGTACATTTTTATTTTTTGTGTGTATATTTAAAAAAAAATAGTATTCTCAAATATTCATAATTGAAGGGGTGGGTGCAATAAAGTGCTAATTTATTGCAGCCACCCCTTCAATTGTGTATGCTTATTGTATTTGTCAGCCAGGGTGTGTACAAAAAAAAGGGGGGGTCATAACTTTTTTCTACATTCCAGAGGGGGGGGGGGGGTCATAACTTTTTAGTATCTTGGGAAGGGGGGGTCATGTGTTTTTTGGTTGTTGCTTTCTTCCAGCTACTGGCCCGCCTCCGGTAGAAATAATGAACGGTCCCTAAATTGGTTTAAAATTTGCAAGACTAGACCAGTTTTTAGCAATATGAAGCAAGCTACCTTTTGTTATAACTTTGTTATTATTCAGCCTGCAGAGACATGGTTGAACCATCATATTTCATAGAAAAGTACTTTGTTTCCATGTATTCCATTTTCAAAGAGATACTTTTATTTTCAAATGTTATGATCATGCCTAGCCTGGCTGGTATAGGGTTAATAATATTGATATTATTATACAGTGTGACCCAGAAAATGTTGAACCCCAAAATCACAAAATTCAATATATTTTTTACCATTAAAATTACAAAATATTGCATAACTCGTTCGCCAGCTATGTGCACCATACATTTAACTTTCTGAAACATTTTAGATCATAAAAATAGGCCACACGAAACTTAAAATACGTGTAATTTTGTAAGAAGTGTTGTTTTGTAGTGCAAGTGAAATGCAAAAAATTGTTTCATGCTACATGAGCAGAACAAGTGCCTGTTTGAAACCATTTCTGCACAGTATCTCATCAATATTCATTTATTATGTAAATCAATAATATTATTATATAAGAGACTTGAAAACAAAAACTGAAGTCCCCTTGACTTCATTTGAAAATGTTAATTTGATAAATACAGATCAAAAGAAAAGATTACTTAACTCACCGTACTTAGAACAGAATTAAGTTTCATATCTGAACCAAGTTACAATTTTTTCACTTTTACAAAAGGGCGAAAACACCCCCTGTCACACAATCAAGTGTATCTTTAGTTTGGTAAAGCCAATTTACATGATCTCAAGTTCTCCAGAAAGCTGAATAAATTGTTTACATAACTGTTGAATGCAGAATGCCATATTTATTTATTTTTATTTTTACTTAATATTTTTTGAGAATTTTGGGTTCAACATTTTCTGGGTCACCCTGTTGTTCTATTAATAATTGAACGAACAACACGCACGTACGCACCACCCCTGTGGTCGCGCCTGAAATGATCATGCTTATGGTTGTGCACGCTTCACGCAATGTACGCAATACGCTGCTTCAATATGTTCGTTCAATTATAAATCCGACTAAAAAGGCGACTAATAGTCCGCAATTTGCACCTAATTTTAAATTTTTAAATTCTGACTCGACCCGAATTGTAACAATTTCAGCATTATGGTAGAAAATATGATCATAGCCTAACCATTATTTTATAGGATTCTAAAATGTTGTACTTAGATTATTTCATGAGCTGACTGTTTAAATATTTCTGCGGAGCTATCGCCAATTGTTTAAATCTTTGATATTGCTTCAATGCATTGCTAGACGTCCGCAACCAAAGTGCGCATGCTCAAACCAATTTAATTTTGTACTTTCAATTGTTCATGACTTGACTATTTTAAAATTACTGCCTAGATGTAACAATCAATGTACATGATGTAGTTCTAAATGACAGGGCAGATCAATCAAGACTTGTCAAAAGAAGTTTGTGTTTTGTTGGAAATTCAAACTAAATTATTAAAAGTGTTCTTCTCTTTTATTTTCATTTCAGCTGACTGCAAGTCCAAGCGAAGTGAGCGAAGATGCCCTAACCAATGATCCAACGACTGATATGTAGTCTACGTTCAGCATCGGGTCTTTGTGCTACCACTGATAGACCATGTCCTACAAAACGCATGATTATGTGTGATTATGAGAAACACCAGACCCGCTGAAATAAACCTCCAACTTTATGATGACACAGAGTACTCATTGAAATGACAACTTGACAAAAAATGTAAAAACTCTTTGTATGATGAGTTTTGGGCAAAATTCTGTGAGTTATCAGTGTTTTATTCAAATAGACATAACTCCAAAATTGTATTTGTATGTGTAATGCCAGGCTACCCTTTCAAACAAACCATTTCTGGCAATATTCACATTGATATGGCTTTTCTTTAGTGTCAGTCTACATGTGTAACGCCAGGCTACTCTTCGAAGCAAAGCATTCCTGACAATATTCACATTGATATGGCTTGTCTTCAGTATGAATCTGTATTCATGTGTAAGTTCATGACATTACCCTTGAGCAAAGCATTTCTGATGATATTCACACTTATATGACCTCTCTTTAGTGTGCGTCTGCATGTGTAATGCCAGCCTACTCTTCCGAGCAAAGCATTTCTGTGGAAATATTGATGATCGTCAAAATTGATAAAAGCATTTCTTGGACCATGTAATGCACACATAAGAGTTGATCATAATGTCGTAATTTGTATTATAATTTGTAGATACATGTATTTCAACACTGTAACACTTGTTATTTGTATGCATTTATGTATGCATCAAATGAAGGCCTGCTTGGAAAGCATTGCAAGTCACTGAAGCATATTACCCTCAATAAAGGAAGCATAAATAAATAAATAAAATCGGATATATTGTATTATTATATTCATCATGACCGTGTACATCAATAATACTCCGGTTTTTAAATTTCAAAGAAATATATCTTGTCACTAGGGTCAAAATGTCCATTTTCACTCCTCTCACTCAAAATACTTCAGAGGAAATGACTGATAACTGTCAGAATTGGTCAATGGATTCCTTTGGTTCATACACATAATATAAGGTGTTCAATAAAGGGCTGATCAATGTCAGAATTAGTCATATAATTCCTTGGTCCATGCCCATACAGCGTTTTAAGCGATTCAAATTGACGTTGTATGGGGTCACCAGGGGTCATTGAACTGTACATGGGTAACACTCAATACATGCTCTGAATTATATCGGACCTGTTTTATCTTGTTATGATTGATAAGGCATGAACAAAAGTCAACCATCCTATCCAGTTTAAAGGTCAAGAAGAGGTCACTAGGGATCATTTTCTCATAAAAAATCAAGGTAGCCTGGTCTTAGACCGGAGCAAGATCTAGTGGTTTTTGTATCCTAACCAAAAACCTGCCGGCGCGAGCATTTTTTCTTGCAAACCCATCTACAAAATGCTTCTTCTCCTACATTTTACATGCTACAGTCACCAGACTTGGTCAGTAGGACCCCCCACCTCAACTTCATATAGGGTGTTCACGGTTTGGGGTCAAAGGTCACACGGGGGTCACACGGGGTCAAAACGTTATTTTCACTTAAAACGCTGTTGCATTTTATTTAAATGACCTAGGATCGTCATAATTGGTCAACATATTCCTTATGGCATGACCCATATATAATAGTTCGGTTTTTTAAATCAAAAAATATTTGGGGTCACTAGGGGTCAAATAGAAAATTGTCACTCCTTTCATTCAAAACGCTTCTGCTATATCAGGAAATGATTGATTACTGTCATAATTGGGCAAAAGGTTCCTTACATCCATGTACATATAGGGTTTAAAGCACTTAAAAGTCACATGTTAAATGGAGTCACTAGGCTTATTTATCTGAAAATGTTTAGGATATTTTTGAGAAAAGCCGTAAATAAGTCAAAAGTAGCCCAATATCGCGCCAACCCTTGGTATTGGCAACATGTAAGTAAATCGCATATGATCTTAGTGTCATTACTCAGCTGGCAATGTAAGAAAGAACCAAACCAAAAGAACGAAATCGCTCCGTTTGTTCAAATTCTGTTTTTACAGACACATTAAAAGTTTCTAATTGATACTCAACACGTTCTTGAACATTGTGTGCATCTTTGGAACTCCAAAAAGGTGAGTGGGACATTAAAATGTGAGACTAAATTCTAAATTTCCCTTCCCTTTTGCTCAATAGCTCGGTCTCATACCGAATTCTGTGACCGATCTACCCGCCGATCTACATACAAGACCGTCGTGTTGTGAAAATTAATTAGATTTGATTCTCGATGTATAAGTCGCTAATGAGATAGTCGACAAATATTGGCAACACTTAACGTGCATATAGTCAATTTCCAATACCAGATCGCGCATGCGTTCATTCATTCTAAATCCCTTATTTGCCATTTATCTGCGCAGAATAAAAACTTTTCCCTACTGCACCGCCGTTTCCTTAGCAACGTAGAAGGTCAACGTTCACGCCACAACCGTGTAAACAATTCTAATTTCTACGTTCAGAGATAGAAGTGATGTGTTATAGTGAAACAGGGCTGTAATACTTTTCACTTGAGTGGGAACAACGCTTATCCCATCAATCAGCCGATTAACTACTTTAAAGAGGAATACTTTCAGAATCAGCACGTTCTTACGATGAATTTGATACCATGATCATCACTAAATAGTTTGTGGAAGATGAGATATTTTGATATTACTGACAGGCGTCGGACACTCACACCGACGCTGGATGCGTATGACGTAAATCTGCTCTGGACTCATGACTGGCCATGTTTTCATGGCAAAACGGCCATGAATCTGTTGTAAATACTCATAGCAATCTCTTCCTAACCCTGCCCTGTTGTGTTGAGCATGATTAGAACTTATCCCTGAATCTCATCATCGATTCTAAAATGACAACGTCCTGGAAGGATCATTAGGAATTAAATGAAATTGAAAAGGTAAGCTTAATTTAATTTCATATTCATATTTCATATACCGGATAAGATTTGAAATACAGGACCCGTACGACGTACGTCTATGAATTGAGTTCTCCCAGGGAGGTGTCAAATAGAATTATATTTGATATCTCCCTGGTTCTCCCGAACTTAATACATTGAATTCGAATCCCAGGGGTTTCGCGGTGATTATTTGGGTAAAATATTCATACTCCCCCCCCCCCCCCCGGTCTCCACACAAAAACATAGCCCCCCCCCCCCCCCCCCCGGTCTCCACACAAAAACATAGCCTGGCTAGGGATGTTCATATCATGGAATATAGAGGGCGCCCTTTATTTTAATATGTGGAAAACTCATGTTCACATCTTTTAAATCCAGCGAAGTACCTAGGACGAATTGGGTTGCTATTGTAGGCCTTCACTGATGTCTAAATAACCAAGCACAAGCAACTGGACATAATGAAAGTAAACCCTTTTTACCTAAATTGGTTTAAAATTTGCAAGACTAGACCAGTTTTTATAACTTTGTTATTATTCAGCCTGCAGACATGGTTGAACCATCATATTTCATAGAAAAGTACTTTGTTTCCATGTATTCCATTTTCAAAGAGATACTTTTATTTTCAAAATGTTATGATCATGCCTAGCCTGGCTGGTATAGGGTTAATAATATTAATATTATTATAGACCTATTAATAATTGAACGAACAACATGCACGTACGCACCACCCCTGTGATCGCGCCTGAAATGATCACGCTTATGGTTGTGCACGCTCCACGCAATGTACGCAATACGCTGCTTCAATGTGTTCATTCAATTATAAATCCGACTATTAAAGGCGAATATAGTCCGCAATTTGCACCTAATTTTAAATTCTGACTCGACCCAAATTGTAACAATTTCAGCATTACGGTAGAAAATATGATCATAGCCTAACCATTATTTTATAGGATCCTAAAATGTTGTACTTAGATTATTTCATGAGCTGACTGTTTAAAAATGTCTGCGGAGCTATCGCCAATTTGTTAAATCTTTGATATTGCTGCAATGCATTGCTAGACGTCCGTAACCAAAGTGTGCATGCTCAAACCAATTAAAATGCGTAGAAGTAGTACACACTTTTCCGTACGGGACATTACATTCATTCAACCTTACATGTACAGCTGTAGGTCTAAATGACAGGGCAGATCAAGACTTGTGAAAAGAAGTTTGTGTTTTGTTGGAAATTCAAACTAAATTATTAAAAGTGTTCTTCTCTTTTATTTTCATTTCAGCTGACTGCAAGTCCAAGCCAAGTGAACGAAGATGCCCTAACCAATGATCCAACAACTGATATGAAGAGACGAGCTCTACATGTAGTCTACGTTCAGCATCGGGTCTTTGTGATACCACTGATAGACCATGTCCTACAAAACGCATGATTATGTGTGATTATGAAAAACACCAGACCCCTGAAATAAAACTCCAACTTTATGATGACACACACACAGAGTATTCATTGAAATGACAACTTGACTTTGCAATCAATGCAATGATATCTTACTTTTGGCAGCACAAGACTTATAACATTTACAAGTAAAAACTCTTTGTATGATAAGTTTTGGGCAAAATTCTGTGAGTTATCAGTGTTTTATTCAAATAATAACTCCAAAATTGTATTTCTATGGAATTTGGGGAATTCTGAAAAAGGTGCTTCAAGACATGCTGATTTATCATATAATTATAATAGTAAGCTGTGAGTGGGTCAGGAATCATATTCATCCATGCTGGCATTGGGTATGTTAGAGTTATTGAATCAAATCGGTGTCACTTTGCGTCGCATCAGATAGCATCTCAAGTCATCAACAGAACATTTTCAACCACAATAGAGTGATGAATGATATGACATATTAAGCGTCGGGACTTTTTTCAAAAAAGGATGGAGGAGGCCCTTTTTCTTTTTTCCCCACGTTTAGTACAAAATCACCCCGGTTAGCGATAAACTTTGTGAACCTCAAAAAAGAAGAGGCCGTTTTTAATCTGTTTTATTTCATGGTTCAGAGGGGTTGGTCAAAAACTTGCACAAATAAGAAAGATACAAACATGTTACAAACATCTTAAACTCTGAAACCCCTGAACAAAAAAGTTGAAAAGACTGAAATATAGAGAGAAAAAAAGAAAATTGAAGCGGACCCAAAAAGGGAAGCGAGAGGAGGCGCTAAACAGGCTATTTTTTATTTTGCCTTATCAGTGTTTTATTTAAATAGGCATTACTCCAAAATTGCATTTTTTATGGTAATGGTACGCTATAGCAAGGCATTGTGGATTTTAGCTCCATAGAAATGTTTAAACAGTCGGCTCATGAAATAATCAAAGTACAAAATTAGAATTGTATAAAATAATAATCATATTTCCACCGTAATGCTGAAATTGTTACAATTTATACATCCATATTATATAAGCCTGGGAGCAATTTAAGGTCAAGTCAGGATTCTAAAAAATGGATGCAATAAATTGCCGACTCAAATAATAAGAGCAAGATCTGTCAGGAAGCCAAGTTACTTGTGAAATTATGTCACACATCTCAATTAAGTTGAACTTATGGGGTCCATTTTGGTAACATAACTGCCATTGGTTTTATTTCATGTAGGTTAGTATTTAGCACGAGATTCCACCTAAGTCTAAAGATTATTTTATTAAAAGATGATTTTTACAACAGGGGTGTTAACCTTTTTCCACATAATTTTCTGTGAATGACATTTCTTGATGTAATTCGCAAAAACCTTAAAACCCAGACATGGCTAGGCGCACAGTGCATTACTGGTCAGCGATTTTGACCCTGTACCAGGCGGGTGAAATTTGGAAGCCACCTGTACACGACCTGTATTTAGTACCACTCCGAGCAAACTTTTCTGACAATTTCACATTGATATGACTTCTCTTTAGTGTTGGTATGTGTAATGTCAGACTACCCTTTCAAACAAACCATTTCTGGCAATATTCACATTGATGGCTTTTCTTTAGTGTCAGTCTGCATGTGTAACGCCAGGCTACTCTTACAAGCAAAGCATTCCTGACAATATTCACATTGATATGGCTTGTCTTCAGTATGAATATGTATTCATGTGTAATGTCATGAGATTATCCTTATTAGCAAAGCATTTCTGATGATATTCACACTTATATGACCTCTTTATTGTGCGTCTGCATGTGTAATGTCAACCTACTCTTCCGAGCAAAGCATTTCTGTGGAAATACTGATGATCGTCAAAATTGATAACACGATTTCTTGGATCATGTAATGCACACATAAGAGTTGATCATAATGTCGTAATTTGTATTATAATTTGTAGATACATGTATTTCAACACTGTAACATTTGTTATTTGTATGTATTTATGTATGTATCAAATGAAGGCCTGCTTGGAAAGCATTGCAAGTCACCGACGCATATTATCGTCAATAAAGGAAGCATAAATAAATAAAATCGGATTTATTGTATTATCATCATGACCGTGTACATCAATAATACTCAGGTTTTTAAATTTCAAAGAAATAATCGTCAGCCTGCTTCGATAATTGCCTAACTCACTTTTAGCAAAATTGAGTTTTTTGCAATAAATCATGACTTCATTACATTATGCACATGCTGTCATAATACCTAAGTCATTGACCGATCAAAAGTGTTGATAAATGAAGAGCTTTGTTGCAAAAGGGACACCAGACCACTCCAACATGTTACTCATTTTGCATTATTGAATTTGCATTGACAAATCCATGGAATTAATCAAATTATTGTATGGCTGTGTTCATTTGTTTCTATGACTTGGATAAGTGCATCCATGCACGCCAATTGAGGCATCAATAATACAAGTCACATTCCATAATGAATAGGGCCTATCCATCCATCAATAATGCAAAATGAGTAACAGGTACACAGGTAACAGGTTTCATACTTTTGTTGTTTTCTAAGAACTAGAAAAAATGAGTTAGGCAATTATCGAAGCAGGCTGACGATATCTGGTTACTAGGGTCAAAATGTCCATTTTCACTCCTCTCACTCAAAATACTTCAGAGGAAATTACTGATAACTGTCAGAATTAGTCAATGGATTCCTTTGGTTCATGCACATAATATAGAGTGTTCAGTCTCAGAGGAAAGGGCTGATCAATGTCAGAATTAGTCATATAATTCCTTAGGTCGATGCCCATACAGCGTTTTAAGCGATTCAAATTGACGTGTTGTATGGGGTCACCAGGGGTCATTGAACTTTACATGGGTAACACTCAATACATGCTCTGAATTAGATCGGACCTGTTTTATCTTGTTACGATTGATAAGGCAAGAACAAAAGTCAATCATCCTAACCAGTTTAAAGGTCAAGAAAAGGTCACTAGGGATCATTTTCTCATAAAAAAATCAAGGTATCCTGGTCTTTGACCGGAGCAAGATCTAGTTTATTTTTATAATTGTATTACATGTATGAACTTACACCTATAAGGATTAAGAAAAATCAGCCCTCTTTGTACAAGAAAACGTCGATTCAAAAATGCTCGTACAGCCGGGACAAGCATTTCACGTCCGACAGTATCCCCCTGCAGTACGCCTGATACATAACGCAAACCACATTTGCATAGAGGGCGTTTTTCAATAAATAGCAATGATATTGTTTTAATCAAGTTTTGCTGTGTTTTTGTTAGTAGAAACAACAATAATGGCAAATTTTTAAACATTTAAAATTTTCAACACCACTTAATGTCCCTTTAATTAAAGATGTTTTTAGCAGGTCTTTAAATCTGGAGGGGTAACGAATTTAAATGACAGGGAGAAATAACATGGGAGCCGCCTATGTTATGGCATTGGTATGACACCCAGGGGAAGAGGTACGGGGAACTGCCCCTTCCTGTCAGCTTCAAAATGTGGAGACACTAACTTTCGGTGTGATCACTCAACAAGTTAAACTACACATACATGTATTATCTGTCATTTAGGATTAATCCATGGTTCAGCATGTGTGTGTCACCAATCTACAATGTACAACAAAATGTGTTTGCATCGTCTGTGTGGTTTATTTCACAAGGGCAACGCCCGAGTGAAATAAACATGCAGACGCGCAGAATGCAAGTTGTAGATTGGTGATGCACATAAGATGAAACATGATTTAATCCCTTTAAACGATGACAAATTATTTGAACGCCATTTCATCCAATTCCTTCAAAATGCAAACTATTTAAAAAACCTTAGTACTAAAATGATCAAAATAATAGTAGAGTTCCTTTTAGTTTCAAAAGTCCAAATAAACAGCGTGTGAGCGTGCCAATCATTCCAAACAACACACACTGCGGCTGTGATCGCGTAGTGCATAAACACATTATCCATGTGGTGCGGTTTAGATCGGCGTGCTGGTTTCCCAGAGCAGCATAGTTGATCTCAAATTAACAACGCTTTGCTACTGGCATTGGCATTGTGGTCCTAGAAGGTCTTAAGCTTCATTCACACTAGACGTTATTTATTGTGCGTTATTGCAATGGAGTTAAACAGTTTTCAACTGCCATTGCGACAGGCTGCAACCCATTGCGTGTGACGTTCTCTTATTTTGCCACACGGTGCCGGGCTGTCATCGCCTGCGGTGACCTGCGTTGACCAAGCGTGACCTGCGATGAATTTCAATACACTGTGGCAGAAGTTAGGCTGCCGCACCGCATCGCACGGCAAATATCGCCTAGTGTGACCGAACCTTTAGATTGCTGCCATGTGCAAGGTTATACCCATCTTAATGTCATTGTTGTTGTTCACCAGGTCGCTGATTTGCTGCTGCTGTGTAGAACTAGGCACTCGCATTCGTCTCAACATTTCATCATGCGTTATGTATCGCGGACTTACAGGTTCCTCATTGATAGTTACACTCCCATTCTTAAGTTCATCTTCTGTGCTGTTCATCTGCGACAGACAACCGTCATCATTGTTGTTCACCAGGCCATAGATTGGCTGCTGCTTTGTGGAACTAGGCACTCGCATTCTTCTCAACATTTCATCATGCGTTATGTATCGCGGACTTACAGGTTCCTCATTGATAGTTACACTCTCATTCTTAAGTTCATCTTCTGTGCTGTTCATCTGCGACAGACGACCAGCTCCAGATTCACCGGCAGATGTCTTGATATTATCATAGTGGCTGGCATCGGGTTCACAAACAGTGTCAGATAATTTGGGTAATTCAGTAGCTAGCTGTCCAGCAATACCCCTAATGTAACCTGCGTCTCTATTGGTGTGGTCAGTTAGAGATGGGTTTGTATGTCCAATACAATCTTTGTTTTCATCCTGCTCATCATCCAAACATTGTGCCCCATGACGGTTGTTACAAGGTACGTTTGATAAGTAACTAACCGAATCGCATACCCTGTCATCCGTGGTTTGGATCACTTCTATCACTGGAGATTGCAGTTGGTCATCAATTGGGGAAGGCGGCCGACTCAAGTAATTCAGAACCTTGTTTTCAGATACAGCACCGCATTGCAGGTAATCTTCTACTGGTCCGACTAAATCCCTAATCTCCACAATTTCAGGTTTTGTGCCAGCAGACATCTGTACATAATTTGCCACGGGACTCACAGATCTGGTGGCACCTATGACCTCTCCATCCATTCTGTTGGGACTTTCAACATCACCAGAAACTTTATCTTGTCCAGAACTCTCAGAAAGACCTAGTACTGGGGGAAATGGTATAACTAGTGCTTGATGTACGTAACTAGCAATCTCACCATCAGAGTAGGTCAGGCTACTAGGATTCTTCTCATTCGGGAGTTGAGCTACCAGAGAATCGCGGGATATCGATCTTCCACTGGCATCCATGATGGTCTTACTGGGCATCTCAGATTGAGCAATGAATAAATCAATTGCTAACCCCTGATTACTCGTGGTGTCACTGATACTGCTAACCCTATCATCTTTATCACCAACTACGCTATCTTCCCACTGGCCTCCGGGGGAACATTTATCAACAGGAGACAGACCTTCAGCTGTCTTCGTGTTATAAACAATGGGGTCAGTGTTTTCATTTCCAGGCCAATAGCTTCCTCCGCTGCCCACGCTACGAGGGCTGTACTGTTGGGAGATGGTCCCAACGGGCAGAAACTCTGTGACCGTAGCCAACTCTGGCCGAGTTTTCCCTCCACCTTCGAAACCAATCGCGTTGATGAGCGGTTTTAACTCTGGAAAGTCTCCTTTGTCGCTCATAAAATCGTGATTCATGTGTTCTGTGTTCTTGGGTAGGTTGTGATCTTTTTCTCTTGAGTTGATGTAGGGGTGGGTTGGGTTCAGTTCGTCGTAACATTCTGATTCTTGGACATGGAAACTCGGGGAGATAAATCTTTTGCTGTAAGCGTTGTTAAGCTGTGCGTAAGGAGAAAGAAAGCGATAACAAATGTTATTTATTTTAAAAGAATGCAAATGTGACAAACATTATATGAACAAAATAATTGATGAATATTGTCCGATTCTGAATACCATTCCGATCCTGGGGGCTGACTAATATTACGCTGTAAACATCTGCATAAGTGGAACCGTAGGATTTGATTTACATGGATGTTTACAAAAAATGTAGATATTAAACGAAAAGTGTTGAACCATATGAGGGCTGTGGGTAGGATTATGGTTAAACGGTTCAAGTTAGGGTTTTTAAATGGGGGGAGTGGGCAAGAACTAAAAGTTAGCAAGTGAACCTTCCCCCCTTCTCCCTGATTGGGGTTTGGATTATGGTTATGGTTATGGTTATGGCTATGGCTATGGTTATAGTTAAGGTTAAGATTAGTGTTAAGGTGAGGATTAAGTATAGGATTTGTGTTAGATTTTGGGTTTCATAGTACAAAAGTGTAGTTATTAAATTAAACAGTGTTGAACCATATGAGAATAAACCTAAATGAAGGTTGACTTTTCATCTTTATCAAATAACTTTGCTCAGTGTCTTGCGGCTGTCATTTCTTCCCAAATATCCTTGGGTCATATTTTTTTTAACAGAAAATTAGGGGGGGTGTCATGAAAATAATACCATGGGTTGGGTCAAAACAAAATTTTAGTAATAAGCTGAACATATTTGCGGAATTTTTCTACAGTGTTTTAACATTATGAAACACATATTGGGCTTGTCCACCCTACTTTTTTGGCTTCCGCATCAACTTTCCCCCCAATAACCCATAGGCATTGTAAATACAGATTTGTGCGTATATGTTGGGGGGTGGGGGGGGGGGGGGGGGGGGGGGGTCATACAAATAATCAACATCTGGGGGAGGGGGGTCATACAAATAATTGCTTTAGTTTAGGGGGTGTTATAATTTCTTTTGACAATAAATGACATGTTTGGGACCCCCCCCCTACGAAAGTAAATGACAATAAATTTACCTTTACAATATCTGGTATCTTGACCTCATATGTCTTCTTATTAAGCTTCTTCCAAATGTAATATATCAACAACACGATGAGTAACAAAAGCATACAGACAGAGGGCATCACAATAGCCAATATGGGTAGTTCATCTGCGAAAAATACAAAATATATTTTATTAACAAGAAAAATGTTTGAGGCAAAATTTCACGAAAAGCAGGATAGATCGGATGAACATTAATGGCATTGGAAAACTTAAAAGACAGAAAAATAAAGGGGGAATAAGTTACCATGACCTGAATGTATATGCTCTGCCATATGCTCTGCGGCTAAATTGAAAATTGTAAGAAACATTTTAAAGGTAAAGCTACAATCCAGGCGATATACATGTTATGTTGGTCTAGATCTAATAATAGAACTTCTACAACACAAATGATGATGATAAAGTTGATACTTGTCAATAGATTTTCTTATGGTCCATTATCATTTTGGGTAAAAAATAAAAATGCCTCTATCGTTAAACTTACCAGGGGGAGGACTGGCACCAATGGGCACTGTTGCCTCACGAAAACCATGGAGTCTTACTATTTCAATGGGAGGACTGGGATCTATGGTCACTGTTGCCTCTGGAGACGCCCCCTCTCCGTTAAATGCTACTACTTGAATAGTATACTGGTAAGTCCTATTCAGACCTATACATATAAACAATAACCAGAAAGATATATATTAAAGGGTTGTAACCCCTGGGTCTGACCCCATTTTGTCTTAAGCTGTTTTCTATTTTACACAATGAAGACATATATTATTCAACAGTAGCCATGTTCAGACGTAGGGTAACGCGAGCAACTGTCGAGAAGTTGTGATGACAGTAAAGTTAGTGCATGTGTGGACAGCAGTCGTGTCAAATTATCATGCCCCTTAACTGGATTGATTTACATCTGAAAAAAATCAGAGGTAAATCCTTAGTTCCATCCAGGGAGTAGAGCCCAGTGGTTTCAGTCGACATTGACTTTGGGCACGCATGATCGTTCCCAAATCGCGGAAAAGGGGGAGTTTTCATATCATGTTTGCGATTTCCCAAAATTAGAGGTATTTTTTGAAGCTATGTCCGGGAAAAATAACGGTAAGGCCTATATTGAAGACCCCATGTCTGCTCCTCTGTGCATAAATTGTAAAAAGGGAGTATTTTGAACCAAATGTGTCCTCGTTTTTGCGACTTCGGGCTATTTTCCAACGATCAAATGAGAGATTGCTGGGAGACTTTTTTCAAGGATCTAAGACCTACCCAAAGATGTACATTCAGAGATGAGACAATCCCTATTTTTGAGTAGGCCTACCGTCAATGCTTCGAGAAGTGGAGGATGCGGATGCAACCGTGTAAAGACATCAAGGAAAGCTACTTCAAGGGAATGTGGCTGTAGGTTTTGAAATTGTATGCCCATCTTCAGAAACATGGGTTAAGTGACACAGCTTTTTGATCCACCCTCGTTTAAATAATGACATATATAAAGAATGTTTTACTCATTTTTAACAACTTATTATTAAATTTGCTCTCAAGAGTACTACTCACCATCGATTTCATATTCATATCTGGTAACATCGACTTCAGATGGAACGGTGTAAGTATGCCTATAACTAGTATTGCCGTGTAAATAACCAGTGATAGAAATGTTGTAACCAATTATCTTTCCATTCCGTTTCTTTTCTGGTAAAGACTGAAAGATCATAAAATATGAAAAATTGCGATATGAAAGATGTAATCTGTCAAAACTCTTAAAAGAGTTTTGAACGGACAAGCTATTACCAAAAAAGTAACATTTAAAATTCATTTACCATAATTAATATGGAAACAACAGTGTTGATCCTTTATTACATCAACTCTTAACAAATGTTTTATCCCATGTTATTGCTTGTTTCCCCTCACCAAGTTGGTATATCGTGCTTTTATTCTTTGCATGTCAACACTTGTTGTGCAGTGACGAGGATCAGTTGTTTACAATACTTCAAAGAGATCAGTTGGTGAGTTGCAATGTCACTAGATTTCTTTTTAATAATCAGGATGGAGATCACCAGACACATTGCATATATTATACTGTCCCTCATCTCTGTTCATCCTCCAACCCTGTTTCCTACGGACAATGTTGTGATGAATATAAGACAAACAAAAGCTGGTTGTTTGCTGTCCGCGACTGACACAAAAACACACAAATTCGTAGTTGCCGCCTTTTTTTCAATCAACCATTTAAAGGTAGATGACCCGATCACATTTTCGTAACACAGAATTATTTCAAACATACGGAGATTTTCATATCATATGAAAGCTCGTATTTTTCTCATCATCATACTGAAATTTGACGGCCTAAATCGGTATAATTACGGAGAAATTGAGGAAATAACGTCGAATTACCGCGAATGGTGGTAACCACCGGACCACCACCGATATAGTTTGTGTACTACTCAATGGGTACAGTTCACAGCATCTGTGCGTCTAAAATAAGAACCATTAGAGCTATGCAACTCAAACTTTGGAACACGACTTTTTTAAGGATGACCTTTCATGTAGAATAGAAAACTTCAAGTTGAAAATCGGAACATCTACCTTTAACTTGACTTCTGAAACAATACTTTGTTTCATGCCTTGTCCAAAAGAAAATAATCCACTTTTGTAGATTTGTTTACAAATATCACTCTTTGCTACCATTTTTTAAGGTTTTTTTGCTGGTCTAAATTTAATTACAGAATGCAAATTATATCATTACTACAGCTACAGTAACTTCCCCATGTCCCGGCTATGGGGAAGTTGTCCAACGTATTGGGCCAGGATTGTAACACAAGGGTACAGAAATTATCCCCTGCCCAGTGCTAGGAATGTGAAAAGGATTGAAGTGGGTATGTCGTTCCCCCCCCCCCCCCCCACCCCCAAATTCAAGTCATGTCGGTTGAAATGAGCATCGTCGGCTATCGAGGTCAATATTTGCGTTAGTTTGAGGGACGGCGCATCAACATTGTTAAACCCCCACCCCACTCTCACATTTTGGCCTTGGATGCCCCCAGGGGATGCCCCCCTTCAAATTTCTAACTCAGCGAAAATTCTAAAAAGTTGACAGACTGGAAGTCCTTGCCGGACACTGTGTTTGTACGTCCTGACCCAGGTCTCCACTAGTCCCGGGTCCTCCAGAGACCCAGGGTTGCAATTGTCAAGCGCATTATTCTATTCTCATATACTAAACATATTGTATGTCCCCTTCACAGTTATACCTACCTTCCAGGAAAGGTGAACACCTTTGTTGTTGTTTTTATCAATTACATGAGGAAGAAAGTCAACAGGTTTAACTTCAGGCTCTAATATAAGAAAATAACAGTGAATAGCGTTATCAGATTAGGCAAAATTACGTCAAATTAAGTTAATTTGACAAGATCAGAGCAACAAAAAATAGATATGTTGGTAAAGGCGATGAAAAAACACCTGCTCTACAGGCCCAACCGACCCACTTTTTTTCTTATTGAATTTTCCTCTCTTTTTTAATCATTCTTTTTTATCATTTTGGGGATATATTTGAAAATTGTAAATATTTTTTGAATTTTTTGACATTTTCAAACATTGTTAAAAATTAACACAAAAAACAACAACACAATGCCTGACCAGCCAACCCTACCTGAGAGGTCTGTTTGCCTGTAGAACAGGGTGGGTTTTTTCATCGCCTGAATTGATATTTTCATTAAAAATGTTGTTTATCTTCAAATCAGCTTTATCAACACTTTAAACTGGTAAAGCCGATTAATCTAATTGTTTGATAGGCAAAATTAGCAACACAAAGTTTTCCAACTTATTTCATTTTTTGACAATGAAAAAGGCCAACCTTTTTGCAATTTGGTCCTGATTTAGACTTGTTGCAATTTGGTCCTGATTTAGGTGACACAACATATAACCCAAGTCTGAGGGAAGAACAGAAGTTGATTTTATTTCAACAGTGAAAAAGGCCAACCTTGTTGCAATTTGGTCCTGATTTAGGTGACACAACATGTGACCCAAGTCTGAGGGAAGAACAGAAGTTGATTTGATTTCAACAGCGGAAAAGGCCAACCTGTGGCAATTTGGTTCTGATTCAAGTAACACAACATATGACCCAAGTCTGAGGGAATTGATTTCATTTCAACAGTGAAAAAGCCCAACCCCGTGACAAATTGGTCCAGATTTAGGTGACACAACATGTGACCAAAGTCTAAAGGAGTATGAGAAGTTGATTTAATTTCAACAGTGAAAATGGCCAACCTGTGGCAATTTGGTCCAGATTTAGGTGACACAACATATGAGACCAAAGTCTAAGGGAAGAAACAGAAGTCGATTTCATTTCAATATTGAAAAACTGGCAAATTGGTCCAGATTTAGGTGACAGCATATGACCCAAGTCTGAGGGCAGAACGGAAGTTGATTTTATTTTGACAATGAAAAAGGCCAACCCTGTGGCAAATTGGTCCAGATTTAGGTGACACAACATGTGACCCCAGTCTTAGGGAAGAACGGAAGTTGATTTCATTTCAACAGTGAAAAAGGCCAACCTCGTGGCAAATTGATCCAGATTTAGGTGACACAACATATGAGACCCAAGTCTGAGGGAAGAACGGAAGTTGATTTCATTTCAACAGTGAAAAAGGCCAACCCCGTGGCAAATTGGTCCAGATTTAGGTGACACAACCAGGCGCATAGCCAGCATTGTCATTCCGGGGGGGGGGGGGGGGGGGGGGGGGGGGCAAGCATCAATATCGTCCCTATTTTTTTTTTATGTCCCTAAATTTTTTTCGTAAAAGGTTGCCCCAATTTTTTTTCTAGTCACTTACCTCGTGAATTTCACGTAAGTGGGGGTGGGGGGGGGGGGGGGGGGGGGAGGGGGTGCGGTGTCAAAAAATTTCGCACAGTCCCAAAATAAAATCGCACAGTCAAACAAAATCGCACAGTACCAATTTCTCGTCCCCATTTTTTAGCTTCTCCGTCCACATTTTAGCAAAAAACTTTGCAGTCCAAAAAAAAATATCGCACAGTAAATGTACAACATGAACAATTTCTCGTCCCTATTTCTCTTCTCTTTCCCTTCTCCTTCCCCTTTCCCTTCTCTTTCTCCCTGTCCTCCCCCTTTCTCTTCTCTTTCTCCCTCTCCTTCCCCCTTCTTTCTCTCTTTTCTCCCCTTCTTCTCGTCCCCATTTTTCCGCTTCGCCGTCCCCATTTTAGGTGTCCGGGGGGGGGGGGGGGGGGCAGTCTTCCCCCGGCCCCCACCCCCCGCTGGCTACGCTACTGGACACAACATATGACCCAAGTCTGAGGGAAGAACGGAAGTTGATTTTATTTTGACAGTGAAAAAGACCAACCCCGTGGCAAATTGGTCCAGATTTAGGTGACACAACATATGAGACCCAAGTCTGAGGGAAGAAACAGAAGTCGATTTCATTTCAATAGTGAAAAAGGCCAACCTCGTGGCAAATTGATCCAGATTTAGGTGACACAACATATGAGACCCAAGTCTGAGGGAAGAACGGAAGTTGATTTCATTTCAACAGTGAAAAAGGCCAACCTCGTGGCAAATTGATCCAGATTTAGGTGACACAACATATGAGACCCAAGTCTGAGGGAAGAACGGAAGTTGATTTCATTTCAACAGTGAAAAAGGCCAACCCCGTGGCAAATTGGTCCAGATTTAGGTGACACAACATATGACCCAAGTCTGAGGGAAGAACGGAAGTTGAATTTATTTTGACAGTGAAAAAGGCCAACCCTGTGGCAATTTGGTCCAGATTTAGGTGACACAACATATGGGACCAAAGTCTAAGGGAAGAAACGGAAGTTGATTTCATTTCAATAGTGAAAAAGGCCAACCTCGTGGCAAATTGGTCCAGATTTAGGTGACACAACATATGAGACCCAAGTCTGAAGGAAGAACGGAAGTTGATTTCATTTATTTCAAAAGTGAAAAAGGCCAACCTCGTGGCAAATTGGTCCAGATTTAGGTGACAACATATGACCCAAGTCTGAGGGAAGAACGGAAGTTGATTTTCTTTCAATAGTGAAAAAGGCCAACCATGTGGCAAATTGGTCCAGATTTAGGTGACAACATATGACCCAAGTCTGAGGGAAGAACAGAAGTTGATTTCATTTCAACAGTGAAATAGGCCAACCTCATGGCAAATTGGTCCAGATTTAGGTGACACAACATGTGACCCAAGTCTGAGGGAAGAACGGGAAGTTGATTTATATTTCAACAGTGAAAAAGGCCAACCACGTGGCAAATTGGTCCAGATTTAGGTGACACAACATGTGACCAAAGTCTGAGGGAAGAACGGAAGTTGATTTCATTTCAACAGTGAAAAAGGCCAACCTTGTGACAATTTGGTCCAGATTTAGGTGACACAACATGTGACCCAAGTCTGAGGGAAGAACAGAAGTTGATTTTATTTCAGCAATGAAAAAGGCTAACCTTGTGGCTCTTTGGTCCTGACATGTGTAGGTGACACAATATGTTTATGTTATCAAAGTCAGGCATGAAATGAATTAAACCGACATAGGGAATGAACTTCTAAATGAATGACTAAATGAAAGGCTGTAGAATCATGTCAATAAATAAGTTATCATCATTCTAATTTCACTTACTCTCTTCCAGTAGATGTTCACACACTGGATCAGACCATTCCCCCCACACTTCGTTTGAGCTCCCTGCTGCAGCAAGCTTAACACAGATCTTTCCATAGGGCGGTTGCAGATCTTTGACGATATAGTTGATTTTGTAACGGTTTATCTCCTGTGGAAAACAATGTGAACTGATTATAAATTCTGGCCCAAGGGAAGTGGGGAGGTGGGGGGCACTGTATAAAATTGTTACATGAATGTGCTCTTAGAAAGACTTTCCCTACTGTTTAATCCAAGTTGCATATCCATTTTGTACAACTATCTGATATCAGTGTAATGAGGCCTATACACATATTGTTTCCACAATTGTATCATGTAGGCCTGGGCCAACAACAATTGTTTCATATTTGTAATTTGTATCTATTGTTCATAAATAATACTTGTTAGCAAGTTAGCCAGGATTATTGCTGGAAATGTAATAGGTTTATATTTGGGATGTAAAACTTACAATTCTTGCTCAGGCGATGTAAGAAAAAGAAGAAAAAAAACGCTACGGGCCAGACCGATCGAATTCTTAACTTTTTAACTGGCAAAAACAGACTGTGTGTACAAATGAATACAGACCCACATTTCTGAAATTATGTGGATTTCTTTTTAGTTTGTCCAAAAATGGACGTACTCCAATCGACTCTAACTGAGAAGTCCATCCACCTGTCTGTAGAACAGGTTTTCCCTTCGCATTATGCACTTATCAATTGCAACCCCGGCCCTGAAGGACCCGGGACATAGTGGAGCTGCAGTTGAAATTGATAAGTGCATTAGGGAAAGCAAATATTGGAATCGCCTTATTCAGGAAATACCAGAAATATCTATTTAGAGTAGCATAATATCCAGACTTATTTAGGGTATATTTTCAAATCAACAAAATTACATATTCAGGGTGAATTAAAAACAAATAGTTGTAATCAGTTCCAAATTGGTGAGAAATATTTGGTTTTTATCTCGCCGCGTGCAAATGTAATCCAAGCGTACGCACGCGATTATGGCCACACAAAACAAACGCATTATGCATATGATGCACAGTGCACTTGTTGATTTCATATGCGCCCACGTCTTTCGCCAATTTGAAACTGATCAAACTATAGATGCGTATGATACCCCCTTTTCCAATAGTCTTACCGACAAATCTATAACCGTCCATTCACCATTTGTTTCATCACCTATTTGGTATGCTAATCTGTTTATAATTCCGCTACGCGAAATACCTGGTACATGGTTCCATTTCACCTTCATGGAGTGGCTTGTCTGTGGTGTAAGATTGATATCAATCGGCGGGTACGGAATAACTAAAAAAAGACAAAGATAAAATAGGACAATTCAATCAGACAGCAGAAAAAATCATTGCAATGATGTATGGAGGGGTCTATTTAATCATGGTTCTAGGGGTGATATGCGTTCGTGGAAAGAGGTCTACTTAATGGCTCTAGAGGTGATGATATTCGTTCATGGAAAGGGGTCTATTTAATGGCTCTAATATCTTTAGACAAAGACTAAAAGGTAGGCATTATCCCAGTGCCGAGGAGCCGAAAATTACCTTTTTTCAGCACCCATGGGTGTTAGAGCATCCATGAGTGTTGGATTTTTCCCAAGCATGGGTATTTTTTTCCCCCATTTGGGTGCTCCTACTCTACTCTTACTCTTATTTCACCTTTCACCCTTTCTACTACCTTCTCTAGCTTATGTACTTCCTTTCGCATCCCAGTTGGCTAGGATAGGTGAGCCAAGTTAACTGGCTAGTTAGTTCGCCTTTCTGGTTTGTCTAGGATAGAGGTTCTATTCCTAGGATAGAGGTTCTATTCCTATGTGTAGGTTATAGGCGCCTAATCCCTGGAAAGATCGAGACCTAACTGATATCTTTCTGAGGTACAGGATACAGATCCTCAGTTTGATGGTGACGGCGCAACACCACACGGTGTTAGTGTGGGTGCCAACTGGTGATGTTACTATCCCTCTCTCTTTTCTTCTTCCTCTCCCAATCATAGAGTAAGAATAGGTGTTGCATTTAAGGTGTGGGTACCCTTCACGAGGAAGGATCTGGGCGCCCACCTCGTTGTATGTATTTCCATCAGTACACGCCCATGGAAACCTTATAGATAACCTATGATGACGAAACTTAGTAATGGGGCAGCCACCAGCCTAGCATACCAAGGTGGTACCTCCGGACCCAGAGGGGAAAGTAAGGGGCAACAAAACCAATCCCGACCCTTGTCCTGTGATGACGCACCGAATGGAGCCGAAGGAAGGACTATGGGAAAGGATCTTAAGTTAAGAAAAGTCATACGATTTGGTACATGGAATGTGAGAACGCTATCACAGCCTGGCACTCTGGAGCTTCTGACCAGACAGATGGACAGATGCAAAGTGAACATCCTAAGTATTGCTGAAGTACGCTGGTCAGGAAAAGGCCACTTCTCCACAGATGACCACACCATATACTACTCAGGAAATGAGAAAGGAGGGAGCAAAGGTGTAGCTTTCATCACCAGTAAAATCATCTCAAAGTATGTCTTGGGCTACAACCCAGTCAGTGACAGGATCATCTCCATCAGATTCCAAGCTCGGCCTATTAACCTCTCAGTCATTCAAATATATGCACCAACCTCCGCAGCCTCTGATGAAGATCTGGAATGTTTTTACAGCCAACTGCAGGAAACCCTTGATGGCATTCCGAAGAGAGACATCATCATGATAACAGGTGATTTCAACGCAAAAGTTGGAGAAGGCATTCAAAGCGAAGACGAAACCATGGCCTTGGGCCCGCATGGCTTGGGAAGCAGAAACGAAAGAGGTAGTACACTCGTGGATTTCTGTGTAGCAAACAGACTTACTATCACAAACACAATCTTCCAACAACACCCGAGGCGGAAGTACACTTGGATATCACCAAACGGCATCACAAGAAACCAGATTGACTACATCCTCATTAGCAGTAGGTGGAAGTCTTCTATCAAGATAGCAAAAACCCTGCCAGGGGCAGATATAGGTAGTGACCATCAACTTCTGATTGCTGATTTTCGAATCAAGTTGAAGATGACCAAAGGTGCTCCCAAACCCTGCATATTTGATTTGCAGCATCTTGATGACAAATACAGAGTGGAGACCAGAAATCTGTTTCAAGAACTGATGGTTAGAGATGAGGAAACAACTCCTGATGAACTCTGGCTGGACATCAAAAACTCTATTCTCAGCGCAGCCAAAAAACATGTTCCTAAGAAACATAAGAGAAAGACCACATCATGGCTGTCACATGAAACCATCAACTTAGCAGATGAAAGACGCCAATTGAAGGAAGCTGGTCTGCAAGGCAGTAACCTATACAGAAGACTTTCAAGTGAGGTTCAAATGAATTCTAGGAGAGATACAAATAAGCATATCTGACAGCAATGCCAAGAACTTGAGGATCACAGTTTTCACAAAAACAGCAGAGAGCTCTTTAGATGTATAAAAAACATCACCTCAAAAACGACAACTAGATTGGCTATCATCAAGGATGAGCAAGGAAAAGTCTTGACTGAGAGTGACGAAATCAAGGATCGTTGGAAAAACTACTGTGAAAATCTGTATGCGTCCCAAGAAGAGACAAATGGCTCACAGGAGTCTCCCCCACCTCCACTAGGTGAAGATGAGCCTGATATTCTTCTGTCTGAGGTCCAGGAAGCCATCAAGAAGTTAAAAAGTCAAAAGGCACCTGGTCTAGATGATATTCCAAGTGAGCTCCTGAAGCAAGCTGATGATTCTGTAGCAGTTATTATGCAAAAGCTGTGCAATACTGTGTGGAAGTCAAGAGTATGGCCAGAGGATTGGAAGAGATCAGTTTTCCTTACACTTCCAAAGAAAGGGGATGCTAGCGAGTGTAAAAACCATCGTACTATTGCTCTGATACCACATGCAAGCAAAATCCTGCTGCACATCATCAACGAACGTCTCAGACCTCATCTTGAACGTGAACTTCCTGCTGAGCAAGCCGGTTTCCGGAAAGGCCGCGGCACAAGAGATCAGATAGCCAATGTACGTCACATAATGGGAAAATGTTTTGAATTCCAGAGGGAGCTCTTCATGTGCTTCATAGACTACGCTAAGGCCTTTGATTGTGTGAGATATTCCGCATTGTGGACAGCACTGCAAGAAATGGGAATCCCTTACCACCTCGTCCACCTAATTCGCAATCTGTATGATGGTCAAGCTGCCTGTGTGCACACTGAGAAAGGAAATAGTGATTGGTTTGCTCTAGGTAAGGGAGTCCGTCAAGGGTGCATACTTTCACCAGCACTCTTCAACCTTTATGCAGAGTCTATAATGAGACGTGCATTGGATGATTGGCCAGGGGGGCTGTCAGTAGGTGGATACCAAATACACAATCTACGTTATGCCGATGACACCACCCTGTTTGCAACAAATATGGAAGAGATGGCGGAACTCCTGAAGAAAGTCAAGGTGGAGAGTGAGCAGCTTGGCCTACGTCTAAATGTCAGCAAGACCAAGATCATGTCCATAGGCACAGATGGTGTTGGAGAGCCTCTCATAATTGATGGTAATGAGGTGGAATCGGTCTCGAAATTCAACTTCCTTGGATCCCTGATCACCAAAGAGGGTGGTTGCAGCCAAGAGATTAGACACCGTTTAGCAATGGCCAGATCAGCAATGATCAACCTAAGCAAGATCTGGGCTGACAGAGGAATAACCAGAGCAACAAAAACCAGGCTAGTCCAAGCCCTTGTATTTCCAATTGCCATGTATGCATGTGAGACGTGGACCCTAACCAAAGCTGACAAAAACAGAATAGCTGCTTTCGAGATGTGGTGTTGGAGGCGTATGCTTCGTATCGTATGGACAATGAGAAGGACCAATGCCAGTATTATTGAAGAAATAGGGGTGTCTAAACGACTTCTTCATGCTATCAACACCCAAATGCTGAGCTACTTCGGCCATATCTCACGTCACAAGGGTAACAACCTAAGTAAGAGAGGCAGACCTCGTTCCCGGTGGATTGACCAAATAAAATTGATTACTGGACACCCTCTCCGTGATTGTTACTCCTTCGCTGAAAATCGTTATTTGTGGCGTAGTATCTGTAAGGTCACGAGCTGTCAGTCATGACAGGACCGAACCAACCAACCAATATCTTTTGCCATTTTACGCTAAATATTTTCAAATTTGGTCTAATTCTAAATAATTTGGTATGAAAATGCGCCCTTTCGTGCAAAATTTAGCTGTTCTATGCTTAAATTGTGAAATCTGGTCTAGTTTAACCTAATTTTGTAAGAAACTGTGCTTAAAGCGCGCTAAAAAATGCCATTTTATGCTAAAATTGTCATATATTAACTAAATTGATTTTTTTGGGGGGTGGGGTGAGGTGTCACCACTGCATGTAATGCTAGCAATGATTTGGGCGTTAATATCTTACCGTTGTAGTGAATGGAGAAAGAGCGTGGCTTACTTGCCGTCAATACTTTTCCAAATCCATTCTCAGATTTAACTTGATAATAGAAATCTTCTGTGTATTCATCATTCTTCAGGGCACATTTAACATGTTCACCATTGCTGTCGTACTGAACTGTGTTATTACACTCAACGCGTTCACCATTTCTGTCGTACTGTACTGCAGTCATGCTAGTAGTACACTCAACTTGTTCACCATTGCTGTCGTACTGTGCTGTGTTAATACACTCAACATCACTCCAAAGTCTCCTCCTAGACAAAGAAAAGCCTATATAAATTGCATGGAACTTGTTCATAAGGCAAAAACAATTGTTGTGTTGCCCTCAGCGACAGACCAACACTAAAATCTCACAAATAAAATTAGGGTCACAATTTTTTTAATTTTTTTAAAGATTTAAATTTTACCCAAATTGTCAAAATATTACTATTTTCTGCTTTAAATGAATAAAAGTTTGTTTGAATAAATTGACATTTACCAATTTTGTCTTGACATGAACCACGGTCTGTCAGTCGAGTATTTGTCAGCAAAAAAAAGAAATCGAGCGACTGACCCACGACCCGACTTCAAGATTGTTGGCATTTGAGAGCCGCACAACAATTTGTTGTTTTGCCTAATGCGAGAGTGTTATTAAGATATTTCATCAAATTCAAATCCTATGGCAAATTTCGGTCAATTTTTGGTCATAAACACTTTCCACAGAATCCATGCAGCTGTTAGTTTGACCATATCGAAACCTTTTAAAAAAAGATCTTTTCCTACTTTCAAAGTCAATCTCAAGGATTTCTGAACGAAATACTAGGCATATTTGTACTTATTTTAATGCATTTCTCATGGTGATTCCAAATAGGGTGATGAAATTCAATAATGTTGACATTTTTGAAACAATTTTGGACCTGTCGTCTGCAGAGCCTGTCGCGTGGAAAGTGTTAAGGGGACAAATATTTGTTTGTCCAAAGGGTCGGGTCGGTAGGTCGGATTTTCTATTTTTCATAAATCACATTCAAAAGATGTATAATAGTTGCTAAATAAGATGTGAATGTGGATATTTTGCTATTATTAAATCACTTCATAAATGTTTTAAAACAGTTTCGAAGAGAAAAGAACAACAGTTTGTATCGCCCAATATCTACAAAACGCTACTTATTATATTATACATTTTCTTGCTCATGTGTGCTTTCAAAGTAGGCTAATAATAGTTGACCCCCACCCCTCTGGGATCCCATGATGGCAAATCAGTAATCGATCACTATTGTAACGGAACCGAGCTTGCCTCCATAATAATATAAGCAAAGAATCTCCTGTAAGACTACAAATGTGGTAGCGTGTCAGTCTTACCTTTCTTGCCTTGGATTCAGTTAGGATAGTCGATGGTGCATCACTATTTGGACTTTAATTAGGAACTCATGGATCAAATCAAGAGTATAAGGAATTTCAGCTTCCTTATCCGAGCGATTAAACGAACGTCTCCTGAGGGGAATACTATAATGTCTCCGAGACATCAGTCAGCTGAGGGGAAGACTGTATGTCTACCAGCGATTTCATTCACCAAGTAATTCTAATATTATTTGAGTGATGGTTTATGTAGGTAGTGAACCAGGTTATATAGAGTTATATAAGTAGATTATATGCATCTGAGGTAGTTCTGAGACGAGTAATGAGTCATTACAAATGTATACATTTAGAAGTATTATAATTAGCTGTTTTCTTCAGCTCCAATTCAATCGTTATATACATTACATTATATACAAAGTCATAATTCCATATTCAAAGTGTTACTAAATCAGTATAAGATTTTCAATAGTTCTAAATATCGTAAAGGTACATTTTCTGACCACCCTATACGAGTAAACATTACTTTATGCGTCACCCTGTATGTTTACATTACGAGAGCTTGTCTTGAACGATCAGCTGTTTATTATTAAATTCTCAGATGGATATAAACAAGTCATTGGTTTATACGATCTCAATTTCTACACACCAATCTCTCTGAACAAGTTAAACTTTGCTGGTTTGGTTTATTAGAGAGAGTATAAACTCACTGATTATAAATTGAAGGCCTAATAATTATGGAATAATATTTACAACAACATGTTAACACATATAATTTCTGGTACGAGGGCTATGCCAGTTCCCGGCATGACGCCCCGCCCCGTTCATGAATAAACATGTCAAAGTTCCATAACAAGGGACGGTCTTCCCTGGTATGGTACTTCAGTAATGACGTCATCGTCATATTTCAGATTCGGTACTGACAGTGACTACACTTTATTAGTTCAGAAAGTAATCTGCGATGGGCTTGAGAATTTCGCTCCTCCAAGTTATGAGGATGAAATGCGGTTCTACTCCGCCCCGAACTGATTGAAATCCCGAAATGCAGCCCCTTTTATTCCTGCATTTTACGCGCAAATAATTCCTAAAGAAAGCTTCCGCGAAATTACTTGGGACGCGAAAATTCCCACACGTGTGGTTGGCTAGTTTCTAAGTGCTACAACGCGCTCAACACGGCACACGCACCATCTGTCACTCAGAGGTTAGAAACACTCTAACTAAGAAAATACTACCAAATTAAGGATATTTCACGGAACTGCAATTGCACTAATTCTAAATGTCAGAAGAAACTAAGAACATATTTGGAATCAGGAGACATTTATGCATCTTCTCATTATAACAACGAACATGAAATGTAAAAGAGTCGCGACTAATATTTTCGATTTCTTATCGTATAAAAAGAATCACAACTCGCGGCGAATCCAAAATCAACATCGCCAGATCACTGCTCATAGCATCGATATTTCTTAAAATATACAGCCAAAAGGTATGGAATTAGAAAGACATGTACACAATAATTACTAAATACATTCCTGAAACTATGGAATCAATTCACGAAATATTCTCGCGAAACGAGCTCATGACAGGTTTTGCATGAAACTCGATGGGAAAATAAGCTTATTAAAAACATGAAAATGAGCTGCCGTTTCACTATTAGCAATTAGTAATATCCAGGAGTGCTATTAGTTCCTTGTAGCACTCATCCCGGCATCCCCTATAGTCGTCGTCAGAATACTTTAAAGCACTTTTTAAAACCGCCAATGCACGCGATCTAGTTAATTAGCGTGTGGGCGGGGGACATTGATGCATCGCATCAAATTGCTCAAGGTAACGCTGTTCTACAATGCACTTCCGTGTTTACGCTTGTACGCAGTTTTCACAGAAAAAAGTGCTGAAGTATTCTGAAGACGACTATAATACCATACTATCAGTAATACTAATAACTAACCATTCATCTCTCATTTGAAGGGTGTGGTTAGTGGTACCATCACTATCACCAGGGTTGTCCCATTCACAAAATCCTTGATTTGGTAGTCTACTGTAACAGGTGAAGTTTTGTACATTACTGGGCAGCTCTGAAAATAACAATTCAAGGGTTTAAAGTCATATTATGCGATCTTTTCCAAGTGATGTCCTCTATCCTTAATTTTTTACTTTGAAAGCAGACTTTCTTGCAGATTTGCATTTTTTACAGAGCGATACAATTCTCAATTACTTCAAAATCATGGTTTGAATATATGTCCAAATAAACTGTCAAGGTCTGCTCCGTTAACTTATTTTCTTAGTGTTTTTTCGTTCGTTATAGAATTCAATGATTCAACACAGTGTTAATGCAGTTCACAGTGTTTCACGCTACGATTGCAACTGCACAGAATAGTATGGAATGCTTTATGATGAAAATCTAAACAAAAATATGTTGAACAATTCCTCACATCGGAAGCAGATTTCCATTATAATTTAGGAAAGTTCTATGATGGTTACGGTCTTTTTTCACAGAAAATACTGCCAAGATAGAATAATGAGTCCAGGAAGGTCTTTCCTGATTGGTCAAAACTTCATTAGAAGAGAGAGAGAGAGAGATACCCTAGGCAAAAAATAAAAAGTTGACTTGCCCTTTCAGGGTCAAAGTCGGGGTCGGACGGTCTGATTTTTTTTTTTTTGTCGAAATTTTGAAATTTTTGAACATTTACTGCACAAAAACACGTTTAAAGATTTGTTTTTGATTTTTTTATTTGATTTTTTTATTTTTAAACAAGCAGATACTACTCAAAAACACGTTTTCATCTTTCTCTATTGTTATGTGCTTCTTTAAAAATAAAAATAAATCAATTTTTTTTCTTTTTCAAATTTCTTTTTTTGAAAAAAAAAAAAAAAAAAAAAATAGCGACCCTAGATTTCCGAAAATTCGGGTCGGTCGGAAAGGGCAAGTCAACTCTTTTTTGTTTGTTGCCTAATCGTGTATTTCCTCTAAAGCCAAAATTTACTATAAAATGAGGTCTTTGCATGTTTTTTCTCCCCAATTTGAACAAGTAAAATATCAACAGAATTTTGGGAAAGTACCCCTTCCTTTAAAAATTGTTGATTTAAGACACCTTTACACGTACCGCACCCTTCTCAAAAACAGTAGGAAAGAATGAGAACTATTTTTTTCATATTGAGTCCTTCTACACATGCCTCTCTCCTTTGTCTTCTCCCAAACCCTTCATGACCACCACTAGTACTTCTACCACCATCAAAATACAAAACTTACTTCCAACGTTCAAACGAGCATGATCCTCAAGATGTGCATTTCGTCGACCATCTTCTAGAACTAGTGCACATGTGTAATACCCAGCATCCTCCATTGTCACCTGGGCGAAGACAAGTTGTGTCGTACGATTGTTTATTACCTTGGTGCTGTTGACCGGTAGAGGGTTGGAGGCGTCGGATCCCTTGTACCACTGAAGAGATGACGATGACGGTCGGTGGCCACTGACGGTACAGTCAATGGCTACGTTACTTCCTACCACCTTCCAAGATGACACAGGAGATGCCAAAATGGTAGCTGTTGTTAAATACAACAGGGAGGGAATCATTAGGAACAATTTATCAAAAGATGAAGGATATTATTATTAGCAATTTTATGTGACGTACATGCTCAATATGTCAAAGTGATGGCATAATCAAGGCCACAACCAATGATGGACTTCGTTCTAAAAACTGTGATAAAACCAAAATGACAACATCTGAACCCAGTTGGCGCAGAATAACATAACATTGAACACAGTTTTGATAGCAACTTAAAGCAACATTGTGAACTTTATTTGTGGCAATATGCAGTAGATGTTCAGGTATTGCAACAGATTTAGGCATTTTTAAAAGTGATAAGTGTAGATATTAAACCTGGTATTAATATTATCATAATCAATATATCGTATCTATAATGACTTGCTATCCCATCATGCATCAGTACCCATTCTAATATAGCCTCTTACATAGCTGGATCGTATTAAATAGTTGTATGTTTACATCTGAGTTATCGTAGTATCACATTAATCATACATTTACAATAAGGAGTCTATTAATGAGATCAAAGGAGACTAAGAAAGTTAATCTCTGCAAAGATCATTGACATTTGTTATGGAATATGAGTAGATTTCATGATTTTTATACTAATGGGCCCTTCACATGTATCCGTGTGAGCTGGGCGGCCTCTTACCGTGTGAAAAATGGGTGAGGACGGCGGCACACACGGTGGGCAGTTTCCCGTCTGTTGAACACGTTCAGGGGACTTTGCCAGCCACTGAACACTGGAGTTTTGGGCATGCTCAAAACTCCTGGCGGGTGAGTAAAAGCGGCGCGAACGATAAGAGACCGGTATGAACGATGAGAGCCCAATAAGGACGGCGCACCCGTTTCGTGCATGTTCGCAGCCTGGGAGTGATGGACAGTGGTGGTCGTCGACCATCTCAGCGATGGGCTGCGAACGGGCGCATGCTGCCTGGTTAACCGTTCAAGGAACAGACTCTCAGTAAGCATGTTGTACTTTAGATGTTTGGTCATATGAATTCCAGAATGCAAATGAAGTGGCGAGCTTGATCGCTCAGCTTAAAAAGGGCGGTTTGATGACGTAATCAAGACGGTTCGGCTGGTACCCAGGCATTCCGACCGGGTATGGAGGTGGTAAGCACACAGTGAGGATACGTGAGATCGGTAAGCTAGAACTGTTTGAGGCCGGTGAGCCCAGTACCAGGCCGGTGAGAACCTGGTACAGACCCGGTGTAGAACGGTATGGACCGAGGACCCGGTGAGGTATTATGCACCCGGTAAGAATGGTAAGCTAGAAATGCATTTGGACAGTGAGCCCGGTACCAGGCCGGTGAGGACCCGGTATATAACGATATGGACCCGATGACCACCAAAAAAAATCAATGCGCCCTTTGACATTTTTTACTGATTGTTTTGACTCTGTTGTTTTTTCTATTAGATGGTAAGGTGGCCGCCTACCACCGCCTGCTAACAGGCGCGAAACGGGTGCGCCGTCTTTATACCATACTCGAACCAGGCTTTCAGCTCACCATTCGCCGCCTCTTTTACTCACCCGGCAGGAGTTTTGAGAAAGCTCAAAATTCCTGCCAGGCGCAGATAGCCGGTTATATTAAAGGGCGGTTTGATGACATTATTAAGGCGGTTCTCGGCCTGTACCCAGGCGTTTCTGACCAGTGAGGATTTGGTTTGGTCGGGGGGTGTGCCGCTGGAGATTCAAAACCCCTACCCATTTCTAAGGGTGATTTTGGAAAAATCGGTACCCATTTTTAGGGGTTTTGCTTTTGCGAAAATAGACTCATGAAAAAACGACCCACTAGAGCGGCACGTCCCCGTATGCCTTACATATGTACCCCCCCCCCCCACCCCCCCCCCCCCCCCCCCCCCCGGGCCGGTACCAGGCCGATGAAGACCCAGTATAGAACGGTATGAACCCGGTGACAAAAAATATCAATGCGGCCGTTGACATATTTTGCTGATTGTTCACCGTGTTGGACTCTGTTGTTTTTCTATATTAAAGACGGTAAGGCCCTAAGGGGCCACCCAGCTCACATGGATACAATGTGAAAGGCCCAACACTACGAAGAAAACACAAACAAAGCATAGCAAACTGCTACTTCCACAATGACAGATGGATTGCCTGTCCGTTTGATATACCTACCGTTTGTATAATTCGTAAAGTCAATGCGGTCCTCTGCAGCAGTAACTCCTACCAACAGCAGAGTCACCTTCATCAATGCAAAAAAGGACCCTATATCTATCAGATTCATCCTGATCATCTTCCTTGATAAGAGTACAGCAACAGTGATTGGTTCCGAGATGGTCGTCAAACTATGGGTGGCCAAAGGGGTCAAAATGGTATAAAAGTATGAGAAGGTGTCGATATGAGATAAAGCTGTATAAAACTAGAGAAACATACAGGATGAAATGTCTAAATACTATAGAAAGGTAGATATAAAACAAGAGACAGGGGTCTAGAATGGAGAAAGGTGTGTTATTTAGAGAAAGGTATGTGCTTTAAAGAAAGGTGTCTAAAATGGAGAAAGGTCTGTAATAGAGAAAGGGGTCTAAAATGGAGAAAGGTCTGTAATTTAAACAAGGGTCTAAAATGGATAAGGGTCTGTAATTTCAAGCATGGAGAAAGGTGTGTAATTTAGAGAAAGGGGTCTAGAATGGAGAAAGGTGTGTACTTTAGAGACAGGTCTGTAATTTAAGGAAAGGGGTCTAGAATAGAGAAAGGTGTTTAATTTAGAGAAAGGGGTCTACAATGGAGAAAGGTGTATACTTTAAAGAAAGGTGTCTAGAACGGAGAACGGTAGTAGAAATAGAACTTGGATATAAATGTAGAACTTGAATCTCGGAAGGGTCAAATTTAAAGAACGGTCTGTAAGTCGTAGCCTCGGAAGCCGGGTCAAATTTAGAGAACGGTCTTTAATTTAGAGAAAGGTGTGTAACTCAGAGAAAGGGGTAAGGGGTTATGGGTAACTAATACTCCGTTTTCTCATAAATATTCATATCAACTGGCAAAGATAATGAATATTCATATACGCCAACTTTATCTAACGTTTCTATGCCACTACTATCCATCCCTAGCATCCCTAGTATCCCTACTATCCCAAGCATCCCTAGTATCCCAAGCATCCCGACTATCCTAAGCATCCCTACATGTAGCATCCCTCCCCTTCTTAGCATCTCTACTATCTTAGCATCCTATCCCTAGCATCCTTACTTACTATAGTTGATTCGCAGACATTGGCCGATTTACCATTTCAGTCAGACACATGTCAGAGGTAACAGTAACAGAAGCAAAAGAGGGGGAGGCCACTCGAATTTTAATCGTAATATGCATGGATAATTATACCTTGTCATCATCAGTGCCTGTACTATTGTGACGTATTCACCACTATGTAAAGATAAGGTGAACAACTATTATTAAACCTAGTGACTGGGAACTTGCGGAAAAATGATTCTGCAGTGGTGACCTGTTGTCTAATGTTGCATGCAATGTTCTTAATGTTCCTAATGCCAATGCCAGTGGTCACAAATTCATAATGTTCCTAATGAGGGCAGTATTGCCTATGTTCTGTCATTCCCTGGTCATTCTGTTGATATTGATATAATGTCCATCAACAGAGGGCTCCCTTTAGTCCACTGGTAATAATTATTGTGATTGCACCCCGTTAGTGACCACCCCTCCCCCGAGTAAAAAGTGACGAACTGACGACCTCCAAATGGCGAACGAATGTATGACGCTAGCGGGGACGAGTAGGGGCGCCCTCACTTTGCAACTCCATAATACTGACCATGTATGATATTATGGTAACAAGTAGGTAATGCATTTGGGACTAATGAATACCCTGAAACACTGAAAAATAATCAGAAAAAAATGGGATAGAAAGAAGAAAGAGAAAAAGAAAAGAGCATAAAAAAAGTTTTTCTTTTTGCGCCTAACGTTCTAATTCCTTATTAATTTTTATGAGCAATTTGTTCCCTTGAATTAATTGGGCTATTCCGTTTGAATTCCATTACACCCCCTGTCATGGAAGTCATACTTTTCCATGTGGGAGGAGGTGAGGCGAGTCTCAAATGTAATGTTTAATGCATGTACGAACAAAGAATTTCCATACAGACACATTAAACATATATTTCTCCTGAAAGCAAAAAATACCATATTAAAGGTATATTAAGTGATCTTTTCCAGGGGACGCCCTCAATCCTCGAAGAAGAAGAAAAAATTGGAAGCAGATTTTCTTGCAGATTTACTTTTCTGATCATAAATCATAAATATATTCGAAGTAACAGAGCGATATGATTCCTAATTACCTCAAAATCTTAGTTTTAGAGTGAATTTAGAGTAACATTTGAAAAAATAGATTGTACCGCTCGGTACAATCTATTTTCAAAACCATGATTTTGAAGTAATTAGAAATCGTATCGATCTGTAACTTGGAAGATCTTTATGATTTATGATCAAAAATGCAAATCTGCAAGAAAGTCTGCTTCCATATTAAAAATCAATGATAGAGGGCGCTACTTGGAAAAGATCACATAATATGCACAATTGGGTAAAAATACAGCCAGTATGCGT
>CM069441.1:81035533-81089043 GCA_035610835.1 Ophiura sarsii | reverse complement strand
CCCCCTGCCCCCCCCCCCCCCCTCCCCCCCCCCCCCCCCCCCCGAGCTACGCCACTGACCAAATCCCCCCAATAATGACATCGTGTCGGTTGAGATTGGCACTGTCGGTTCATTTGACGAAAGGAATCATGGAATTAGGCCCCGCAAAGTTGATTTTTAGTTTCTCGTCACCCGCCCGGGCTTCATTTTCATGCCCGCGTTTGAATTCATTTTTTGCAATAAAAAACGTCCAAATTTATGCATTTTGTGTGATGAAATTGTCCGATCAATCGTCCGTCGTGAAATGTTTATTAATTTTGACCATATTAGCTTTTCTGTAACTCACATAAATTGACCCAATTTCATTCTTTTGATTGGGTGCAGCGGTGTATAACAATTATACGTCTGACATCCACATTTTGTATACAGGGTGTATAAAAAAAAACGCAACACTTTTTGTCGTGAGCTCTACGATTACGGCAAATCACAAATCACTCTGAAATTTAAATATTCTGGTAGGTCTACTTATTGGCTATCACATATTCAAATTACAGCGATATCGATTATTGATTCGCTGAAATATCAACGATACACGTAGACATTTGCAAAACACGTTTTACATCGTTTATCCTGTATTCCTGATTTTCTTGTCAGGTGAATATTAGGGAGTGTTCATAAATACTTTGGTGGGGGGGCTGGATAATTATAGGGGGGCCCAAAAAGTGTTGATAATCTGCAAAGGGGGGTCAAAAAAGTTTTTGAAAACCCCAACAGAGGGGGGTCAAAAAAGTTTAAAACACTCATTAGTTTCCAACATTTTCTGGGGGCTCCGCCCCCAAACCCCTGCTTTAACATGTATGCACATTATTTACGGAACGTTCATAAATCAATGTAAAAATAGCTTATTTTTTGGAGCGCTACGCGCGCAGATGTCTACGGCCCTATTTTCATGTACTAGCCCCGCTAAAAAGAATGAAGGGCAAATTCATGTCAATAGCAAAAAAATATTTAAAGCCAGGATATATAATTGGAGGGAGCATCCTAATTGGTTTCAAAAACAGAGATCCGTGCATAAATATGTGAAGTTATAGGGGATTAAAGACCATGGCACAAAACCAAAGATACCTGCAATTGAAGTGGGAGTTCTGATTCACTCTAGATTCTACAACCTGCCCTCCTAGATGTGATGCGTCCATCAAAAATAGAATATGATACATGGTCAAAAAAAATCCCATAAAAGATATCATATCAATTGATAACAATGAACAGGGACAAGAAAGTTTTAGGTGCAGGCAGTAATACAGGGGGGGGGGGGGGGGTCAAAAAAGTTTGTATTTGTAGCATGGCAAGAGGGGGGGGGGGGGGTCAAAAAGGTTTGTGGCATGGCGAGAGGGGGGGTCAAAAAAGTGTTCATATACCAAAAATGAAATTATCCAGCCCCCCCACCAAAGTATTTATGAACGGTCCCTTAGCAAGACTCTTTAATAACTCATTGTACTTAAACAATTGGAATCAAACTCATCATTCTGAGAAGAAAATTGATTGAAATGGTCGAATGATTATCAGAATACACGATTCAATGATTTTATGTACCACCTTACTCAAACAAATGAAATTAAGATAAACCATTCCAGACATTAAGGTTACATAGTTATTAAACTGTTAACCCATAACACTAATCGGACAGGCAAAATCCAAGTTTTTAGAACGAACGATGTAAAACGTGTTTTGCACTTCTCTACTTATACCTTTAATATCCCAGCGAATAAATAATCGATATCGTTGTAATTTAACTATGTGATAGCCAATAAGTAGACCTAACAGAATATATAGGTTTTAGAGTGATTTGTGTTTTACTGTAACCGCACAGCTCTCGACAAAAAGTGTTGCGTTCTTTTTGATACACGCTGTATAATAATGAAAGTTGTAAAAATAATGAATAATGAATAATGAAAAAGTTGCCTCGCTAATTTTGAAAACAAATGTTATGGGAAACTAAAAATCAACTTTGCGGGGCCTTATGATGGTCAAAAGTACACATATGATGTCTTCCCAAAATGAAATATTCTTTGGTACAAGCTTGTTTAGAGCCAAAATGTAGCTCAATTGTCCAAAAAATAGCTGTAAAGTCGAAAATTTTCGCGCGCTACGCGCGCATCTCTTGAATAAAAAAATCTTAGGAGCCCTCCCATTTCAAGTCACTGCCCCTTCTTGCCCCCCCAAATAAAAAAGTCTAGTTACGCCAATGAAAATAATTGTTCCAATGGAGTAAAAAAGGTTTCAGTTTGATATCCTGTTTGAATTAAGCAAATTCTGATACTTGTTGAAGAGATGAAGAACATTTTGTGATTTTGGGTTTGAGACTGAGAGGCTTGATATCTCCACTCCCAGCACTATATCTGGGTCTGGGTGGATCCACTAGCCTAAATGAGTACTTGTGGCCAATGAAATACAAGGGGGGTGTCAGAAACATCCATTCAGCATCAAGCAAAAGTTTTGTCTATTGTAAAAACGTTTTTGTAGTGATGGGCGGCGCAACGATAATCGATACCATGTGATTTTTGTAATGGGGGTTTGGTGTGAGGTTGGGTATAGGGAGGGTGTTTGTGATTGGGAAGGGGTTAGTGATGGGGATGGTATTTGTGGTTGGGAGGGGGTTAGTGATGGGGAGGGTGTTTGTGGTTGGGGAGGGGGTTAGTGGTGTGGAGGGGTTGTGGTGGAGGGCAGGGGTTTGTGGTGGCAAATGGAAATGGGATGGCCCTGGGGAGAGGGTTTGTGGTGGGGAAGGTGATATGGTGGCGTGGATGCATGGGCCCCGATCAAGGGGTTGGAAGGGTTTGTGGTGGGGGAGGGGTTTTGTGGTGGGGTAGGGGTTTGTGGTGGGGTAGGGGTTTGTGGTGCGGTTGGGGAGGGGGTTTAGGGTGGGGGGGTTGTGATGGGGTGGGGGAGGGTAGGCCATGGGGTGGGGAGGGTAAACCGTGGGGTGGGTAGGGTGTTTGTGGTGGGAGAGGGGTTTTGTGGTGGGGGCAGTGGCGTAGCGCAGGGGGGGGGGAAATGCCCCCCCCCCCCCCCCCCGACGAAAAAAAGCAATTCAGGCCCCCGCCCCCCACCCCCTCAAAAAAAAGGGGTAAAAAAAAAAGGAAATAGGAAAAATTTGAGAAAAAAGACGGAGGTTATTAGCCAAAGAAGGCAAAATTGTACATGTAGTACATTTACTGTGCAATTTTGTTTGACTGCGATTTTTTTGGGACTGTGCAAATTTTTTTGACCTCATCCCCCCCCCTCCCTCCCCCACCCCCACCCCCCCCCCCCCCCCCCCCACTTACGTGAAATTGACGAGGTAAGTGACTAATTTTTTGGGGGGGGGGCACCCTTTTACGAAAATTTTAGAAATCTTGCCCCCCCCCCCCCTGAAAAAAATCCTAGCTATGCTGGGGGAGGGGTTTTGTGAATGGGAGGGAGGGGGTTTGGGGTGGGGAGGGGTTTGTGGTGGGGATGGGAAGGGGAGGGGGTTCATGGTGGGGATGGGAAGGGGAGGGGGTTTTGAAATCACCAGCTTTGGGGACTTAAAATAGCCGAAAATGAAAGCAAACAGTCGGATAGAAGATGCCATTTTGTGTGTGGAAGCGCTACTTCTGAATAAACTGTAAATACTGGCAAAATGTCCACTTGCCACAAAATGACTGAAATTTCATCATTTTTCTGGCAAAACGCAACCATGTTTTTTTGAAGCGACACAAAATATTTAGGTATTGAGTTAAACAATTGATATGAAGGGTAGAATATGCCATTTTTTGTGTGGAAGCGCTATTTTTGGATTAACTGTAAATACTGGCAAATATGCCCACTTATATAGCGGGCATATTTGCCAGGGCTGGACAATTCGGCCACCTGCTAGGACTTGAGTTATTATAGGCCTATACACCTTTTTCTCATATCGACACCGTGAATATCCGACACCGTCTCATACTTATACTATTTTAGTACCATTTTGACCCCTTCGGCCGATGAATCTGATAGATATGATAGGGTCCTTTTTTGCATTGATGATGGTGACTCTGCTGTTGGTAGGAATTACTGCTGCAGAGGACCGCATTGACTTTACGAATTTGACAAACGGTAGGTACCAAACGGACAGGTAATCCATCTGTCATTGTGGAAGTACCAGTTTGCTTTGTGCAGTTTTCTTTATAGTGTTATGATACTCAGATTTGGTTTGGTCGGGGGTGCGCCGCTGGAGATTCAAAACCCCTACCCATTTCTAAGGGTGATTTTGGAAAAATCGGTACCTACTTTTAGGGGTTTTGCTTCATTTTAGACCAAATTTTCACAAATCATCGGGAAAAAAGACCTAATTTTTGCAAATTTTCGCTAAAAAATAGACCCATGTCTAAGAATTTTTCAGTTGAAAAGCCTACCCATGGCTAAGGATGTCTCATGAAAAAACGACCCACTGGAGCGGCACGTCCCCGTATGCCTTACATACGTGAGTACCCCCCACCGGGGTTATGGGCCCTTCACATTATGTATCCGTGTGAGCTGGGGCTCCTGGCCTTAGGCCTACGCCAGGGCCTTACCAAGTTACCGTCTTATAGAAAAACAACAAATGGCTGCATTTTTTGTTTTTTTGTCACCGGGTTCATACCGTTCTGGTCCTCACTGGTTAGAACGCCTGGGTACCGGGAATCTCTGTATTTGTCACATATATCCGTGTGAGCTGGCCGGCCCCTTACCGTGTGAAAAAATTGGTGCAGAGTGCAGACGGCGGCACACGGTGAGGATACACACGGTGGGCCGTTTCTCGTCCGTTGAACACGTTGCCGGGTACATTGCTGGCCATCTGCGCCTGGCAGGAATTTTGAGCGTTCTCAAAACTCCTGTCGGTTGAGTAAAAGCGGCAGCGAACGGTGAGAGCCCAATTTAAGTACGGTTTCGCGCCCGTTTGCAGGGCGGTGGTGGTAGGCGGCCACTTTACCGTCTAATAGAAAAAACAACAGAGTCCAAACAATCAGTACAAAATGTCAAAGGGCGCATTGATTTTTTTTGTGGTCACCGGGTCCACACCGTTATATACCGGGTCTATTATACCGGGTCTATTATACCGGGTCTATTATACCGGGTCTATTATACCGGGTCTATTATACCGGGTCCTCATCGGCCTGGTACCGGGCTCACCGTCCAAATACATTTCTAGCTTACCGTTCTCACCAGGTGCATAACACCTCCTCACCGGGTCCTCAGTCCATACCGTTCTATACACCGGGTCTGTACCGGGCTCTCACCGGCCTGGTACCGGGCTCACCGGCCTCATACAGTTCTAGCTTACCGTTCTCACTGTGTCCTCACCGTGGGCATACCACCTCCATACCATGTCCTCACCGGTCGGAACGCCTGGGTACCGGCCGAACCGTCTTGATTACGTCATTAAACCACCCTTTTTAAGCTGAGAGATCAAGCTTCATTTGCATTCCGGAATTTGTACGACCAACATCTATGGTTCAACATGCCTGCTGAGAGTCAGTTCCGCGAATGGTTAACCAGGGGGCATGCGCCCGTTAGCAGCCCGTCGCTGAGATGGTCGACATCCACCACCGGCCATCACCGCCCTGCGAACATGCGCGAAACGGGTGCGCCGTTTTGATTGGGCTCTCATCGTTCATACCGGTCTCCCATCGTTTGCCGCCGCTTTTACTCACCCGCCAGGAGTTTTAAGCATGCCCAAAACTCTGGTGGCGTGTTCAACGGACGGGAAACGGCCCACCATGTGTGCCGCCGTTCGTACCCATTTTTCACACGGTATAGAGGCCGCCCAGCTCACACGGGTACATATGAAGGGCCCATTAGTATAAAAATCATTAAAATCTACTCATATTCCATAACAAATGTCAATGATTTTTGCAGAGATTAACTTTCTTAGTCTCCTTTGATCTCATTAATAATTCAGATGTAAACATACAACTATTTAATACGATCCAGCTATGTAAGACGCCATATTGGAATGTGTATTGATGCATGATGGGATAGCAAGTCATAAATTTACGATATATGGATTATGATAATATTAATACCAGGTTTAATATCTACACTTATCACTTTTAAAAATGCCTAAATCTGTTGCAATACCTGAACATCTACTGCATATTGCCATAAATAAAGTTCACAATGTTGCTTTAAGTTGCTATCAAAACTGTGTTCAATGTTATGTTATTCTGCGCCAACTGGGTTCAGATGTTGTCATTTTGGTTTCATCACAGTTTTTAGAACGAAGTCCATCATTGGTTGTGGCCTTGATTAATATGCCATCACTTTTACATATGATTCCCTCCCTGTATTTAACAACAGCTACCATTTTGGCATCTCCTGCGTCATCTACGAAGGTGGTAGGAAGTACCGTGACCCTCAACTGTACCGCCAGTGGTCACCGACCGTCATCGTCATCTCTTCAGTGGTACAAGGGTTCTGATCCCTCCAACCCTCTACCGGTCAACAGCACCAAGGTAATAAACAATCGTACAACACAACTTGTCTTCGCCCAGGTGACAATGGAGGATGCTGGGTATTACACATGTGCACTAGTTCTAGAAGATGGTCAACGAAATGCACATCTTGAGGATCATGCTCGTTTGATCGTTGGAAGTAAGTTTTGTATTTTGATGGTGGTAGAAGTACTAGTGGTGGTCATGAAGGGTTTGGGAGAAGGCAAAGGAGAGAGGCATGTGTAGAAGGATTCGATATGAAAAAAATAGTTCTCATTCCTTCCTACTGTTTTTGAGAAGGGTGCGGTACGTGTAAAGGTGTCTAAAATCAACAATTTTGAAAGGAAGGGGTACTTTCCCAAAATCCTGTTGATATTTTACTTGTTCAAATTGGGGAGAAAAAACATGCAAAGTCCTCATTTTATAGTAAATTTTGGCTTTAGAGGAAATACACGAGTAGGGTATCTCTCTCTCTTCTAATGAAGTTTGACCTATCAGGAAAGACCTTCCTGGACTCATTAAGGCCAAATTAATTAAATAGTTTGTCTCAAAGCTCTCCCAAAGTTGAAAACCTAATGCGGAATGCGGTTTTTTTTCTTGGTTTTTTTATAATTTCAGTTTCTTATTTCTCCAGTCTGCAGGATGTCAAGAGTCAAATACGCTATTGTGTATACGAGACCAGGCTTTCCGACACCAAGATCATCTTAAACCATCAGACAAATGAAGATATGAAATGGCAGACAAATAAAAGTAGAGAATTTAACTTTGTGTTTGTTTTCATTTATTAACAGAAAAAAAAAGAGAAAAAAAAGAAAGAAAAAAGTGAAAAAACCCCCAAAACCCCCCAATAACGCGGGCGATTTTACTAACGCGGGAGCTTTGAGACGAACTATTTAATTAGTTTGGCCTTTAAAATCTATCTTGCCTGTATTTTCTGTGAAAAAAGACTGTAACCATCACAGAACTTTACTCAATTATAATGGAAATCTGCTTCCAATGTAAGGAATTGTTCAACATATTTGTTTAGATTTTCATCATAAAGTATTCCATACTATTCTGTGCAGTCGCAATCATAGCAGGAAACACTGTGAACATGTTGAACTGCGTTAACACGGTGTTGAATCATGGAATTCTATAACGAACAAAAAAAACCTTTGAAAATAAGTAAACGGAGCAGACCCTGACAGTTTATTTCGACATATTTAAACCATGATTTTGAAGTAATTGAGAATTGTATCACTCTGTAAAAAATGCAAATCTGCAAGAAAGCCTGCTTTCAAAGTAAAAATTAAAGATAGAGGACGCCACTTGGAAAAGGTCACATAATATGACTTCAAACTCTTGAATTTTTATTTTCAGAGCTGCCCAGTCATGTACAAAACTTCACCTGTTACAGTAGACTATCAAATCAAGGATTTTGTGAATGGGATAACCCTGGTGATAGTGATGGTACCACTAACCACACCCTTCAGATGATAGATGAATGGTTAGTTTGTTGTAATATTAGTATATTGATAGTGATAGTATGGTAGGAGGGATGAGTGCTACAAGGAACTAATAGCACGCCTGGATCAACTATTATTAGCATACTTTAAAGGTAGATGACCCGATCACATTTTCGTAACACAGAATTATTTCAAACATACGGAGATTTTCATATCACATGAAAGCTCGTATTTTTCTCATCATCATACTGAAATTTGACGGCCTAAATCGGTATAATTACGGAGAAATCGATGAAATAACGTCGAATTACCACGAATGGTGTTAACCACCGATATAGTTTGTGTACTACTCAATGGGTACAGTTCACAGCATCTTGTGCGTCTAAAATAAAAACCATTAGAGCTATGCAACTCAAACTTTGGAACACAACTTTTTTAAGGATGACCTTTCATGTAGAATAGAAAACTTCAAGTTGAAAATCGGAACATCTACCTAAAGTTAAAAGCACACATGAGCAAGAAATATATAATATAATAAGTACATGTTTTTTAGATAGTGGGTGTTACAAACTGTTCTCTTCGAAACTGTTTTAAAACATGAATGGAGTGATTTAATAGTAAAATATTCCCATTCACATCTTATTTAGCATGTTTAGCAAGTAGCAACTATTATACATCTTATGTATGTAATTTATAATAAATTAAAAAAATAGAAAATCTGACCTCCCAACCCTACCCTTTGGAGGTGATCTATGGACAAACAAATATTTCCCCCCTTATATTAACACTTTCCACGCGGCAGGCGTCTGCAGACGACAGTTCCAAAATTCACAAAAATGTCAACATTATTGAATTTCATCACCCTATTTGGAATCACCATGAGAAATGCATTAAAATAAGTACAAATATGCCTAGTATTTGGTTCAGTAATCCTTGAGATTGACTTTGTGGAAAGTATAGTTAGGTATACTCATTTAGCCAAAGCTCATGTGAAAAAGTATGGGCGGCATAGTCTGTTTTTAGTCGTAATATAATTACCCAAATTGTGCAATATGTATTGATGTATGGTTGAATATTATATGAGCTCCTCGCTTCTTAAATTTACATTAAACCTCTCGAAATTTGCCGTAGGGTTTGAATTTAATGAAATATCTTAACGCTCTCGCATTAGGCAAAACAACAAATTGTTGTGTGGCTCTGAAATGCCAACAAATTTGAAGTCGGGACACAGGTCGGTCGCTCTATTTTCCTTTTTTTGCTGACAAATATTACTGATAGACCGTGGTTCATTTCAAGACAAAATGGTTAAATGTCAATTTAATTCAAACAAACTTATTCATTTCAAGCAGAAAATAGTAATATTTTGACAATTCGGGTAAAATTTAAATCTTAAAAAAAAAGGAAAGGGCAACCCTAATTTGTGAGATTTTAGTGTCGGTCGCTGAGGGCAACACAACAATTGTTTTTGCCTTATTTGCCTTTTAACATGTTATATCATCTGGTGTGCACAGTGTAGGGCTCAGTGATCACTCATTAACATATGTTGTAAGGAAATGTAATCAACTTAAACTTCCTCCAAGAGTTGTTAAATCTATATGGTTTAAAAACTTCAATGAACTTGAATGTATTAATACTATCAAGAATATTAATTCAGATAATATGTGATGCGATCTGTGAAAACCCGCCACATGGTGGCATTTTTCATATTGGAGATGTTTAAATTATAAGAAAGCTAAAACCATGCTGATTACAGAACTGTTTCGATCATTTTTCTACGATCACTACAAAAAAAGTTACGAGTGAATGATGATTGTGATGTCATAAAAAGCTACAAAACAAGAAATCATGAAAACAGGCCAAAAAAGATACATAATTCAATAGAATAACGTTATAAGGTAACTTAAGGTTAATAATAAAAGTAACTTAAGTAAGTTTTTGAAGGTGAAATTTCATGAAAGATGATGACACAAAGTATTGGAAACTAATTTTCTTTAATAAAATCTAAAAAATAAAAAAAAGTTTGTTTATTTTTTATATTTTTTAAATTTTAAATTTTACCCATAATCCCTAGTTCACATTTTGCGACATCCGACGGGTTTTCACAGATCGCATCACATATATGCTCTAATAAATGTGTTAATGATGCACTTCACCAATGGCATGCACGCATTTAAAGACTTCACCAATGGCATGCACCATTTAAAGAGAAAGAATTAAAGGTTGTCTACCTGAGTGGATTAATGGGGACTTTTTAAAACTGAGTAAAGACAGGGATTACCATTTTGCAATGGCACATAAAACTAATAATCAAGAAGATTGGAATAAAGCTTAATCACAAAGGAATAAAGTAAACAATATGAGATATTTTTTTGAAAAAGAACTATTGTAATGACGCCATAACCAGTAATATGCATGATAGTAAATAGTTATGGAAAACAATTAAGAAAATTGTACCTAACAAAAAAAATCAATTGTGCCTTCTTCAATTTCTAACAAAGAGGGTAAATGTTCGGACAATATAATAGTAAAGATGTGGCAGATGAATTTAATAAGTATTTTACTTCAATTGGTATAAACGTGGCAGTAAATTCAATGAGCATAATAATGTAAAATGTCCTTGTAATAGTGCATGTTTAAGTGACTACTGTATTGGTATTGACAATAATTTTAAATTTTGTATAATTTCAGCTGAATTTGTCTTTAAACATATAAATAACATGCAAAATAGTAAATCACCAGGACTAGATCAGTTCAATGTCAGGTTGTTGAAATTGGCTGGGCTCTTCATTTCAAATTGCCTTGCTCATATCAGCAACCTGTCCCTGAATGAATCTACTTTCCCTAATTGGAAGAAAGTTCAGGTAACACCAATATTCAAATCAGGTGACAAAACAGAGGTAGGTAACTATAAGCCCATCTCAGTATTACCATTTGTTTCTAAAATCATTGAAAGGGCTGTTCATGATCAATTATATGTTTACCTAACAAAAGCAGGTTTACTTTTAAATGCTCAATCTGGTTTTCGGCCTAATCATTCCACTTCTACAACTCTTCTTGATGTACAAGATTTCATTTTGAAAAATACAGGTAATGGATATGCTACTGGTGTAATATTTATTGATTTAAAAAAAGCATTTGACTCTGTAAATCATAAAATTCTTCTTAGGAAACTTAAGCAATATGGTATTGACAATAATGAACTCTTATGGTTTGAGTCATATTTAAGCAACAGGTTACAGACTGTCAATGTAAGTTCAAGTTTATCTGATTTCAAACCTATTAACATAGGAATTCCTCAGGGGTCTATCTTAGGCCCATTACTCTTCATGATTTTTGTTAAAGGTAGATGTTCCGATTTTCAACTTGAAGTTTTCTATTCGACATGAAAGGTCATCCTCAAAAAAGTCGTATTCCAAAGTTTGAGTTGCATAACTCTAATGGTTCTTATTTTAGATGCACAAGATGCCGTGAAATATGCCCATTAAAGATGCATTCCAACGCTCACAGGATTTCTGGAAGGACTCCCAATTCTGTCTAGGGCCCTCTATAGGCCATTATATAGCCTAATATAAGGTTTATGTTTGGTACGCCACATGTAATGTAAACCTACACATTACAAGGACAAACTGTGTAATAAGAAACGAGATTGTGTGAACCACCAGCAATAGTTTCCCAGTTACTATAGCTACATGTCAATCAAAACCTTTAGCCAATGACAAACTCAACCATGATTTAAAACTTGTGATAGACACATCATGATTTGTATATTGGTGCACTGTCTTTGGTTGGTGTTTGTAATACCAGGGCCAGACACACACACAGCAGGTGGAACTAGTGCTAACTTCCCTGTCTGTAATTTCATAAGGGTAATTTTCAGATAAGACCTAATTATACTCCCATAAATTCATGATTTCAAACATTGACCCTATAGAGTCCAAACTATGTTCATGGGTTGGGTAATTTTTACATGAAATAAATGTATAGGTACTGGATGTACTGGGATAGGTACGCGAAAATTCATACAATTTTATATCTGAACTACAATTGCTTGGTAGTATTCGTTGGGAGTATAGAGGTTTTGTTAGTGGTGGTTTCCACCATCTGTGATTGCAGCCTATCTGACCTATTTATATATAATTACATACATTTCCATTGTAGGCCTATATATCATTTGGTAAAAGTTCCATTGAATTTTAAATATATAATAACATTGCAAAAACAATCATCTGCCTATTTGTATAACATAACATTTAAATTGCATTTTGAACACTTATTTATTCAATTCGAAAATTTGTTGCAACATAAATTCTTTCAAATTATTATTGCGTGTATTGGGTGTCTAAGAAATTTGCCTTTATATCAACAGCATTATTTCAAGGTCTAACACAGTAAACTGTCACTACATGCACTATCAGACTATCAAACCACAACAGACTTGAAACCATAAACAGTAAATCGGCTATGCTGAAACCACATGTTTGCAACATTCAGAAATAAATAATTTGATGGTGGTTATTTTATGGGCGTGATTTTTTCATACATTGTCACGTTCAAGTCATATTTGATTTCTGTTTCATCATTTTTAATTAAATTCCTCATTTTCGCTTCCTTGAACGAATAAATATATGTAGTACCTTGTCATGTTCAATATTCATGTGTTAGGCCTAACTTTCTATTTAACTTTCATTTCATTTCTGGTATTAACTTTCTTGCCCGGTTTATTCTAGGCCCAGTAAAAAAATAAACATGTTTCCTGTCCCCGCCCGCGGGTAATATTAAAGGAACTCCCCGCCCGCCTCCATTTTAGCCGCCACCTCCTTTTTTTTACTATTTTAATTTTTTTAATTTTCAGAACTTGGTCACCTAAATAGCTTTAAAGTTCCCCCCTCAAAATTTTAAGTGTTTTACAGTAGGCCTATATCTGACCATGGATGTACATGTACCTGACCCCTTGAGTGAGCCATATCATGCCCAATTATCTTGGTGTGTTGAAATAATTTAGAAATACTTTCATCAATTCGAAAAACATTTTCATTTTAAACAACGATCAAGACACACGGTTTTAAATTATTTTCAACATTTCAAAAATACTTTAATTCAATAAATAATCATTAAATGGGGGGAGAGAAGTGTTTACTGTAACATACTTAAACACTAGAAAGATTTGTCAATGTTTGTATATATTTATTTCATATTTATTTCATTTTTGTTTTATTTTCTATATTGAGTTTAAAAATATATAACTGTTGTTAATATGTATGTTATGTTAAATAGCATTCAAAACCTATTTGTCATTTTATCCATTCATTAATAAATGAAACATCTTTCTTTACCAGATCACAGACAGGCATACAAACAACAATTATAATTTTGATGACCCAAATTGAAGAGAAAAAGAAAAATTGCAAACAGTTAGTAGGGAGCGTTCATAAATACTTTGGTGTGGGGGTGGGGAGCTGGATAATGATAGGGGGCCCAAAAAGTGTTGATACTCTGCAAAGGGGGGGGGGGGTCAAAAAAGGTTTTTAGAACCCCAATAGAGGGGGGGTCAAAAAAGTTTAAAACACTTATTAGTTTCCAAAATTTTCTGGGGCTTCGTCCCCAACCCCTGCTTTACCTGTAATGCACATTATTTACGGAAAGTTCATAAATCAATGTAAAAATAGCTAATTGTTTTGGCGCACTACGCGCGTAGATGTCTATGGGCCCTTTTTATGTACTACAATGTAACCCAGCTAAAAAAGAATGAAGGGCAAATTCATGTCAAAAGCAAAAACATATTTAAAGACAGGATATATAATTGGAGGGAGCATCATAATTGGACTAATTGGTTTCAAAAACAGAGATCCGTGCATAAATATGTGAAGTTATTCAGGGGATTAAAGACCATGGCACTAAACCCAAGATACCTGCAATTGAAGTGGGAGTTCTGATTCACTCTAGATTCTACAACCTGCCCTCCTGTGATGCGTCCATCAAAAATAGAATATGATACATGGTCACAAATAAATCCCATAAAAGATATCATTTATGTTCTTGATAACAATGAACGGCAGACAAGAAAGTTTCAGGTGCAGGCAGTAATACAGGGGTGGGGGTGGGGGGGGGGGGGGGGGGTCAACAAAGTTTGTGGCATGAACGGTCCCTTACAAATCTTTACAGTGTTACCGTATATTATTTTACAGGCAACACGTCTATTGCCACAAATAATTAACAAAATGTACTGAATTTAGATGTGGTTATTTGTTTCTCTGGACAGTATAATGGAGAATTACTGTTTAGAAGTGTCCCCGACACATTTGGTCACTTTCGACTTGTCGGCCATCTTGGAAAAAAATAGCAACAAATTGGAAAATAGTAAATAGCAAGACCCTCCCTCCTTTTTTTAAAAAGTCCGGACGGGAAACATGTTTTTTTTTTACTATGCCCTACATGAACAATGAAGTAACAGTAGCATAAGGCTATAAATACTGGAGAGCAAAGGCCAACAAAAGAAAAAGTTGTTCGATTGTCCTCATCCGACCGACCCTATTTAATATTTTGAAAACTTAGAAACACTTTTTTCTCTTCTCTTCTCTTCTCTTACAAATGAATACCGACCCTTTTTTGGAAATTCCAGATTTTTTTGTTGCCTTCAAGAATTTTGCTTCCTGGAAATATGCTAAACATTTGTTCTCTTCATGGTTTCTTTTGGTCTTTTAAACTGTTTTGAAAGTGATGAAATAACCCATTCATATTATGCAGTAACTATTCCAGAGTCATGGATTTTCATGACAAACTGTTCAAAGTTAGAGACTATGATAGGGTTAGAAGGTGCGGGATTGTAAAGCGTAGAGTTCATAATCCTTGATATTTAGCGCTAATTTGCATCATTTGCGTTTATATCACTAATAACGATATGAAGTAAGATTTAATCAGATGGGTTTAGCTTTTTAGCACATTAGCGTGTGGAGTTAGCTACTTTCGGCCCGTCTTCTTCACCATGTTCACGGTCGTCTGCCGACATCAGCGACTGATATCAGTTCTAGTTCATAGATATGACTCGGGATCCACACCTACCTAGTTGAATTTCGACCCGCCCAAGTCTCTACATCAAACTGTAACACACTCTAGGGTCACCTGAGGTCGTTTTTGGAGATTGAAACATTTTCGACCAAATATTCGAAACATAAGCATAGACATCAAATTGAGCAGAATTTCGACCTAACCCAATTTTCTACACTTTACTATTTACAGCGCTAGCACAAGATCAAAGTGTTAGTATGACTTATAGCACGAGGCAGCGTAGTAGCACGAGGCAGCGTAGTAGCACGAGGCAGCGTAGCTGCCGAGTGCTATAAGGAATTAATAGCACTCATCGACAGTGACTATTTTAGTGATGATTTATGTGGCAGAGCTCTACCCTACACACCAGATACACACCACTTTCACAGTAGGACACCTCTCACTCACCCAGACTTAGACAATCATCTTCTAAACCATGACTATAAACACACACACACCATTGGGTAATAATTAATTAATCAGGTTAGGTTATTTACGATGTCAAATTTACAGCATTCTGAAGCTGTACAATAAGTGAAATTTGTGGAATTCTGGATTGGCTGTGTATGTGCTATTATAATATTTATAGTGCTAGACTTGCTAATTAAGCTCAACTAGCGATATAAATAAGCATTCATCGTGCGACTCCCAGACTTGGTAATGGTTCATGTTGACAAATTGCACTTTTACAGCGCTAGGAAATAGGAATAGAGAATCGCGCTAATTGTGCTATACTAATCAACGAAAATTAGCATGTTTTGTGCCAGACTGCTGTTCATCTTTGAACAATTTTAGCGCTAATTTACATTAATCTTACCCACTATTTGGATGCAATTAACGATATAAGCAACATTGCGCTGTTTTGCTAAGCATAGATCCTTCTAAAGCCAATGTCGCACCTTGATGGGGGGGGGGGGGGGGGGGGGGCATTGTGTGAGGTATGACAATTTCACCTTTTTGACAAAATGTAATGTTAATATTGTATTTATGGCTGTTCAAATGATAAATGATTAATGATTTTTCATTTTCATTTTATTTCAAAGGTAAAAGAAGTTTGTCACCCTTGAGTGACCCCAACACCATGCTTTGTTTGTATTTGACATGTGTTTAGGGACTTGTGAATGAAGTTATTGGTTGAATAGCAGTTTGCTTATTTGATTTTCACATTTGGGATGGAATTGGTGATTTTGTTTCTTCTGAAATGGGATAGTCTTTTACCTTTTAATCACAGAATAAATGTGAAGGGTGATATAATATTGGATCCAAAACATAATAGTGATAACATTGAATGATTTACGCCCAAATTGTATGGATCTCGCTATGAGTTTTAAAATATTGGCCGAACAATATTTAAAAACACTCATAGCTCGACCAATACATAATTAGGGACGCACCATTATATACTCAGGGGGGCGGGTGAAATTTTTCTAAAAACTACTTTGCCCACTGCACTATCCAGGAAAAACAACAACTTTGCCCACCAACCAGGAAGAAGAAAAAAGTTTGACCCACTGCTGAGTAAAAAACACAAAAACACTGTCTCACCCAACTCAATGTAAAGAAAAACATTAAAACTTAAAAAACACCCTTTGCCGTCTATTACCCCTCCCAGTGGCATAACTAGACTTTTTCATTGGGGGGGGGGGGCAAGAAGGGGCAGTGACTTGAAATGTGGGGGGGCTCCTAAGATTTTTTGAGTCAAGAGATGCGCGAGTTGTTCGACTTTACAGCTATTTTTTGGACAATTGAGCTACATTTTGGCTCTAAACAAGCTTGTACCAAAGAATATTTCATTTTGGGAAGACGATTTTTTTTTCATATGTGTACTTTTGACCACCATAATTCCATGATTCCTTTCGTCAAATGAACCGACAGTGCCAATTTCAACCGACACGATGTCATTATTGGGGGGGGGATTTGGTGTGTACTTTGTTTGTAAATTTCATTTACAGCCGTACTTGATTTCATTTGGGGGCAAGCGGGGGGGGGGGGGGGGGCAAGGGTTCCAAATGGGGGGAGGGCTCCTGCCCAACCCCCCCCCCCCCCACTGGTTACGCCACTGAACCCCTCCCCCAAAAAATCCTTGCCAAAACGTCGCCCAACTGTTGGTGGCAACAAACAAATTCCGCCCGACCCCAACTTCCATGCCCCCCCGCCCCCTTAAAAATCAAATGGTGCATCCCTATCTATGGGCTCGATCTATATAATTTGATATCATACTTTTCTGATAGACATTTTTCTCATTTCCAAAAGCTTGAAATCATTTTAATCTCAAGTACAATCAATAGTGGACTCAAATATTTGCTTCAAAAAGGGACAATGTTTTCCAATCTTGTAAAAATACTCAACCCCAACGTCAACCCAGCTTTACTAACCTTTTAAAAAAATTAAATTAAAATGAAAAATAGTATTAACCATAAACCAAAAATGAAACAAAAGCGTAAGTAAGAGAATTGTGTGTTTCTTTCAAAGACTTTAGAAAAATGCCTTGGTTTCTTTCAAACAAGTCTAAAACTAACTTTGTTCTGAATAGTGATACATGTCGTCGATGTAGTCACTTTTAAAACATAGCAGTGGTATTTGACTATCTGTGTATAGCCAGATAAAAACTGCTGGGGTGAAACCACATGGTACTGTAAAATAGTTTAATTTCACGGTAACTTAATTTTGCGAATTAGCATTTAGTCAACTTGTTGAGGCAATTTAATTTCACTAATTTGTATCATCTTCCTCAATAACCATTATAAATAATGTAATTGGCAGCAATTTAATTTGGCGAATTGGATCTCCTGGCGAAATTTGCAAAAATGTAATTTCTAGCGAACTTAAGTTGTTTTACAGTATTGGTAATCAGCCTTGGGGGCAGGGAATGTTATCATATCACTATTTAATAATATTTAGCCTTGTAATGGTGTATGGACTTTACAGTTCTGTGATGGTATCATTGTTTCTGGTTTCTGTGATACAAACAAATGTGAATTTTTAAGCCTATATATAATACATAGCATGTATATTATGTATTATGAATTTATATTATGGACTATAATTGGGGATGATATGAACACATGACGGATCGTAATTGAATCTTTATGTTGCTGGATAGCTAGAAGTGTAAACTCATGATCGATATGCATAAACTTGTAGTTTAAAATTAAACTAAATTTATCTTCAATCCAAACCCAAATTAATTTAATCATGATTTTAATAGCCCATAATAGCAGTATTTTTAGCTAGCTCAATTATTATGTAAATTGTACACACAAATCTGATCTGAGATGTGTATTTTAAACATGAAAGGTGGTGAGAGAGAGGAAATCCCAATCTTTATATTCATTATGTAAGCTTCAAATTCAAAAGTATTTCCTGTGGTTGCACATGAACACTAATGCCTATGGCTATACAGTTACTGTAGTGGTCATAGCAAAAGGTAAATAATTGGCTCCACCCACATACTCAGTTGCTATACTTATACAGCAGCTAGGCATACATAGTACCCAGTGTGGTGATTGTGGGACCGCCTACTGCAGGGCATTGAAGGGCGCCGCTTACGGCTGGTATGTTCTTTTGTGCTCCCTGCATGTCTTACAATAAACAGGGGATGGGGTGACCTTTCCACAGCCATAGGACAGTGCCTTTAAGTTGTACACAAACTATATTGGTGGTTAACCACTTTTCGCGGTAATTCAATGTTATTTCACCGATTTCTTCGTAATCATACTGATTTGGACCGTCAAATTTCAGTATGTTAATCAGAAAAATATGATCTTTCACAAGCCTCCAATTAAGCAGGCGCCGGGCGCTTTTTACCCCCTGGTCCCCGAGTTTTGGCGCCTGGTATTTCCTAAAAATACATACCTAAGCGCCGGCAAATTTTCGTACCCGACGCCCGGTCATTTGCCTATATTTTTAAAGGACTAGAAGTGAAGATTGTTCATTGCTTGAGCTCAATCAAAAATACCTAAAAGCTAACCAAATCGCTTGAATACAACTAGTATTAAACTAGCGCGTGTCCGTACGGACTAAGCGTTTTTAAACAAATAAACAAACCCGAGATTTTGCTATTAGTATTAGAAATCAAAAACCGAGAAATCGCGCGAAAATAAACCAAATGCTGTTCACTCAGCTCACGCAATAGTAAAAATGTCATGACTGAAAAACCACCCCAAAATATCGCTCCTTGAATTATATTTTAAAAGTAAAGCTTACTTTTTAGTCCGATTTTCTTACCTACATCACAGCATATTAATTATGCAAGTTATTCAGGATCAAGAGGTTTCATGATGTTCATTATATTCCAATTAAGAGCTGCCGTAATTCAGCTTTTTTTTATGTCAAAGATTTTTTCTCTTCCGAAATTCCGACTCAGGACGCCAGCAGTGTTGCAATTCGCACATGGTTTTGAACATTTTGGGACCAGCCAATTTTATGCGATACATCAGATACAAAAAAGATACCGGGAATACAGTGTTACGTCAGAATTAATGAACTTCGAACTTTTTGCTACGATGGGTCAACAACAACATCGCTCTTGTTTACATTTAGAAAAGGGATTCCCCAGCTCTCAAAATACACCGGCGGCGGCGCAGTCGCCAAAACTAATATTTAATATTAAACAATTCGCATGCTTTTTTTTATTTTCCATATCTTTCATCTTTATTCATTCATTGAAGGTTCTCAGTTTTTTATTGTGGATTAAATACCTGTTTTAAATGGTTAATTAATTAGTGTATTCCAGACCCTGTCGCTATTGTGAAGTAAGCATTCTAACATGTAATATATTAATATTGGGGAGCGCATGTTTAGGGAATCCCCAGCATGAGTAATTGACCACAAAAGTAATGGGTTGCCTAGTTTGATAACCCAATGTTATTTACATAATGAACCATATTTGGTAAATGAACACACATGTTTATTCATTCATAAAAAGCAAGTGAATTCCCTGCTGACGTCATGGGTGGGGTAACATGGTCCAGGGGGGGGGGGGGGGGGGGGGGGGGGGCTGGTAGATGGGCAATCCTTTCCTTTCCAATTTTTTTTATATCTCTAATCAACTATACTTTCAGGGTGTATCAATTATGTGGTAACATACTTAAGGGTAAGGGATATATTTGGATTTAAAGTTTCTTTTTTCAATTGAAAGACAATGTTAAAGGAAATGTTTAAATGCTCGTAACTTGTTTAATATAAACATTTATTTTAAGCTGCAGAAAAAAAATCAATATATTAGCATTTTGATGCTTTTTGAAAATGGCTCCTGGTTCTATTGAAATGGCTCCTGGTTCACTAGAAAATTAGAGGACCAGGAGCCACTTTTTCCAAATATGTGGCTCCTGGTCCAGACTCGCTTAATTGGAGGCTTGATCTTTCATATGATATGAAAATCTCCAATGTTTGAGAAAAATCTGTGTTATGAAAATGTGATCGGGTCATCTACCTTTAATTGTTTACCTGAAGCTGTAGATGGATGTAAGACTGTAATGTATGCCGATGATACTTCATTAATGTATAAAGCTAAAAATGTGAGTGATCTCCAAATTCAATTAGAATCATGCTTAAATAAAGTAGCTGACTGGTTGCAAATAAACTTACTTTAAATGTTGATAAGACTAAGTTCATGATATTTGGTACTAATAAAATGCATGAGAGGTTCCAAGATGTTACGTTAAACTAACTTACAATAATTTAAATATTGAAAGAGTAGAAGAATTTAAGTACCTGTGTGTAAAGTTAGACAGCAACCTGTCTTGGTCGGCTCATGTTGATTATTCATGTAAAAATGTCAGTAAATGAACTGGTATCATCAAACGTATGAAACATTTTCTTCCATATCAGACTATTTTAATGTTATCAAATGCTCTTGTTATTCCTCACTTTGATTATGGAAGCACTGTTTGGTCAATTTTTTCTGCTGAGTTTCATAACAAATTACAGGTTCTTCAGAATAACTTAGCTAGGATAATTCTATCAGCTGATATTAGAACACCAACAAATGATATGATGGATATACTTAAATGGGTAAAACTTGATAAAAGATGGCATAATCACCTACCTCTTATTGTTTTTAAATGTTTGAGAAATTTAAGTCCATCATACAGGGTGAGTCAAAAAAAAGTTTACTCAACTTCAGCGATTTTTTTTAGAACAAAGTATTCATTTGTTTTCAAAACAATTTAATACGGTATAAAGACAAATTAATTAGCTTTGATATGAAATTTATCTGGTTTAGATTGGTTGAGGGAAACTTATTTTACGCTGTTTTGAATGAAAGTGACCAATTTAACGTCCGAACACGCTTCCAGATCTTGACCATTATATTTCATAAGATACGACCAATACAAAATTACAATACCGACAGCGAAAGGATCAATTCCTTTGTTATGAAATGATTAAAGTGTGGTAATTGTGTCATAAATAGGCCTTAAAGCTGTCTATTGTCCCTCAGTGCAACCATCCTAAGCACACTCTCAAAGATCAGGAGAAAGACCAAACAAGATGCTGGATTATCAAGTGGGTTTCTATTCATTAATACATTTTACATGTAGAGAGAGAAAGAGAGGGATAGACTATTACTTACTAGGTGGACATTGACAATTTTTGATTGGTTCAAGGATAATGGTTACTTAATTGGACATATTTACGAAAAATAAGTGCAATATTATGTTTATTGATTTTATCAAAATACTATATCGTTTATTATTCACATTATCAGATTTTTATTCAATATCCTCACATTATCAGATAGTTACTGGTGACAATTTTTATTCAATATCCTCATCTAGTTTTATCATGTTTATGAATATCCCTTGCGGACTATTTAATCCTTGCAATTATCCATATTTCATGTTTTAATCTATTAGGAGACAATTTTGAACAAGTCTATTGTCTACTTAATTCTTTTAATAAACAAGATGTGTACTGCTTTACATCATAATCCTAGTAAACATTATTAAGCTCGTTAGCTTGAAATTAAAAACCGTGTTTTTTGTGAAAAAACAGCTCCTGTACAGAAATAGTCATATTTACTTAACGGTATCATCAAATAGCGTGAGTTTTTTCCAGATGATAGCAAAGAAATGGCGCAATCATTTAAAGTTTTGGTTGCCTTGATTTTGTGGTCAAAAATATTTTTTTAGATTTTTTCAATTAGGGTTAACTTTTTTTTGACTCACCCTGTACATATCTGCCCAATTTGAACTTGTTCATAACAGCCATTTACATCTTACAAGAAATCATACCAGTAATACATTGGCTGTGCCAAAATTTAAATCCAATTCAGGCTTGCGCACATTTCACGTTAGGGCAGCATATGCCTGGAATAGCCTACCATCAGTAGTCAGAATTGAACTGGAGAACATGACTGTGCATCAATTCAAGTCTAAGATTAAGGAACTTTAATTATGTGCAAAGTACTTCTTAATTATATCATTTTGCTATTTATGTTTGATTCGTGTATATATAGGGGAGAGCAGGGAGTGTTCGCCCCATTTTCACTTGAGGAGGTCTAGAGACGCCAATTTAAAAAATTGAATGGACCTATAATTGATATCATGTGAAAGATTGATATCTTGGCTACATACGACCATGATCTCAGTACTCTAGGCCTTACTGTAAAGGCAAGAGTAAATGATAAAGACAATTGTCTCAAAAGGGCGAACTTGCCCGACACCGGGGTAGGTTCGCCTATAGGCTGGGCAAGTTCGCCCTAGGCTCAGAATTAGGCTACACAAAGTACCATAAAACAATAGATTCATTATTCTTCATTATTTTATTCCAAAATAAAATGTAGGGGTCCAAAATATAGGGGTTGGGCACTTTTGCGGAACATACTCGTTCAGAATTTAAAGTAATAAGAAATACCACATTTTGAAATATTCTCCTTTAATATTAGTGATACTCCTCCATTCCTGATAACTATTTTTATAATTACAATTTTCCTGTAAGAGGAAAATTACAATTTTGAAATTATGCAAAATCATGACTATATAAATTCCTATTGGCAAACCTGCCCCATCATCATAGGGCGTATGTGCCCCATATAGCGCAATAAGTGCTTTGACCTATACCACAGATGTCCAACATACATTGATGGGTTGTTAACTACATCAAATCCATAATCAATCCCATACCTACCTAATGATAATTTACATTAAAACCTTTTCTGCGAGTATCTTTAGAAGAAAATCAATATGAAAAATGGAAGAAAATTCACTTTTGCAAGGCAAAACTGGTTTTTGGATGATTGATAAACATGTAATGGTGATCTGTCACATTAATGTGGGAAGCTTGCAACATACCACTATATCTATTGTGTGTTCGCCAAATTTAACCAGTGGCCGCAAAGATGAGAATCATGTGGTGGGCGAACCTGCCCATAGGGCGTACACTCCCCGCTCTCCCCTACTGTAATGATGAGGACCCGCTTGGAAAGCAGTGCTTGATACTGAACCTGGTTACCCTCAATAAAGAAAGATTAAATAAATAAATAAATGAATTATGAACAAATTCCATGCAATTCATTTTGCCATTTCTCTGTAGGAGTATACTTTGGAGTAGACTTTGGAGTGATGTTGAGTGTACTAACACAGCGAAGTACAACAGCAATGGTGAACGCGTTGAGTGTACTAACGCAGTGCAGTACAACAGCTATGCTGAACGCTTTGAGTGTACTAGCATGACTAACGCAGTGCAGTACGACAGCAATGGTGAACAAGTTGAGTGTACTAATGCAGTGCAGTACGGCAGCAATGGTGAACGTGTTGAGTGTAATAACACAGTACAGTATGACAGCAATGGTGAACATGTTAAATGTGCCCTGAAGAATGATAAGATCTATTACCATTTCTATTATCAAGTTAAATCTGAGAATGGATTTGGAAAGGTATTGACGGCAATTAAGCCACGCTATTTCTCCATTTACTACCACGGTAAGATATAACGCCCAAATCATTGCCAGTATTACCCCCATCCAAAAAAAATCAATTTAGTAAAAATAAGACAATATTTGACAATTTTAGCATAAAATGGCATTTTTTAGCGTGCTTTAAGCACAGTTTCTTACAAAATTAGGTTAAAATTAGGCCAAATTTCACAATTTAAGCATAAACCAGCTAAATTTTGCACGCAAACGAGCATTTTCATACCAAATTATTTAGAATTAGACAAAATTTGAAAATGTTTTAGCGTAAAATGGCAAAAGAATATAAGAGTAAATAGACCCCTTTCCATGAACGAATATCATCACCTCTAGAGCCATTAAATAGACCCCTTTCCATGAACGCATATCTCACCTCTAGAACCATGATTCCTTCGTACATCATTGCAATGATTTTTTCTGCAGTCTGATTGATTTATCCTATTTTATCTTTGTCTTTTTTTTAGTTATTCCGTATCCACCGATTGATATCAATCTTACACCACAGACAAGCGACTCCATAATGGTGAAATGGAACCATGTACCAGATACAGATAGGTACAGATACAGATACAGGTACAGATTAGCATACCAATTAGATGATGAAACAAATAGCGAATGGACGGTTATAGATTTGTCGGTAAGCCTATTGGAAAATGGGTATCATTCGCATCTATAGTTGATCAGTTTAAAATTGGCGAAAGACACGGGCGCATATGAAGTCAACAAGTGCACTGTGCATCATATGCGTAACGCGTTTGTGTGGCCATAATCGCGCGCATACGCTTGGACATTTGCGCGCGGCGAGATAAAAAACAAATATTTCTCGCCAATTTGAACTGATTACAACTATTTATTTTTAATTCACCCTAAATAAGTAATTTTGTTGATTTGAAAATATACCCTAAACAAGTCTGGAAATTTAGCTACTCTAAACATGTGTTTCTGGTATTTCCTGAATAAGACGATATCAATATTTTCTTTGCCTAATGCACTTATCAGTTGCAACCCCAGCTCCGCCATGTCCAGGTCCCTCAGGCAGGGCCGTGGTTGCAATTGATAAGTGCATAAATCGAAGAGAAAACCTGTTCTACAGACAGGTGGATGGACTTCTCAGTTAGAGTCGGTTTGGAATACGTCCATTTTTGGACAAACTTTAAAAAATCCACATAATTTCAGAAATGTGGGTCTGTATTCATTTCTACACGCAATCTGTTTTCTCCAGTTAAAAAGAAATTCTATTGGTCCGGCCCGTAGCGGGTTTTTTCTTTTTCTTACATCGCCTGAGCATGAATTGTAAGTTTTACACCCATAATATAGACCTATTGAATTTCCAGCAATAATCCTGGATAACATGCTAACAAGTATTGTTATGAACAATAGATACAAATTACAAATATGAAACAATACAGGGTGACCCAGAAAATGTTGAACCCAAAAATCACAGTTTTAAAAAAATAATTAAAAATGAAAATAAATAAATATGGCATTCTGTTTTCAACAGCTATGTAAACAATTTATTCAGCTTTCTGGAGAACTTTAGATCATGTAAATTGGCCTTACCAAACTAAAGATACACTTGATTGTGTGACAGGGGGTGTTTTCGCCCTTTTGTAAAAGTGAAAAATTGTAACTTGGTTCAGATATGAAACTTAATTCTGTTCTAAGTACCGTGAGTTAAGTAAACTTTTCTTTTGATCTGTATTTATCAAATTAACATTTTTAAATGAAGTCAAGGGGACTTCAGTTTTTGTTTTCAAAGTCTCTTATATAATAATAATCAGGCCTCAAATTTCGTCATTTTAGGGGCACGGCCACTTTGGCCTTAAGAATATACCATTTCGAAGGGCACCGAGGCCATGTTCTGGGGCACCAAGGCCAAACCAAGGGCACACACGGCCTCTGTTAAAAATAGGGCACGGCTATTATGGCCGTGAATTTTTTACTGATCCGAGGGCATCGCGGCAATGGCCGCGCCATGGCCGCGATGTAATTTGAGCCCTGATAATAATATTGATTTACATAATAAACGAATATTGATGAGATACTGTGCAGAAATGGTTTCAAACAGGCACTTGTTCTGCTCATGTAGCATGAAACCATTTTTTTGCATTTCACTTACACTACAAAACAACACTTCTTACAAAATTACACGTATTTTAAGTTTCGTGATCTAAAATGTCATAGCTGTTATGCAATATTTTGTTATTTTAATGGTAACAAAATATATTGAATTTTGTGATTTTTGGGTTCAACATTTTCTGGGTCACCCTGTAGTTGGCCCAGGCCTACATCATGATACAAATATGAAACAATAGTTGGCCCAGGCCTCATAATGAGATGAGATAGTTGTACAAAATGGATATTAATCAGTGGGGAAAATCTTTCTAAGAGCACATTCATGTCGAGGGTTAAGTGCAAAAGGGCTATCTGCATTTTCGGCCAAAATGAGATTTTGGTATCAAAATGATACGCACAAGATCGGGAACCTAATTATGAGAAAATAGTAAATTCACCTCATTAAAAAAGGTTGAATAGCATTTCTTTAACTTGTCAAAACCAATAGGTGACAGACAATGATGGGTACAAATCTTTAATTCACTTTTTTCTCAAAATGACCAAAATGCAGATAGCCCTTTAATGCACTAAACCCACGAATTGTAACATACAATTTTATACAGTGCCCCCCCCCCCCCCCCCCCCCAACACACACATCCCTTGGGCCCGAATTGATAATCAGTTCACATTGTTTTCCACAGGGGAAAAGTAAAGTATATCATCACCATTACAGAACCAAGTATTATATCATCAAAGATTTGCAACCGCCCTTTGGTATATTATGTGTTAAGCTTGCTGCAGCAGGGAGCTCTTTCAAAGTCTGGGGTGAATGGTCTGACCCAGTGTGTCTGGAAGAGAGTAAGTGAAATTAGAATGATGATTCTACAGGCTTTCTTTTAGTCCATCATTTAGTCGTTTAGTCAGTCCAATTCATTTCACATATGTCTGACTAGATTAAATAAAATCAACTTCCGTTCTTCCCTGAGACTTGGATCACATGTTCTGTCACCTAAATCATGACCAATATGGCACTGGGTTGGCCTTTTTCACTGTTGAAATGAAATCAACTTCCCGTTGTTCCCTCAGACTTGGGTCACATTTTGTGTCACCTAAATCTGGACCAAATTGCCACGAGGTTGGCCTTTTTCATTGTTGAAATCAAATCAACTTCTGTTCTTTTAGTCTTTTACACATGTCTGACTTGATTAAATAAAATTAACCTTCGTTCTTCCCTCAGACTTGGGTCACATGTTGTGTCACCTAAATCTGGACCAATTTGCTAGGTGGTTGGCCCTTTTGAAAATAAAAATTAACACCTTCATTTCATAATAACGTTACATTTAACAAAAACAACCAAATAGTTACATCTGTTGTTAAATCTGGTTTAAATGGGGAGATCAGAGATCAGGAAAGATAAGTTGGAAAACTTTGTGTTGCTAATTTTGCCTATCAAACAATTAGATTAATCGGCTTTACCAGTTTAAAGTGTTGATAAAGCTGATTTGAAGATAAAACAACATTTTTAATGAAAATATCAATTCAGGCGATGAAAAAACCCACCCTGTTCTACAGGCAAACAGACCTCTCAGGTAGGGTCGGCTGGTCAGGCATTGTGTTGTTGTTTTTTTTGTTAATTTTTAACAATGTTCGAAAATGTCAAAAAAATTCAAAAAAAATTCACAATTTTCAAAAATTTCCCCAAAATGATAAAAAGAATGATTAAAAGAGAGGGAAATTCAAGAAGAAAAAAAGTGGGACGGTCGGGTCTGTAGAGCAGGTGTTTTTCATTGTCTTTACCAACATACCTATTTTTTGTTGCTCTGATATTTTGTCAAATAAACTTAATTTGACATAATTGTGCCTAATCTGATAACGCTATTCACTGTTATTATCTTCTCTTAGAGCCTGAAGTTAAACCTGTTGACTTTCGTCATCGTGTAATTTATAAAAACAACAACAAAGGTGTTCACCTGTCCTGGAAGGTAGGTATAACTGTGAAGGGGACATACAATATGTTTAGTATATGAGAATAGAATAATGCACTTGTCAATTGCAACCCTGGCTCTCTGGAGGACCCGGGACTAGTGGAGACTTGGGTCTGGACGTACAAACACAGTGTCCGGCAAGGACTTCCAGGCTGTCAACTTTTGAGAATTTCTGCTGAGTCAGAAATTTGAGGAGGGGGGGGGGGGCATCAATCAAGTCAGAAATTTGAGAGTGGGGTTATAATGTTCTAGGTTTATTATTATGAGAGGTTTAATAATGCACTCGAATGACTCCGTAGTACGCTTCAAGGTATATTACTTGTTCGGAGTAAACAAATCACAATTATCATACGACAGAATGTTGACACCTACGATGTAGTAAGGTAACACTTCGATGTTCACAACATTACATCCCTCCTATTTTTAGAGAAGGAACATATACAATTTGGTAAATAAACTTTGACCAAAATGGAATAAACTGTGACTGGAACAAAGTATGCCAAACATTTAAAGTGCCAAAATTTGACTCATGAAAATCTTTCAATACTGTAGGATTCTACAATATGCAAAATCAATATGATCTTTCATAAAATGGATATAAATCATATCTGGTTACTTTCCAGATGTAACATGTAAATGTGATTCAGATTGTTCAGATCACTTTTAAGAGTTCAGAGTATATCTCACAGTGTTGACCTAGACTGGGTCCCCGCGTCCCTCTATATGGCCGCCATCTTTAAAAATGGCGGACCAAATACAGGGACTGGGAAAATTGTACGCCCAAAAAGTGTGCATCTACTCGTGGAATTCCACAAGTATTTTGCATATATGAATATTCATACCAATACCGAGCATGCGCATTTGCACACAGCAACACCAGAAATAGCATCTGATTAGTCCAATTCAAAGGCAGTGCATCGAACGATCGTCACGCTGCGTCCCGCGGGAAGCAAACGTGCGCCCTATCGCACCACGCTGTGTACAACACCGCGTGAAACTACCGGCGCACTGGTGTGTGAATAAGCTCATGTTTATTCACGAGTTTATCATCGCACACTTTTAGAACTGTATTTTTTTCCAGTCTTCACATTTGAGCACCCTCGCAGGGGCCGTGTGGAAAATCGGGAAGACAGGATGATCCAGTCTAGTGTTGACCTATGTTTGTCCATTTAGAATTGTTTCTAGAGTCTCCTCCTCATCTTTGATTAAATATTGTCTCTTTAAAATGATGAGTGTTGTTCATGTTTGAATTTGACACAACTGTAGAGTTCAGATTAAGATATGTGGCCCTTAGATTTCCAAACTGAAATAAGTTGATATATTCAATATCAAACCGATATATTAAGAGATAAAAGTAATTTTATGTGAGATTTCTAGAGTTCTTTCAGTCACTTTCCTCGCAATACTTTGAATGGAAACGGTATTTTCCTGTGCCGTGTGCACTAGAAATTGAATGGGCTGACAGATATCATTAATTAAATGAAATCGTTAAATCGACTGGGTTGACGTCTGTATCTCAGTGGGTTACGTCTTGGTCTTTCAGCGTCTATGTCTAGATCTTGTTGAGCTGCTGGCTCAGGAGGTTCTGGTTGTTGTTTGTTGTTTGCAGGTTCAGCTGCTGGTTCAGGAGGTTGGCAGTTGTCAGGTGGTGGGACTTTGACAACCTTGAAGAATGAGGAGTTTCTGGTGATGTTGTGGAGACTGTTGGATGCTGTGATCATTGAACCTTGCTTCTGGATGACTGTGTTGATCTCTGTGTGGTACGGAGCTTGATCTTTTCTGACATGACCGTCACGCTTGATGATAACCAAGTCTCCGACGTTGATGGGTTTCTTGCGAGTGTTTTCGTGTTTGTCAGCGTTTGTTTTCATGCGATCTTTTGCGGCTTTATCTTGCTTGCGAACAACAATGTCATTTGAGGGTTCAGGTTTTAGTTCTGGAGTCGTGTTTGCATTGCGCGTCCGAACATTAACGTTGCTGACGCGGTTTCAGTGGAAGTGTGTGGAGTAGCGCGATAGTTGCGTAAGAACTTGTACAGACTCTGCTTCCACGGAATGCCTTCTACGTGTGCTGGGCGATATGGCTTCTTCAAAGTTCGCATGAAGCGTTCGACTTCACCATTGGCACGAGGCCAAAGGGGTGTCACCTTCCTGTGATGGAAGCCTAGATATTGATTGAAATCTGCGAAATCCTTTGAGTTGAATGGGGGGTCCATTGTCGGTGCGAACAACCATTGGTACGCTGAATGCAGAGAAGATTTTATCCAACTTCGGTATTACTGCTTTAGCTGATGTGCTTGTGACAATTTCTACTTCGGGATAGCGACTGTAGTCGTCGTATCCTACCAAGAGATGTTCACCTGTTGGGAGATCAGCGAAATTGACGCTAACTTCAAGCCAATGTCCATTAGGAAGTGTGGACATTTGAAGCGGTTCTCTACTTTTGTCAACGGTTATTGTCTGGCAAGCCATACAATGACTCACTGTGTATGACTCACTGTGAAGGCCTTCATGAGCGATGTCAACAACTTGTTGCCTGAGTTTGCGAGGAATCACGATGCGATGATCTTGGAGGATTGTGTCGCCGGTAGACACTACGCTTCGTGTTGTTATCTGTCATGTCTTGTGGATGTCATGACATGAAATCAGATGGATTGGTTTTCCCTAGTTGGTATTCGACCACATACGTGTATTGTTGTAGTTTAAGCAGCCATCGCTCGATCCTTGTCGTTGGTTTTGAATAAGGGTTATTGAATAACGACACGAGTGGCTTGTGGTCGGTTACAACTTTGAATTTACTGCCACACACATATAGATGAAAGTGCAGTATGCCCATGTTACCGCAAGGGCTTCGCGCTCCGTTTGGGAGTATCGTTGTGCGACATCCGATAACGAATTGCTCGCTAATGCCACAAGTGACATGTTTTTGTGGTTGTCATACTGGATCAGCATGGCACCGAGGCCCACTGGACTTGCGTCGACTACAACTTCAGTGTCATACGATGGATTGAAGTATGCGAGCTTACACTGAGATGAGATACTCTGTTTAATTTGGTGTAGAGCATGTTTGTGCTGATCTTGCCATGTCCAGGGTCTGATGCTTTGGTCAACTCGCGTAATGGCTCTGATATGGTCGCGAGATTGGGGATGAAGCGGCTGCAATATGTAGCCATCCCTAGCAGGCTGCATATTTCTTCCGCGCTTTTTGGGTTCGATGCCACTAGTAATGCTTTCTTGGGGTCTGGAGATAGACCAGATGAGCTGAAGACGTGACCAAAGAATTCAATATGATCTGCAAAGAATTCACACTTCTCTTTTTTGAGTGTGAGATTCTTGTTTCTGAGTCTCTCAAGACAAGCGATTATATTCTCGCGATGTTCTTTTTCCGACTTGCCAAATATCAAGATGTCGTCGCTCATGTTTAGGACGCCTGTCAACCCACCAAGTGCTGCTTGTACCATGTGCTGGAATTTTTTAGCCGCAGAGCATACGCCAAAGTTCAGTCTCTTATAACGGTATAGACCAGCGTATGTGGAGAACACGGTGATATAACGAGACTCCGGGTCTAACTCCACTTGGTGATATCCAGAATTCAGGTCGAGCTTGGAGAATTTGACAGCACCATTTAATTGCGAAATAATGTCGTCCATAGTCAGTGTGACATGTCTTTCACGCTTAATTGCCTTATTTGCGGCTCTCATATCGACACAAATACGAATTTCATCCGTTTTTTTCGGCTTGGGCACCACCGTGATAGGTGATATCCATGGTGTTGGCTCGTCATTTACGGGTTCAATGACGTCTAAATCCATCAGGCATTCCAGTTCCGCTTTAACTTTTTGCCGTAGATGGAACGATATGCGCCTGTGGGGTTGGGTGACGGGCTGCACGCTCTCATCGATATGGAGTTTGCAGCTCGAATCGGTCCGTTTCCCCATCCCCTCAAAACGATCGCGAAATTGATGCATGATTTGGTCTGTTGTATCAACTTTTTGAATGTTATACGTCATCTTAACGAGTCCTAATTGGTGTCGATGTTACAAAGCCAAGAAGATCTTCAGCGCCATGCTTAGATACTGAGATCGGTGCGCTGACTTTTCTTTCTTTGTACGTGATTGTACCAGTAAAGGTGCCCACTATCTCTAGTGGTGACTCGCTGCCGTACTTTCCCAGTTAGCTGCGGTTTGTTCTTCAGGTTTTTGAAGGTGTCCAAGCTGATGACATTAGGGTCGCTCCCTGTGTCAATCAACATGTTGATTGTTGTGCCATGAAGAGTAATGTTGACTTTGGGTCTATCACCAATGTCCTTGGGCCCGACTCGAAAGCAATATGCTCCGTCTTCATTATTCTTCTTTACCACAGTTACTGCATTCTTGTCCTTTTGCTGGGCAATCACTGTTGTGGGGGTACGTACGGACCACCACAGTACCAGCATTCCAAAGCTTTTTTCCTGCTTGTTGTTGTTGTTGGCTTTTAGGTCTGTATGCGTTTCGCGATTGTTTGCCGTGACTTTTCTTTATTGCGGATGCCGATTCGCGATGATTTGTATCCAGCGAAGTCATACGCTGTTTCGCTACTTCTGATGCTTTGCATATCTCAACGCTCTTTGCGAGGTCTATCGTGCTTCCACATTCGAGCAGTCGCTTGCGAAGTTTGGCGTCACTGATGCCAAATATCAGTTGCGTTTTGATCAGCGAGTTTTTCTTAGTCCCGAAATCACACGTTGCAGAGGAGTTAAAGCGCCGTAACATATTGATCGAACGTTTCCGACTATTGCTTTCGTCCAAGAACTTATGACGTTCCATGTCCACGTTGATGCTTACGCTACAGTGAGCATCAAAGCCTTTAGGATGTCGTCGATATCAAAGCCTTTAGGATGTTGTCGATTGTTCTGTCTTTCTCCTCCTTGTCAATTGTGAGCGTTTTGTATATGCTGCGTCCCTCGCTTTTGATAAGGTAGAGCAGCGTATCGCGTTTTACCGCGACTTCTTCCTTCGCCATGGCAAGGCGAAAGTAGAGGTCGATAGTCTCTTTCCACTGTTTCCAGGCAGGATGAGTGATAGGTTGTGCTTGAAATTCCATTTCACGAGGTTGTTTTATACTTACACCAGGACTTAAACCGGGGGGATCAGGATTCCCTTGATTTGGCATGGTTTCTGCTATTCACAGCTCATCACCCCAAAATGAAAAATCAGGCGTGGATTTCAGACGTTTTGAGTTCGATATAACTTAAATGGCTTTATCTACAGCCATCCAATACGAGGGTTAAATGTCTATTGGTGGCTTGTTTTTAATCTTTGGTGGACGCTAACACTTGTTTACATAATCCGAATGTTAACCGGTATCGCCGATGTACATACAGTTTATGGTTTCCGAATTTGGAAGTGTCACACAAGGGTGTAAATGATTCGTAATTTTACACGTATTACCACCGCAGAAAAGCCGTTTGGACCAAATTATTCGTTGCAGAACATAGTTAGGTTCTGAAATCCGTCTGTTGTCGCCATTATAATGTTTTAGGTTTATTAAGACGAGAGGTTTAATAATGCACTCGAATTACTCAGTAGTACGCTTTGGTACTTATTGGAGTAAACAAATCACAATTATCATACGACAGAATGTTGACATCCTACGATGTAGTACGGTAACACTTGATGTTCACAACATTACAGGGGTGGGGGTGTTGACGATAGTGAAGCGCCGTCCACCAAACTATTCACCTCGATAGCCGACAGGGCCCATTTCAACCGACATGACTTGATTTATTTATTTTTGTTGGGGTGGGGGGGGGGGGGGCGGGGGGGGGGGGGGGGGGGGACCATACCCACTACAATCCTCTAATGATATACCATTTGCATTTGTAAGTGAATTTAGACCAGCAAAAAAACCTTACAAAAAAATGGTAACAAAGAGTGATATTTGTAAACACATCTCCAAAAGTGGATTATTTTCTATTAGACAAGGCATATGGAACAAAGTATTGTTTCAGATCAGAGGTCAAGTTAAATGGTTGATTGAAAAAAAAGGCGGCAACTACGGATTTTTGTGTCAGTCACGGACAGCAATTAACAACCAGCTTTTGTTTTCCTTATATAAGGCCAATCAAAAATAAAAGTTTGTCTCAAAGCTTGCGAAGGCTTCAAAATCGGGCGACGCGCGCTGTTTTTTGTCTTCCATTTTTTTTTTTTTTACATTTTTTTTTATTTGTGTGGCAATTTTTACTCTTACTATTTGCAACCGTTGACACTTTCTGATATTTGTTTTTTCTATTTGAAATGAATATTGTGATGTAATTGTGTATAAGAACAATTGTGCAGCGTTTTTGGAAGACCTGAGTCATGTAAAAGTTTGAGAAAAGGAAAATCTGCCGATATTTTTAATAAAAACTTGAAATAAAAATTTGTAGGGAAAAAAAAATGGATTTGACAATTTTCTGCATTTCAGACGCGGTATTTTGGCATTTCAAAACCAATGCGCGCGCAAGCTTTGAGACGAACCTATTATTTTGTTTGGCCTAAGAACAAACATTGTCCGAAGGAAACAGGGCTGGAGGATGAACAGAGATGAGGGACGTATAATACATGCAATGTGTCTGGTGATCTCAATCTTGATTATTAAAAATAGGGACAGCGGTCCCAAAAAGGTTGTCCGTTTATATGGGTAGATTAAAAACAAGGTGGCTCTCAAACCACAGGCATTAGGCAACTAGAAAGAAAGAGGACATAGCAACTAGAAAGAAAGAGAACATAGTATAGCCTCCTTGTTAAAGACATAATAAGTAAACATCATAATGTAAATAAATAAACATCCTGGAGTTTGGCTGCAATTACTTCACCTGTTTAAATGTAATCAATTTTACATATGCAGCCAATTTTACAACTTGACCTCAGATGACCTTTAACCTTGGTATGTGACCTTTGACCTCATTAACAGTGAAGGTTTCCATGTAGCATCTGACCCAAGTTTGGTTACAATTGGTCATTGTATGGAAAAGAAATGGACAAAACAAAAAGTGTGTACCAAATTGTTGACACACAGACAGACACGCCACAGACAGACAAAGGATGCAGCCATAAGGTCTCTCTCCTACGGACGACCTATAAAACCCCACAATCTAGTGACACTGCAACTCACCAACTGATCTCTTTAAAGTATTGTAAACAACTGATCATCGTCACTGCACAACAAATGTTAACATGCAAAGAATAAAAACACGATATACCAACTTGGTGAGGGGAACCAAGCAATAACAATGGATACTACATTTTTTAAGAGTTGACATAATAAAGGATCAACAATGATTGTTTCCATATTAATTATGGTAAATAAATTTTAAATGTTACCTTTTTTGGTAATAGCTTATCAGTTCAAAACTTGTTCTTAAGAGTTTTGACAGATTGCATCTTTCATATCTCAATTTTTCATATTTTATGATCTTTCAGTCTTTACCAGGAAAGAAACAGAATGGAAATATAGTTGGTTACAACATTTCTATCACCGGTTATTTACACGGTTATTTACACGGCAATACTAGTTATAAGCATACTTACACCGTACCATCTGAAGTCGATGTTACCAAATATGAATATGAAATCGATGGTGAGTACTCTTGAGAGCAAATTCAATAATAAGTTGTTAAAAATGAGTAAAATCATTCTTTAACTATGTCATTATTTAAACGAGGGTTTAAATAATGCAGAGAAGCAGACATGGGGTCTTCAATATAAGCCTTACCGTTATTTTTCCCGGACATAGCTTCAAAAAATACCTCTAATTTTGGGAAATCGCAAACATGATATGAAAACTCCCCCTTTTCCACGATTTTGGGAACGATCATGCGTACCCAAAATCAGTGTCGACTGAAACCACTGGGCTCTACTCCCTGGGTTGAGCTAAGGATTTACCTCTGAATTTTTTCTGAGGTAAATCAATCCAGTTAAGGGGCATGATAATTTGACCACGACTGCTGTCCACACATGCACTAACTCTACTGTTATCACAGCTTCTCGACTGTTGCTCGTGTTACCCTACGTCTGAACTTGGCTACTGTTGAATAATACGTGTCTTCATTGTGTAAAATAGAAAACAGCTTGAGAAAAATGGGGTCAGATGCAGGGGTTACACCCCTTTAATATATATCTTGCTGGTTATTGTTTATATTTATAGGTCTGAATAGGACTTACAAGTATGATATTCAAGCAGTAGCATATAATGGAAAGGGGGCGTCTCCCGAGGCAACAGTGAACATAGATCCCAGTCCTCCTGAGGCAACATATGGTAAGTTTAACGATAGAGGCATTTTGATTTTTTCACTTACAATAATAATGGATCATTACAAAATCTATTGACAAGTATCAGCTTTATCATCATCATTTGTGCTGTAGAGGATCCATTTTTAGATCTAGACCAACAAAACATGTGCTTATATTTTATCCCTGGATTGTAGCTTTACCTTTTAAATATTTCTTACAATTTTCAAATTAGCCGCAGCCATACACATATAGTTCATGGTAACTTGGTCCTAAAAAGAAAAGAGTTGACTTGCTCTTTCCAATCGACCCTAAATTCTAGGGTTGCTTTTTTTTCCAAAAATAAATTCACACTTTTTTTTTAAAAAAATTAAAAATGATTTAGGATTTAAAACAAATTCAAAATCATATACTGGTTGTAATAAATAGCAAATTGTATTCTGTTTATGTTAAACTGCAACTTAAAGTCATAACATTGTCATAACATTGTCATATTTGTGTAGTATCAACAGTTTGAGCTTAGGAAAGAAGAATCTTTCATGTTCGGCTTTCTTTGAAATCTGTGTTCTTGTGTAATATCTGATGTTTATCCAAAAATAAAATAAAATGAAATCCCTACCGACCAATTTTTTTTAAAAAAAATTGGCTTTAAAGACGTAATATACGTCGTCGCCCGGTTGTATTAGTATCAACCAAGCTGATCTAATAATAGTCCCCATCCAGGCTGTTCTAATCAGCAGCACATAATCCATGAAATATGTTACCAAGCTGTTCCAACCAGCAGGCTACCCCCACCATCTCCGACTCTGTCAACGAGGGCGTAAGGAACTCTGAAAAGTTCCCGGCAAAGTTCCCGGCGATTTTCACGGGGGATTTCCATGATCTGTATCATGTCTGTATGCACCAAGTCAACTCTTTAAAATACTGACCAGTTTCCAAGGGTTCGCCGCTTTGCGGCTCTGTCACGCCGAAACATCAGTGTTGGGGACAAGGTCGACACATTGTAGCCTAGCATGGGGGAAATTGTTGGGGAAATTATCGCAAACGAGTTCCATTTTTAACTGATTTATCAGTAAAATGAGAAAAATAGCAAGCCTGATACCAGTGCCGGGTAATTTATCACCCCTTTATTTCTCTCTCTTTTACATTTTCCAATGTCATTAATGTTCATCAAATGTATCATGCTTTTCATGAAATGTTGCCCCAAACATTTTTCTTGTTAAATATGATTTGTTTTGTATTTTTTCCAGATCAACTACCCATATTGGCTATTGTGATGCCCTCTGTCTGTATGCTTTTGTTTCTCATCGTGTTGCTGATATATTGCATTTGGAGGAAGCTTAATAAGGAGACATATAAGGTCAAGATACCAGAAATTGTAAAGGTAAATTTATTGTCATTTTCTTTCATATTGGGGGGGGGGGGGGGGGGTGTCTAAAAAATCCTAACCTTAACACTAATCTTAACCTTAACTATAACCATAATCCAAACCCAAATCAGGGGCAAGGGAGCAGGGGAAGATTCACATGCTCACTTTTAGTTCTTGCCCTCCCCCCCCCCCCCCCCCCACCCCCATTTCAAAAAAACCTAACCACGCCACTGCCTAACCCTCAGAGTCTGACAATATTCATCAATTCTTATGTTCATAATGTTGTCACATTTGCATTTTTTTAAAATAAATAACATCTGTTATCGCCTTTTTTTTCTCCTTATGCACAGCTTAACAACGCTTACAGCAAAAGATTTATCTCCCCAAGTTTCCATATCCAAGAATCAACTTCCGAATGAGAAGAATTCTAGTAGCCTGACCTACTCTAGACTTGCTTCAAGTCTCTCTTGTTAGTCATTTCCATCTTATTTTTGCTAATTACCTTTTAGTATGCCAGTCATGACACTTGACTTAAAGGTAGATGTTCCGATTTTAAACTTGAAGTTTACTATTCTACATGAAAGGTCATCCTTAAAAAAGTCGTATTCCAAAGTTTGAGTTGCATAACTCTAATGGTTCTTATTTTAGACGCAAAAGATGCCGTGAAATGTACCCATTGAGTTGTACACAAACGTTATTGGTGGTTACCACCTTTCGCGGTAATTCGACGTTATTTCATCGATTTCTCCGTAATTATACCGATTTAGGCCGTCAAATTTCAGTACGATGATGAGAAAAATACGAGCTTTCATATGATATGAAAATCTCCGTATGTTTGAAATAATTCTGTGTTACGAAAATGTGATCGGGTCATCTACCTTTAATGTCCTTAAATATAAGGTCACACCATTGACCCTATAGCCACTGTTGCATCATATTACTAATCTACCCCAGTCACTGATCTACCCAAGTTACTGATCTAGCCAGCCACCGGGCTAGTGGATTTGTAGGTATGTAGGCTGGGACACAGTCTGCTTATTATACCTGTATCCAGTTAGCAAAATTGTTCTGTGGCAGGAAACTAAGTACAGCAGTTTCAACTGTAGTAGTAGTATAGCATGCATAAAGGGGGTGAGTGATCAGCCTAGAACCAAGGCTAGACCTACTCTGATGGTGAGATTGATAGTAACGTACATCAAGCCCCGGGCATCAAGCACAACTTACACTAATTCCCCCAGCACTAGGTCTTTCTGTGAGTTCTGGGCAAGATAAAGTTTCTGGTGATGTTGAAAGTCCCAACAGAATGGATGGAGAGGTCATTGGTGCCACCAGATATGAGAGTCCCATGGCAAATTATGTACCGATGTCTGCTGGCACAAAACCTGAAATTGTGGAGATTAGGGATTTAGTCAGACCAGTAGAAGATTACCTGCAATGCGGTGCTGTATCTGAAAACAAGGTTCTGACTTACTTGAGTCGGCCACCTTCCCCAATTGATGACCAACTGCAGTCTCCAGTGATAGAAGTGATCCAAACCACGGATGACAGGGTGTGCGATTTGGTTAATTACATATCAAACATACCTTGTAACAACCGTCATGGGCCACAATGTTTGGATGATAAGCAGGATGAAAACAAAGAGTGTATTGGACATACAAACACATCTGTAACTGACCACACCGATAGAGACGTAGGTTACATTCCATGTAGGTGTATTGCTGGACAGCTAGCTACTGAATTACCCAAATTATCTGACACCGTTTGTGATGCCAGCCACTATGATAATAGCGAGACATCTGTGCCAGTGAATCTGGATACGGTTGTCGTCTGTCGCAGATCAACAGCACAGAAGATGAACTTAAGAATGGGAGTGTAACTATCAAGGAGGAACCTGTAAGTCCGCGATACATAACGCATGATGAAATGTTGAGACGAATGCGAGTGCCTAGTTCTGCACAGCAGCAGCCTATCTATGGCCTGGTGAACAACAATGATGATGGTTGTCTGTCGCTGATGAGCAGCACAGAAGATGAACTTAAGAATGGGAGTGTAACTATCAATAAGGAACCTGTAAGTCCGCGGTACATAACGTATGATGAAATGTTAAGACGAATGCAAATGCCTAGTTCCACACAGCATCAGCCAATCTGTGGCCTGATGGTGAACAACAATGATGACATTAAGATGGGTAACCATGCACATGACAGCAATCTAAAGGTTCTGTCACACTAGGCGATATTTGCCGTGCAATGTGGTGCTGCAGCCTAACTTCTGCCACAGCGTATTGCAATTCATCGTGGGTCAAGCTTGGTCAACGCAGGTCACCTCAGGTGATGACAGCCCGGCATCGTGTGGCAAAATAAGAGAACGTCAGCATTAACGCAATGGGTTGCAGCCTGTCGCAACGGCAGTTGAAAATAACTCCATTGCGATAACGCATGATAAATTAACGTCTAGTGTGAACGGAGCTTAAGACCTTCTAGGACCACAATGCCAATGCCAGTAGCAAAGTGTTGTTAATTTTAGAAAAACCACGCTGCTCTGGGAAACCAGCACGCTGATCTAAACCGCACCATGCGGATAATGTGTTTACGCGCTACCCGATCACAGCCGCAGTGTGTGTTGTCTGGAATGATTGGCACACGCTCACACGCTGTTTATTTTGACTTTTGAAACTAAAAGGAACTCTACTATTATTTTGATTTGATCATTTTAGTATTAAGGTTTTTTAAATAGTTTGAAGGAATTGGATGAAATGGCGTTCAAATAATTTGTCATTGTTGAAAGGGATTAAATCGTGTTTCAGCGTATGTGCATCACCAATCTATAACTTGCGTTCTGCGCGTCTAAATGTTTATTTCACTCGGGCGTTTCCCTTGTGAAATAAACCACATGCGAACACTGTTGTACATTGTAGATTCACTGGAGACACACATGCTGAAACATGGATTAATCTCTTAATAGTAAATGACAGAAAATACATGTATGTGTAGTTTAACTTGTTGAGTGATCACACAGAAAGTTATTGTCTCCACATTTTGAAGCTGACAGGAAGGGGCAGTTTCCCCCTACCCCTTCCTCTGGGTGTCATACCACTGCCATAGCATCGGCGGCTCCCATGATATCGCCCTGTCATTTAAATTTGTTACCCCTTCAGATTTAAAGACCTGCTAAAAACATCTTTAATTAATTGTAAATTTATTATATCTTGCCTCCATGTACATGTGCGAATATACATTACATTCACAATATCTGATTTATTTGACACACTATGTACTATGATATACTGTAAAAGCCAATATTTTCGCGTACATATATTTTCGCGGATTTTGATATCAAAGACATTTTGGGAATTGTTTTTTTTCGCGGGCGACCCTCTGAAAGCATTGCATGAATGTGTAAAGCAATATTTTCGTGTGTTATAATTTTCGCGGAAAAAGATTTTGCGCGAAAAGCGCGAAAATAAAACCACCGCGAATATTTCAGCTTTTACAGTAGCCAAATTGTGGGGTGTATTACAGAGTAACTGTTGTTGAACAAAATATGAAAATGAGTTTTTGAGAAAAATCACTTTTGAAAAATTGCGAGTTCTAGAGAGTCTTATAGACTCATCAAAATACACGGTTTAGATTATTACATTTTATTGAACAACTTAAATTAACCCTTGAAAATGTATATTATCCCACAATCAATTTTACCTATTCGAATAGATAAGATGCAATGATAAATTTATCCATCCTATAATCCATCTCACTAAAAATATGTTCATTGGTGATTAATGTAGTGATGGATGTTGACTTTTCGTCATACTTGGGCATTATTTAGCATCCGTCAGTATGTAATACAACAGTCTGTAATTATTTTAATATACGTCACATCGTTGTCCGTGACCTCTAATTTGTTTGCTGTATGTCTATTACACAGTGACTGATGCTGAGTCGATGGCCAAGATTCGCCGTTTGGAACTATCAATATTTTGTAATATTCCTGTAATAACAAAATCAGTAAATTGATTTCATATTTCGTTTGCATCAATAAAAAAATTCAAAAATTCAATTTTGATTAGAAGTAGTATTTGAAATACCCGTCTTAAGAAAGAAATACAGGTACTTAAATACTTCTATGACAGAGGGCTTAGTATCTGTCACTATGGAAACACTAAAGTCTTTATAACATATAAAGCAGTTAACCAACCCACGGTTCACAACATACGGTACATCAAAATGATTAATTCACTAAGTTATTGTGAGCTTTGAAACTTGGTAAGTTTGAAGAATTTGATATTTAGTACCTTTTCACTTAATTTCGTAAAAATTGTAACAAGTTAACATCCGTCACTATGTAATACACCTGACAATATATTGTAAATATTATTGTAATATTTATCTTGGGCGTATCTTAAAGGAGGTGTCCCGCAAGCATAAAAGTGTGCATTATATGTTAGAAAAATAACTATCGGGCCCAACTTTTTTAATTATATAGAACAAAACACTACACTTATGACAAAAACAAATCTCTCAACATGCACTTTTTAAAATTCGCGGCGATCGAAAGTCCCAGTGTCGATGATGTCATAGTTATACAATGCACATGCGCAAATTTAAGCACCGATACCCATGACGTCATCGACACCGGGACTTTCGATCGCCGCGAATTTTAAAAATTGCATGTTGAGTGATGGCAGTTTTTATTCATGTTTGTGACTAGTATGGTGTTTTGTTCTAGATAATTACGCAATTTCGGCTGGATAATTATTTTTCTAACAAATAATGCTCAATTTCGTGCTTGCGGGACCCTTCCTTTAATATTAGTGCAGTGGCGTAGCTAGGATTTTTTTCAGAGGGGGGGGGGGCAAGATTTCTAAATTTTTTGGAAAAGTTGCCCCCAAAAAAATTCTAGTCACTTACCTCGTGAATTTCACGTAAGTGGGGGGGGGGGGGGTCAAAAAATGTTGCACAGTCCAAAAAAAAATCGCACAGTTAATGTAATACATGTACAATTTTGCCTTCTATTTGGCTAATAACCTCGGTCTTTTTTCTCATTTTTTTTCTATTTCCTTTTTTTCTCACCCCCTTTTTTTTAAGGGGGTGGGGGGGGGGGGGGAGGGGCCCAAATTGGGTTATTTATTACAGGGTTGCTTACACTGTTGGCAGTCAGATGGTCACAGATTCTTGAAAACAGGGTATAATTATATATTATGCGCATGTGCTATCATTAAAATGTTTTTAAGAAGAAGAAACACTATCAAATTTTTATGACTATATTACTTAAACCACCCTCTCAAATCGATAGTCTGCATCAAACAAACTTTTTCTTAAAGATGGTTGATTTTACGCCCCTTTTAATGCGTTACATGCGTAATGCACCCCATGACCATTTGAGAAAACAAATCTTGGTATGCATTTTTGTGGTCATGCATAAAAAGTAAATCTTTGTGTACAGTTTATTTATTTAAAAAATAGATAATCATGTTTTCATGTTGTATATGACTACTACATTAGATTATAACCGGCCAACACTTTCACTGACTGCATATTAAGAAAATAATTATTGGTGTTTTAACCGCTAGCATATTATTGAGTACACTAGGCGGTCACCCGGGGTTTGTCGGTTCTCGGGTTTGGGCGGTCACCCGGGGTTTGTCGGTTCTCGGGTTTGGTGGTTTGTAGAACGCATGCATAAAGCCCGATCGGACAAACTTTGAAAATTCGACCCTTAGACGACCTTTGACCCCGGATGACCCAAGAAAAGAAAAGCCGTTTTATTTTTTCCACGCTCAACTCGTATATGGGCTTCCCGTCACCGAGTTTAAGCCCGATCGAACAAACTTTGAAAATTCGACCCCTAGACAACCTTTGACCCCGGAAGACCCGACAAACGCTAACCCGTTTTATTTTTGCCACGCTCGCCTCGCATCGAGCATTGTGATCACCGAGTTTAAGCACGATCCGACCAACTTCAAAAAGTTGACCCCTAGATGACCTTTGACCTCGTATACTCTATTTTTTCCACGCTCGACTCGCATTCGGGCTTCCCGTCCCCGAATTTAAGCCCGATCGGACAAACTTTGAAAATTCGACCCCTAGACGACCTTTGACCCCGGACGACCCAAGAAAAGCAAAGCCGTTTTATTTTTTCCACGCTGGACTCGTACTCGGGCTTCCCGTCACCGAGTTTAAGCCCGATCGGACAAACTTTGAAAATTCGACCCCTAGACGACCTTTGACTCCGGAAGACCCGACAAACGCTAACCCGTTTTATTTTTGCCACGCTCGCCTCGCATCGAGCATTGTGATCACCGAGTTTAAGCGCGATCCGACCAACTTCAAAAAGTTGACCCCTAGATGACCTTTGACCTTTGACCCTGGACGACCCAGGAAAAGCAAAGCCGTTTTATTTTTTCCACGCTCGACTCGTACTCGGGCTTCCCGTCACCGAGTTTAAGCCCGATCGGACAAACTTTGAAAATTCGACCCCTAGACGACCTTTGACCCCGGAAGACCCAACAAACACCAACCCATTTTATTTTTGCCACGCTCGCCTCGCATCGAGCATTGCGATCACCGAGTTTAAGCACGATCCGACCAACTTCAAAAAGTTGACCCCTAGATGACCTTTGACCTCGTACGCTCTAGCGAATGCAAACTTGCTCTTTCGGGGACCGAGCTGCACCCACCCACCAAGTTTGAACGCCGCCCGACCCCGGGAAGGCGACGAAAAAGCGTGCACAGACAAACAAACAGACAGACAGAGAGTAGCGTATTATAATATACACTAGGCGGTCACCCGGGATTTGGCGGTTCGTGGGTTTAGCGGCTTGTGGATTTACCGGTTTGTGGGAGACATGGAGTTCATTTACCCAATTATGACTTCTGAATTCATAGGGACGGGAAAGATTCTGGCCCAGGTCGAGTTGGTTACTTAATATGGTTGTATATTGTTTGAAAATTTACAACTGTGAATCAATTTTATTCATATAAAAAGTTTGAGCACCGTACGACACTTCTAACAAAAAAGATCCCTGTGGGGCCCCAAACAAACATTTTCAAAAATTTAGTTGGCCCAAGCCACACCCGCCCACCGAGTTTGAGCACCGTACGACACTTCTAACAAAAAAGACCCCTGTGGGGCCCCCTGGGGCCCGGGGCCCCAAACAAACATTTTCAAAAATTTAGTTGGCCCAAGCCACACCCGCCCACCGAGTTTGAGCACCGTATGACTCTTCTAAACAAAAAGACCCCTGTGGGGCCCCCTGGGGCCCGGGGTCCCAAACAAACATTTTCAAAAATTTAGTTGGCCCAAGCCACACCCGCCCACCGAGTTTGAGCACCGTACGACTCTTCTAACAAAAAAGACCCCTGTGAGGGCCCCCTGGGGCCCGGGGCCCCAAACAAACATTTTCAAAAAATTAGTTGGCCCAAGCCACACCCGCCCACCGAGTTTGAGCACCGTACGACTCTTCTAAACAAGAAAGACCTCTGTGGGGCCCCCTGGGGCCCGGGGTCCCAAACAAACATTTTCAAAAATTTAGTTGGCCCATGCCACACCCGCCCACCGAGTTTGAGCACCGTACGACTCTTCTAACAAAAAAGACCCCTGTGGGGGCCCGGGGCCCCAAACAAACATTTTTAAAAAAATAGTTGGCCCAAGCCACACCCGCCCACCGAGTTTGAGCACCGTACGACACTTCTAACAAATAAGACCCCTGTGGGGCCCCCTGGGGGCCCCAAACAAACATTTTCAAAAATTTAGTTGGCCCAAGCCACACCCGCCCACCAAGTTTAAGCACCATACGACTCTTCTAACAAAAAAAAGACCCCTGTGGGGCCCCTAGGGCCCGGGGCCCCAAACAAAACTAAACTTGCTCTTGCGGGGACCGAGCTGCACCCACCCACCGAGTTTGAACGCCGCCCGACCTGGGGAAGGCGACGAAAAAGCGCGCACAGACAAACAGACAGAGAGTAGCGTATTATAATATAGATTCTACATTTACAGTACTTTTAATTATACCTATTATTTATACTAAATTGCCTGTAAAATTCTCTTTTGTAAGAATTAAATAGTACCAGTTTTATTTTACGAAGAAATAGTATGTATACTCTCATATTCTATAAATTTATATTATCCCACCCCTTTTCAAAGTACTACTTTTAAGAAATTAAGAAAACCATTATTTTGAGTTTTAACCAATTTAATGTATTGCGTATTTTACCATAAAGCGACGGGGGAAAACCCTGTTCTACAGGCAAACAGACCTCTCAGGTAGGGTCAGTCGGTCAGCTGTTTAGAAAAAAAGGGAAAATGTTGGTGAATTAAAAAAAATCAAAATTGTCAACAACATTTTACAAATTTCACAAATTTGTAAAAAAAAATATTAAAAAAATGGGTTGGTTGGGCCAATAGAACAGGGTTTTAATTTTTCGGCGCCTAAAGTACTTTTTGTATGTGCCTAATTAACATTTGTACGCAATTTCTTCATGTTGAATTCAACTGAACTTTGTGTGTATGTTACAAAGTATTGATAAGAGTTAAAGGTGGATGTTCCGATCACTTAAGCTTTTTTTGGCCCATCAACATATTTTGATATCAGAAGAAACTCCCTATTTTCCTCAATATTTCTGTAAAATGTTTGGCGCAAGATATATGTTCCATTTTGACGTTATAGGCCAAAATGCAGTGAATTACTTCCAAAGTGGTTTACCACCCAACCAGTTTGTGTTCTACTTTCATGTCACCTTGTGTTTTTAAATAAGAACCATGTAGAATAGAAAACATTGAGTTGAAATAGAAGAATGCGAGCCTTAACGCAATGCATCGCAGCCTGCCACAATGGCAGTTGAAAACTCCATTGCGATAACGCACAATAAATAACGTCTAGTGTGAACAAAGCTTAAGACCTTCTGGGACCACATACTCATTCTTGTTTCACATTTTAGTGATCATGCATGAAAATTACATCTTTTTGTACAGTTTATTTATTTCAAAAATAAATCATGTTTCATGTTTTATATGACTACTACATAATATATTATAACACCGCCACTTTCACTTATTGCATGTAAGAAAATAATTATTGGTGTTTTAACCAATGTTATATAGCATATATTGGATACATTCTGCATACAGTACTTTTAATACTAAGTTGAAAATTCTCTTTTGTCAGAATTAAATAGGACCAGTTTTATCTTACAAAGAAATATTGTGTATACTCTTACAATCATTATATTGTAGATTAAGTTGTGTAAGAAATATTGTGTATACTCTCATAATCAGTATTGTAGATTAAGTTGTGTAAGTAACGTAAATTGATGTTGTAATTTAAGATATTTTTGAGCGCCATTTGGTGGATTTGTGCGCAATCTAGATCCACATTATTATTATTGTGCTCTCGACTGTTGTCTTTTTATGTGCAATCAATCATGTGTATACATGATTGCACTGGTGTGTGTATTTATAATTGTACCATCATTCTGTATTGAGTTTTGGAGAGTGAGAACCTAATGGTCCTTTTATGGCAAAAGGATGTATATGGCCAATTCCATGCCAAATGTGAAAAACAGCCAACATTTCAAATTGGTTTTACAAGTTTTTCTCCTCTATTGTTGGTAAGGGGTATATCTCTATTTATCAAGTCTGATATGATCTCACCTCAATTTGTTCGTTTTGGTCATTACATCATCGTTTGAAAATAGGTGCGCAAAAAGGATAATGCTTTTTTAATTTGGCTTGAAAAAAGCTAGTTAAGAAAGTGTATTATTTTTGTAATATAAAGTATTGATATTTAAATGCTATTTGTGATTTAGTTATGCTAAATAAAGCTTCCAATGAAAGTAAAAAGCAAAAAAGTGATATCACTTGCGAAAGGCGCAATGCGAGTTATCATTTTTACGTTCATTTTTTCCATTGGATCGCGTAACGTCCGTAACATTTTTTATCTTTTTTTCCTCTGGGAGAAAACTAATTGGCTGATTTTAATAACATCACACATTCACTGTTAGTTTGTGATGGGTTCAATCATTGAGCAAAAAAAAATAAAAATCTATAATTAGAAACACCTTAACGAGCGTTACGGACATTACATAAATCGTTACGGACGTTACATAAATCGTTACGGACGTTACAGCTTTTACTCAAGGCTTTGAAGAGCTTCTAAATGACACACCTTTGTGAGCTGTAACACTGAAAATATTAATTTGTCAAAAATGTGGTCTAATCCTTCAACAATGGTTTAGACTTGTGTACTGCTACATAGTCAGTGTAGCCCAATTGAGGAAAAAGTACTGTTGACATTTGCAAAGTTGACAAGTCAGGAGTGTAACACTATGTAATTCTTTGATACTGTGTTGTCTTGCCACATATTATGCTATGAACTTGAAACTTCCAGAGTAGTTTCTGATAAGCATTGTTTAAAATATGTTAAACAGTTCTGTGACAGTTACATCTTTTGTGTATGAAAACTTTTGCCCTCTAAAGTGACGAAAAACAAGTGTTTTTCATAAGAAAAATTACATTTTTTCCATTTTCAGTGGTAGAGATATACTTGATAGTGTTAGAGTGGGTAGTGTTAATAACCTTTAATATAGATACCTAAAACACAAACAAGCTTTGTGTGAATGAAAAAAATTAGCATACTCTGTAGTAAATATGCCATATAACATAAATAGATGTTTTCAGACTACCCCTTCCATTATTTTACAACTTTAACCAACTAAAGGGACCGTTCATTATTATTATTATTACAAATTCGAGACTCGTATGTTAAAATTACCTACCCCCCCCCCCCTACAGCTGAAACTGAAAATTACATGAACCCCCCTGCTAACCAGTAGCTTTATACACAACCCCCCCCCCATCCCGAAAAAAATCAACTTGTCACATATATACTTAAGGGGCTGTCTTTAACTTTGGAATTTTGTTCATGCATAACCTACGTTGTCAAATTTTGTTTGTGCCCTATCTGAACAGCCAATAATTTTATGATGCCCCTTCTTTTTATTGTGTGAAATTAGTAATGGCGAGCGTAGCGAGTTGGAATTTTTTTTCTCATATTTATACATTTTGGATGGTTTTGTGAGTCTTTATAACCCGAACAAGTTAGAACATTCTGAGCAGAAACGTATAATCCAGTGAAACGTTCTACTTTTGTGAGCATTGGTGCAAAGCAGAAATGAGGTGAAAAGCATGCAACAAATCACATTTTTAAATCATGAAGGGGTCACACCCACTAAATAGAGCTCCATAGGGATATGTACAAAAACACCGATATAAAACTCTGTTTTAGACCACTAAATTACAAAATTAGACCCTATAGAGTAATTTTTTTCTTAAAGATTATCACATTTCCCCACCAAAAAGTGAAGAAAAAAAATAGGTAGGTTGACCTGCTCGATTTTCCAAAATATGCCCATGGAGTTAACTCTCTGACGAGCTTGGAAATGTCGCTGTAATCGCCAATGTTTCCAGTAAAAAGCACAAATTTGAAAGATCTCTCAACATTTACCTAGATGATATTCACAGTTTATAGTCAGGGTGCATGTACATGTAGGTGATGTCCCATTAATCACAATTAATCAAAAATCATAGGCATTTACGCAATTGTATTACTGTCAAGTCTTTTTAAATTGAGGATTTTGTGATGCATACTTTCCGATTCTAGCTTTAAACACCGTCCATAAGGGTAGGGGATACCCCATTTAGTGTAGTGCACCCTGACATTGGATTTTGTAACAGTATACACCCTGTGGCTCTAATGTCTCGACCGTTGATGATTATATAGATGTTTTTTTCCACCATATCGTCGATTTGCTGTCCAGAAGTCGTCTGATAGTAAAGTTTTTGAAGTCGATAGGTTTTAAGAAAATATGCGCGAAGCCCCCCCCCCCCCCTGTTCAAGAATAAAAGTTACCTAACCCCCCTTTTTTATATATGAAAGTTACATGACCCCCCCCCCCCATAATAGTTTACCCCCTCCCCCTCCACCATAAATAATGAACGGTCCCTAACATCAAAGTAACACAAGAAAAACACATGGATTTTATGACAAATTAGGGACAAAATGTCCCATTTTGATATTATAAATCTTGTTTTATTATTGATTTTAATACCTGTAACGTCCGTAACGCTTCAAAATGTAACGTCCGTAACACTAAATCAACAGCGTTGGACGATACGGGAGTACTAATTTCAAACTTGCTTTTCATGTTAACATAGAATGGAGTCAGGGCTTGCTCAATATAGTTGACAGAAAAAAATAAAACAGGGAACTGAACAGAGATTTAAGGATATGTACCATAGTCAAAAAGGCACTTCCTTTCAAGGTAACGTCCGTAACGCTCGTTTCTAATTTTTGTTGCTAATTAACTAAGAAAGCTAAAACAAAATTGCTTCATTATATTGAACATTAGAGTGTTTACTACTAGCATACTAAGAAATAAAGCGTTATCTTATCAGCAAACAGATGTGCTATTCAATTAAAAGTTGCAAGTTGCATGTATCTGTAACGTCCGTAACGGTGGAATTGGCCATATATCTTATGTGTACTTTCCTAATGATAAACTTCCTTTTAACATGGATTGTTTTAACTTGGTTCAATAATCCTCACTTAGGAAACGGTTGCAACTTGTAAAGACAATAAAAGTAATATACTGCCTTTTACCACTACATGATTTATGGAGAAAAAAGCTAACTTTGATCATGTTAAAAAGAAGTATACTGTTAGGAAACTTCATATAAGATACATTTTTTTTGCCATAAAAGGGCTGTAATAGTCCTTCCATAACAGATCTGTAAAACTATGTAGCAGGATCAAATTCAAAATTTCATATTGTATTATTAATCTATAAATTTATATTATCCCACTCCTTTTCAAAGTATTGCACTTTTAAGAAATTAAGAAAACAATTATTTTGAGTTTGAACCAATTTAAAGGTATATTATGTGATCTTTCAAGGGAACGCCCTCAACATCGAAAAAAAAATAGAAAGCAGATTTTCTTGCAGATTTACATTTCTGATCATAAATCATGCATACATTCCAAGTTACAGGGCGATACGATTCTTAATTACTTCAAAATCATGGTTTTAGAGTGAAAATAAACTGTCGGAATCACGACAGTTTATATTTTTCACTCTAAATTCACTCTAAAACCATCATTTTGAGGTAATTAGGAATCGTATCGCTCTGTAACTTGGAATGTATGTATGATTTATGATCGGAAATGTAAATCTGCAAGAAAATCTACTTTCTAAAAAAAATTATGAATAGAGGGCGCTCTCTCGAAAAGATCACATAATATGCCTTTAATATGTTGTGTATTTTACCATAAAGATAAAGAGTGGGGGAGAGTGGGGGGGGGGGGGGGCTGTTCTACAGACAAACAAACCTCCCAGGTAGGATTGGTCAGTCAGATGTTTAAACAAAACTGTCGTCAGAAATGTGTATAAAAAAGAAAGAAAATGGGTTGGTTGGGCCAGTCGGTCAGCTGTTTAGAAAAAAAAGGGAACATTTTGGTGAATTAAAAAATAATAAAAAAATTGTCAACAACATTTTACAATTTCACAAATTTGTAAAAAGAAATATTAAAAAAATGGGTTGGTTGGGCCAGTAGAACAGGTTTTTAATTTTTTGTCGCCTAAAGTACTTTTTGTATGTGCCTAATTAACATTTGTACGCAATTTATTTATGTTGAATTCAACCTCATGTGTATGTTACAAAGTATTAAAGTTAAAGGTGGATGTTTAGATCACTTTTAAGCTTTTTATTTTGCCCATCAGCATATTTTAATATCAGAAGAAACCCCATATTTTTTCTAAATATTTCTGTAAAATGTTTGGCGCAAGATATATGTTCCATTTTGACGTTATAGGCCAAAATGCAGTGAATTACTTCTAAAGTGGTAAACTACCCGGCCAGTTTGTGTACTACTCAATGGGCAAATTTCATATCACCTTGTACTTCTAAAAAAGAGCCATTGGAGTTATGCAACTCAAACTTTGGAATATGACTATTTTAAGGATGACCCTTCATGTATAGAATAGAAAACATAGAGTTGAAAATCATGCAAGCAATCAGAACACCTACCTTTTAAAGGTATATTATGTGATCTTTCCAGGGAACGCCCTCAACATCAAAAAAAAAATTGAAAGCAGATTTTCTTGCAGATTTACATTTCTGATCATAAATCGTACATACATTCCAAAAAAGACTTTGTTTCCTTGAAACATATGATTGTGACCTAAACATTTCTATATCAAACTCATTTTTCAAAAATGATTAAAATAAATGATTTGTTTTGTGTGATATGTTTTCTTTATGTACAAACAGATGGAGTTTTGTTTCAAAAGGGCTTGCATCCAAATTTTCAAAAAATTTAAACATGATTTTAAAAATATTATGAACTTATACATTTGAAATTTATTCAAATTTTGGTGTACCTCTTTCATAATCCATTCAGTTTTTCAATTGCTCAACTTGAATAATTAGAAACAGTTTTTTGACTTTTTCTCAAAAAGAGCCAAAGTGGATGTAGGCCCTTTTGTTGCAAAATACCTCTTCATATATTGTAGTAGACATGCCTGTATGAAACCAATTACCCTCTATGATATATGTATAGAGTATAGATGAGTAATTATTTGAAAATATTGAAACATACCATATGTAAAAATGTTCAATAATTTTTAATATGAATATTATGTGAAAATATTGAAATAATTATGTGAAAATGTATGTATAATAATTATGTATGTGAAGAGAGGATAATAAACCACAAAAGATTTTAAAAATGTTGTAAATTGTGATCTTCAGAAAATAGGATATGAACCTTTAGAAACTGATCCTCTATAGGTAATATAATTTATGGCTATCTTAAGTAGATAGCAGACATGGTATAAAACAATTACCTTTCGATACAATGTTGTAAATCGCTATCTACAGTAGATGGCAGACAAGCACCGAAACAAAAACATTATCTCTAGAGTTTAAATAGAGTAAAAGAAAAAAAAAGTAGATAGCAGGGAAATAAAATAATTTCCCTCTTATGTAATGTTGTAAATTGTTATCTTCAGAAAATAGGGCATGGACATTTAGAAATCCTCTATGCAATATAATTTATCGCTATCTTGACTGGATAGCAGATATAAGTATATTCATACAAAACAATTACCTGTTGATACAATGTTGTAAATTGTTATCTTCAGTAGATAGTAAACAAGCACAGAAACAAAACAATTATCCTCTGAGGTAAAAGAGTAAAAAGGTAGATAGCAGTCAAATAAAACCATTTTCCTCTGATACAATGTTGTAAATAGTTATCTTCAGAAAATAGGGCATGAACATTTAGAAACTGACCCTCTATGAAATTTATCGCTATATTTATACAAAACAATTACCCGCTGATACAATGTGGTAAATCGCTATCTTCAGTAGATAGCAGAACTGCTCAGAAACAAAACAACTACCCTCTGATACAATGTTGTAAATCGCTGTCTTCAGTAGATAGCAGAACTGCTCAGGAACAAAAGAATTACCCTCTGATACAATGTTGTAAATCGCTGTCTTCAGTAGATAGCAGAACTGCTCAGAAACAAAACAACTACCCTCTGATACAATGTTGTAATTGCTATCTTCAGTAGATAACAGAACTGCTCAAAAACACTTTGAGGGTTGACAACCAGAAAGACGTAACTCGCTTTTTTTGTTGTCATTTTGAGTTATTGGCACCAAAAAATATCATTGTCGTCCAAAGATATTATGGAAAGATTACCCAATACTAAAAAAATAGCCCCATTTTGAGTTAAAAGCACAGTTCATTTGTACACACAACTCGACGGAATACAATATATTAAAACTCATTTTTCTCAGAGTGTTTCTGGTTGTCAACCCTCGAATTACCTCTAAATCTTAAGTGGGTAGCTGTCATATTAAACAAATTCCCTCTGATACAATGTTGTAAATTATTATCTTCTGTAAATCGTAGACATGAACTTAAAATAATGATC
>CM069441.1:80908161-81035433 GCA_035610835.1 Ophiura sarsii | reverse complement strand
GCTGGTTACGCCACTGATTAATTTGGATTTCAAACATGAAAAATAGTGAATTTGGCTATATCTTGCCTCACGTCCCGTACGGAATAAACCGTATAGCTACAACGTATCATTAATTGGTTTGAGCATGCGCACTTAAGTTACGGGACGTCTAGCCAGACATTGCCGTGAATTTATTACGCATTTTGTCTTGGTGGCCATATTTGCCCACTTACTCAGTGGGACAATTTGGCCACCTGCTAGGATTGAACTACATGAACTAGAGAAATGTATAGGATTAAGAGAATGAAAGGTCTAAATACTAATGTATAGACAGGTAGAAATCATATGTTTTGGCCTTTTTGGTCTGCTATCCAGCACACAAGACCCCCAATTGTATATCGATTGCGGGATCGATACATTTACCGAATTGTGTGTGGGAATAGCCCTTACCACGCAACAACTATAATTATACTACTACATGGTTTCTTCGCCATTTTACAACTATCTAACTTCAACAATTACAAATATCTCTGCCTAAAACGTAGTCTAAAAATTACGTCACTGTCTGCCTTATTTGTTCCTCTTTCTAAAACTGTAATTTATACGATCTAAAACGAAAGAAACCGGGTGCAAGCTTGCTGTAAAGCGGACACTCTTCGTTTCGCGAGCGGTGAGTTGTGCACACGTAAAGTCAATGGGTAAAATGGCTTTCCATGGATTTTCAACCCGTTACGTTCCTGTCCGTTATAATTTATTATCTCACCTCGTTTTCCCGAGAGAACTATGGAACGCCAGGCGGGACAAAAGTACTGAATTCCCGAAATATCTCCATAAAACTCGTTCAAAATTGAACTTTTGCGGGTAAGAAAAATTAATTGACGGTACCAAATATTTTTTCTTATGAAGAATAAAAAAATGATAATAAAGAGAGACATGTATGCTTCATTAGGCTTCCTGTTGTAATTTTACGAGACTTAGCCTAACTCATATGGTTGACACTCTTGAAGCATGGTGTGAAGGCCCATATGCTTTTTTAAGGAAATCACGCATGGTCTGGCGTAGTACAACCAATCATACTTAGTGATATTTGTCATCAGTTGGTATTATTCATCATAGGGTATTTTGCATGTTTCACTATCTGTCCCCATCCTAAGTATGACTCCTTACATTACAAACACAAGCTGTATCGCTTACCAGCTCAAAAACACATTTCTTTGTGCTTGTTCTTATCTACTCTTTCTCATCTATCTTGCCATTCGTTTAATATTTTGTACAAATGCAATATTCCCTTGAAATTTGAGGTGAAATTCTAAGCCAATTCACTTTAATAACGGCACTCGCGATGTTTATCGAAATCGGCGCCATGTTTTATTATAATAGACTCGTTTCAATACATTCGTAAGTTCGTAAAAAAGTGATGTGTATGGCACGCTACAGCGGACATTAATAGTCGAGTTTTAAAAAACACCGTTGAGTTGTGAAAACGACCGTTGAGTTGTGGAAACGACCGTTGAGTTGTGAAAACGACCGTTGAGTTGTGAAAACGACCGTTCAGTTTTGAAAACGACAGTTCAGTTTGAAACCCGTTCAGATTTTCACGTTCAGTCGTTTTCACACGGCGAGTTGATAGTACACGTCGCGACGAGTTGTTTTCGCGCGTTCAGATATAGACTCCTGCACAGACCTACACTGCGATTCGGCGAATCATTTTAGAAGAGTCTAAGATACTGATGACGGGCTCCTAATAGCCTACGTCACATTTTAATGTGAGCATGCATACGACGATAATATTTCCAAATCAGTTTTTCTTTAAAATTAAAGAAGTTTTAGCCATTTAACCAACAGCTACACATATTGGAACATTATTAAAGATGATATCTGAAGTGAAGTAAGATTAAAGAATAAATTGATGTCAAAAAAGTTGCGAAATTTCGATTTCTAAAATATACGACGGAGCAGTCGAATGGTACAATCACTCATGCATGTAACCAGGGGGTGGGGGAGAGGGAGAGGGGTGGGGGAGAGGGAGAGGGGTGGGGGAGAGGGAGAGGGGTGGGGGTGCCCCCCCCCCCCCCCCTAGGCCAGGCCTGGGTATAATCCATAGCTAGAGGGGGCACACCACTAAATACGTCTCCCATTGAAATACACGCGTTTCGGCCCTTTTTCAAGACCGTATTTTTACCCCACGTAACAATGATGGAAGTTTTTATTTCGCATGAATGTATTAGATATGTGTTGAATTTTATTTTAAACTTGATTTTTCTTGACCCATCTAGATGAAATTTTTCGCTACGGGCACCTAAACAGCGCCCTCACCATTTTAAACCGATATTTTCGCTTCCTCACCGGTTCCGGCAACGATATCCTTCCGCAGCCTAGGCTCCCGTGCGTATTCGATTCCGACGATTTTTGACCACATTAGCAATGCTGAGGTTCTATTCTATCTTTTTCATAAAAAATAAGCAAGATTTACTTCTATTTGCTTCCCCTGGGACGATGATCAAATTGATATAGGTACTATTTCTCCGAACCATACACCAAACGCGGAAGGATTTAGTGTAGTGCCCCCTAGACCTATGGAATAAATTATTCCAAGCCCGTCACCGTCATAATAACTAGTCTTCTTCTCAGTACACGGCCGGGTGCATCATGTATCTGTTACGGTCTGTGCAGGAGACTACATCTGAACGAGCGCGAAAACAACTCGACGTGTAAACAACTCGCCGTGTGAAAACGACTGAACGTGAAAATCAACTCGCCGTGTGAAAACGACTGAACGTGAAAATATCTGAACGCGAAAACAACTCGACGTGTAAACAACTCGCCGTGTGAAAACGACTGAACGTGAAAATATCTGAACGAGTTTCAAACTGAACAGTCGTTTTCACAACTGAACAGTCGTTTTCACAACTGAACAGTCGTTTTCACAACTGAACAGTCGTTTTCACAACTGAACAGACGTTTTCACAACTCAACGGTGTTTTTTAAAACTCGACTATTATTGTCCGCTGTAGCGTGCCATAGATGTGCGTATATGGCACGCCACGTGGGACTTTATCCATTGAGAAAAAAAAACTTCACCGAGAAAAAAACACCTTGACCGAGAAAAAAAAAACTTGACCGAGAAAAAAAAAACTTGACCGAGAAAAAAAAACTTGACCGAGAAAAAAAATCTTGCCCGAGAAAAAAAAAACTTGACCGAGAAAAATAAAACTTGACCGAGAAAAATAAAACTTGACCGAGAAAAATAAATCTTCACCGAGAAGAAAATATCTTCACTGAGAAAAAAATGTTCTATCGAGAAAAAAGAACGCAACTGAAAAACTCCACACAGCCGAGAAAACCACACCGATGAGAAATACACGGCGATGAGAAATACACGCCGATGAGAAATAGTCTCCTCCACAGCTGCAGCTGAGTGAGGCAAACGGGACCGTCTTTGTTGGGTAAAACAGACTGCGTTAACAACTATAGCCTAACAGAGGGTACCCATCAGAGAGACATTATTAATCTTGTTTGACTTAGATTATACCGCAGATTTGTCTCAAGTAGCGAGTTGTAGATGGTCGAGTTGCTGATTTGGATCGTACGTTGGTGAGGTGTTTTTAAAATGAAATTGTAGCGATTTGTGGAGTGATTTAGTTTCAATGCACCTTAGTGCACCTTAAATAATTGAAGAACTTTCTTTTCCCCTGAAGGTTTAGGCCTATTGGTACTCCTTCATAAAACATTGGTGAATTCAGGACTTTCACCAAGCATGCCAAGTAATGTCGAAAAATTTCGCACACTCAGAAAAAAATCGGCACAGTAAATGTACTCCATTTACAATTTTGCCTTCTATTTGGCTAATAACATCGGTCTTTTTTCTTAATTTTTTCCTATTTCCTTTTTTTCTCACTTTTTTTTTTTAGGTGGTGGGGGGCGGGGGCACAAATGGGTTTTTTTCGTCAGGGGGGGGGGCATTTGCCCCCTGCCCCCCCCCCCCCCCCCCCCCCCCCTGAGCTATGGAAGAAAACATCTTTTCTAACTTTCATTTCATTCAGCCAGCATGCTTAGGCCTATAGGCTTTTGAAGCCTGGCCTGAGCATTTTGCTTGAGCGTGTGGTGTCAACAAACAAACAATAGTCTGATGCCTTACCGACTGAGCTACACGGGTGATGTTCAAAAACCTTACGTTTTTTTAACAAGTTAAACCACGCGATGAGCGTGGCACGAGATTGATGGGGCCGCCGCGCGTTACAAGATTGTAGCAACGTAAGGTTTTGTAAAAGGTCCAGGAAGGTTAGGGTTAAAACACATCATTTCGTTATCTACATTTTATGAAGTTACTTCACAACTCATGAACACGCCAACTCACCCCATTCTCAACCCCCTCGATCCATAACTCGCACACGTTCACAACTTCATCAACTCACCCATTGACAACGCGCCATAGCCATCCCCCTGTTGTGTGGCAATTGATACTTTAGGCAACGGTCTTCTATTTGTACAGTATATTAGACCACCATCTAGATTATAAATATCTATATAGGCCTACTCCCAATTATAACGTGTCCCCCAACAAAACTGGTCCAAAACCGGAAAGCTTATCAAAAAACTAAACATGTATTGGCTCAAAACATGGCTGATGAAGATTTGGGGATATACAATCAAACATATTTTACATTAATTGGTGAAATCATAAGGTTTTTGAAATGCCGAGCTTTGAATTGAGCGTGGTGTCAGAACCCCTTTTTCCGATTTTGCACATGAACCGTCCATGTGTTGCATTTGCCATCGTACAGACTTCATCAACGTTTGGCCTTTGACTTTACTTTTTAGAATAACCTCTACTCAGGAAATTCGTCATAGGGGATTGCAAAGTTAAAATAAAATGAAATATTTTAGAAAAATAAATAAATAACCTTCTGAGACACTGCCATAATTTGTAGCAGTCAAACACCCATTTCTTCAGAGTTGGAAACCCCGTGGAAACCAGTCATTTTAATACCAAGACAAAATATGACAATTTTAGCGTAAAATGTCAACAACAACAAAATCTTCATACACTGCAAAAACACTGGTGTTAAAACCAACACCGACGGTGTTAATTTTAACACCACAGAAGTGTCCCAGCGGGTCCACACTTTTTGGTGTTGATTAACACCAGTCTTTGGTGTTGATGAATTAACACTCCTTTGGGTGTTGCTATATTAACACTGTCAGGGTGTTAATTTTACCCTCCTATGTTAATTTTTACACCTTCTGGTGTTAAAATATTAAACAATTTACACCTTCTGGTGTTAAAATATTAAAAATTTTACACCTTCTGGTGTTAAAATATTAATGTTAGATAAGTTGAAGTACTTTAACAATAAAATGCTTGCAAATAACATATTTCACTGTTCAACAGTTCAAATTTATTAAAACTTGAACGTTTTTGAGAATTAATGTTCTTACTTGCCATTTAATTATGGAATGGTGCATATTGCAGATCGAATCACTAGATCAAATGTATAAATATACAATCCAAAGTGTTACAAAACCAATATAACCCACCCCCGTGCGCATGTGTGGAATAGTGACACCCATGGGAGTTCTTCTTACACCAAGTTTAACACAAGAAACTTAACACCATGAGAAGTGTTACATCAGTTATTCCTATGGTGTTGACCTAACACCAACATTAACACCAGGAGCGTAACACCGGCTCAGTGTTGCATATTTAACACCGGAGTTTTTGCAGTGTACCTACAAAAAAAATATCCCCCCTTTTCCCCGGCCCCTCCCAGGCCCAAAAAGAATTGATAGTTGATCATGGGGATGGCCTATGTAATCACCCCCTCCCCATGTCATGCATAATAAAATGACAACCGTGTTAGAAATGTCTAATTCAGAACAAATTAAGCTAATTTCAGGCAATATTTACAATAAAACCCAAAATGTTCGCGCGTTTTGAGCGCTCTTTTCCCCTGCCATTTTTTCTTCTTTTCCCCTATTTCCCCCTAACATTGTTCTACTGGTGCAATCACTGGTCAATCATCCAACCCCACCCCACCCACCCTCACCCACATGTCAACCGGAGGGGGGGGGGGGGGGGGGGGGGGGGTTGGGGTTAAACTAGTCCCATGGCATAACCGTCTATATTTTGCATAATAATACATAGAGTTTGTCAATTCATTTGGTGGCATCAGGGGGGAACGCCTCCCGGAATTTAAGTGATCAAATAATAAAAACATGAATGTAGAATGTGTATAAAACCCTCGCATGACATATCAGACACCATCACCAATACACCGAGCCATTTATACAAATAAAAGTATAAAACCCCCTCATGACACATAGGACACCACCAAGACACCGAGCCAGATGACATTTAATTTATAAAATAAGACATAGAACTTGTTACACTAATTGCATGTAATACATTGCCTTACTATGCACATACCGTATATAAATTTCTTCATGATGTATGTGTATACGACTTTCTGCCCATAAGTTTCCCCTATTCAAATGTTGTTTACGGTAAAAAATACCCCCCACCGTTACGCCGTACATCCTACACCCACGTACCCTACCCGCGAAGTCTAGTCTTTTACACAGTTGGTTAGTCTCACTCGATATAAAGAGACTAAAACTTAACGATTTATTTCTTGTTTGTGATTTTCTTTCTCCATGAATTTCTTTTTTCTTGGTGATGTTTTTTTTCTATCTCGGTGGTGCTTTTTTTTTCTCGGTTGTGTTTTTTTTTCGGTTGTGTTTTTTTTTTCTCGGTTGTGTTTTTTTTTCTCGGTTGTGTTTTTTTTTCTCGGTTGTGTTTTTTTTTCTCGGTCAGGTTTTTTTTTTCTCGGTCAGGTTTTTTTTTTCTCGGTCAGGTTTTTTTTTTCTCGGTCAGGTTTTTTTTTACTCGGTCAGGTTTTTTTTTTCTCGGTCAGGTTTTATTTTTCTCGGTCAGGTTTTTTTTTTCTCGGGGAAGGTTTATTTTCTCAATGGATAAATATGGCACGCTACAGCGGACAATAATAGTCGAGTTTTAAAAAACACCGTTGAGTTGTGAAAACGTCTGTTCAGTTGTGAAAACGACTGTTCAGTTGTGAAAACGACTGTTCAGTTGTGAAAACGACTGTTCAGTTGTGAAAACGACTGTTCAGTTTGAAACTCGTTCAGATATTTTCACGTTCAGTCGTTTTCACACGGCGAGTTGTTTACACGTCGAGTTGTTTTCGCGTTCAGATATTTTCACGTTCAGTCGTTTTCACACGGCGAGTTGATTTTCACGTTCAGTCGTTTTCACACGGCGAGTTGTTTACACGTCGAGTTGTTTTCGCGCTCGTTCAGATGTAGTCTCCTGCACAGACCGTAACAGATACATGATAAACCCGGCCGTGTACTGAGAAGAAGACTAGTTATTATGACGGTGACGGGCTTGGAATAATTTATTCCATAGGTCTAGCTATGGATTATACCCAGGCCTGGCCTAGGGGGGGGGGGGGGGGGCAGGGGGGGGGGGCACCCCCACCCCTCTCCCTCTCCCCCACCCCTCTCCCTCTCCCCCACCCCTCTCCCTCTCCCCCACCCCCTGGTTACATGCATGAGTGATTGTACCATTCGACTGCTCCGTCGTATATTTTAGAAATCGAAATTTCGCAACTTTTTTGACATCAATTTATTCTTTAATCTTACTTCACTTCAGATATCATCTTTAATAATGTTCCAATATGTGTAGCTGTTGGTTAAATGGCTAAAACTTCTTTAATTTTAAAGAAAAACTGATTTGGAAATATTATCGTCGTATGCATGCTCACATTAAAATGTGACGTAGGCTATTAGGAGCCCGTCATCAGTATCTTAGACTCTTCTAAAATGATTCGCCGAATCGCAGTGTAGGTCTGTGCAGGAGTCTATATCTGAACGCGCGAAAACAACTCGTCGCGACGTGTACTATCAACTCGCCGTGTGAAAACGACTGAACGTGAAAATCTGAACGGGTTTCAAACTGAACTGTCGTTTTCAAAACTGAACGGTCGTTTTCACAACTCAACGGTCGTTTTCACAACTCAACGGTCGTTTCCACAACTCAACGGTCGTTTTCACAACTCAACGGTCGTTTTCACAACTCAACGGTGTTTTTTAAAACTTGACTATTAATGTCCGCTGTAGCGTGCCATAGATAAAGTCCCACGTGGCGTGCCATATGCGTATAAGATGTTGGCGATGGGAATGAGACTAAATTCACCCCGCAAATCATTTGAGATGCACTCCATTCATTTCATACAGCAAATGAAATGACAGTTTCTCGCAATACAATTTCCCCATACGTTGGTAGGGAAAAAAACAAACAAAAAAACACACCAACGTATGGGTTTCCTGTACTAGGTCTGGCGTGTATTTTCACTTGTCGATGGAATTCATATGAAAAATAGATTGCGCGGTTCTCGGCTTACGCGATTTGTGGTTTGAGCTAGTTACATGACGCAATAGAATCCTATCGGAACCGTATACGATGTGCTGTTTAAGTTGGTGTATACCGCATCATGAAATTAGCACAGATGAAATAGGTCAGTGTGTATAATACCAATATTGTATGGAATGGTTTTTTAAAAATATTATGTATTTTAGAAGGAGTGATAAAATAAATAAATCAATATATCAATCAATCAATACATCAATATATCAATATATCAATCAATCAATCAATCAATCAATCAATCAATCAATATATCAATCAATCATCATATCAATCAATCAATATATCAATCAATCCATACATCAATCCATCAATCAATCAATACAAAAATACATCAATCAATCAATACATCAATCAATCAATACATCAATCAATCAATATATCAATCAACATATCAATCAATATATCAATCAATATATCAATCAATCAACATAACAATCAATCAACATATCAATCAATCAATATCGATCTATATTAATCAATATCAATCAATATCGATCAATACCAATCAATGCCAATCAATACCAATCAATATCAAACAATATCGATCAATATCAATATCAATCATTCAATCAATTATTAAATCAATCAATATCAATCAATCAACAACCAATCAATATCAATCAATCAACACTTCTGGGTTGAGTGTTTAAAATATTGTCAATGTTATATCCCAGAGGCCTATACATAATATCGGGGGGGGGGGGGAGAAATCCCCCTCCAGTTGTTTCAAAAGATAAGGTATGTAGGAACCCTGAAATGCTTATCATTATAGGCAAAGGATTGAAGTGATGGCTCTCTATTATATACATAGGGTGACGCTATGTGCGTCAGGGGTGAATTTCCCTTCCCTAGAACTGGACTCGTTCACTCGCGGTAATCTAATACACATGAGCCGTTCGAAATCAGTGTAAAAGACTACCGTGAATGACCGATTCTAGTTTTACCCTTCCCTGGCATTGGGGGAGGGACAACAATTAAAATTTCACCCTGCCATTTTCTTCTCATACTCCGTGTAAACAAATACAACACCCTCGGCAGCTATCATTTCAGCCACAGTCTATGCAAGGCTTTTGGTCTATGACAACACTATACCCTCGGCAGCTATCATTTCCGCATGTCTATTCCCACCATGCCACACGGGATGCCAAAAAACCTTGGTATAGGTCAGTTCAAGTTCAGCGACATCTCAGTTGCTACTAGCTGGTTTGGTCTACGTCTGTACCTGAAATCTGAGACTATTAAATTGTAATTCAACTTAATTTCACGGCAACTTAATTTAGCGAATTAGCATTAGACCAACCTTTTGCGGCTATTTGATTTCCCTAATTTGTACCATCTTCCTATATATAACTATTATAATAATATAACTGGTGGCAATCTAATTTAGCGAATTGGATCTCCTAGCGAAATTAAATTGTTAGCGAAATTTAGTCGTCTTACACTACCTGAATATAAATCGAAACATTCAAGTCGTTTGAACACCCAGCCTTGTCAACATGATCAATTTCACCTGTTTATAATGGATAATGTTGATAGATGATTTTAGCCCACATATTCTAGAGTTGCATAGTGCGAGTTGTCGAAAAAGTGGTTGGAAACTATGATATACAGTAGAGTCACCTAGCTTGTATTGGCTGACTGATCACTGACACAGTTTTTATTTTCACAAAGGTATACGGTACTGCTTTATGCCTCTTATTTCATTAAATAGTTTGATCAATCGTTTGATTACTTTTCGCCCAAAATAAAAAGGTTAATATCATAAACATCATATTAATTATAACTCCAACTATACATTCAACTATAAATACGCTTCCATGCTCACCAGAATATAACTCTCACATCTGCTGAAGAGTGGTTATGATTGGCTGATTTGGCTCAAACAGAATTCGACCCAGAGCAGGCACAGGTATGATCCCACAATACATTGCAATTTGCAAGTCAACAAAAACACGTCAAAACACAAGTTCTTCAACATATTTTTGACCGCATGATGCCCGCAGCACTGGATGTCAATCTAACACAGCACATATCCATTTTGTGGGTCTCCAATTGCCTTACTTTTCCGGAAAAGGGGTCGGGACTGACAAAAAATAGAAGGTTGTAACAGACAAATCACTACATAACACTTGCTGCTTTCTATTCGGAGCCAATTTTACCAGATTTAAGCTAACGAATCCAATATACTCGTGACACTGTGTTCACACGTCGTACACGTCGTATAACAAGAGTCTGGGGTCTAGAATGGAGAAAGATGTGTAATTTAAAGAAAGGGGTCTAAAATGGAGAAAGGTCTGTAATTCAGAGAAAGGGGTCTAAAATGGAGTAAGGTCTGTAATGTAGAGAAAGGGGTCTAAAATGGAGAAAGGTGTGTAATTTAGAGAAAGGGGTCTAGAATGGAGAAAGGTGTGTAATTTAGAGAAAGGGGTCTAAAATGGAGAAAGGTGTGTATAACTTCACATAGATTACGTTCTTATTATATTCCTATATTTATACGCACTGCCCTCAATAGTCGAGAAATGGTAATAAGTTTGCCGTTGATTGCTACATCCGGGTAATTTGAGTGTAACGCTATGGGAAAACATACTATTTCTTGGTGGCTTTTTTATGAAAAAATGCCGGACATTTCATCCATAAAATGCATAACACTTTGAAGAGTGGGACCAGACTAAGGCTACCGGCTGGCATACTTTGGGGATAGCATACCTTTTAAAAGGCCAGTCAGTAAGGTGGGGAACACCGGTGTCATGCGAAATACGTGAAACTTCGTGCTTCATGCAGATGGCATTTCTCAAAGAGAGTAGTTTTAATCACAGAATAAGTAATTGTAGCTGATAAAATGTGTTTCAAGCTTTCCATTGATATCAAATATGTGGTATTTACCAGCCAAATAATGTGTTAAAAATGTACACCAAGGTATACCTTTAGATTTGACCTTTAGTAGGGGATGTACAGCAATATACAGCTATGCACAGTCTCACGGTAAACTATAGGGGCATGTACATTCCTATGCACTATGATAATTTATGTATTTGTATTTGGCGCGCATTAAGGCATGTTCAGACGGGCATAAATGATCGGCGTAAATTTAGACCCTACAGCAATTAAAATTCCACAAATAATCCCTCTACTCCGGACAGTTGTCCACACGGTACTAAATACAACGTTACTCCTAAGTTTTCCGACAAAGTTAACACGACCATCGCAGGGGGCTCACGAGTAAATATCAGCTAGATTTATTCATCTCGCTTGTAAACATGAATTCAAGATCAAAATTTCTCTTTTTGTTACTAATTTTTCGCCTTTTTCGGATGGTGGTTTACAAGATGTAAGGCCTAGTAAAAACAGTTCCATGTTTCCCGTCCCCGCAAAAAAAAAAAAAAAAAAATTTTAAATTTTAAATTTTCAGAGCTTTATTTAATCGGTCACCTAAACAGCATCGATTGACCCCTACCTGACTCCTCGAGTGACCTATATCATGCCCAAGTATAATATTATCTTGGTTTGTTGAAATAATTTAGAAATCCTTTCATTAATTCAAGACACAGATTTGAATTATTTTTAACATTTGAAAAATACCTATATTCAGTAAATAATCATTAAATAGGGGAAGAGAAGTGTTGACTGTAACATAATAAAACACTGATTTGTAAATGTTTGTATATATTTATTTCATTTTTTGTTTATTTTTGAAATTGAGTTACACAAATTATAACTGCTGTTATGCATGTTATGTTAAATAGCATTCAAAACCTATTTGTCATTTTATCCATCATTCATAAATGAAACATCTTTCTTTACCAGATCACAGGCATGCACAAATAATAAACAAAATGTACTGAATTTAGATGTTTTTTGTTTCTCTGGCAAGTATAGTGGAAAATATGTTTAGGAGTGTCCCCGACACAGTCAGTTGGTCACTTTCGACTTGTCGGCCATCTTGGAAAAAAATAGCAAAAAATTGGAAAATAGTAAATAGTAAGACCCTCCCTCCTCCTTTTTTTAAATGTCCGGACGGGAAACATGTTATTTATTTTACTTAATGCCTTATATACATCGAAAGGTCGCATTTACACCAGAGACCGTGTTTTAACTTAAAAGTGCATCCACACGGGCGTGCTAATCCGAACTGCAGCTCGTGTTAAGCGCGTTACTCCTGAGAAATCTCAGGATTAAATCGGTTCAGAGTAAGGTCGGATTAGTTAACACGGGTGCCGTCCACACGGTCACTACTCGCGAGTTTAACATGGACAATCGTTAATCCGATCTTACTCTATACGAATTTAGCAGCAGGATTTAATAGCGCGTGCAAGGGTCCAATTGTCATATCGATTGGCTGATATTTACAATAGCATCTGAAGGCATGTTCAGACGGGCATAAATGATCGGCGTAAATTTAGACCCTACAGCAATTAAAATTCCACAATTAATCCCTCTACTCCGGACAGTTGTCCACACGGTACTAAATACAACGTTACTCCTAAGTTTTCCGACAAAGTTAACACGACCATCGCAGGGGGCTCACGAGTAAATATCGTATAAGTACACCCTTTGACCTTTGACCGATGACAACCGCGCGAGTTGTGATTATTTCGAATCCCATTTTCGGCAGCCTGGTGTCCAGTTTACATACAATTTATTCTGTTATTTTCAAATTGTCGGTTCCTTTATTCGATTATTTCAGTTAGATTTATTCATCTCGCTTGTAAACATGAATTCAAGATCAAAATTTCTCTTTTTGTTACTAATTTTTCGCCTTTTTTCGGATGGTGGTTTACAAGATGTAAGGCCTAGTAAAAAAAGTTCCATGTTTCCCGTCCCCGCAAAAAAATAAAAAATAATAATTAAATTTTAAATTTTCAGAGCTTTATTTTAATTGGTCACCAAAACAGCATCGATTGACCCCTACCTGACTCCTCGAGTGACCTATATCATACCCAAGTATAATATTATCTTGGTTTGTTGAAATAATTTAGAAATCCTTTCATTAATTCAAGACACATATAGTTTTGAATTATTTTTGAAAAATACCTATATTCAGTAAATAATCATTAAATAGGGGAAGAGAAGTGTTGACTGCAACATAATAAAACACTGATTTGTAAATGTTTGTATATATTTATTTCATTTTTGTTGTTGTTTATATTTGAAATTGAGTTACACAAATTATAACTGCTGTTATGCATGTTATGTTAAATAGCATTCAAAACCTATTTGTCATTTTATCCATCATTCATAAATGAAATATCTTTCTTTACCAGATCACAGGCATGCATAGGCTACAAACAACAATATAATTTTATTTGACCCAAATTGAAGAGAACAAAATATATATGCAAACATTTAGTTACAAATCTTTACAGTGTTACCGTATATCATTTTACAGGCAACACGTCTATTGCACAAATAATAAACAAAATGTACTGAATTTAGATGTTTTTTTGTTTCTCTGGCAAGTATAGTGGAAAATCTGTTTAGGAGTGTCCCCGACACAGTCAGTTGGTCACTTTCGACTTGTCTGCCATCTTGGAAAAAATAGCAAAAAATTGGACAATAGTAAACAGAAAGACCCTCCCTCCTCCTTTTTTTTAAAATGTCCGGACGGGAAACATGTTATTTATTTTACTATGCCTTATACATCGAAAGGTCGCATTTACACCAGAGACCGTGTTAAGTGCATCCACACGGGCGTGCTAATCCGAACTGCAGCTTGTGTTAAGCGCGTTATTCCTGAGAAATCTCAGGATTAAATCGGTGAGTAAGGTCGGATTAGTTAACACGGGTGCCGTCCACACGGTCACTACTCGCAAGTTTAACATGGACAATCGTTAATCCGATCTTACTCTATACGAATTTACGCCTGTCTGAACGCAGCTTAAGGGAGATAATCTTCCAGGGCTGATAAGTAATAACTGTAAACAGTTAAATCTTATGTTAATGATGCCACAAATCTACCTGTGCTTAAAATATGTAATGTAAACATTGTGAGCCTATAAAAGGCATGAGTGAGAGTGAGAAGATCATTCTTGGCTCAGACCTGAAGAGAACCACACGAATAAATATAGTACAAGAGAAAGTATTGTCCGAGTATAATTATTGTCTACGGGACATAACAATAGCTTTGTCATTATTGTCTCATTTTCTGAATCTTGGTTGTTCCTGGTCACACGCCTGTTTTAATTTAGAAAGCCCCATTCCTTATTATGTGAAGTTGATCAACAGTGATCTCCCATAATTTGCTTCGCATATCCTGTATTTGGCCTTGTTCCTTGTTGTTTGCCATGTTCCTGCCCAGTATGTTGTCTATTTGTGTATTGAATTGTTTTATATGTATTCCTTGCTTTCCTGTACAATGTAATTCGGCCTTCGGGTCGCGATTTTGTGCCAATAAAATCATATCAATCATATCATATCATATCAATCACGGTGTCAGCTGCTGAAAATAATGTGGTCACAAATCATCATTGCGTCACTATTTTACTATGGTGAGGTGTCTGTTAAAATTCACACGACAGTACGTTAATTTTAACATAACATGTAATAAATACCCCCATTTTAAACTGTAACTTAGAAGAGGTCTCCCGTTTCGAAATAGAAGATATCAATATCGTGTTTATACCTTTCAACTTCATGCCTTCACGCAAGTATGATTTCATGGATTATTGCCAAAAGACCCAATCATCAAATTATACATGATCAAGTCCCATGTCCTTTGCTTTCCTTAAAGGCATATTATGTGATCTTTTCCAGAGAGCGCCCTCTATTCATGATTTTTTTTAGAAAGTAGATTTTCTTGCAGATTTACATTTCCGATCATAAATCATACATACATTCCAAGTTACAGAGCGATACGATTCCTAATTACCTCAAAATCATGGTTTTAGAGTGAAAAATATAAATTTAGAGTGGAAAATATAAACTGTCGGAATCCCGACAGTTTATTTTCACTCTAAAACCATGATTTTGAAGTAATTAAGAATCGTATCGCCCTGTAACTTGGAATGTATGCATGATTTATGATCAGAAATGTAAATCTGCAAGAAAATCTGCTTTCTATTTTTTTTTCGATGTTGAGGGCGTTCCTTGGAAAGATCACATAATATACCTTCAAATTAATTTTGGTGTCCACATTTGCAAAGCGAGCTGTAACTCTTGAAATGAGGGCGCTATCTTGACAACGCTACATAGATAACCTGTAGGATTTCTATGCAACGCTATGATTGACAGCACGAACATCCTTATAAGGGACATTGAGACGCGCAATGTAACTCTTAAAATGAGGCGCTAGCACACTAGAGGCTGCTAGAGGCTTCGATCTCGGCAATGGGAAACTGTGTACAGTGGCACTAGCCTGATGTCACAATCCTCCTGCGTCACAAACTAAAATGTGGCCCTTTTATTGCATAACATTTTGTTGGACAGCTTACGCAAACAAATGGTCCTTAATATCACACCATGGTGGCAAAATTCGAGGCCACATTTGCACTTTTCAACAAAAAAGCAGTGGTGCGATACTTTTTTCCAGGTGTATATATATGGGTCAATCAACGATTCTGAAACTTCATTCAAATTAGAGTTTCATTGTTGAAACATTTTGTATGTGGAATGCGACAATGACTACTACTACTGCAAAACAACTTTTTACCATGTTCTATTAAATAGAAAATAACTTATGAAAGTATAGTAAGCCTACCTACCAAGTTCCTACTAAGTTCCTACAAAATACAAAAGTCAAAATGTCAATTTTTAATGTTGAATCTACATAATTATGTTGCCTAGAAGGTGACGCAAAAAATGTATCTTCAAAATGATACAATGGGGTCGGTCATTTGTACATAAACAATCCCCCCCCCCCCCCCCCACTTCTATAAGTCACAGTCTTAATACTATGGCAATAATTCAAGCTATTTTACGCGAGCGTGTTTTGGGTCCAGATCATAACTTGCGCAAACAACTATACATGCATGCGTGTCAGGATTGTCCAATAAGGATGCGCAGTCATTTTTGAAAGCGCCCGGTACGCACTTCCGAATTCACGTACGCATGCACGCACGCATTGTTGAAATGATGTCCATAATATTATGACTATACTTATGTGGGAACACAGCTTTAGTGACTTTGTCACAACTCTGCACAATGCTCAATAACTGGATGACAAATACAATGTTGTGAAATAAAACTGTACACATAAAATGTGGGTCATATTGTACCTTGTGAGGGGTACAAGTTTATCCAACCAATTTTACAGTGTATATTTAGACACCTATATCACTTAAAAGGTAGGTGTTCTGATTGCTTGCCCGATTTTTCAACTCGATGTTTTCTATTGTACATGAAGGCCCGATGAAGGGTCATCCTTAAAATAGTTGTATTCCAAAGTTTGAGTTGCAGAACTCCAATGGTTCTTATTTTAGAAGCACAAGGTGATATGAAATGTGCCCATTGAGTAGTACACAAATTCACTGCATTTTGGCCTATAATGCCTAAATGGAACATATCAACATTTTACACAAATAATGAGAAAAATATGGGGTTTCTTCTGATATCAAAATATGTTGATGAGCCAAAAAAAGCTTAAGTGATCGGAACATCCACCTTTAACTCTTATTAATACTTTGTAACATACACATGAGGTTGAATTCAACATGAAGAAATTGCGTACAAATGTTAATTAGGCACATACAAAAAGATTGCGTACAAATGTTAATTAGGCACATACAAAAAGTACTTTAAGCGCCGAAAACTTAAAAACCTGTTCTACTGGCCCAACCAACCTATTTTTTATTTTTACAAATTTGTGACTTTTAAAAAGAAATGTTGTTGACAATTTTGATTTGTTTTGAAATCCAACAAAATGTTCCCAAATTTTTTTAAACAGCTGACCGACTGACCCTACCTAAAAGGTCCGTTTGCCTGTACAGAATTATACACCGTCATGAAACAGAGTCCTAATTTTTTGGGGGTCAGCCTGTAGAACAGGGTTTTTTCCCTGTCGCTTTATGGTAAAATACCCATACATTAAATTGGTTCAAACTCAAATTAATTGTTTTCTTAATTTCTTAAAAGTACAGTGCTTTGAAAAGGAGTGGGATAATATTAATTTATAGATTAATAATAATAATAATGTGGATTTATATTGCGCACAAATCCACCAAATGGCGCTCAAGGCGCGTTACAAGAAATATCTTAAATTGCAACATGAATTTACTTACACAACTTAATCTACAATAATGATTATGAGAGTATACACAATATTTCTTACACAACTTAATCTACAATAATGATAATAAGAGTATACAAAATATTTCTTTGTAAAATAAAACTGGTACTATTTAATTCTTACAAAAGATAATTTTAACAGGCAATTTAGTATAAATAATAGGTATATATTAAAAGTACTGTATATGTAGAATGTACCCAATAATTAAATGCTATTTAAAATTGGTTAAAACACCAATAAATATTTTCTTACATATGTAGTCAGCGAAAGTGGCGGTGTTATAATATCATGTAGTAATCATACACAACATGAAAACATGATTACGGTATCTATTTTTGAATAAATAAACGTACAAAAAGATTTACATTTCATGCGTGATCACAAAAATGCATAACAAGAATGGGTATGTGGTCCAAGAAGGTCTTAAAGCTCTGTTCACACTAGACGTTATTTATCGTGCGTTATCGCAATGGAGTTTTCAACTGCCATTGCACCAGGCTGCGATGCATTGCGTTAATGCTCACGTTCTCCTATTTCAACTCAATGTTTTCTATTCTACATGGTTCTTATTTCAAAACAAAAGGTGACATGAAATTTGCCCATTCAGTAGTACACAAACTGGCCGGGTGGTTAACCACTTTGGAAGTAGTTCACTGCATTTTGGCCTATAACGTCTAAATGGAACATATATCTTGCGCCAAACATTTTACAGAAATATTGAGAAAAATATGGGGTTTCTTCTGGTATCAAAATATGTTGATGGGCCCAAAAAACCTTAAGTGATCTGAACATCCACCTTTTAAGGGGGGGGGGGGGGGGGGGTGTGGACTCTCAGGTACAGGCTCCGTAAAACTGCTGTAACTTCTTCAATATTCATTTAATCTTTATAAACGTATACAGTTTTTTGCAGAAAAGGGTTCAATGAATCAAACCATGATAATGAAATTGACCATTATGGAAAAAATATTTAGGTTTGGAAAAGATAACTCAAAATATATTTTGTTACATTTTGTCATACTAGTTTTATGATAATCCTGATAACATTCCCCAGGAGCATTTTTTTTTTTTTTTTTTTAATATCTTATTTATTTTTTGAGTTATAGACCAAAAAGTGCCAAAAAACGTGATTTTCATGATTTTGGCGGTAACAAATCACATTTTTTGGCACTTTTTGGTCTATAACTCAAAAAATAAATAAGATATTAAAATAATAAAAAAATGTTGTTGACAATTCTGAATTTGTTTTGAAATTTACCAAAATGTTTAAACAGCTGACCGACTGACCCTACCTGAGAGGTCCGTTTGCCTGTAGAACAGGGGGTTTTTCCCGTCGCTTTATGGTAAAATACCCAATACATCAAAAGGGGTGGGATAATATAAATTTATAGAATATGAGAGTATACATAATATTTCTTTGTAAAATAAAACTGGTACTATTTAATTCATACGAAAGAGAATTTTACAGGCAATTTAGTATAAATAATAGGTATATTAAAAGTACTGTACATGTAGAATATGTACTCAATATATCGTCAGCCTGCTTCGATAATTGCCTAACTCATTTTTTCTAGTTCTTAGAAAACAACAAAAGTATGAAACCTGTTACCTGTGTACCTGTTACTCATTTTGCATTATTGATGGATGGATATTCATTATGTGGAATGACGCTTGTATTGTTGATGTTGGGCTTGTATTGTTGATGTGACTTGGATTAGTGCATCCATGCACGCCAATTGGCGTGCATGGATGCACTAATCCAAGTCATATATAAACAGATGAACACAGCCATACAATAATTTGATTAATTCCATGGATTTGTCAATGCAAATTGAATAATGCAAAATGAGTAACATGTTGGAGTGGTCTGGTGGCCCTTTTAAAACAAAGCTCTTCATTTATCAACACTTTTGATTGGTCAATGACTTAGGTATTATAACAGCATGTTCATAATGTAATGAAGTCATGATTTATGCAAAAAACTCAATTTTGCTGAAAAGTGAGTTAGGCAATTATCGAAGCAGGCTGACGATATGCTATTGGTTAAAACACCAATAATTATTTTCTTAATTATGCAGTCAGTGAAAGTGGCGGTTATAATATAATGTATACTAGTAGTCATTTGCAACATGAAAACATGATTATCTATTTTATAAATAAATAAACTGTACACAAAGATTTACTTTTCATGTGTGACCACAAAAATGTGTACCAAGAATTTGTTTCTCAAATGGCCATGGGGTGCATTACGCATGTTACGCATTAAAAGGGGCGTAAAATCAACCATCTTCAAGAAAAAGTTTGTTTATTGCTGACTATCGATTTGAGAGGGTGGTTTAATTAATATAGTCATAAAAGTTTGATAGTGTTTCTTCCTCTTGGAAACATTTTAATGATAGCTGCTTACTTACTGCTGCTGCTTAATTCGGGTCGTGTCCCCGATCTACGATGCTTCTCCACACTCTTCTGTCGTTCATTGATTTCATTAATGATAACACATGCGCATAATATACAATTTTATTAAGTGAATCACTTAGTAGATATAAATACTCAAATAGATACAAATGCTGTAATCTGATTGGTAATGAGTCATTTAGCAACCACGCAATATATAAGCGTATTGCGTTGTAATCAGCTGTTCCAACAACGCAATATATTTGGCAATGCGTTGTTGGTTGAATAACAGCTTCTGATTGGTTAAATAGAGATTTGGGTTGATCCATTATCATTTTTAGGGATTGGTGAGTGCATGGTGATGGATAGGGTGGCCGTAGGTGAGGGGAGGGGTATGGGATGTGGGGGTTGACCTGTATTTTTGGTGGTACCAATTGTAATTTTGTTGGTTCCCAGTGTTTTGGGTTGTTTTGTTTAAGTGCTCAATAAATATATTTTGGGGGTTGTGCTGGGGTGTAGTGAAAAAGGAAGGGGTGGGTTGACAAAACGTTTATTTTGTTGGTTCCCAGTCTGATTTTGTTGGTTCCCAGTATTTTGGGTTCCAAGTTGTGTAAGTGCTCAATAAATGTATTTGTTAGATTGGGCTGGGATGTAGTAAATGAGGAGGAGATGGATTGTCAAAATGGCCCATTTTGGTGGTTCCCAGTGTTTTGGGTTCCGAGTTGTTTAAGTGCTTAATAAATATAGGTTTGGGGAGTTGTGGTGAATAAAAAGAGGGTTGGTTGCCAAAATAGCTTTTTTGATGGTTCCCAGTGACATCTTGATGGTTCCCAGTGTTTAAGGTTAAACACTGGGAATCACCTAAATGACACTGGGAATCACCTAAATGACACTGGGAATCACCTAAATGACACTGGGAATCACTAATAAACAGTTTTTGTCAACCCACCCTTGCGCTCATTGACTACATCCCTAACCAATACCCAAACTGTATAGGTCTATGTATTGACCGCTTACACCACTTGAAACCCAAGACACTGGGAACAACCAATATAACACTGGGAACCACCAAAAGATCATATTTGTCAATCCTCCATCACCTAACGCCATCTTCTACCTCCCTTCCATAACCCAACACCCATGGCCACATACCCATCCACCAATGCCAACCCCCTAAACATCTTATGGTTTTAACCCCTAAAATGATAATGGATCAAGCCAAAACTTGATTAATCCAATCAGAAGTTACTAAGCAATACCAAATATATTGCATTTTTCCTAAGTGATAAATTTGTTATCCCCTGTTTGATAACGCAATAGGTCGATACCAATTATGGTTGGGTGCCATAGGTATCTTCCCGTATTGCGTTATCAAACAGGGGATAATATACAAAATATTGATAGTTCCAAACGGCGAATCTTGGCCATCGACTCAGCATCAGTCACTATGTAATAGACATACGGCAAACAAATCAGAGGTGACGGACAGCGATGTGACGTATATTAAAAACATTACCGACTGTTGTATTACATACTGACGGATGCTAAATACTGCCCAAGTATGACGAAAATTCGACATCCATCACTATGTAATAACATTAATCACCAACGAACATATTTTTAGTGAGATGGATAGGACCGATAACTTTATCATTGCATTTTATCTATTCTATCAGGTAAAAATTGATTGTATGATAATATACATTTTCAAGGGTCAATTTAAGTTGTTCCATCAAATTTAATCATCTAAACCGTGTATTTTGATGAGTCTATCCCGACTCTCTAGAACTCGCAATTTTTCAAAAGAGATTTTCTCAGAAACTCATTTTCATATTTTGTTCAACAACCGTTACTCTGTAATACCCAACAATTTGGCTATATCATAGTGTGTATAGTGTGTCAAATATATCAGATATTGTGAATGTAAATTCGCACATGTGCATGGAGGCAAAATTTATATTTACAATTAAAGGGACATTAAGAGATGTGTTGGATGCTGCACCCTCAATTATGATAAAAACTGGGATTAGTTACCTTGATTTTTTCAAAAATCCAGGTATTGTATCTGACGTGTTTCTTCTTTTTTTTCTTTTTTTTCTTTTTTTTCTTTCCTCAAACCCATCTAAAAAATGCTATTTTTTCTACAGTTTACATGCTACAATCACCAAACTTGGTCAGTAGAACCCCCCACCTAACCTTCATATAGGGTGTTCACAGTTTGGGGTCAAAGGTCACACAGGGGTCACTAGGGGTCAAAAGGTGATTTTCACTTAAAACGCATTTCCAATTTAGTGAAATGACCTAGGATCGTCAAAATTGGTCCACATATTTCTTTTGACCGTACGCATGTACAAAAGAACGGTTTTTTAAATTAAAAATCATTTGGGGTCACTAGGGGTCAAAATGTCAATTTTCACTCCAGTCACTTAAAATGCTATTTTTTCAAGAGGAAATGGCCCATGATTATCAGAATTGGTCAAAAGATTCCTTGGGTACATGCACATATAGGGTGTTCAGCGATTAAAAGTGACATGTCATACGGGGTCACTAGGGGTCATTGAACTTAACAGGGGTAAAAGTTAAGACATGCTCCGATTTGGACCGGGTTTGTTGCATCTTGTTTGGTTTGATGAGCCAAGAAAATAAGTCAATCATATTGACCAGGTCAAAGGTCAAAAAAGGGTCACTAGGGGTCAAAATGTAAATTTTCAATTCGATCACTTAAAATGCATCTTGTCTCAGAGGAAATGATTCATGACCTTCATAATGAGTCAAAAGATTCCTTGGGTACATGCACATATAGGGTGTTCAGCGATTAAAAGTGACATGTCATACGGGGTCACTAGGGGTCATTGAACTTAACAAGGGTAAAACTTAAGACATGCTCCGATTTGGACCGGGTTTAATGCATCTTGTTTGGTTTGATGAGCCAAGAAAATAAGTCAATCATATTGACCAGGTCAAAGGTCAAAAAAGGGTCACTAGGGGTCAAAATGTAAATTTTCAATTCGATCACTTAAAATGCATCTTGTCTCAGAGGAAATGATTCATGACCTTCATAATGAGTCAAAAGATTCCTTGGGTACATGCACATATAGGGTGTTCAGCGATTAAAAGTGACATGTCATACGGGGTCACTAGGGGTCATTGAACTTAACAAGGGTAAAACTTAAGACATGCTCCGATTTGGACCGGGTTTGTTGCATCTTGTTTGGTTTGATGAGCCAAGAAAATAAGTCAATTATAATAACCAGGTCAAAGGTCAAAAAAGGGTCACTAGGGGTCGAAATGTAAATTTTTACTACATTAGGACCCCTAGTGACCTTTTCTTGACCTTTGACCCCAAACAAATGATTGACTTTTTTTCTTGTCTCATCAATGCCTACAAGATGAGCCATCACCGGTCAAAATCGGAGCAAGTCTTAAATTTTACCCTGTGTGTCTTTATATTTATATTGGTTTTGCGCAGCAAACCAATATACTGTTATCCTCATTTTCTTTCTTTATATTAGTCGAGAAACGACTAATATACTGTATTATATTAGTCGAGAAACGACTAATATACTGTATTTGTCCTGTTTCTTTCTTATATTAGTCGAGAAACGACTAATATACTGTATTCGTCCTGTTTCTTTATATTAGTCGAGAAACGACTAATATACTGTATTCGTCCTGTTTCTTCTTACCTTGATTTTTTCAAAAAATCGAGGTCTTGTATCTCTGCCGGTTGTTTCCTCTGCTTCTTCTTTCTTGCAACCTTTCTACAAAATGCTTCTTCTCCTACAGTTTACATGCTACAATCACCAGACTTGGTCAGTAGGACCCTCTACTAGACCTTCATTACAGGTCCTCACAGTTTGGGGTCAAAGGTCACAGGGGGGTCACTAGGGGTCAAAACGTGATTTTCACTTAAAACGCATTTCCAATTTAGTGAAATGACCTAGGATCGTCAAAATTGGTCCACATATTCCTTTTGACCGTACGCATTTACAAAAGAACGGTTTTTAAAAATTTAAATCATTTGGGGTCACTAGGGGTCAAAATGTCAATTTTCACTTATTTCATTCAAAATGCTTCTGCTATATCAGGAAATCGTTGATTACTGTCAGAATTGGTCAAAAGATTCCTTGGTTCCTTGCACATATGGGGTCTTCAGCAATTAAAAGTGACTTGTCATGTGGGGTCACTAGAGGCAATTCACTATAAACTGTTAGGATAATGCTTAAATCATTGAGAAGTAACGCGTATCACGACAGGCTGTACAGTAGACAGGAACCAATTTCAGAATTCAGTCCAGAAAAATTCGCCGTTTTTATGTCCCACTCACTTTTTTGGAGACCCCAACATGCATAACACTGTTCAACAGCTAGTTGAGTACCAAATAGTAACCTTTTAATATTTCTGTGAAATCAGGATTTCGGACAATGGAGGATTCTGGCTCTCTCGCTATTATTCATCTTTTCCTCTTTACATTGTTATACGCCCAATGACTGACCTTCGAATTCGTATTTTATATTAAACTGGTTCCCCGCATCAATTACTCCATGCACTCAACTCATTAGATAGCCCGGGGATCATGGGTGCATGGAACCAGCATAGCTTGCTTCGTCCTCTATGTCAGTCTATTTGTACAACTGTTGTACAAATATCAAGAGCATTAATTTATGTGACTCGTACGAATTCTGGGTTCGTAAACATGTAGGTTTTATTTGTACAACAGTTGTACAAATAGACTGACTGTACAGGGAACCACTCAGGGCCATGATAACCGATTTTCAGTCAATTCGGCCGTGAAATCGTCGGGTATATCGTTCGAGTTGGATTGTCTTATCGTCTAGTTTCTTACGTGGGGGCGGTTAACTGTCGAGTACGTAACGGTCGACTTGACCAAACATCGAGTTGACCGGGTACCATTGAGATTCTATCTGCGCAGAATTAAAAAATGTCCATACTGCACCGCCGTTTCCATAGCAACGTAACGAAAGGTCAAAGTTTACACTACATTCAAGCCGACTTGCGACAAAGTGCTATTTACAATGTCATAATGAACTGTGATTCTATTAAGCATATGATTCTTCAAATTTCGGTATTTCAATGATGTTTTTAATGTTCAAGACACAAATAATATAGATCCATGATGTTTCAAGTACATACAAATAAATGTATAGAGCAATTAGTCGTGAAATATGTTCCGAAAAAGTACGCACACAGACAGAAGTCCTTGGATTTCAAGCACGTAAAAGTAAGCTTAATTCATATTTCATATAGGCTGACGTACATGTATCAGATTTCAGAGTGGTATTTGAAATACAAGACCGTATGAATTGATGATGAATTCTACCGAACTGAATTACATTGTACAAATATGGTGCACGTTAAAAGTCACAGATTCCTTCGTAAAGAGTAGAGGATCATCCCGGTCTGTACACACATTATCCCAAGGAAACTGGGGTCTTGGCGTTCCCTGACTTATGGATTTCGCCGAGTATTGATGTAGATGTTGTTTTGTCAACTCAATGTCGCCATTCCATCATCGTCATCTTCCTATATAGGTCGTCCCGGAGTGACGTCACATGCCGTTGACCACAAACCAAAGTCAAGAGCCTCTAATATACCATGTTTACATACACACCCCGACACGGTCCCTAGGGTATGGTGGGGGTATGGTCGAGAAGAGCTTTAATTTAAACTTAATAAAACATCTGTTTTGTTGTCATCGGCAAACGGTAAAAAGTACCCATATGACCGAGCCGACCTATACTGTGCATGAAGCCTCTTGTTGAGTATAGGATGGTGCGGACATACAGGCACTTTGAGCTATTTTTAGCAAATTTGCAACAAGTGTTTCATAAAGCAAAACATTCCATGCACACGCTCAGTCAAAGCTCAGCGTTACGCACTTGAATCCGCAGTAGGCGCAATGTGCGGTTGCTTAATTGAATTTCACCGGCATGACGTAGGTCCGCCCCGGCCTATACTTGCACAATGTATCCATGGAACCTAGGAATACAAACATGAGCGTACAGACACGGACCGATCCCCTATTCTTTAATACGAAGGAGTCTGTGACCTTTCATTCATTCATTCATATTTATTCCTTTTAACGTGCTAGGGGATAGATCTTCCTATACACGGGACCATGATCATTTGTATGCGACTTCCGAACCACGGTACACTATGAGCATGCCTCATGTACTTCAATCTGCATGGTTGGTATCGTATTGAACTCAATGCTGAAACGATACACCAACAGAACTAACGGTACACAGTAGTATATGAGCGCTCCTAACTAGTGCGCCACATTGCCCCATGTATTCATGTATGTACGGTATGCCACAATGCCACTCAGGCCTTCTAAAATATAATATGTATATTTATATAGATATTAGCACACCCTATGATTATCAGGTGTTTGTGTGTGTGCCCAGCTTGGCTTTAACACGTTCTGCTAGCTCTCTAAGAAAGCCGCCCCCATGAACATGCATCCCATTTTATCATTCAATGGCCAGTTTCTTTTTATTTATTGCACCCAATTTTTTTAAAATTTGTAATCTTGATATATTTTGAAATGTTGACTAAAAAGTACCGAAAAAATGTTTCCATTTTTTCCACTTTTTGGTCAAAATATATTAGATTAGGTTAATTAAAACAAGAAATGTGTCCGTAAGGCTAATGAAATATGATTCCCAGTTTCCCGTTTCATATTTTTAAAAGAGTGGGTAGGTGTCTATTTCATTATTCATTATTCATTATTTCACTCAATTTCATTGTTACATCTGAAAGGGGTGTTAACTACTAACTACCTATTGATTTGTATATCTTACACCTTAATTAACACTTTAACACTTTGAAAAACAATTAAGGAAGCATTTGTAGATGTGTTATTGAAAATGTCAACAAATCTGTCTGAAATATTGCAACATCAATTACGTCTGAAATCTGAGTAGGTAATGCAAACAATTTCATTATCAACCATATACCATGACACCACTGCCATAAAAATCCTTTAAAATCAACAGGAAGATATGCCTGGTATTTTGAGCCACTAAAAGTTTTGATTTTTATTCAAGAAAATGTAATTTTGCACAAAATAATGAAAGTTTTGGTAAAACTGAAAAGTTGGGTCGGTAGGGAAACGGGAAACTGGGAATCATATTTCATTAGCCTAAGTTAGTGTCTTTATATCATAATCAAGCGATTTGGGCATTTTGTACTCACAATTATTTGTGTTAGCTTTGTTCAAACAAATTTGGGTCAAAAAAGTAAATTTTGTGATTTTCTCAAAAAATCAACATTGACACCAAATTTGTATTCTCTGATCCATTAATTTCCAAAAATTTATACTTTTTATATGCATTTGATTAATAGTTCAATAATTATAGCACTCACAAAATTCAAAAAAATTAATCAAAAACTTCCTCGAGGCCCCCCCCCCCCCCCCCCCCCCCTTAAATTGCTCCCAGGCTTATATGGCTGGCCAAATTGTAACAGTTTCAGCATTACGGTGGAAATATGATCATAGCCTACTGTTATTTTATAGGATTCTAATTGTGTACTTCATTATTTCATGAGCTGACTGATTTCCGTAGAGCTAAATCCTTGATATTGCGGCAATGCTCAAACCATAGATAAGTTACATCCATGTAACATTATAATCAAGCAATTTTGGGCATTTTTTACTCAAAATTATTTTTTTAGCTTGTTCGAGAAAAAAAATTGTCAAATAATTGATATTTTGTGGTCAAAATTGATGTCAAAACAGATTCTCTTACCCAAATCCTTTCCAAAAAATGTATACTTGTATATAAAAATAACACGATACCTGGCCCCTGTAATATCAGTACTACAATAACACAAAGACAATAATAGGTACCTCCTATTTTATTTTTTGATCATACATTAGTCAGATTTCGTAGTATTGTCTGATTCTGCACAGTGCACCTGATCATGAAAAGAATACCTCTAGATCGGTCATTTAATATTTCAGTAGAAGATTTAAGAATGTATTTTTTTTTTTAGAATCATTCCTTCATCATGTTCATCCAAACTTGATCAACATTTTTTCTCTCATAAAAAGCAATACAATTAGGGACCGTTCATTATTTTTACCGGAGGGGAGGGGGGGGGGGGGGGGGGGGGGGGGGGGGGGGTAGCTGAAAGAAAGCAACAACCCCAAAAAATGACCCCCCCCCCCCCTTCCCTAAGTACTTAAAAGTTATGACATTCCCCTCTGGAATGTAGAATACAGTTATAACACACTGTCAGCCTGGGCATGCTGTCAGCCTGGGCATGCTGTCCTGTCTGGGCATGCCGATGATGCCGGCTACTTTATCAGTAGCGGGGTAGCTCGTACTGAGACAACGGCAGACACGGCTCACATCAGGGGAAAGTTGATTTTTTGCTACGCGGATAATATTAATTCATTAACAAAATAATGATCAGTTATCGTTTTCATTAAATACTCAGATAAAGATTTGAAGGAAAAATTGCTGTAGTATTTTAAATTAAAATAACACGATACCTGGTCCCTGTAATATCAGTAGGCCTACTACAATAACACAAAGACAATAACAGGTACCTCCTATTTTATTTTTTGATCATACATTAGCACGCCATTAAAAAATAAAAACACATACTAGTAACCTGATGAAAAGAACACCTAGATTGGTCATTTAATATTTCAGTAGAAGATTTAAGAATGTAACAATATAATTAAATTAATTTTTAGAATCATTCCTTTATCATGTTCATCCAAACTTGATCAACATTTCTTTCTCTCATAAAAAGCAATACAATTAGGGACCGTTCATTTTTTCTACCGGAGGGGAGGGGGGTAGCTGGAAGAAAGCAACAACCCAAAAAATGACCACCCCCCTTCCCTAAATACCTAAAAGTTATGACACCCCTCTGGAATGTAAAAAAAGTTATGACCTGTCAGCCTGGGCATGCTGTCAGCCTGGGCATGCTGTCAGCCTGGGCATGCTGTCAGCCTGGGCATGCTGTCAGCCTGGGCATGCTGTCAGCCTGGGCATGCTGTCAGCCTGGGCATGCTGTCAGCCTGGGCATGCTGTCAGCCTAGGCATGCTGTCAGCCTGGGCATGCTGTCAGCATGGGCATGATTTTGGTTTGAAATATTAGTACCAAACAGTCATGACCACCCTTCAATTTCCTAAAAAAAAAATTATAATTTATAACCCTCCCCTTTGATTTCTTAAAAAAGGATATGACCCACACCCCTGTTTTGTGCCGGGCAGGTGAAATTTAGCTTGATTGGAAGACACGTGCTTATGACCTGTATTTAGTATGAGTACATGTTATTATTTCAGGCTACCCCTCCAAGCAAACTTTTCTGACAATATTCACATTGATATGACTTCTCTTTAGTGTTTGTCTGTATGTGTAATGTCAAGCTACCCTTCCAAGCAAAGCTTTCTGGCAATATTCACATTGATATGGCTTTTCTTCAGTATGAGTCTGTATTCATGTGTAATGTCATGAAGTTACCCTTATGAACAAAATATTTCTGACAATATTCACACTTATATGATCTCTCTTTAGTGAGTGTCTGTATATGTAATGTCAGCCTACTCTTTCAGTATGAGTCTGAATTGTATGTCAGGCTACCCTTCTGAGCTAAATGCTTCCCTTTCACTCAAAATAGAGGAAATGACTGATGACCATCAGAAATGGTCAACGGATTCCTTGGGTCCATGTTCATATAGAAAATTCAGCAATAAAAAATGTGACATTTCATATGGGATCACAAGGGGTCATTGACCTATACAAGGGTAAAACGAGAGACATGCTCCGATTTGGACCGGACTTGTTTCATCCTGTTTGGTTTGATAAGTCATGAACAAAAATCAATCATGACCTAGGGATCAAAGGCTAAGGGTCAAAGGTCAGGAACAGGTCAGTAGAGGTCATTGAGCTATAATACCATGACATTTAAGACATGCTCTGATTTTAATCAGAGTTGTTGCATCTTATGTTGTTCGATAAGTAAAACATGAACTAGGGTCAATGGTGTTTTTTTTTGTCATTGACCTATTTTACAGAGTAACATGTAAAACATGCTCTTATTTTGATCGGACTTGTTGCATCTCATGTTGCAGGATGAAACAAGCAAAAAGGCAATCATGACCTTGTAGAAAAATGTCATAAAAGGGTCATTAGGGGTCAATATGTGATTTTCACTTAAAATGCTCTTGCTCCATGCACATATGACATGTTCACAGTAAAGTGCACTTTTTAGTTCCCAATAATCTTTAAGTAAGGATATTGCTTAATCAGATATATTAAATAATCATTAATTAAGTTGATATTAAACTGTATGTTATTGCTTCACAGAAAATGGTGTTTATAATTTGGGAAAAGGTTTTGAAAAGTGTTTCTAGGCCAAAAATATGCTGCTAATGTTACTCTTTTTAGGACATAAAAAATAACATTAGCAGCATTTTTACTGTAACACTAGCAACGTACTGGTTTACAATTTAAATCAATATATTGGCTGTTATTTTTAAAATAACTAACTATTCCCAGGTATTTTAACATCACATCTCAAAACTAGGCCCAAAAATATGTTTGAAAGACAAATAAATTGTTGGTGTTTTAGAGCAGACCTCAATCATGGGAAATATGGCTATTTTTCACGCGCATAGCGCGCGCGCATGTACCCACAAACTAGATTTTCAGTGTTTTAAAGCATTTTTAAAGCCAAAATAGACCTTAATCATGGGAAATATGGCTATTTTTCTAGCGCTAAGCGTGCATGTGCCCACAAAATAGATTTTCGGTGTTTTAGAGCACGTTTAAAGCTAAAATAGACCTCAATCAAGGGAAATATTGCTATTTTTCTCGCGCTATGCGCGCATGTACCCACAAAACAGATTTTCGGTGTTTTAAAGCATGTTTAAAGCCAGAATAGACCTCATTCATGGGAAATATGCCTATTTCTCTTGTGCTATGCCCGCATAACCACAAAATAGATTTTTCGGTGTTTTAAAGCACGTTTAAAGCCAAAATAGACCTCAATCATGTGAAATATGGCTCTTTTTATGTGCCCACAAAATATATTTTCAGTGTTTTAAAGCATGTTAAGGAAGTTTTTTTGGAATTTTGTGAGTGCTGTAATTATTGAACTATTAATCAAATGCATATAGAAGTATACATTTTTGGATGGGATTTGGGTCAGAGAATCCATTGTTGGCATCATTTTTGACCAAAAATGTTGTTTTTTGAGAAAATCACAAACAAATCACTTTTTTAACCATTTTTTTTTTGGACAAGCTATTAAAGCTAAAATAGACCTCAATCATGCGCATGTGGCCACAAACTAGATTTTCTGTGTTTTAAAGCATGTTTAAATCCCAAATAGAACTCGATCATGGGAAAATAGTAAATGTTTGCGCGCTACGTGCACATTTTTTAGTCGGTAAAAGTATTTTTGGTTAATTTTTAATTTTCGCCCCACCAATATGAAAAACCTAGCTACGCCGCTTCATGCCCATGCTGAGAACATGCCCATGCAGTGTCCGATTTAAAAAATAAAAGTTACCTGCACAACAGCAATATTTCCTTGAAAAATTGATTTTTTTAAAATTTTTATTATTATTTTTTTTTCCCCTTAAAATTGTAAAAATGGCTGAATATCACAATTTTACATGCACACAGGCAAATGTTTGCATGCACAGAGCCAAAGTTGCATACACTGTGCCCATGCTGACAACATGCCCACCCTACACTCTCTGAAATTATACACTTTACTCCAAAGAAGATTTCTTGATGTACCCCATCATGCTTAGCGCCCCTACAGTACCAGCCGGGCTTATCACCAAAACAAATAGTGCAACACATGTGTTAAAGTAATTAACAGCTGGAGGTCGTCTGACCTCTACCATAGTAATACATGTACAGATAGGGCAAATTTTGCCACAAATATGAAAGAAGTTGAATCCCAACTAAAACTTGTATTTTTAAAAATATAGGGTCTTTAAGAAAATCAAGAGAGAACTGTATTAAAGACACATCAATCATATTACTTGCAACAGTATCTTCTTAAAGACCCTTGTTTAACAACTTTATAAGCATTTCCTTGCACTGTAATGTCAATGGGAACCAGTAGACACTGGTGACAGAAATCAGTGGTCATGTGATGAAAGTGAAGCATCCTGGGGTGCATCAAGAAATCTTCTTTGACTTTACTCCACAAAAATCACAAGTGTATATAATAATATAATTGTTGTACATTTTTATTTTTTGTGTGTATATTTAAAAAAAAATAGTATTCTCAAATATTCATAATTGAAGGGGTGGGTGCAATAAAGTGCTAATTTATTGCAGTCACCCTTCAATTGTTTATGCTTATTGTATTTGTAAGCCAGGGTGTGTACAAAAAAAAAAGGGGGGGGGGTCATAACTTTTTTCTACATTCCAGAGGGGGGGGGGGGGTCATAACTTTTTAGTATCTTGGGAAGGGGGGGGGTCATGTGTTTTTTGGTTGTTGCTTTCTTCCAGCTACCGGCCCCCCTCCGGTAGAAATAATGAACGGTCCCTAAATTGGTTTAAAATTTGCAAGACTAGACCAGTTTTTAGCAATATGAAGCAAGCTACCTTTTGTTATAACTTTGTTATTATTCAGCCTGCAGAGACATGGTTGAACCATCATATTTCATAGAAAAGTACTTTGTTTCCATGTATTCCATTTTCAAAGAGATACTTTTATTTTCAAATGTTATGATCATGCCTAGCCTGGCTGGTATAGGGTTAATAATATTGATATTATTATACAGTGTGACCCAGAAAATGTTGAACCCCAAAATCACAAAATTCAATATATTTTTTACCATTAAAATTACAAAATATTGCATAACTCGTTCACCAGCTATGTGCACCATACATTTAACTTTCTGAAACATTTTAGATCATAAAAATAGGCCACACGAAACTTAAAATACGTGTAATTTTATAAGAAGTGTTGTTTTGTAGTGCAAGTGAAATGCAAAAAATTGTTTCATGCTACATGAGCAGAACAAGTGCCTGTTTGAAACCATTTCTGCACAGTATCTCATCAATATTCATTTATTATGTAAATCAATATTATTATTATATAAGAGACTTGAAAACAAAAACTGAAGTCCCCTTGACTTCATTTGAAAATGTTAATTTGATAAATACAGATCAAAAGAAAAGATTACTTAACTCACCGTACTTAGAACAGAATTAAGTTTCATATCTGAACCAAGTTACAATTTTTTCACTTTTACAAAAGGGCGAAAACACCCCCTGTCACACAATCAAGTGTATCTTTAGTTTGGTAAAGCCAATTTACATGATCTCAAGTTCTCCAGAAAGCTGAATAAATTGTTTACATAACTGTTGAATACAGAATGCCATATTTATTTATTTTTATTTTTACATAATTTTTTTAAGTTTGAGAATTTTGGGTTCAACATTTTCTGGGTCACCCTGTAGTTCTATTAATAATTGAACGAACAACACGCACGTACGCACCACCCCTGTGGTCGCGCCTGAAATGATCATGCTTATGGTTGTGCACGCTTCACGCAATGTACGCAATACGCTGCTTCAACATGTTCGTTCAATTATAAATCCGACTAAAAAGGCGACTAATAGTCCGCAATTTGCACCTAATTTTAAATTTTTAAATTCTGACTCGACCCGAATTGTAACAATTTCAGCATTACGGTAGAAAATATGATCATAGCCTAACCATTATTTTATAGGATTCTAAAATGTTGTACTTAGATTATTTCATGAGCTGACTGTTTAAATATTTCTGCGGAGCTATCGCCAATTGTTTAAATCTTTGATATTGCTTCAATGCATTGCTAGACGTCCGTAACCAAAGTGCGCATGCTCAAACCAATTTAATTTTGTACTTTCAATTGTTCATGACTTGACTATTTTAAAATTACTGCCTAGATGTAACAATCAATGTACATGATGTAGGTCTAAATGACAGGGCAGATCAATCAAGACTTGTCAAAAGAAGTTTGTGTTTTGTTGGAAATTCAAACTAAATTATTAAAAGTGTTCTTCTCTTTTATTTTCATTTCAGCTGACTGCAAGTCCAAGCGAAGTGAGCGAAGATGCCCTAACCAATGATCCAACGACTGATATGTAGTCTACGTTCAGCATCGGGTCTTTGTGCTACCACTGATAGACCATGTCCTACAAAACGCATGATTATGTGTGATTATGAGAAACACCAGACCCGCTGAAATAAACCTCCAACTTTATGATGACACAGAGTACTCATTGAAATGACAACTTGACAAAAAATGTAAAAACTCTTTGTATGATGAGTTTTGGGCAAAATTCTGTGAGTTATCAGTGTTTTATTCAAATAGACATAACTCCAAAATTGTATTTGTATGTGTAATGTCAGGCTACCCTTTCAAACAAACCATTTCTGGCAATATTCACATTGATATGGCTTTTCTTTAGTGTCAGTCTACATGTGTAACGCCAGGCTACTCTTCGAAGCAAAGCATTCCTGACAATATTCACATTGATATGGCTTGTCTTCAGTATGAATCTGTATTCATGTGTAAGTTCATGACATTACCCTTGAGCAAAGCATTTCTGATGATATTCACACTTATATGACCTCTCTTTAGTGTGCGTCTGCATGTGTAATGTCAGCCTACTCTTCCGAGCAAAGCATTTCTGTGGAAATATTGATGATCGTCAAAATTGATAAAAGCATTTCTTGGACCATGTAATGCACACATAAGAGTTGATCATAATGTCGTAATTTGTATTATAATTTGTAGATACATGTATTTCAACACTGTAACACTTGTTATTTGTATGCATTTATGTATGCATCAAATGAAGGCCTGCTTGGAAAGCATTGCAACTCACTGAAGCATATTACCCTCAATAAAGGAAGCATAAATAAATAAATAAAATCGGATTTATTGTATTATTATATTCATCATGACCGTGTACATCAATAATACTCCGGTTTTTAAATTTCAAAGAAATATATCTTGTCACTAGGGTCAAAATGTCCATTTTCACTCCTCTCACTCAAAATACTTCAGAGGAAATGACTGATAACTGTCAGAATTGGTCAATGGATTCCTTTGGTTCATACACATAATATAAGGTGTTCAATAAAGGGCTGATCAATGTCAGAATTAGTCATATAATTCCTTGGTCCATGCCCATACAGCGTTTTAAGCGATTCAAATTGACGTTGTATGGGGTCACCAGGGTCATTGAACTGTACATGGGTAACACTCAATACATGCTCTGAATTAGATCGGACCTGTTTTATCTTGTTATGATTGATAAGGCATGAACAAAAGTCAACCATCCTATCCAGTTTAAAAGTCAAGAAGAGGTCACTAGGGATCATTTTCTCATAAAAAAATCAAGGTAGCCTGGTCTTAGACCAGAGCAAGATCTAGTTCTTTTTCTGTCATGGGACCTATAGCTCCGTAACCGTTGAGCCGATTTTGCCCATATTTAGTCATAAGAACCCTTATGTGCACCACTACTCAGGTTGAAAAGCATAAGGGGTCAAAGGTCACACAGGGGTCACTAGGGGTCAAAACGTGATTCAACATGCTCCGATTTTGCTCAAACTCGGACATTTTGTGCGCATTGACAAAAAAAGAAAAAAAGTCAATCATGACCTTGGGGTCAAATGTCAAACAGGGGTCATTAGGGGTCAAAACGTGATTTTCACTAAAAACGCATTTGGAATTTAGTGAAATGACCTAGGATCGTCAAAATTGGTCCACATATTCCTTTTGACCGTACGCATGTACAAAAGAACGGTTTTTAAAATTAAAAATCATTTGGGGTCACTAGGGGTCAAAATGTAAATTTTACTCCATTCACTCAAAACCCTACTTGTCCGAGGGAAAATGACTGATGATACTCAGAATTGGTCAAAAGATTTCTTTGATCAATGTTCATATAGGGTCCTTCCACACTAAAAGTGACATGTCAAATGAGGTCACTAGAGGTCATTGAACTTTACAGAGGAAAAATATAAGGCATGCTTCGATTTTGACCGGGTTTCTTTTATTTTGTGGGCATTGATAAGACATGAACAAAAGTCAATCATACCGTTAAGATCAAAGGTCAATAAAAGGTCACTAGGGGTCAAAATGTACATTTTTACTCCTCGCACTCAAAATACTACTTGTCCAAGAGATAATGACCTATGATTGTCAGAATTGGTCAAAAGATTCCTCTTATCCATGTCCATATAGGGTCCTTCTCCACTAAAAGTGACATGTTACACGAGGTCACTAGAGGTCATTGAACTATACAGGTGAAAATCTTAAGACATGCTCCGATTTTAACAAGACTACTTTTTTCTTGTGCGCATTAATCAGCCAAGCAAAAAAGTCAATTACAAGTTTTGGGTCAGAGGTCAAGAAAAGGTCACTAGGGGTCAAAACGTGATTTTCACTAAAAACGCATTTGCAATTTAGTGAAATGACCTAGGATCGTCAAAATTGGTCCACATATTCCTTTTGACCGTACGCATGTACAAAAGAAAGGTTTTTAAAATTAAAAATCATTTGGGGTCACTAGGGGTCAAAATGTAAATTTTACTCCATTCACTCAAAACCCTACTTGTCCGAGGGAAAATGACTGATGATACTCAGAATTGGTCAAAAGATTCCTTCGATCAATGTTCATATAGGGTCCTTCCACACTAAAAGTGACATGTCAAACAGGGTCACTAGGGGTCATTGAACTTTACAGGGGAAAAATATAAGGCATGCTTCGATTTTGACCGGGTTTCTTTTATTTTGTGGGCATTGATAAGACAAGAACAAAAGTCAATCATACCGTTAAGATCAAAGGTCAATAAAAGGTCACTAGGGGTCAAAATGTACATTTTTACTCCTCGCACTCAAAATACTACTTGTCCAAGAGATAATGACCTATGATTGTCAGAATTGGTCAAAAGATTCCTCTTATCCATGTCCATATAGGGTCCTTCTCCACTAAAAGTGACATGTTACACGAGGTCACTAGAGGTCATTGAACTATACAGGTGAAAATCTTAAGACATGCTCCGATTTTAACAAGACTACTTTTTTCTTGTGCGCATTGATCAGCCAAGCAAAAAAGTCAATTACAAGTTTTGGGTCAGAGGTCAAGAAAAGGTCACTAGGGGTCAAAACGTGATTTTCACTAAAAACGCATTTGCAATTTAGTGAAATGACCTAGGATCGTCAGAATTGGTCAACATATTCCTTTGGACCGTACGCATGTACAATAGTTTGGTTTTTAAAATCAAAAAATATTTGGGGTCACTAGGGGTCAAAATGTAAATTTTCACTCCATTCACTCAAAATGCTACTTGTCCGAGAGGAGATGACCTATGATTGTCAGAATTAGTCAAAAGGTTCCTCTCATCCATGTTCATATAGGGTCCTTCTCCACTAAAAGTGACATGTCACACGGGGTCACTAGAGGTCATTGAACTTTACAAGTGAAAATCTTAAAACATGCTCCGATTTTGACGGGCCTACCTTTTTCTTGTGCGCATTGATCAGCCAAGCAAAAAAGTCAATGACAAGTTTTGGGTCAGAGGTCAAGAAAAGGTCACTAGGGGTTCAACTGTATTTATTTACTCCATTTACCACTCGAAGGGGTTAACATGTAACACACCCGACTAATATTCGTGATCTCCGATCACAGGTCATGTCTAGTTTCTTCTTACCTTGATTTTTTCAAAAATCGAGGTACTCTATCTCTGCCGTTTCTTTCTTACCTTGATTTTTCAAAAATCAAGGTTCTCTATCTCTGCCGTTTCTTTCTTCTTTCTTCTTACCTTGATTTTTTCAAAAAATCGAGGTCTTGTATCTCTGCCGGTTGTTTCCTCTGCTTCTTCTTCTTTCTTGCAACCTTTCTACAAAATGCTTCTTCTCCTACAGTTTACATGCTACAATCACCAGACTTGGTCAGTAGGACCCTCTACTAGACCTTCATTACAGGTCCTCACAGTTTGGGGTCAAAGGTCACAGGGGGGTCACTAGGGGTCAACACGTGATATTCACTTAAAACGCATTTCCAATTTAGTGAAATGACCTAGGATCGTCAAAATTGGTCCACATATTCCTTTTGACCGTACGCATTTACAAAAGAACGGTTTTTAAAAATTTAAATCATTTGGGGTCACTAGGGGTCAAAATGTCAATTTTCACTTATTTCATTCAAAATGCTTCTGCTATATCAGGAAATCGTTGATTACTGTCAGAATTGGTCAAAAGATTCCTTGGTTCCTTGCACATATGGGGTCTTCAGCAATTAAAAGTGACTTGTCATGTGGGGTCACTAGAGGCAATTCACTATAAACTGTTAGGATAATGCTTAAATCATTGAGAAGTAACGCGTATCACGACAGGCTGTACAGTAGACAGGAACCAATTTCAGAATTCAGTCCAGAAAAATTCGCCGTTTTTATGTCCCACTCACTTTTTTGGAGACCCCAACATGCATAACACTGTTCAACAGCTAGTTGAGTACCAAATAGTAACCTTTTAATATTTCTGTGAAATCAGGATTTCGGACAATGGAGGATTCTGGCTCTCTCGCTATTATTCATCTTTTCCTCTTTACATTGTTATACGCCCAATGACTGACCTTCGAATTCGTATTTTATATTAAACTGGTTCCCCGCATCAATTACTCCATGCACTCAACTCATTAGATAGCCCGGGGATCATGGGTGCATGGAACCAGCATAGCTTGCTTCGTCCTCTATGTCAGTCTATTTGTACAACTGTTGTACAAATATCAAGAGCATTAATTTATGTGACTCGTACGAATTCTGGGTTCGTAAACATGTAGGTTTTATTTGTACAACAGTTGTACAAATAGACTGACTGTACAGGGAACCACTCAGGGCCATGATAATCGATTTTCAGTCAATTCGGCCGTGAAATCGTCGGGTATATCGTTCGAGTTGGATTGTCTTATCGTCTAGTTTCTTACGTGGGGGCGGTTAACTGTCGAGTACGTAACGGTCGACTTGACCAAACATCGAGTTGACCGGGTACCATTGAGATTCTATCTGCGCAGAATTAAAAAATGTCCATACTGCACCGCCGTTTCCATAGCAACGTAACGAAAGGTCAAAGTTTACACTACATTCAAGCCGACTTGCGACAAAGTGCTATTTACAATGTCATAATGAACTGTGATTCTATTAAGCATATGATTCTTCAAATTTCGGTATTTCAATGATGTTTTTAATGTTCAAGACACAAATAATATAGATCCATGATGTTTCAAGTACATACAAATAAATGTATAGAGCAATTAGTCGTGAAATATGTTCCGAAAAAGTACGCACACAGACAGAAGTCCTTGGATTTCAAGCACGTAAAAGTAAGCTTAATTCATATTTCATATAGGCTGACGTACATGTATCAGATTTCAGAGTGGTATTTGAAATACAAGACCGTATGAATTGATGATGAATTCTACCGAACTGAATTACATTGTACAAATATGGTGCACGTTAAAAGTCACAGATTCCTTCGTAAAGAGTAGAGGATCATCCCGGTCTGTACACACATTATCCCAAGGAAACTGGGGTCTTGGCGTTCCCTGACTTATGGATTTCGCCGAGTATTGATGTAGATGTTGTTTTGTCAACTCAATGTCGCCATTCCATCATCGTCATCTTCCTATATAGGTCGTCCCGGAGTGAAGTCGCATGCCGTTGACCACAAACCAAAGTCAAGAGCCTCTTATACCATGTTTACATACACACCCCGACACGGTCCCTAGGGTATGGTGGGGGTATGGTCGAGAAGAGCTTTAATTTAAACTTAATAAAACATCTGTTTTGTTGTCATCGGCAAACGGTAAAAAGTACCCATATGACCGAGCCGACCTATACTGTGCATGAAGCCTCTTGTTGAGTATAGGATGGTGCGGACATACAGGCACTTTGAGCTATTTTTAGCAAATTTGCAACAAGTGTTTCATAAAGCAAAACATTCCATGCACGCGCTCAGTCAAAGCTCAGCGTTACGCACTTGAATCCGCAGTAGGCGCAATGTGCGGTTGCTTAATTGAAATTCACCGGCATGACGTAGGTCCGCCCCGGCCTATACTCGCACAATGTATCCATGGAACCTAGGAATACAAACATGAGCGTACAGACACGGACCGATCCCCTATTCTTTAATACGAAGGAGTCTGTGACCTTTCATTCATTCATTCATATTTATTCCTTTTAACGTGCTAGGGGATAGATCTTCCTATACACGGGACCATGATCATTTGTATGCGACTTCCGAACCACGGTACACTATGAGCATGCCTCATGTACTTCAATCTGCATGGTTGGTATCGTATTGAACTCAATGCTGAAACGATCCACCAACAGAACTAACGGTACACAGTAGTATATGAGCGCTCCTAACTAGTGCGCCACATTGCCCCATGTATTCATGTATGTACGGTATGCCACAATGCCACTCAGGCCTTCTAAAATATAATATGTATATTTATATAGATATTAGCACACCCTATGATTATCAGGTGTTTGTGTGTGTGCCCAGCTTGGCTTTAACACGTTCTGCTAGCTCTCTAAGAAAGCCGCCCCCATGAACATGCATCCCATTTTATCATTCAATGGCCAGTTTCTTTTTATTTATTGCACCCAATTTTTTTAAAATTTGTAATCTTGATATATTTTGAAATGTTGACTAAAAAGTACCGAAAAAATGTTTCCATTTTTTCCACTTTTTGGTCAAAATATATTAGATTAGGTTAATTAAAACAAGAAATGTGTCCGTAAGGCTAATGAAATATGATTCCCAGTTTCCCGTTTCATATTTTTAAAAGAGTGGGTAGGTGTCTATTTCATTATTCATTATTTCACTCAATTTCATTGTTACATCTGAAAGGGGTGTTAACTACTAACTACCTATTGATTTGTATATCTTACACCTTAATTAACACTTTAACACTTTGAAAAACAATTAAGGAAGCATTTGTAGATGTGTTATTGAAAATGTCAACAAATCTGTCTGAAATATTGCAACATCAATTACGTCTGAAATCTGAGTAGGTAATGCAAACAATTTCATTATCAACCATATACCATGACACCACTGCCATCAAAATCCTTTAAAATCAACAGGAAGATATGCCTGGTATTTTGAGCCACTAAAAGTTTTGATTTTTATTCAAGAAAATGTAATTTTGCACAAAATAATGAAAGTTTTGGTAAAACTGAAAAGTTGGGTCGGTAGGGAAACGGGAAACTGGGAATCATATTTCATTAGCCTAAGTTAGTGTCTTTATATCAAAATCAAGCGATTTGGGCATTTTGTACTCACAATTATTTGTGTTAGCTTTGTTCAAACAAATTTGGGTCAAAAAAGTAAATTTTGTGATTTTCTCAAAAAATCAACATTGACACCAAATTTGTATTCTCTGATCCATTAATTTCCAAAAATTTATACTTTTTATATGCATTTGATTAATAGTTCAATAATTATAGCACTCACAAAATTCAAAAAACTTCCTCGAGGCCCCCCCCCCCCCCCCCCCCCCCCCCCGCCCCCCTTAAATTGCTCCCAGGCTTATATGGCTGGCCAAATTGTAACAGTTTCAGCATTACGGTGGAAATATGATCATAGCCTACTGTTATTTTATAGGATTCTAATTGTGTACTTTAATTATTTCATGAGCTGACTGATTTCCGTAGAGCTAAATCCTTGATATTGCGGCAATGCTCAAACCATAGATAAGTTACATCCATGTAACATTATAATCAAGCAATTTTGGGCATTTTTTACTCAAAATTATTTTTTTAGCTTGTTCGAGAAAAAAAATTGTCAAAAAATTGATATTTTGTGGTCAAAATTGATGTCAAAACAGATTCTCTGACCCAAATCCTTTCCAAAAATGTATACTTGTATATAAAAATAACACGATACCTGGCCCCTGTAATATCAGTACTGCAATAACACAAAGACAATAATAGGTACCTCCTATTTTATTTTTTGATCATACATTAGTCAGATTTCGTAGTATTGTCTGATTCTGCACAGTGCACCTGATCATGAAAAGAATACCTCTAGATCGGTCATTTAATATTTCAGTAGAAGATTTAAGAATGTATTTTTTTTTTTAGAATAATTCCTTCATCATGTTCATCCAAACTTGATCAACATTTTTTCTCTCATAAAAAGCAATACAATTAGGGACCGTTCATTATTTTTACCGGAGGGGAGGGGGGGGGGGGAGGGGGGGGAGGGGGGGGGGGGGGGTAGCTGAAAGAAAGCAACAACCCAAAAAAATGACCCCCCCCCCCTTCCCTAAGTACTTAAAAGTTATGACATTTCCCTCTGGAATGTAGAATACAGTTATAACACACTGTCAGCCTGGGCATGCTGTCAGCCTGGGCATGCTGTCCTGTCTGGGCATGCCGATGATGCCGGCTACTTTATCAGTAGCGGGGTAGCTCGTACTGAGACAACGGCAGACATGGCTCACATCAGGGGAAAGTTGATTTTTTGCTACGCGGATAATATTAATTCATTAACAAAATAATGATCAGTTATCGTTTTCATTAAATACTCAGATAAAGATTTGAAGGTAAAATTGCTGTAGTATTTTAAATTAAAATAACACGATACCTGGTCCCTGTAATATCAGTAGGCCTACTACAATAACACAAAGACAATAACAGGTAGGTCTACCTCCTATTTTATTTTTTGATCATACATTAGCACGCCATTGAAAAATCCAAACACATACTAGTAACCTGATGAAAAGAACACCTAGATTGGTCATTTAATATTTCAGTAGAAGATTTAAGAATGTAACAATATAATTAAATTAATTTTTAGAATCATTCCTTTATCATGTTCATCCAAACTTGATCAACATTTCTTTCTCTCATAAAAAGCAATACAATTAGGGACCGTTCATTATTTCTACCGGAGGGGAGGGGGGTAGCTGGAAGAAAGCAACAACCCAAAAAATGACCACCCCCCTTCCCTAAATACCTAAAAGTTATGACACCCCTCTGGAATGTAAAAAGAGTTATGACCTGTCAGCCTGGGCATGCTGTCAGCCTGGGCATGCTGTCAGCCTGGGCATGCTGTCAGCCTGGGCATGCTGTCAGCCTGGGCATGCTGTCAGCCTGGGCATGCTGTCAGCCTGGGCATGCTGTCAGCCTGGGCATGCTGTCAGCCTGGGCATGCTGTCAGCCTGGGCATGCTGTCAGCATGGGCATGATTTTGGTTTGAAATATTAGTACCAAACAGTCATGACCACCCTTCAATTTCCTAAAAAAATTATAATTTATAACCCTCCCCTTTGATTTCTTAAAAAAGGATATGACCCACACCCCTGTTTTGTGCGGGCAGGTGAAATTTAGCTTGATTGGAAGACACGTGCTTATGACCTGTATTTAGTATGAGTACATGTTATTATTTCAGGCTACCCCTCCAAGCAAACTTTTCTGACAATATTCACATTGATATGACTTCTCTTTAGTGTTTGTCTGTATGTGTAATGTCGGAATAGTTTTACCTAGATTGACGGCGCATTATAAATGCCATTATTATTATTATTATAAGCTACCCTTCCAAGCAAAGCTTTCTGGCAATATTCACATTGATATGGCTTTTCTTCAGTATGAGTCTGTATTCATGTGTAATGTCATGAAGTTACCCTTATGAACAAAATATTTCTGACAATATTCACACTTATATGACCTCTCTTTAGTGAGTGTCTGTATATGTAATGTCAGCCTACTCTTTTGAGCAAAGCATTCTGACAATATTCACATTGATAAGGCATGCCTTCAGTATGAGTCTGAATTGTATGTCAGGCTACCCTTCTGAGCTAAATGCTTCCCTTTCACTCAAATAGAGGAAATGACTGATGACCATCAGAAATGGTCAACGGATTCCTTGGGTCCATGTTCATATAGAAAATTCAGCAATAAAAAATGTGACATTTCATATGGGATCACAAGGGGTCATTGACCTATACAAGGGTAAAACGAGAGACATGCTCCGATTTGGACCGGACTTGTTTCATCCTGTTTGGTTTGATAAGTCATGAACAAAAATCAATCATGACCTAGGGATCAAAGGCTAAGGGTCAAAGGTCAGGAACAGGTCAGTAGAGGTCATTGAGCTATAATACCATGACATTTAAGACATGCTCTGATTTTAATCAGAGTTGTTGCATCTTATGTTGTTCGATAAGTAAAACATGAACTAGGGTCAATGGTGTTTTTTTTGGTCATTGACCTATTTTACAGAGTAACATGTAAAACATGCTCTTATTTTGATCGGACTTGTTGCATCTCATGTTGCAGGATGAAACAAGAAAAAAGTCAATCATGACCTTGTAGAAAAATGTCATAAAAGGGTCATTAGGGGTCAATATGTGATTTTCACTTAAAATGCTCTTGCTCCATGCACATATGACATGTTCACAGTAAAGTGCACTTTTTAGTTCCCAATAACCTTTAAGTAAGGATATTGCTTAATCAGATATATTAAATAATCATTAATTAAGTTGATATTAAACTGTATGTTATTGCTTCACAGAAAATGGTGTATATAATTTGGGAAAAGGTTTTGAAAAGTGTTTCTAGGCCAAAAATATGCTGCTAATGTTACTCTTTTTAGGACATAAAAAATAACATTAGCAGCATTTTTACTGTAACACTAGCAACGTACTGGTTTACAATTTAAATCAATATATTGGCTGTTATTTTTAAAATAACTAACTATTCCCAGGTATTTTAACATCACATCTCAAAACTAGGCCCAAAAATATGTTTGAAAGACAAATAAATTGTTGGTGTTTTAGAGCAGGTTTTAAGCAAAAATAGACCTCAATCATGGGAAATATGGCTATTTTTCACGCGCATAGCGCGCGCGCATGTACCCACAAACTAGATTTTCAGTGTTTTAAAGCATTTTTAAAGCCAAAATAGACCTTAATCATGGGAAATATGGCTATTTTCCTAGCGCTAAGCGTGCATGTGCCCACAAAATAGATTTTCGGTGTTTTAGAGCACGTTTAAAGCTAAAATAGACCTCAATCAAGGGAAATATTGCTATTTTTCTCGCGCTATGCGCGCATGTACCCACAAAACAGATTTTCGGTGTTTTAAAGCATGTTTAAAGCCAGAATAGACCTCATTCATGGGAAATATGCCTATTTCTCTTGTGCTATGCCCGCATAACCACAAAATAGATTTTTCGGTGTTTTAAAGCACGTTTAAAGCCAAAATAGACCTCAATCATGTGAAATATGGCTCTTTTTATGTGCCCACAAAATATATTTTCAGTGTTTTAAAGCATGTTAAGGAAGTTTTTTTGGAATTTTGTGAGTGCTGTAATTATTGAACTATTAATCAAATGCATATAGAAGTATACATTTTTGGATGGGATTTGGGTCAGAGAATCCATTGTTGGCATCATTTTTGACCAAAAATGTTGTTTTTTGAGAAAATCACAAACAAATCACTTTTTTAACCATTTTTTTTTGGACAAGCTATTAAAGCTAAAATAGACCTCAATCATGCGCATGTGGCCACAAAATAGATTTTCTGTGTTTTAAAGCATGTTTAAATCCCAAATAGAACTCGATCATGGGAAAATAGTAAATGTTTGCGCGCTACGTGCACATTTTTTAGTCGGTAAAAGTATTGTTGGTTAATTTTTAATTTTCGCCCCACCAATATGAAAAACCTAGCTACGCCGCTTCATGCCCATGCTGAGAACATGCCCATGCAGTGTCCGATTTAAAAAATAAAAGTTACCTGCACAACAGCAATATTTCCTTGAAAAATTTATTTTTTAAAAATTTTTATCATTATTTTTTTTCCCCCTTAAAATTGTAAAAATGGCTGAATATCACAATTTTACATGCACACAGGCAAAGTTGCATACACTGTGCCCATGCTGACAACATGCCCACCCCTACACTCTCTGAAATTATACACTTTACTCCAACTTTATTCCACAAAAATCACAAGTGTATATAATAATATAATTGTTGTACATTTTTATTTTTTGTGTGTATATTTAAAAAAAAATAGTATTCTCAAATATTCATAATTGAAGGGGTGGGTGCAATAAAGTGCTAATTTATTGCAGCCACCCTTCAATTGTTTATGCTTATTGTATTTGTAAGCCAGGGTGTGTACAAAAAAAAAGGGGGTGGGGGTCATAACTTTTTTCTACATTCCAGAGGGGGGGGGGGTCATAACTTTTTAGTATCTTGGGAAGGGGGGGGGGGGTCATGTGTTTTTTGGTTGTTGCTTTCTTCCAGCTACCGGCCCCCCTCCAGTAGAAATAATGAACGGTCCCTAAATTGGTTTAAAATTTGCAAGACTAGACCAGTTTTTAGCAATATGAAGCAAGCTACCTTTTGTTATAACTTTGTTATTATTCAGCCTGCAGAGACATGGTTGAACCATCATATTTCATAGAAAAGTACTTTGTTTCCATGTATTCCATTTTCAAAGAGATACTTTTATTTTCAAATGTTATGATCATGCCTAGCCTGGCTGGTATAGGGTTAATAATATTGATATTATTATACAGTGTGACCCAGAAAATGTTGAACCCCAAAATCACAAAATTCAATATATTTTTTACCATTAAAATTACAAAATATTGCATAACTCGTTCACCAGCTATGTGCACCATACATTTAACTTTCTGAAACATTTTAGATCATAAAAATAGGCCACACGAAACTTAAAATACGTGTAATTTTGTAAGAAGTGTTGTTTTGTAGTGCAAGTGAAATGCAAAAAATTGTTTCATGCTACATGAGCAGAACAAGTGCCTGTTTGAAACCATTTCTGCACAGTATCTCATCAATATTCATTTATTATGTAAATCAATATTATTATTATATAAGAGACTTGAAAACAAAAACTGAAGTCCCCTTGACTTCATTTGAAAATGTTAATTTGATAAATACAGATCAAAAGAAAAGATTACTTAACTCACCGTACTTAGAACAGAATTAAGTTTCATATCTGAACCAAGTTACAATTTTTTCACTTTTACAAAAGGGCGAAAACACCCCCTGTCACACAATCAAGTGTATCTTTAGTTTGGTAAAGCCAATTTACATGATCTCAAGTTCTCCAGAAAGCTGAATAAATTGTTTACATAACTGTTGAATACAGAATGCCATATTTATTTATTTTTATTTTTACATAATTTTTTTAAGTTTGAGAATTTTGGGTTCAACATTTTCTGGGTCACCCTGTAGTTCTATTAATAATTGAACGAACAACACGCACGTACGCACCACCCCTGTGGTCGCGCCTGAAATGATCATGCTTATGGTTGTGCACGCTTCACGCAATGTACGCAATACGCTGCTTCAACATGTTCGTTCAATTATAAATCCGACTAAAAAGGCGACTAATAGTCCGCAATTTGCACCTAATTTTAAATTTTTAAATTCTGACTCGACCCGAATTGTAACAATTTCAGCATTACGGTAGAAAATATGATCATAGCCTAACCATTATTTTATAGGATTCTAAAATGTTGTACTTAGATTATTTCATGAGCTGACTGTTTAAATATTTCTGCGGAGCTATCGCCAATTGTTTAAATCTTTGATATTGCTTCAATGCATTGCTAGACGTCCGTAACCAAAGTGTGCATGCTCAAACCAATTTAATTTTGTACTTTCAATTGTTCATGACTTGACTATTTTAAAATTACTGCCTAGATGTAACAATCAATGTACATGATGTAGGTCTAAATGACAGGGCAGATCAATCAAGACTTGTCAAAAGAAGTTTGTGTTTTGTTGGAAATTCAAACTAAATTATTAAAAGTGTTCTTCTCTTTTATTTTCATTTCAGCTGACTGCAAGTCCAAGCGAAGTGAGCGAAGATGCCCTAACCAATGATCCAACGACTGATATGTAGTCTACGTTCAGCATCGGGTCTTTGTGCTACCACTGATAGACCATGTCCTACAAAACGCATGATTATGTGTGATTATGAGAAACACCAGACCCGCTGAAATAAACCTCCAACTTTATGATGACACAGAGTACTCATTGAAATGACAACTTAACAAAAAATGTAAAAACTCTTTGTATGATGAGTTTTGGGCAAAATTCTGTGAGTTATCAGTGTTTTATTCAAATAGACATAACTCCAAAATTGTATTTGTATGTGTAATGTCAGGCTACCCTTTCAAACAAACCATTTCTGGCAATATTCACATTGATATGGCTTTTCTTTAGTGTCAGTCTACATGTGTAACGCCAGGCTACTCTTCGAAGCAAAGCATTCCTGACAATATTCACATTGATATGGCTTGTCTTCAGTATGAATCTGTATTCATGTGTAAGTTCATGACATTACCCTTGAGCAAAGCATTTCTGATGATATTCACACTTATATGACCTCTCTTTAGTGTGCGTCTGCATGTGTAATGTCAGCCTACTCTTCCGAGCAAAGCATTTCTGTGGAAATATTGATGATCGTCAAAATTGATAAAAGCATTTCTTGGACCATGTAATGCCCACATAAGAGTTGATCATAATGTCGTAATTTGTATTATAATTTGTAGATACATGTATTTCAACACTGTAACACTTGTTATTTGTATGCATTTATGTATGCATCAAATGAAGGCCTGCTTGGAAAGCATTGCAAGTCACTGAAGCATATTACCCTCAATAAAGGAAGCATAAATAAATAAATAAAATCGGATTTATTGTATTATTATATTCATCATGACCGTGTACATCAATAATACTCCGGTTTTTAAATTTCAAAGAAATATATCTTGTCACTAGGGTCAAAATGTCCATTTTCACTCCTCTCACTCAAAATACTTCAGAGGAAATGACTGATAACTGTCAGAATTGGTCAATGGATTCCTTTGGTTCATACACATAATATAAGGTGTTCAATAAAGGGCTGATCAATGTCAGAATTAGTCATATAATTCCTTGGTCCATGCCCATACAGCGTTTTAAGCGATTCAAATTGACGTTGTATGGGGTCACCAGGGTCATTGAACTGTACATGGGTAACACTCAATACATGCTCTGAATTAGATCGGACCTGTTTTATCTTGTTATGATTGATAAGGCATGAACAAAAGTCAACCATCCTATCCAGTTTAAAAGTCAAGAAGAGGTCACTAGGGATCATTTTCTCATAAAAAAATCAAGGTAGCCTGGTCTTAGACCAGAGCAAGATCTAGTTTCTTCTTTCTTTCTATCAGACCCATCTACAAAATGCTATTTTTTCTACAGTTTACATGCTACAATCACCAAACTTGGTCAGTAGGACCCCCTACCTGACTTACATATAGGGTCTTCAAAGTTAGGGGTCAAAGGTCACACAAAGGTCACTAGTGGTCAAAACGTGATTTTCACTTAAAACGCATTTCCAATTTAGTGAAATAACCTAGGATTGTCAAAATTGGTCCACATATTCCTTTTGACCGTACGCATATACAAAAGAACGGTTTTTAAAATTAAAAATCATTTGGGGTCACTAGGGGTCAAAATGTAAATTTTTACTCCTCGCACTGAAAATGCTATTTTTTCGGGAGGAAATGACCTATGATTGTCAGAATTAGTCAAAAGATTCCTTGTATCCATGTACATATAGGGTCTTTAGCGATTAAAAGTGACATGTCAGATGGGGTCACTAGGGGTCATTGACCTAAACAGGGGTAAAATGTAAGACATGCTCAGATTTTAACCGGTCATGTTTCATTTTGTAGGCATTGATAAGACAAGAAAAAAAGTCAATCATTTTTACGGGGTCAAAGGTCAACATAGGTCACTAGGGGTCAAAAGGTCAATTTTCACTCCTTGCACTCAAAATGCTATTTTTTCTACAGTGTACATACTACAATCACCAGATTTAGTCAGTAGGACCCCCTACCAGACCTACATATAGGGTCTTCACAGTTTGGGGTCAAAGGTCACACAGGGGTCATAAGTGGTCAAAACGTGATTTTCACTTAAAACGCGTTTGCAATTTAGTGAAATGACCTAGGATAGTCAGAATTTGTCAACATATTCCTTTTGACCGTACGCATATATGATAGTTCGGTTTTTAAAATCATAAAATATTTGGGGTCACTAGGGGTCAAAATGTAAATTTTCAATCCTCGCACTAAAAATGCTATTTTTTCGAGAGGAAATGACCCATGATTATCAGAATTGATCAAAAGATTCCTTGGATCCATGTACACATAGGGTCTTAAGCGATTAAAGGTGACATGTCATATGGGGTCACTAGGGGTCATTGACCAAAACAGGGGTAAAATGTAAGACATGCTCCAATTTTGACCGGTCTTGTTTCATTTTGTAGGCAATGATAAGACAAGAAAAAAAGTCAATCATTTTCATGGGGTCAAAGGTCAACATAGGTCACTAGGGGTCAACAGGTCAATTTTCACTCCTAACACTCAAAATGCTATTTTTTCGGGAGGAAATGACCCATGATTGTCAGAATTGGTCAAAAGATTTCTTGCATCCATTAAAAGTGACATGTCATATGGGTCACTAGAGGTCATTAATCCATAAAAATCAAGGTGTCCTGGTCTCAGACCAGAACTATGTCTAGTTGTTTCTTTACCTTGATTTTTCAAAAATCAAGGTTCTCTATCTCTGCCGTTTCTTATATTGGCTTCGCGCAGCGAGCCAATATACTGTGCTCCTCAGATTTCTTTCTTCCAAACGCTCCTTTAAAATGCTACTTCTCCTACAGTTTACATGTTACAATCACCATACTTGGTCAAATGATTCCTTATGACCATGTGCATATAGGGTCTCCTGCTATTAAAATTCACATGTCATATGGGGTCACTAGGGGTCATTGAACTTTACAGGCATAAAAGTTAAGACATTGTCCGATTTGGACCAAACTTTGACATCTTGTTTGGTTTGATGAGCCAAGAAAATAAGTCAATCATTTGAATTAGGTCAAAGGTCAACAAGGGGTCACTAGAGGTCAAAATGTGAATATCCTTAAAAATGCTACTCCTCCTACAGTTTACATGTTACAATCGCCACAATTAGTCAAATGATTCCTTATGACCATGTGCATATAGGGTCTCCTGCTATTAAAATTCACATGTCATATGGGGTCACTAGGGGTCATTGAACTTTACAGGCATAAAAGTTAAGACATTGTCCGATTTTGACTGAACTTTGACATCTTGTTTGGTTTGATGAGCCAAGAAAATAAGTCAATCATTTGAATTAGGTCAAAGGTCAATAAGGGGTCACTAAGGGTCAAAATGTGAATATCCTTAAAAACGCTACTCCTCCTACAGTTTACATGTTACAATCGCCACAATTGATCAAATGATTCCTTATGACCATGTGCATATAGGGTCTCCTGCGATAAAATTCACATGTCATATGGGGTCACTAGAGGTCATTGAACTTTACAGGCATAAAAGTTAAGACATTGTCTGATTTTGACCAAACTTTGACATCTTGTTTGGTTTGATGAGCCAAGAAAATAAGTCAATCATTTGAATTAGGTCAAAGGTCAACAAGGGGTCACTAGAGGTCAAAATATGAATATCCTTAAAAACGCTACTCCTCCTACAGTTTACATGTTACAATCGCCACAATTAGTCAAATGATTCCTTATGACCATGTGCATATAGGGTCTCCTGCTATTAAAATTCACATGTCATATGGGGTCACTAGGGGTCATTGAACTTTACAGGCGTAAAAGTTAAGACATTGTCCGATTTGGACCGGACTTGTTTTATCTTGTTTGGTTTGATGAGCCAAGAAAATAAGTCAATCAGTACAATTAGTTCAAAGGTCAACAAGGGGTCACTAGTTTTCTTTCTTTCTTTCTTCTTTCTTCCAACGCATGCTACTTCTCCTACAGTTTACATGTCACAATCGCCAAAATTGGTCAAATGGTTCCTCATGACTAAGCATATAGGGTCTCCTGCGATTAAAATTCACATGTCATATGGGGTTACTAGGGGTCATTGAACTTTACACGCATAAAAGTTAAGACATTGTCCGATTTGGACCAAACTTTGACATCTTGTTTGGTTTGATGAGCCAAGAAAATAAGTCAATCATTTGAATTAGGTCAAAGGTCAACCAGGGGTCACTAGAGGTCAAAACGTGAATATCCTTAAAAACGCTACTTCTCCTACAGTTAACATGTTACAATCACCATACTTGGTCAAATGATTCCTTATGACCATGTTCATATAGGGCTTCCTGCTATTAAAATTCACATGTCATATGGGGTCACTAGGGGTCATTGAACTTTACACGCAAAAAAAAAAAATGTTGTTGGCACCGTTGTTTGCGAGCGCCGATTTGCCCAGACCAATAGAGGGCGCTGTTTATTTAATGTGTGGTCAAGTCATCTGTGGCGTTTGAACTTCATAGTGAAATTCATGAAAAGATGTTATTTGATGGCATGCTACAATCACCAAAATCGCTCATCATATTCATGATTACCGTTCCCAAAACATATAGTTAGGGTTTTTAAATCGAACAATATTTGGGGTCATTAGGGGTCAAAATGTCCATTTTTACTTATTTCACTCAAAATGCTTCTTGTCCTACAGTTTACATGCTACAATCACCAAACTTGGTCAGCAGGACCCCCTATATGACCTTCATATAGGGTCTTCTCAGTTTGGGGTCAAAGGTCACACAGGGGTCACAAGGACTCAAAAAACTAAAAGTGCCATTGCATGACCCGATTTTCAACTTATGTTTTCTATTTTACATGAAAGGTCATTCTTAAAATAGCCACATTCCAAAGTTTGAGTTGCATAACTCCAATGGTTCCCGGGAATGGTTCTCATTTTATAGTTAAGGTTTACATGCTACAATCACCAAACTTGGTCAGCAGGACCCCCTATATGACCTTCATATAGGGTCTTCTCAGTTTGGGGTCAAAGGTCACACAGGGGTCACAAGGACTCAAAAAACTAAAAGTGCCATTGCATGACCCGATTTTCATCTTTATGTTTTCTATTTTACATGAAAGGTCATTCTTAAAATAGCCACATTCCAAAGTTTGAGTTGCATAACTCCAATGGTTCCCGGGAATGGTTCTCATTTTATAGTTACGGTTTACATGCTACAATCACCAAACTTGGTCAGCAGGACCCCCTATATGACCTTCATATAGGGTCTTCTCAGTTTGGGGTCAAAGGTCACACAGGGGTCACAAGGACTCAAAAAACTAAAAGTGCCATTGCATGACCCGATTTTCAACTTTATGTTTTCTATTTTACATGAAAGGTCATTCTTAAAATAGCCACATTCCAAAGTTTGAGTTGCATAACTCCAATGGTTCCCGGGAATGGTTCTCATTTTATAGTTAAGGTTATTTAAAATTCACCCATTGACTAACATGGGGTGGGACACGGGGGAAGATGGGACAGTGATTTTCTGCAATACTTTTTTACCTTAGAATAGTCAAATTTTGCCCATTTTTGTAACAAAAAAGCTTTGATATTATATGTCTATTTATATTTGCAACCAATTTTAATTATCATCCTTCATGAAACGGAACATTTCAGAGGGACGTAAGCTTGAGGCGTCGAAATTGATGCGGCTTTTCACCACTGCTACTAAGCATAGGTCACTACTTGACACTAAATATCTATGAATCAATGCCCCGGATTTTAGTTTCTCAAAGTGGAAAATAACTTCTAAACAACTTTCTATCAAATAAGTAAAAAATTTGCCACTGTTTCCTTCCACGATTATTAAAAAGTGTTTTTTTAGAAATGTGCCTTATTGGGGTAAGATGGGACAAGGTTACAATCACGTGTAAAGTCTTTCTGTGTCCCAACTTGCCCCAGCACTGTCAGCACATAGTAAATCAATGGCGTCCCATCTTACCCCAACACGTGGGGTAAGATGGGACAAAATAATGTTGTACAAAATATGATTTTTCAAACTTCTCATACTTCGTATGAGCATAAAACTTTGTGAAAATGTAGCCGAGGGTTTTGGTTTTCAAAATAAATAGGTATGGATACCTTTACAAATTATACTGTAAGCTGAATTACCCTTAAGTGTCCCATATTACCCCATGTTACCCTACACAAATTATTTTGGTGGTAACCACCTTTGGCAGTAATTCACCACATTTTGGCCTATAATTTCTTAATGGAACATATCTGGTCCCTCAAACTTTGCACATATATTGAGAAAAATATGGGGATTCTTCTGATATCAAAATATCTGGATGTGAAAAAAAAAATCAGCCCCCAAAAAAGTGATCGGGTCATAAACCTTTATAGTCCAGAGGAATTGATGGTACCAGGTGGAAAGTTAGTACAGACTCTTTTTGATGATTGATTTGAGTTTATATATACCTAAGGTCATAATTTTCAGAGGGTGTGCAAAATTTCACCCTATGGGATTTTTTTAAATCCAAGATGGCCGCCATTACCCCATGTTGTGAAGCATGAGCAATCTGCTGAAGGGTCTAATAATGTTACTTGATAAATGCATCACCATCAAAATGTAATATGGCCGCCCTGTAATTCAAAATGGCCGCTGAAATCATGAATTTGGCTTATAAAATTGTAATAATTAAAGATGACGACAAGTCTTTGAGCTTTACATCCATGTTTTGAATCATGAGCAATCTGCTGAAGGGTTTGTTAATGTTACTTGATAAATGCATCACCATCAAAATGTAATATGGCCGCCCTGTAATTCAAAATGGCCGCTGAAATCATGAATTTGGCTTATAAAATTGTAATAATTAAAGATGACGACAAGTCTGTGAGCTTTACATCCATGTTTTGAATCATGAGCAATCTGCTGAAGGGTTTGTTAATGTTACTTGATAATTGCAACATCATCAAAATGTAATAATATGGCCGCCCTTTAATCCAAAATGGCCGCTGAAATCATGAATTTGGTTTACAACTGTAATAATTAGTGAAAAATATGTGTTTGTGGGCTTAACATCCCATCAAAATGTCATCCTGGATCCGACCTGACCTTTTTTATGTTAGGCTTATACAAGAATGCCTCCACTCTCTTCGAGATATAGTTGAAGTTCATTGATGTTGGCAGCGTAACATGTAGAAAAAATGTACTAAAATGGTCCAGAAAATCGCTCATGAAGCCATCTTGTGGGACAAATCTAACTTATTTGATCTTTTATTGATGAAACATTGATACAAATTCACGAGAAGCCCTCAAAAATTGCCGACTTTAACACAACGATGGTCCAGTAAGCTTAATAAGCCGTCAAAAACGCCACACCTGCAGTAATTTAGGATAGATGGGATAGATGGTAGGGATAGTGGATGGAGGGGTATAATGGTATCAAACCTTTTGTTAAGCAGGTCTTGACCAGGAGCTACTTTTTACTATTTTGACCAAAAACATGGCTCCTGGTCCTATACTTTACTGTGCAGAGTTTGTAAAACACCAGGAGCCAAAACTTGGCAACCAGTGAGTAAAAATCTCCTGGTTGCCCGCTTAACAAAAGGCTTGTATGGTATGTTATATAGGATACTGGGATAGATGGGATGGTAGGGACAGGGGATCGAAGAGTTTATGATATGGTATATAGGATAGATAGGTAGATGGGATGGTAAGGATAGGGGGATAAAGGGGTATAGGATATGGTATATAGGACACTGGGGTAGATGGGTTGGTAGGGATAGGGGGATAGAGGGGTATATGATATGGTATATAAGATAGATGGGATAGATGGGATGGTAGGGATAGGGCGATGGAGGGGTATATGGTATCGTATATAGGATTTCCCCCTTACATCCCCCTATCCCTACCATCCCATCTATCCTATATACCATATCATGTACCCTTCCATCCCTATCTCAACCATCCCTACCATCACATCTAACCCAGTATCCTATACACCATATCAAATACCCCTCCGCCCCCTATCCCTACCATTCCATCTATCCCATCTATCCTATATACCATATCATACCATTCCATCCCCTTATCCCTACCATCCAATCTATCCCAGTATCCTATATACCATGCATATCATATACCCCTCCATCCCCCTATCCCATCAATCCTATATACCATATCATATACCCTTCCATCTCCTTATCCCTACCATTCCCTCTATTTCAGTTTCCTATATACCATATCATATACCACTCCATCCCCCTATCCCTACCATCCTATCTACCCCATCTATCCTATATATCATATCATAAACCCCTCTATTCCCCTATCCCTACCATTCCATCTATCCCAGTTTCCTATATACCATACCATATACCCCTTCAACCCCCTATCCTTACCATCCCATCTACCCCAGTATCCTATATACCATATAATATACTCTCCATCCCCCTACCATCCCATCTATCCTATATACCATATCATAAACCCTCGATCCCCCTGTCCCTACCATCCCATCTATCCCAGTACCATATACCATATCATAAACCCCTCTATCCCCTATCCCTACCATCCCATCTATTATATACCATATCATAAACCCCTCTATCCCCCTATCCCTACCATCCCATCTACCCCAGTATCATATATACCATATCATACCCCTCCATCCCATCTATTCTGTATACCATATTGTACACCCCTCTATCCCCCTCCCTACCATCCCATCTACCCCATCTATCCTATATAACATATCATAAACCCCTCTATCCCTACCATCCCATCTACCCCATCATAAACCCCTCTATCCCCCTATCCCTACCATCCCATCTATCCCAGTATCCTATATACCATATCATATACCCCTTCTTCCCCTACCATCCTATCTATCAGTATCCTATATACCATACCATATACCCCTCCATCCCCCTATCCCTACCATCCCATCTATCCCATCTATCCTAAATTACTACAGGTGTTGTGTTTTTGATGGCTTACTGGACCATGGTTGTGTTAAAGTAGGCAATTTTGCAAGGCTTCTCGCAAATTTGTTTTGTTGTTTCATCAATAAAAGATCAAATAAGTTAGATTTGTTCCCCAAGATGGCTTCATGAGCGATTTTCTGGACCATTTTAGTTAATTTTGTCTTCATGTTTCAATATATAAAACAAAAGTAGAACTCGCTCACCTCCTCCCTAATTGACTTTTCTTCCATCGCCGCTACCAACATCAATGAACTTCATCAATGAACTATATCTCGAAGTGAGTTAAGGCATTCTTGGTATAAGCCTAACACAAAAAGGTCGGGGCATATCCAGGATGACATTTTGACGGGATGTTAAGCCCCAAAACACGTATTTTTCACTAATTATTACAGTTGTAAACCGAATTCATGATTTCAGCGGCCATTTTGGATTACAGGGCAGCCATATTACATTTTGATGGTGATGCAGTTATCAAGTAACATTAACAAATCCTTCAGCAGATTGCTCATGCGTCAAAACATGGATGTAAAGCTCACAGACTTGTCGTCATCATTAATTATTACAATTTTATTGCCAAATTCAAGATTTCAGCGGCCATTTTGGATTACAAAGCGGCCATATTACATTTTGATGGTGATGCATTTATCAAGTAACATCAATAAACCCTTCAGCAGATTGCTCATGATTCAAAACATGGATTTTAAGCTCACAGACTTGTCGTCATAATTAATTATTACAATTTTATAGCCAAATTCATGATTTCGGCGGCCATTTTGGATTACAGGGCGACCATATTGGATTTCTGTGGTTATGGAATGATCAGATCACATCAATAATCACTCTAGTAGATTCCTCCAGCTTAAAAATCTTAGTTTCAAGCCTACAATCATATTATAATAACAATCAATTACGGAGTTATAACCATTTTAATGCATTTTAGGGGTAATGGCGGCCATCTTGGATTTAAAAAAATCCCTTAGGGTGAAATTTTGCACACCCTCTGAAAATTATTACCTTATGCATATATGAACTCAAATCAATCATCAAAAAGAGTCTGTACTAACTTTCCACCTGTCAGGGCCATATCAATGAAATTCCTCTAGACTATTAAGGAAATTCGCCAGCGCAAGTTCTCTTAAAAATTGTGATTATTTTCCTTTCCCTTTTACACCCTTCGTGACTCATCACACTCTTCCGCGCCCAATCAATTATGTAAAGTGTTGTATTTTAGCCAATGATAGTGCCGCTCGCCAAGAAAGTTCGGCGCGCTTTCCTTATTTGGAGATATTATGAATATTAATGAGCCCAACCGATTAATGTTTTTAGCGTCCATGCAGGGAACTTTCTCCAATTCATCAATCATCGGAATACTACAGTAGTACAGGTAAAACACGTTATGTAATTTCTTATAATATTTAATTGTTGTAAAATCCTTTTAAAATTAGAATTATGAAAAACTATTTACATGTACGTATTCAGAAGCATTTATAGATCATTCAGTGTCATTTTGAGGGATGTGTTATGAGTTACCAAGTCAGAAACTGTTTTTTTTATGAACTTGTGCTGTCACTTGTCAGTCGGAAACTCCCATGCGTATTTATGCTGACTGCACGGGTTGCGTTGTATTTGAAACTTTTGATTTCACTGCGCTGCTTTTGCTCCTAATTTCCTCTTTTTGTATAATACGCATGTAAAGTTTATAAGTATCATCGTCATCAGCGATGACCATTTGTCCATTTTAATCGGACTGTCGGGCTTTATGACAGTTGGGATACGGGCCTGGGTATAGTAAGAGTGTGCTATAGTTGTCTTTTTTTGTCAGAAAAACCAAGATGAATACAGTCGCCATTTTCTTGTGATGTGTACGTGCATCTTTGGCATGCGAGATCTTGTAGGCTTTTGGCCATGTTGTGGATTAACAGGTGGGTTCTACTTTCACATTTTGCTCACAAGTCTAGTCATGTTGACATACATGCGATCATACAGTTGCCTTCAAAATAGGAATCATTCGGTACAAAGCTTGGAAGTTTCGATGTAAAACAATATAGGTAAGTTTAAATATGGCCTCCCTATTCCCGACCATGCCTCCCTATGCCTAGCTATACCTGAATATGCCTCCCGATTCCCGACCATGCCTCCCTATGCCTCTATTTGCTTCCCTATACCTGACTCACGCCGAGTTTCACACACTACCAATTAGGTATTCAGAGATTTAAATTGACAAGGGCATGGACTCATAAAAAAATCAAGGTGTACAACTGCTCTCAGAGCAGAACTGATATCTAGTCTTTTTTTCTTTCCGTGATGTTTCACAAGAAGAGTGGCCGTGGGCAAACTTTGTTTCTCCATTCAGTCTGGGTCTCAGAAAATGAAAATAGCCTCTTTGTTTTAGTATTTGTTTAGCTCATGATTATAACCCTAAACTTAACTTAAAATCTAAACCCTAACCCTAACCTTTTTTTTTAAGTAAAACTAATTAATTTCTCAGTAAAACTAATTCATTTTAAGGGTGCTGTCAAGTCTCTTTGCATGAATTTTGCAAGCACTGCAACTTTTAATATATTTATATGTTGTACATGAAAGTAGACACTTTTTTTAATGAAATGAGTCAGAGAATCCATATTTCGTAACAAATTTCACTGAAAATTGAGTTTTTCATATTTTTGCCCAAAAATGCCTTTTTTTGGGTCAAAAATGTTCTGTCAACCTAACAAAGTCATTTTTGGGTAAAAAATTCCAAAATTTTACAAAAAGCATCTAAATTCAATTATCTGGGAACTGTTTGTTTTTTTTGCCTTAAATATTTTTAGTTTTGAAATTATTGACCCAAAAGGCCAAAAAAGTGAATTTTGAGATTTACATTTTGTTCAATAATTTCAAAACTAAAATTTTTTAAGGCACAAAAAAAAACAGTTCCCAGATACGTTAATTAAGATACTTTTTTGCGAAATTTTGGAATTTTTTACCCAAAAATGAATTTTGTTAGGTTGACAGAAGAAAAAAATGGCCCAAAAAAAGGCATTTTGGGGCAAAAATAAAAAATCATGATTTTCAGTGAAATCTGATACGAAAAATGGATTCATTGAACCCTTCCCTTCAAAAAAAAAGTATACTTTTATGGAGAGTATTTGAATAATAAAGAAGTTATGGCAGTTTAAGGAGGGTGTCGCTGTGACTTGACGGCCCCCGTAAGTAAAACTAATTCATATCTAAGTAAAAATAATAAAATGTTGTCACTTCCGGTGTGGGAAATCAGTCTCTACCATTCTATTGAGATCAATAAGTGTTCCGGACTGCCATGGTGATACAGGTTTGTGTCCATCATTTTTATAGTAAACTGCTGCCAGTTACGCTTGATTAAGGTCCGTAAATAAATAAATCCATAATGATATCGTTGATTCATTCAATATAGTAGATAATTCCTAGCCAGTCAGGGGTTTTATTGTTGGGATTTAGGCAACAGATTTTTGATGTAAACTTGCCATGCACAATTCATTCTGTACGAGTCAAGGCCCAGTATCGAGGCCATGGCACAACTGCGTGTTACAAACCCGAAATACTAGTCAGAAATCAAGTTCACCCGTTGCGTGGATATCAGATTCATGTTCTGATTGAATTATATGTTGTTCCCAAGAATCTTTGGATTGGCGTGATCATAGTATTTTGGGGATATTGTATTTTATAACGTGTGTAACTGGTGAGTTTTTAAGTTATGAAATATGTAGACCGTTCATGTATTACGCATTATTGAAGCGATGTCAAAAAGTTGATGTTTTCCAGTTTTGAAAGCCAAGATTGGCATCATAAATTTCGTTAATTTGGGCAGTTATTTTGAAAGTATAATGATGAGCAGCAGTACCGAAAAATTCAAAATAAACCCATGTGTGTTCTGATTTACTTTCGACAGCTTGATACTCAAGTTCAACATTATAAAGAGTGTTGTGTTCAAAATAGATGAAATGATTTTTGTATCATTTGGTGTAACTTGAAGTGCACAGAAACAATTTTTTACTGCTTCCTGTTCCAAAATATACTATATATAGTAATACAAGTACTTTTGACCAAACTTTAGAAATTGTATAATTGCAATTGATTTAATATTCATGACATTTTAGGCTCGTTTATGAATATTTGAATCATGTTGATAAATAATCAGAATATTTACAAATCAAAGAGTGGATGATTCAATTGGTGAAAATTTTAGCAAATACTTTTTTTTTTCAATTTGAAGTGAGAACCATCTATATAAAAATGCTGAATTTTGGTTTGTAGAAAACATAGTGATTCATTTTGTACAAGGTTGTGTAATTGACTATATTTGTGAACTATTTTAGTTCGTGCAGTTTACCACTACCGGTATTAAATCATTCATATTTAATCATATTTTCGAATTTTGACCTTGGCTGTATTCCTCTAAAATTTGCGTGGCTCGCACCACTATAAAGTTATGAGTAAATTTGAGATTACTCTTACTCACATTTTTTTATTGATTTTCAGAACACGTTAACACTGTTTAAATTAATGAAATTTAAAGACAATCAAATACAAAAGGCTTCATTCTATCTGTCGTGTAATTGCATCTATCGTCTGACAGGCATCTGTCATTTGCAGCTCATTCTACTTAAAGTGGAAGTGGCGTGGATTCACGCCACTTCCTAAAAAACGAAAATACTGTTCTCTTTAAAAGGCCTATTAACTTTTTAGACTTATCATCATCCGCTCTGTTTTGTTTCTCTATCAGCGTGTGACAATGGAGGGAAGTAAACCAAGTACCAGCCACAGCACATCTACATCTTTATCTCGTATGTCAACCATATATATAATAAAAGGTGCAAAAGACAGAAGCGATGAAAGGACGACATTCCATGCTATCGATACAGACGGACAAGAACATTTGGAGATATTTTTGCATAAAATGTGGAGTGCCGAGAAACGAGACCGACTAAAAAACTTAATCAACGCCAACGTTAACAAATGTGTCATCGTAACAAATGCTGGGTTCCAACCAAGAAATACGGAAAGAAACGCCCGACTGTATATGACTGAAAAATCAAAGGTAAGCATACATTTTTGTATGATCGAAGCCCAACATACATGTAGAACAGTATTAATTATTCTGTTTCTGCCAAATAGGATCCAAGTATTTACTGTATTTAGATTCATTTATGGTAGAGAAATATTGGAGAAAGCAATAGTACACATGGCTGCGTGTCATAAGGTGATGCCGCGATCGTGACATGCCTAATATTTCAAATAAATACACCTTCGCGCATTTCAAATTATATAACTTGAAAAGTATACCCCCTAAAAGTATACATATTTGCAAAGCTCTTTCTTCAAGGAATTCAAAAATGGTATTACTTTTATGGTAGGGGTAAGTGTGAAAATAATATCACTGGTCAACAGGCTAGGCCGTTACGGGGCAGATTTGTACACCGAAACCGTCACCGTATAATATATATATATATATATTTAAAAAAACCGGTTTCACCGAATGCTGAGGAAGTTGATGACGATGAGTGAAGAAAAAATTTAAACAGTCCAAATTGTATAAAGTCTGAAAAGACTCGCAATCAGATATATTAATCAAAATCACTGGTAAACCGTGAACTCATCAAAACCTGGGCTGTGACAAAACACTCCGGAAATTGTACCACACTTAGAAATGCTTTCATTGTTTAGCGAGGTTCATTTAGTTTCAAGACTTCCTTTGTGTTTACCTCACCACCGCGTATGACTTGGTACAGAGGGTTATGGTCGGCGCCGTCTAGTCTGGCTGCATTCACCTGCTGGGAATATTTATTTCACTTCTTGCTGGGAATTGGGAAATTCTAAATTTAGAATAAAATTGTTTTTTAACTAAAAGAAATGTTTTGATTGTTTGTTTTTATTTTAAACAAAATTTGTTTACCATTTTTTATTGCATAAGAAAACGTTTTATTTCATTTTTTTATTTTCACTCTTTATCTGTCTTTCAATCTTCTGTTTTATGAAATTTAGAATAGATTTTACAGACTTTTTTCACAGAAACTTGGTAACATGATAAACAAAATATGAAGATGTAAAAATACCAAAGTTTAATAGATCTCACAATTAAATGTGGTGATTGTTTTTATTTCATTAGAAAACATTTTCACCAACATTTTTGTTTAATCATATTTTTTAATTGCATAAAAAACTTTCTGATTTTGACACATGAAATTTCTGTTTATCCTTTTTTTTTTCAGTTTTAATTTTGTAGGATTTGTAAAGCAAAACTTTGCTCTTTATTTTATCCTCGCGTGTGATTTTGTTGGTCTTTTGTTCAATCTACTACTATATGAAAATTAATTGTTAAAAAATTCATACCTGAGACAAATATATAAACATCCAAGCTTTCCACCTGTGGCTTTTATGTTTTTTAATCTGATGCCTAATGAGTTGAAGCACTTTCGCTGTTTTCATCCGTAAATCTTGTTATTAAAAAGTTGACTTCAATGTTCTAATCCAAATATTGTGTCTCTAAATAAATTCGTCATTCAGCAAGGGGTGTTTTGTAGCACAGCATGACATACGCTGTGAACAGCACATGGCTTTTAAATGATGATATTTTTTCAGTAATTGCAGGGAGGGAGGTCACGCCCACTTTACCCTGCTCTTGATAAAATCACTGAGAGTGTCGGTGACTTGTCGCTACAATCCCTGTATGGAGGTAACTGCTGAAATGCTATTGGTAATGGTGGTAATTCGACAGAGCGCATGTGTTTAGTGCACTGGTGATTTAACTAACTGTTAATGAAGTGGCTCACAGGTTTACATTCGCTGAATATAGTAACTGCGAAAGCTCAGAACAGCGAAATTCTAGTTCTGATTTGAAATACATGATTACATTACGTTACATATTTTCAACTCTTTCCATTTTTAGCTCCAATTCAGAAGTTGATATATTAATTTAAATATCTTTTCACAGTTGTTTGAAAGCAACAAGGACTTCGCCATTACTGAAGAAAGACGTCAAGAAATATTTGCTCCAAAACCAGTAACTTTGGCAGAGGCAAGGTCATCTCCCACAAAAAGAAAGCTCACTGTGACAGCTAAAGTGACAGACGTACGTATAGTCATAGATACATGTACTTAGGCCCCACAAAAAAAAAAGTTTGCTTGCCCCTGTAGGTCAGTCCCGACTGGACAGATTTTTTTTTTTTTTTTTGACAATTTAAAATAAATAAAAAAAAAGACTTTTTCAAATATTTTTTTAAACTTTACAAGAAATTCACTCATATAACCTTAATTGGCCCCTACGTGACCCCCCATGTGACCCCATGCCCTTTACGTGTCACCTCCATCTCAAGGACCAAATAAAGCAGAAATGGTACTCATTAAAAAAGTTATCTTTTTGATAAGAATATAACTAAATACTGTAGTAATTAAGATCTTAAGTTAAAAGTTACTAGTTATATGCTGTGTGTGAGTCATGGTGTATTATTATGCTGGTAATTTTAAGTCAAATATGAACTAACAACTATAACCATTTCTATAAGCCTGACATTGAAAAGGTTCAGAATAAAGCATGCTTGCTTGTGTGTGTTAGTTTGATAAGGCCAGATCAACCAGTGGCAAAAAAAAGAAAGAAGATTTTCCGACCTACCGACCCTATCTTTTTTGACCCATCTATGGGCAAGCAAACCAATTTTCTTTTTTTGCCTTATCTATAGACAATAAGAACAATGTATAGCTCCATGCCGGGCCCCCATACCCCACTCTCCCCCGGATCACATTTGATGCCTATGTACACAGTTCTCCTCTAAAATTACATAATTCCATTTCTTGTGGTTAGTGATGTGAGTATTATCGGTCAGCAATCTTATAGTTAGTTTTCTAAGAAGTACAAAGTAACATATCAACTTCCATACTTCACAAGCTTTCACAGTGCAAGCTTACATTGCCTTACAACGACAACTGGTATGTGGCAAACGAGTCACTTTCGTTCATGAGTCGTCTTATCATGCGCATGATTTATTACTGTGTTCGTGTTGATTGTTGACATCCTTTTTACTCCGTCCCGTACTTCAAGGTGTACAAACTATAGGTTGTACATGTGAAAAACTGCAGTAATTATTAATAATTGTAATACGAGCATATTAATAAATAAATGATTGTACATTTTTTGAGTGCAAAAGATATATAACCATTAATTTGTACAGCATATTGATATTCAGGGTGACTCACACAAATATGAACCACTATATCACATAATCTCTTCTTGTATCACTGATGTCTTTATTTAAACTTAATTTCTCTAATAGGTGGGAGATATCATCAGGAGCAAAAGTCAAACTACTGGTAGACCATACAAACTGCGACGTATTGAATTGAAAGATGACAACAGCCACGTGACGTGCAAGCTATGGGGAGACCACGCAGACTTAGAGCTAGAACCAAACACAGACTACACACTTAAATGTATTGAAGTAAATAAAAGTGGCGATTCCTATACTACAATACAATCAACAGACTTAACACAAATCGAGAAGGTAACAGTAACAACAGACGAGAAAGGAACAATGATTAACATCATTGGCATCAACACAAAGTAAGTGCAATTATAGTCCCATAGGCATTCACTCTTTCTATGGTTTCGTCATTTACGTGGAAAGTCTTGATCTGCCAACAATATCAATTAAAATGTTGTCTAATAAGTTCGACTATGGTTCTTTTCCTTCCACTCAAAATCAATAACCTAGCAATAGATGAATACTTTGTTGTGTAATGTCCTAATTGATTTTTCGGTCATTTTGAGGGTTTACACGGAAATGACCGACTGCAAATGTGAATAAGATTTATAGGTCATTTAGGGGTCAAATTTAAAAATGTCCGTCTATGTGTCGCTGTGTACCTATTGTACTGTGCCAAATACTCATTTGTTACCAGAATCATAAAATAATATAGTTTGCCATTTTAAAGACATGTCAGTGTTGAGATGGAGACTTAAAGGAGCCCAGTCCTTTTTGTTCAACTTTTTTTCAAACTTATTGAGATTTTAGTACCAAAAGATGTCTCATATTTTTCTCATTACCCACAAGAAATTTTACGGCCAAAAGATATTCCCTTGAGAAGATATCAGTGAAAATGTGTTCAGTTATGGTAACCATAAAAACTAAGCTTACACAGTAAAAGTATAGGGAGCTGCAATTTACAATAATACTTCATACATCCAAATGGTTTGTTTGATTGAACTGAAATTTGAGATTAAGACCTGTTGAGTACAGATTCTCAACATACAAATAAAATCTCAATTTTGAAAAATAGGACTGGGCACCTTTAAGTATTTTCATGGAAGCATTGTTATTGAAACGGGTACTGGTTTGAGCATCCGCCATAACTTGAGTGTCGTATAAGAATGACCTTTCATTCAAATTAAATAACAATTGCGGACAAAAGCACAATCAATACCGTCACTGATCCATTTGAATAAATTTTTTATAGGGACCCCTTTTAAAAATGTGCCGTTGTAATTTATGACACCAGTTTTCAAATTATTTACATTGTAAACCACCCCCTTTTTTATTTCTAGTGATGACGATTCCCTGTGTATCATGGACAAGAATGGCAACATGTATGAGCTACCTATGACAGTGCTCCACGAAAGTTACGACACTGTAGAAGAGCTAAAACATTCAATGCCGGTAACAGTAAAGACTATCATCAAAAATGGCGTCATCACTTCAATGGTAGAAGATTAAGAAGCATTGAACAGCATTTGATTCTATAAGTTAGAAGGACTTGACTGTTTTTGTTTGTTTTTGGTTTCGTTTTACAAAGTTAAAATTTATTATGATGTTAATTAAGCAGAAAAGTCAACTTGTTATCCTGTGTATCATGGACAAGAATGGCAACATGTATGAGCTACCTATGACAGTGCTCCACGAAAGTTACGACACTGTAGAAGAGCTAAAACATTCAATGCCGGTAACAGTAAAGACTATCATCAAAAATGGCGTCATCACTTCAATGGTAGAAGATTAAGAAGCATTGAACAGCATTTGATTCTATAAGTTAGAAGGACTTGACTGTTTTTGTTTGTTTTTGGTTTCGTTTTACAAAGTTAAAATTTATTATGATGTTAATTAAGCAGAAAAGTCAACTTGTTATCCTGTGTATCATGGACAAGAATGGCAACATGTATGAGCTACCTATGACAGTGCTCCACGAAAGTTACGACACTGTAGAAGAGCTAAAACATTCAATGCCGGTAACAGTAAAGACTATCATCAAAAATGGCGTCATCACTTCAATGGTAGAAGATTAAGAAGCATTGAACAGCATTTGATTCTATAAGTTAGAAGGACTTGACTGTTTTTGTTTGTTTTTGGTTTCGTTTTACAAAGTTAAAATTTATTATGATGTTAATTAAGCAGAAAAGTCAACTTGTTATTTGTTTCATGTTTTTGTATGCAATTTAAACCAGACACATTTCCAGTCAATAACATTAGTGTTTTAACTTGATGAGATAATAATAAAACCCTGAAACCAGTAAATGATCGTGTTGCAAAAAAAATCCCAACTCCAACTAATTTTACTTAGCTAAAGACATATTTTTAGATGTACACCTACTACCCAGGGGGCGGCAAGTTCACTCAGCATTGGGATCCTATAAAAACTTCATGTATGCCAAATATTTCAAAATGGTCAAATGAAGAGCCCCAGGGTGGACCTCTAAATAAATCTCCTGCACAGGGCCTACAAGAGGGAGTCAAAGGTCATACAGAGATCAAATTGCAAAAATGCACAAATTGTGCTGTGATGCATGTGTATTCCTTAGGGACGCACCATTAGATTTTCAGGGGGGGGGGCATGGAAGTTGGGTTCAGGCAGATTTTTTGGGTTTTTTTCGCCGCCAAAGGCGGCGACATTTTTTTTTTTTTGCCGCCAAAGGCGGCAAGTTTTGTTTTTTCTTCGCCAAAATTGTGTTTTTTTAGATTTTAATGGTGTTTTTGTATCTTGAGTTGGGTGGGTCATGTTTTCTTTTTTTTTTAATCAGCAGAGGGTCATCTTTTATTTTTTTTCCTGTATAGTGGGCAAAGTTTTTTTTTTTTTTTTGAAATGCGGGCAAAGTTTTTTTTTTTTTAGAAAACTTCCATGCCCCCCCCCCCCCCCTGAGTATCTAATGGTGCGTCCCTTAGCTCATATGGAACAAAAAAGAATGACATTTGACCCCCATAACAAACCCCGTACAGCTGATTGAAAAATGTGTCCACCCTAGGAATGTTACCTATGGTCCATAGAACCTAACAAGATAGGACACGTATTTATAGCACAAGATGTCACTTTGCAATGGACTATCAGGGTTTGCCCCCTGGGTATACACGTACAGAACTGCATTGTTCATGTTGTTATACAATATTTTGAGATTCGTTGAGTTTTATTTTTATAACATATAATAGACTAAGTGTGTCCAAAACAAGAATGTAGTTTAGGACATGAGTATATTTTATATTTGTGTATAAATTAAGTGTGTCTAAAACATTTTCTTAAGACAAAAGCATCAGTGTATTATATAAAGTTATGTTTTTATTAAGACTGAGTCCATGACATGAGCATCCCGTATCGAAATTGACATAATACATGTTTTAAGAACTTATTTTTATAAAACTAAAAACTTGAGTGCTTCAAAATTACATTGTTGACTTGTATTATAAGAGGCTGAGAGTCAATGCTGGAAACACTAAAGATTATCATCAATGATGGCATCATCACTTGAATTGTAGAAAACCTTCAAGATTTAAGAAGCATTGAACAGCATTTAATGCTATACCATTTGAAGGGCTGTGTATTTGATTTTACAAAGTAAAAACTTAACATGATGTAATTAAGCAAAAAATGTCTACTTGTTACTTTTTTATATTTTAGTATATATGCAATTTCAAACCAGGCACATATTTAATAATGTTGTAACTTTACTTGATAATGACATAAAACATCTGAATTGGTAAATAATTAAGCTTGTTGGACTTTAGAATAAAATGATGAAGTACTGTTGAATTAAACAACTTGTGTTTGGAGCAAAGCGATTGCAAGATTTCCCGGTCCCATCTCCCTAATTGTGGTCTTTCCTCACATAGTTAAAAAGAGTTTGTTTTGGCTGGTAATATATTTGAGTTGTAAGTTAATACTTGCAAACTTTACAAATTCATACAGAAATCAGGATGCCAAAAAATAAGAAGGGCGTGGTATAACAAGGTCACAAATTGTCTGTTTAATCTTGCTAAAGTTCTGTAAAAATATAAGTCTAGTGGACATTTGAATATATTATGTTTCTATTTAAACTATCCGTAATGTAAACATAAGAAAGTTTTATGGTATTATTTCAAGTATGTTGCTATTTATTATTTAAGTCTAGCTTACTAGTTGTGTTATACCATCAAGTTTTATGCATTTTGTAGATAAAAGTTCCAATGTTTCATGTGTTTTTTGCGAAGTATTTTAATTATAAATCATTATTGACTAGTATAAGTTGTTAAATCCAAGAAGTAGGCCATTAATGTACACAATTAATATAAAATCATATAACATAATTATTTCAGACATTTCAAAATGACTCGGGATATTTTAACTGACCGAAAGACCATATAACCTGACATACCGTAAATTAAGCCAGGAAATTGGACCTTCGTCAAACCCGGGTAAGCACAAGCCATTGCATACATACATTTACTACAATGTGAATTTATGTAATCACTGGCAAGAAAACGTGTTACTTTGTATTAAAGGAAACAATTGGCTGCTTGTATCTCTACACACGCTTATATATAGCACTAATGACTAATAGCATTGTAATAAACTGTACTGTTTTACTTCTCTGGCACACAAAAAGTATACACCAAAATGTGCCAAAGTACTCCAGATTTATTACGCTTGTTTCATATTAAGCCAATCCACCTGAAATACCTCATATAATATCCAGCAAGGTAGTGAAAACAAAATGTATCATGGTAAAATTAATGTTTGATGTACTTTGAAGCTATTGTTCTACAAAAGCTGGACAATATCAATGTCTTCTATTTTAAAAGTAAACTCCAAACCAGTATATTCTGCATGAGGATATTGACGAGGAATGTGTACTTTTTGAAGACAAAATCATGTATGCAGAATTTGAAAAAATAAAAGGGTCATGGCATAACAAGATCGCAGATTCTCCCTTTAATCTTGTAAATTTCTATAAAGATATGTGTAGTGGACATATTGAAATATATCATGTTTCTGTTTAAAGCAGCCAATAATGTAATTGGTACTAAATTGTTGATTTGAATATATGAGGATTACTCCAGATTTACATGTAGCCTTCATTCCATCAGTGATTGTCAGAGGAAAAAAATGATATCATTCCAAGTTTTTTGCTATTTAATATTTAATCTTAGCCTACTAGTTGTGTTATACGTAAGGTTTGTGTATTATGCACATTGTATATAAGTTCCAACATTTCATATGTGTTTTCTGTGAAGTATTTCAATCATAAAAATCATTATTATTATTGACTGATATAAATCAGCTACATCCAAGAAGTCGGTTATGTACAGTATTATTTGAAATCATTGAACATATTTTGGACATTTCAAAATAATCCCGAATGTTTTCACTGAACACATAACTTGAGATACCCAAAATTAGGACTACTTTGTTGACCTTGGGCAAGCACAAGCCATTTCATACATAATTTATTACAATGTGACTTTATCTTATGACTGACAAGCCCTACAATACATTGCTACTATGTATTAAAAAGAAAACATTGTAATCCAAATTTATCACACTTTTGTTTGATATGAAGCCAATCCACCAGAAATACCTATAATATAATATCTTATAAGGTAGTAAAAACAAAATGTACAGAATTAAAAATGTATGAAGGTATTGTTGTACAAAACTGGACAATATCAATGTTTTCTATCTTAACAGTAAGCTACATACCAGTATATTCCGTATTAGGGCTTTGATAAGGAAATATGCCAATTGCACGTAGAAGGTGATATATTTTATAGCAAACTCCTAAAATGTAAAGCTACCAGTCTTTATCCAAGAAACAAATAATGTACATAACTGTATTACATTGATAATTAAATTGAGTTTATAATTATGACTAGAGTGTAATTCATTAGTTATTTATAACAACTGTACAAACCATTTTGTTCCAGCAGTTTTATCAGCTACCCTAATTGTTCACCATGTTCACAGCACTAATAACCAACTGCAGTGACTTTAGTTGAATGTTGTATGAATCTTTATCACTTGGTTGACATGAATACTTTAAGGTTTTTTTGGGGTCTTGGACAGCAAAAATGGAAAACTGTTTTTTTTTCTTCTCATATATAATGAAAGTTAAATCTTAATATAAGTGCTTAACCTTAACACTTATACTCTCAAGGTTTAAAATAGAATGGAATTTGTGTGGTCATGTGACCGGTTGCCATGGAAACGGCGGCCATCTTGGATTGCATATTTTACCATGTTGGTCGACGCAAAACGCTCTATCTCAAAAAGTATGACAGCTATCATGCTGAAACAAATTGCAAATGAACACTATGACCAAGACCTTGTGCATAGACCTCTAGTATGCTTATATTTTACTGTTAAGGGTGGTAAACTTAATGTTTTTGTTTGAACCAGAAAAAACATAATTATTGTTTTACATTTTGTGAGAAAAAAAAACATCTTACCACTGACTGTTCCCATTTATGAATGTCTATGCACAAGAGCTCTACAACAGCAACTTCTGAGCCAAATTTGAAGGCTATACCTCTTTTACTTTTTGAGATAATGCGTTTTGCGTGGCATAATTTTGAGAAAATAACAATTGCGAAAAAAAACCGTTAAAGTTTAGTAAAGCTTTCAACATAATTTGCTTAAGCTTTCATCATAATTTGCTATACCTTCACCAGTGTAAGACTGTTCAAGTTTTTCTGGATGATTTAAGAGTCATCAGGTTAACAAAGGCACCTGCACCATAACTTGGGGCCTCAGTTTCCACCATTTTGTCATAGAATTTCTTCCGTCTGTTACGAAGCAATGCTCATGTTGCCATGGAAACGGCGGCCATCTTGGATTGCATATTTTACCATTTTGGTCGACGCAAAACGCTCTATCTCAAAAAGTATAAAAGCTATCATGCTGAAACAAATTGCAAATGAATACTATGACCAAGACTGTATCTTAGGTGCAAAAAACCCCAAAACAAACAAAATTGCCCTTCAAGACCCAAAAAACACCTTAATCTCATTGGTCGAAAGCCCACGTGATATCTATATAATAATACGCTACTCTCTGTCTGTTTGTTTGTGTGTCTGTCTGTGCGCGCTTTTTCGTCGCCTTCCCGGGGTCGGGCGGGGTTCAAACTCGGCGGGTGGGTGCAGCTCGGTCCCCGAAAGAGCAAGTTTAGTTTTGTTTGGGGCCCCAGGGGCCCCACAGGGGTCTTTTTTTGTTAGAAGAGTCGTATGGTGCTTAAACTCGGTGGGCGGGTGTGGCTTGGGCCAACTAAATTGTTGAAAATTTTTGTTTGGGGCCCCGGGCCCCAGGGGGGCCCACAGGGGTCTTTTTTGTTAGAAGTGTCGTACGGTGCTCAAACTCGGTGGGCGGGTGTGGCTTGGGCCAACTAATTTTTTGAGAATGTTTGTTTAGGGCCCCGGGCCCCAGGGGGCCCCACAGGGGTCTTTTTTGTTAGAAGAGTCATACGGTGGGGGCCCCACAGGGGTCTTTTTTGTTAGAAGAGTCATACGGTGCTCAAACTCGGTGGGCGGGTGTGGCTTGGGCCAACTAAATTTTTGAAAATGTTTGTTTGGGACCCCGGGCCCCAGGGGGCCCCACAGAGGTCTTTTTTGTTTAGAAGAGTCGTACGGTGCTCAAACTCGGTGGGCGGGTGTGGCTTGGGCCAACTAAATTTTTGAAAATGTTTGTTTGGGGGCCCCACAGGGGTCTTTTTTGTTAGAAGTGTCGTACGGTGCTCAAACTCGGTGGGCGGGTGTGGCTTGGGCCAACTAAATTTTTGAAAATGTTTGTTTGGGGCCCTGGGCCCCAGGGGGCCCCACAGGGGTCTTTTTTGTTAGAAGTGTCGTGACCCCGGGTGACCGCCCAAACCCGAGAACCGACAAACCCCGGGTGACCGCCTAGTATAGCCATATTGCGTGTTTCAAGTGTAAAAACATCCTCAGTCGTGTATTCAAAGCGTTAACGCGCAAGACCGAGATATTATAGAGAGATTACAGAGATATCAGAGAAATTAGAGATATTACAGAGAAATTAGTGAGATATGAGAGAGATTACAGAGAAATTAGATATTACAAGAGAGATTAGAGCTATAATAGTGCATATAGTAGAAAACAAATTCCAAATCGTCCGTTCAAAAGCTCCCTGATTAAGCGCATACAACCTATCCCGGATAACGCTAAACGCTACATATCTTTGAAAAGGACATAACGCCTATAAACAAATTGACGGATAGAATCCACGCTTGGGTCCCGTAGTGGTATATTGGCTTAACTTAACTGCCAGCTATAATCCACAAAATAACTTGAGATATTTAATAACAACATATTTTCTATTTTGGGGTAAAATTATGTTTTTTCTTCATTATACCACCCTATATAATTTCTTACTTGCCCTGCGTATGAACTTGGTTTTAGCTTATTTGAATTCCTTGGATCATAAGCTTTCAGAAAATGTATGGTTTTGTGTATGTCGAAAGTTTCGACATACATTATTTTAAAGTCAAAAAGAGGACATACCGTCAAATATGATGCTTGTAACGCAAAGTTACCCCATATTAAATGCATGACCTGTTATAAGAATATCTCTCAAGAATGGCGTTCATAAGAATATCTCTCAAGAATGGTCTTTATGATAATATATCTCAAGAATATCTCTCAGAATGCCTGTTCTCTCAAGAATGACGTTGAATAACCGCCCACGAACAAAACGACAATTAACCAAACAACAATGAACAAAACCATGATCAAAATGACAATCACAATGAACCAAACGACAATGAACAAAGTAAAGATTCTGATGACTTGTGTAAATGACACATACAACCAAGCCCTGGGTAACACTAAATTAACATTGATCAAACAATAGTTTTTATACGAAACTCATAGTTCTGTTTCATGATATATAATCGATTTCGACCGACGACTGGAACAATGCAAATTCCTTACATTGCACTAAGAGCAATACAAATGGAAAACTATGCACTTGGAACAATACAAATGCCAAACTTTACTCTGAGATCGATGCTGCCTTACTTATACACTTGAAACATTGTAAATGCCTAACTTTACACTGGGAACATTGGAAATTCCTAACTTTTACACTAAGATCAATGCAAACTTACTAAGATCAATTTCTAACTATACACTGAGAACAATGCAAATGCAAAAATATACACTTGGAACAATATAAATACCTTATTTTACACTAAAAAATGAAAAGAATTGCATAACTTTACATGAGATAAATGCAAATGCCGAACTATACACTTGAATAATTTAAATGCCTAATTTTACATTGAGATCAATGCAAATGCCTTACTTATACACAAATAAGAAATGTTACAAGTCTTGACAGTTATACATAACACTTACAAATTATATATTGAATAACAAATACTCATACGTGCTATTTCTTGGTTTAATACATTAAAGCGATAACGACCGAAATGTCGTTAAAGTAGGAACGATACTATCAATCTGTTGGAAATGTGTAACTACAGCTTACAGTCGTATTTCTATGGGATAATACAAAAATGTACATGTAGATGGTTCCGTATGTTAACGAATAAACGGAGATCAATCAATTGGAATCCCTAACTATTACACTGAAATCAATGCAAGTGCCTAACTATACAATTTAAGAGCAATGCAAATGCCCAACTGCATGAGATCAATGCAAAGCACTTCAAAATATCTCTCGAATAATAAATGCTCATTACGTTATTTCTTGGTTTTAATATTAAATCGATACGACCGAAATGTCCTTAGGAAGTGATACTATCAATGTGTTTGAAATTTGTAACTACTGCTACAGTCGTATTTATATGGGGCACCAAAAAAAATTATATGTAGATGGTTCCGTATGGTAAAGAATTTTAAAAGTTCATTGCGCATGCAACCTGTCCCGGGTAACGCTAAATTCTACATAATACAATTTGCGACACGTTAAAAAGTGCCACGGATAGACTTCTTTATTGTGAGTCCCGTACCACTATACAATTCAATTGAAACTTTACGGATTTGACTTTTCGTGAGTCCCGTGAGTTTAAACTTCTAACATTAGGATATAAGTTTTCATATTATCGTGTTTGAAATTTTACTTCTTTGCAGACCAGAAGTACTGGAGATTATCCATACTTTAAAAACACAAGATCATTCCATTACATTCTCTGAGAGAACTCCATATTGAACCTTAAAAAAGTTGTTCTTAAAAGATTAATTACTGTTTTTATATTCATTCGTTTTAAAGTGTTATTTACTGTGTGTTGTATAGTGTTTAATAAACATTCGTATTCATAAATTTTAAGAGATATACTATTTAATATTTTCAAGTTGTATTGAGTGTTCTGTTTGATAAATGTTACAAGTGAATTTTTATTGGTAAACCTGTTATAAAAAAGCAACAATGCCACGTCCTAATAGAAAAGCACGTGCCAGACGTAAATTTATTTCAAAAAGCAAGGACTCTACAGTACCCGAAGTCTGTGAAAGTCAAATAGTAGTTTCGGAAACCAGTGATAAGCCTCAAACTGCAATTAATAACAACAAAAGTGAGCCATACGTCTCTGGAGGAGATCCAATAGTACCCGAAGTCTGTGAAAGTCAAATAGTAGTTTCGGAAACCAGTGATAAGCCTCAAACTGCAATAAATAACAACAAAAGTGAGCCATGCGTCTCTGAAGGAGATCCAATTGTATATGAATTTTCTGAAGATATAGTTCGTGGTAATTTTCACCAAGGTGACATAAGACTTTTCTCTCCTGAATCTGCCGGTCTTCAATGTTCTTGTAATTCACTAGCCATGTTTGCCTATCGACAAAATCAAAATCATGGAATCAGTGCAAATGATTTAGATGAAATATTACATCATGGTGATTTACTCTATCGATCCACAATTGAACAATTACATCTGCCTGCTTCACGTCAGCTGTCAACAGATGAATTGCCTTCCAAATTTTCAATAGGTATAGTTAATTTCAGCGTTAATCTAATGGATAGCTTATATGGTAGATTTTCCACTACCGACCGTATATTTCAGTCACTTAATATTATTGTGCAACAAGCTCTTACTGTTTCTGATGAAAACATCATAGTTTTTGGCGGCTATATGATGGCACTTTTTCGGAATAAAGGTGGACACTATTGTATTTTTGACCCCCATTCTAGAAATGAAGCTGGACTAATCGACGAAGAGGGTACTTCTGTTCTTATGACTTTTCCAGATATTGAAAATCTGATGATTTATCTATACTGCCTTTGTGGATCTTTGCAGTTGCCTGAATCAACAATAATTGAAGTTCGGCCATTATCATTACACAAAGATATGTCTACTTCTATGACTGAATTTCCGCGAGTCGATCATTCAACCCCATATTTTATAATAGATAAGAATGACATATCAAATCACGAGGCAAATGATTTAAAAACTACCTTGATAGATGATTCTAGCATTATCAATGTCAATGATATACCGGGAGGTTCTTCATGGAATCATGAACAGCTACTCTCCTCAGTAAGTGAATCCAGATACAAACGTTGGTATAGAAATATCTCGGAAGAGGAAAAACAAGAATACAAAGCCAAGAAGAAACAAGAGGCACATGAAGATTATCTTATACCTGCAAAGAGAGCTAGAAAAATAGACAAATCAAAATCTAAATCAAAAGTAGAGTATGCAATACCAGCCAAAAGAGCTACCAAAATTGTCTCCGTAAAGACTAACCGATCTAACCGATCAAAAAATCGAACAAACACAGATTACGTTGTTTCATCTTTCAAAAAATCTTGCCAAAACGATCAACTTGTTTACATTTGTGTTGTGTGTAATCGTGTATGGTTCCGAAAGCAAGTTGTTGCATTCGTTAAGAACAAGTATAATGAAACTGAACTTATGAAAACGTTGCCTGCTGGTACAACCTATGAAAGCTTGCCTACTGCGAATTCCTGGATATGCAATACTTGTCACCAAAATATAAGAAAAGGTCATAAAGTACCAACACTAGCTACCGGAAATAAACTTAACCTATGTGAGCAACCTCCAGAGTTAGCTGAATTGAATATGTTAGAGAGGCATCTAATTGCACCTTCTATTGCATTTATGAAGATGATTCCGTTAATTAAAGGTTCACAAAAAGGAATTCATGGTCAAGTTGTATGTGTTAAAGCTGACGTAGACACCACCACAAAAACCTTACCAAGGCTTCCTATGGATGACAACCTAATAAGAGTCAAACTAAAAAGGAAACTTGAATATAAAGGACATCATATGTGTCAAGATGTCAGACCTGCCAAAATACGAAAAGGTCTTAAATGGCTGAAACGAAATAATCCATTGTATGATGATGTTGAGATAAATTTCGAAGCATTTGATGCTGTAGTAGATGATCAACTTATTCAAAATAACCAATCTAGTTCTACAAGCAATGATCCAAATGTTCAAGAACATGAAATCGCTTCAATTGAAGATGGACAAAATGACAGCAATGATGATGAAATATCTGAACCAAATACATCGTCACAGCCTGATAATCACGGGGAATTTCAACACGATGATGATTCTACTGATGAAACAAAAGAAAACCATATTGAAAATGATGATATAACCAATACATCGGCGCCGCTCTATTCATTTTTGCACCAAGCAGACTTCACTCAGTACTCGTTGGATAAGCATGATACATCTATTCTATCATTAGCTCCCGGCGAAGGGAATACTCCTGAGAAAGTATTACAAATGGAAGCAAATTGTTTTCCCGCAGAATTTCCTGATGGCAAAAACACATATGCTGAGGAAAGAGATCCAAAGGTGTCACCATCAAGGTATTTTAATGCCAGGTTATTCTCGGCTGACAACAGATTTGCAAGAAATCCAGAGTACATATTTTTTGCTCAATATACAAATGAAGTTCACCAGATACATTCAAATATATCGATCGCAATGAGAATTGGGAACAGCAAAACTGCTGATGGCAGACCAATAACTGCATCTATGTTGAGTAACCAAGATGAAGTCAGACAAATTATAAAGAGAAATGAAGGATACAGATTTCTTACACAAGTCAGAGGTACACCGGCCTTTTGGGAAAGATCAAAGAAAAATCTTTTTGCAATGATTCGCCAACTCGGTATTCCTACATTTTTTGTTACTTTTAGTGCTGCCGATAGACGCTGGATCGAAATTGACAATGCAATACTTATTCAGCAAGGCAAACGCCCAATGACACCCGAAGAACACAAAAATATGAGCTGGGACGAACATTGCCGAATTATCATGTCAAATCCTGTAACTGCTGCAAGGATGTTTGAACATAAGGTACAGGCATTCATTAGAGATGTTATACAATCACCTGCAAATCCAATTGGTGAGGTCGTAGACTATTACTACAGGACAGAGTTCCAACAGAGAGGATGGCCTCATATACATATGATTGTGTGGGTAAAGAATGCTCCAAATATGGATGATAGCAGTGACGATGAAATCATCGAATTTATTGACAAGAACATTACTTGTGAAATGCCATCAGAAAATGATCCTGAATTATTAGAAATAGTGACCAAAGTACAAGTTCATTCGAAAAGCCACTCAAAGTCATGTAGAAAAACTGGAAAGGTATGTCGATATAATTTCGGGCGACCACCATCTAAGCGCACATTTATCTGCAGATCAAATAATTCAGGCGAAGTACAAGATGAGGATGACATTCGTGAAACCAGAAAGGCTGAAGAAGCGCAAGCACAAGAAACATTAGAGAACATCAAAAAGCTTCTTGTTGATAAAGATCAGAACTTTGAAAGCGTTGATGAACTTTTCAGAGTTGCCAACACTACGCAGTCAGACTTTGAAGAAAGCATGTGCACGATTTCAAAGAGACAGCAAATATATCTCAAACGAGGTATAAACGACCAGTGGGTCAATAACTACAACCCTCACTTGATACGCTGCTGGAATGGAAACATGGACATCCAATTCGTGCTCGATGCCTATGCATGTGTTATGTACATATTATCTTACATTACGAAAGCAGAGAGAGAAATGGGTGATTTACTCAAGAACGCACAGAAAGAAATGGTTGAAGGAAATAGTGAAATATCAGCACAGTTAAGAAAACTTGGAAGTGTATATTTACAGAACAGGGAAATAAGCGTTATGAATGCCGTTTATTTGACGTGCAGCATGCCCTTGCAAATAAACACACGTAAGGTTATCTTCATACAAACAGACAAGGATGGACAAAAGATATCATTGCCTTTGAAATCAATACAGAAAAACGCAGGTAAAAGTGACAAGGTTTGGCAGCCAACACAAATTGACAAGTATCTGGCTAGACCTGCAACAGCGAAGTTTAACAACATGTGCATGGCCACATTTTTCTCAACATATCACTTTACATCTGCCAATACAGAAAATGAAACGGATGAACCTGACGATCATGTAGGTGAAACGAACAGTTATGACCTCCAAAAAGATCTTGGTAAGATCAATCCACGCAAACTGAAACACGCAATCATCCGCTATCCAAAGGTATCAGTTAAAAAGGACAGTGAAAGATTCTATATGAATATGTTGCGTTTGTATTTGCCACACCGAACTGAAGAACTAAAGCCACAAAGGTACAACACCTATGAAAGTTACTATATAACTGGTTTCCAAAAGACCGGCAAAAGGAATGTACCAGTAAAGGAAATAGTAGAGCAGAACATGAAGGACTATGAACCAGAAACTGATCAGCTGGATGAAGCATATGAAAATGTTCAAGAATGTTCAAACCTTGAAGATGCATGGGCAGCAATTGCTCCACAAACGGAACAACAACGTCTTGATGACCAAATTAATAATGTCAATACTTTGGAATCTGATGACGACTTTACTGAAATAGAAATACCCGAACTTGGCCGAAATAAATCAGGTGATCAAAACCAGACGCCCTCTTGCCAAATAGAATCTATTGAGAAAGAGTTGACTGATGAACAGGTATTGTCGATGTTAAGAAAACTAAATGATAAGCAACGACAGATTTTCAATCATGTCACGAAATGGTGCAAAGGAAAAACAACTGATTATACTACGCAACCTTTTCATATCTTTATTACTGGAGGAGCTGGAACGGGAAAGTCTCATCTGATCAAATGTATCGATCACTATGCACAAAAAGCATTTGCACCGTTGAAAGAGTCTGCAGAGGATGTAACCGTGTTGAAGGTGTGTCACACAGGAACCGCAGCATTTAACATTTCAGGGGAAACAATCTGTTCTGCATTCAAAATTAATCCGAAGGCAACCAAAGATTATACACCTCTTGGAGAAGCATCTCTCAACACTCTACGCACTCGATTTCAAAAACTACAGCTTCTTATTATTGACGAAGTTTCAATGGTCAACTCTAAGCAACTTCAGTATATACACGGACGACTCCAGCAAATAAAAGGAACCTCTGGAACATCATATTTCGGCAACATTTCTATCCTTGCAGTCGGAGATTTCTATCAATTACCACCAATCAATCCATCAACACCACTTTGCTACGCACAAAATGAACCCTTAAAAGATCTTTGGAATCCTCATTTCTTCATCTGGGTACTAACTGAAATAATGCGTCAGAGAGATGATCGTGTTTTTGCAGAAATGCTTAATCGACTCCGTGTAAGACAAAAGGACGAACCGCTTCAACCCGCTGATGAGAGGCTCTTACGGTCTAGAATAATTGAAACCACTGATCAATCAATTCCAACGAATGCCTTACATATATATGCACGTAATGTAGATGTTAACAGACATAATGAGCTAATGCTGGAATCATTGGATACAGAAACCCATACTATCACAGCCATTGACACAGACCAAATAGGTGGGCGAACTCAAACACAACAAGTTCCTCATAAAACTTCAAGAAATGACACTTCCCTTGTGCCTGAACTTAAAATAGCAGTTGGGGCAAGAGCTATGCTAATCACTAATATAGATGTATCTGATGGTCTGTCAAATGGAGTATCTGGCATTATTAAAGGGATTGAATTCGGCAACTCTCGTAATATGCCAAAGGCTGTGTTTGTTCAATTCGATAGTTTACGCGTAGGGTCAAAAGTACGAAAGAGTCAGTGTATGCCTACACAATATTCAACATGTGTTGCTATAGTACCTCATAAAGACACATTTCAAATCAAAAAGAAGACATGCGTTACGACTACCACTCGTGAACAGATTCCTCTCAAACTTTCATGGGCTGTTACAGTTCACAAGGTACAAGGTCAGACTACTGCTAAGGCTGTTATCTCAATGAAACATCATACAAAAGCAATGGCTTACGTTGCCCTCAGCCGTGTCACCCATTTGGATGGAATATACTTAATCGACTTTGAGTCTAATCGCATTTTTTGTGACAATAAGGTTGCAAAGGAAATTGCCAAAATGCCACCATGTGATACATCTTCTTCCAACCCTTTGATGCATATTGACCATAACAAACACTTTATCATTGCACACCACAATATACAAAGTCTAACTAAGCACATCGATGATCTCCGTAGTAATAGCGAGTTACGCAAAGCACATGTAATTGGTCTTTCCGAGACATGGCTGACACCAACGAGTGACTTGCAAACCTTGTCAATGACCGGATATAAATTGATATTAGAACCACCAAATCGTTCAGGAAGAGGTCGTGGTGTTGCTATGTATATCCAAGATTCAGTACAATACGACGTCAAACAATTTTCCACTAAGGAATGTGATGTACTTGCAATCAGAACCGATGGCACAGCAAAATTATTGATACTTGTTGTATACAAACCTCCTGGAACAAACAGTGATGCGTTTTGCAAAGAAATGAATAACATTTGCGCGCAAATAGAATTGTTGGAGAATGATCACATAGTTATCGTCGGTGACTTCAATCATAACCTCTTGGTGAAACAAAAACTACCTCCCTTTAGAAGTTACCATCAACTCATTGATCAACCAACAACCGAGAAAGGCACTCTTCTTGATCACATCTACATAGATCACTGTCCAGACGACTTCACTGCTTCAGTTTTGACTACACACTATAGTTACCATGATCCTGTAGCGCTTGCAATCAAGTACTAGGTACATTGGATACCAAATAGGCAAATGGAAATGTCCTGCTACCTCGAAAACACTATCATAATATGAATATACTTTGACGGTAATTTATATATGTCAATAAAATTTGAAAAATGGCAACAGTTTTGCAATTGGCAACTACAATTATTGTCTATAAAATACAAATGACTGCCATGATTTGTATCATTATTTTATTTTTGTCAAAATAATGGACATACAGTATTATAAGAACCACAGTAAATGCTATAACAGTTGATTGGTAATATGATTGTTATCAATGTGATTTCAGAATAGTGAAAGTGGTTGCAACTGTGTATATATAGAACAACATAATGATTGCTATCATTATTGTCATGATATTTAAAGTAAATGTAAGAGTTGAATATGAAAAAAAACTCCACAGTATGGAAACCAATAAAATAATTATGATGTTATTTGAAGTGTTGCGATGGACAACCACAATTATGTAGTATAACAATGATTATCATGATTTAAATTATCAAATTTCCCTCCCATAATGTAATTAGTAGAACATCGTATAAACCATGTTAACCACAGTATGTTCATTATATGCCGCTTATTTCAATTATTTTATAAGTTTGATTTTAAAATAGTGAAAGCGATGCATTTGATAACCATAATTATTCTATCCTTTTCATAAATATATCCTGCAAAACAAACAAATAAGTACTTATGAATCATTTATTGTTTCAAAATTTTCAGAAATGTTTTATGTTTTGAGATATGTCATATATATACAAATACAAATGATTGCCATGATTTGTATCATTTTTTTGTGGGGGGTTAAAATAATGGATAATAATAATAGATAAATAATAAATGGACATATTATGAGTACCGCAGTAAATGCTATTAAATCACTAAGTTTGACGTTGATTAGTATTATGATTGTTATCAATATAATTTCAGAATAGTGAAAGGGGTTGCAATTGTGTATATAGAATAACATAATGATTGCTATCATTATTGTCATGACAAACAAAATTATGTACTATAATAATAACAATGATTACTATGATTTAATAATCAAATTTCCCTCCCATAATGTAATTAGTAGAACATCTTATAAACCATGTAACTCACAGTATGTTCGTTATTAGCCGCTAATTTCAGTTATTTTAGAAGTTTAATTTTAAAATAGTGAAAGCGATGCATTTGATAACCATAATTATATAGAGTATATATACTATCTTTTTCATAAATCTATCCTGCAAAACAAACAGATAAGTACTTATGAATCAATTATTGTTTCAAATTTCAAACATTTTCAGAAATGTTTTATGTTTTGAATTATGTCTTATATTTACAAATACAAATGATTGCCATGATTTGTATCATTGTTTATTTGTCAAAAGAATGGACTTACAGTATTATAAGAACCGCAGTAAATGCTATCAAATCACTAAGTTTGACGTTGATTGGTATTATGATCAGATGATTGTTAATCAATATGATTTCAGAATAGTAAAAGTGGCTGCAATTGTGTATATCAAATAACATAATGATTGCTATCATTATTGTCATGATATTTAAATTTAATTTATGGGTTGCATATGAAAAAACTCCACAGTATGGATACCACTTTAAAATAATTATGATGTTAATTGAAATGGCGAAAGTGTTGCGATGGACAACCACAATTATGTAGTATAACCAAGGAGTTACTATATAACATAGTAACTCCTTGGTATAACAATAACAATGATTACCATGATTTAGATTATCAAATTTCTCTCCCATAATGTAATTAGTAGAACATCTTATTAACCATATTAACCACAGTATGTTCGTTATATGCCGCTAATTTCAATTAATTTAGAAGTTTGATTTTAAAATAGTGAAAGCGTTGCATTTGATAACCATAATTATGTAGAGCATACATTCTATCCTTTTAATAAAATCTATTCTGCAAAACTACTTATCAATCATTTATTGTTTCAAATTTCTAAAATTTTCAGAAATGTTTTATATTTTGAGATATGTCTTTTATTTACAAATACAAATAATTGCCACATACTTGCAGCCATGTGGCAAATGAACATATATTATTTACATTCTTTCCATGCAGACTGGGATACTGATAAACAATCAGTAAATGATAAAGCAATCACTACCGTACATCCACATACACACTGTCGTCGGATAAACCATAAACCATCTACATACAATATGGTAGCTGATACAATCACTACATACACGTACGTGTGGTAGCTATAATGAATAAAACGACATCAATCTCTTGACTGATAAACAATAACACCTCGATTCAGTTTGGTGGCTATTAACGACATCTACGCACAGTCCGGTGGCTGATAAACAATTACATTTCGATACAGTCTGATGGCTGATCACGACATCTACGCACAGTCCGGTGGCTGATAAACAATTACATCTCGAGACAGTCTGGTGGCTGATCTCGACATCTACGCACAGTCCGGTGGCTGATAAACAATAACACCTCGATACAGTCTGGTGGCTGATCACGACATCTACGCACAGTCCGATGGCTGATAAGCAATTACATCTCGATACATTCTGGTGGCTGATCACGACATCTACGCACAGTCCGTTGGCTGATAAACAATTACATCTCGATACAGTTTGGTGGCTATTAACAACATCTACGCACAGTCCGGTGGCTGATAAACAATTACATCTCGATACAGTCTGATGGCTGATCACGACATCTACGCACAAGCCGGTGGCTGATAAACAATTACATCTCGATACAGTCTGGTGGCTGATCACAACATCTACGCACAGTCTGGTAGCTGATAAACAATTACATCTCGATACAGTTTGGTGGCTATTAACAACATCTACGCACAGTCCGGTGGCTGATAAACAATTACATCTCGATACAGTCTGATGGCTGATCACGACATCTACGCACAGGCCGGTGGCTGATAAACAATTACATTTCGATACAGTCTGGTGGCTGATCACGAAATCTACGCGCAGTCCGGTGGCTGATAAACAATTACATCTCGATACAGTCTGGTGGCTGATCACGACATCTACACACAGTCCGGTGGCTGATAAACAATTACATCTCGAGACAGTCTGGTGGCTGATCTCGAAATCTACGCACAGTCCGGTGGCTGATAAACAATAACACCTCGATACAGTCTGGTGGCTGATCACGACATCTACGCACAGTCCGATGGCTGATAAGCAATTACATCTCGATACATTCTGGTGGCTGATCACGACATCTACGCACAGTCCGTTGGCTGATAAACAATAACATCTCGATACAGTCTGATGGCTGATCACGACATCTACGCACAGGCCGGTGGTTGATAAACAATTACATCTCGATACATTCTGGTGGCTGACCACGACATCTACGCACAGGCCGGTGGCTGATAAACAATTACATTTCGATACAGTCTGGTGGCTGATCACGAAATCTACGCGCAGTCCGGTGGCTGATAAACAATTACATCTCGATACAGTCTGGTGGCTGATCACGACATCTACACACAGTCCGGTGGCTGATAAACAATTACATCTCGAGACAGTCTGGTGGCTGATCTCGAAATCTACGCACAGTCCGGTGGCTGATAAACAATAACACCTCGATACAGTCTGGTGGCTGATCACGACATCTACGCACAGTCCGATGGCTGATAAGCAATTACATCTCGATACATTCTGGTGGCTGATCACGACATCTACGCACAGTCCGTTGGCTGATAAACAATAACATCTCGATACAGTCTGATGGCTGATCACGACATCTACGCACAGGCCGGTGGTTGATAAACAATTACATCTCGATACATTCTGGTGGCTGACCACGACATCTACGCACAGCCCGGTGACTGATAAACAATTACATCTCGATACAGTCTGGTGGCTGATCACGACATCTACGCACAGTCCGGTGGCTGATAAACAATTACATCTCGATACAGTCTGGTGGCTGATCTCGACATCTACGCACAGTCCGGTGGCTGATAAACAATAACACCTCGATACAGTCTGGTGGCTGATCACGACATCTACGCACAGTCCGATGGCTGATAAGCAATTACATCTCGATACATTCTGGTGGCTGATCACGACATCTACGCACAGTCCATTGGCTGATAAACAATTACATCTCGATACAGTCTGGTGGCTGATCACGACATCTACGCACAGTCTGGTAGCTGATAAACAATTACATCTCGATACAGTTTGGTGGCTATTAACAACATCTACGCACAGTCCGGTGGCTGATAAACAATAACATCTCGATACAGTCTGATGGCTGATCACGACATCTACGCACAGGCCGGTGGCTAATAAACAATTACCTCTCGATACAGTCTGGTGGCTGATCACGAAATCTACGCACAATCTGGTAGCTGATAAACAATTACATCTCGATACAGTTTGGTGGCTATTAACAACATCTACGCACAGTCCGGTGGCTGATAAACAATTACATCTCGATACAGTCTGATGGCTGATCACGACATCTACGCACAGGCCGGTGGCTGATAAACAATTACATCTCGATACAGTCTGGTGGCTGATCACGACATCTACGCACAGTCCGGTAGCTGATAAACAATTACATCTCGATACAGTCTGGTGGCTGATCACGACATCTACGCACAGTCCGGTGGCTGATAAACAATTACATCTCAATACAGTTTAGTGGCTATTCACAATATCTACGCACAGTCCCGTGGCTGGTAAACAATCAATCTATCTAGATACATACAGTCTCATACGTAAAAAATAATCGCTGCATCTACATACAGTCTGATGGCTGAGAAATACTCATTATATCTAAGGACAGTCCCATGGTACATAAAACAATCACAACACATATATCGGTACCCACGTTGCATATGAACACATATTTCCATTATTTCCATGCAGACTGGGATACTGACAAACAATCTGTAAATGATAAAGCAATCACTACATTCACATACATCCAGGCCTGCATACATCAGACTGTTAGCTGAACGATCTAACATCTACATACAGTACATCCACGGACAGTCTGACGATTATGAACAACAATTGCAACTACCGTATACAGTCTCGTGACTAATAAACACTCATTACACATATCTACAGTGTAGAGGTTAATAAATAAATAGTCAGGAACAACTGGATTTATTTTAAAATTGTATACAATAACACGTTTGTAATCTAAGTCTTTTTATGTTCTATGATTGGTCACGCATTCTATTTTATGCAAGTTATTAACAAGTTTAATTGAAAATAAAACAATTTCTTGATTAAAAATTGTTTCTAGGGTCACTAAGGGTCATTGACCTATTGTAATTATTTAACAAAGCCAATATTCGTGCTTCTCGAAGCACAAGTCCTGTCTAGTTTCTTCTTCTTCTTTCTTCTTTCTATCAGACCCATCTAGAAAATGCTATTTTTTCTACAGTTTACATGCTACAATCACCAAACTTGGTCAGTAGGACCCCCTACCTGACTTACATATAGGGTCTTCAAAGTTAGGGGTCAAAGGTCACACAAAGGTCACTAGTGGTCAAAACGTGATTTTCACTTAAAACGCATTTTCAATTTAGTGAAATGACCTAGGATTGTCAAAATTGGTCCACATATTCCTTTTGACTGTACGCATATACAAAAGAACGGTTTTTAAAATTAAAAATCATTTGGGGTCATTAGGGGTCAAAATGTAAATTGTTACTCCTCGCACTGAAAATGCTATTTTTTCGGGAAGAAATGACCTATGATTGTCAGAATTGGTCAAAAGATTCCTTGTATCCATGTACATATAGGGTCTTCAGCGATTAAAAGTGACATGTCAGATGGGGTCACTAGGGGTCATTGACCTAAACAGGGGTAAAATGTAAGACATGCTCTGATTTTGACCAGTCATGTTTCATTTTGTAGGCATTGATAAGACAAGAAAAAAAGTCAATTATTTTCACGGGGTCAAAGGTCAACATAGGTCACTAGGGGTCAAAAGGTCAATTTTCACTCCTTGCACTCAAAATGCTATTTTTTCTACAGTGTACATACTACAATCACCAGATTTGGTCAGTAGGACCCCCTACCAGACCTACATATAGGGTCTTCACAGTTTGGGGTCAAAGGTCACACAGGGGTCATAAGTGGTCAAAACGTGATTTTCACTTAAAACGCGTTTGCAATTTAGTGAAATGACCTAGGATCGTCAGAATTTGTCAACATATTCCTTTTGACCGTACGTATATATAATAGTTCGGTTTTTAAAATCAAAATATATTTGGGGTCACTAGGGGTCAAAATGTAAATGTTCAATCCTCGCACTAAAAATGCTATTTTTTCGAGAGGAAATGACCCATGATTATCAGAATTGGTCAAAAGATTCCTTGGATCCATGTACACATAGGGTCTTAAGCGATTAAAAGTGACATGTCATATGGGGTCACTAGGGATCATTGACCTAAACGGGGGTAAAATGTAAGACATGCTCCGATTTTGACCGGGTTTGTTTGATCTTGTAGGCATTGATAAGACAAGAAAAAAAGTCAATCATTTTTACGGGGTCTAAGGTCAACATAGGTCACTAGGGGTCAAAAGGTCAATTTTCACTCCTTGCACTCAAAATGCTATTTTTTCTACAGTGTACATACTACAATCACCAGATTTGGTCAGTAGGACCCCTACCAGACCTACATATAGGGTCTTCACAGTTTGGGGTCAAAGGTCACACAGGGGTCATAAATGGTCAAAACGTGATTTTCACTTAAAACGCGTTTGCAATTTAGTGAAATGACCTAGGATCGTCAGAATTTGTCAACATATTCCTTTTGACCGTACGCATATATAATAGTTCGGTTTTTAAAATCAAAATATATTTGGGGTCACTAGGGGTCAAAATGTAAATGTTCAATCCTCGCACTAAAAATGCTATTTTTTCGAGAGGAAATGACCCATGATTATCAGAATTGGTCAAAAGATTCCTTGGATCCATGTACACATAGGGTCTTAAGCGATTAAAAGTGACATGTCATATGGGGTCACTAGGGGTCATTGACCTAAACGGGGGTAAAATGTAAGACATGCTCCGATTTTGACCGGGTTTGTTTGATCTTGTAGGCATTGATGAAACAAGAAAAAAAGTCAATCATTACCTTTTTGTGGCCCACCCCCTCCCGAAGAAAAATGACAGCCCCCTAAGTCCGTCTGTACACAAATACTCCGTTGAGACGGACTTATTAGAGTACAAGAGTGAAGGCAATCAAACATAGTTTTATATTTGTGTACAACAGACTTATTAGAGGATGTATTTTTGGTGTGTTTATTTTTTTTTGGGGGGGGGGAAGGTAATGAAGAGAAGTGACGGACTTATTTATTCAGACCGGGCGGCAACAAAATACGGCATATATTAAAATCAATCAATTTAAAATTAGCGTACCGCCCAACACCTTCTTTTTTTATGTGCTAGGGGGTCTTTTTATTTGTCCGTCTACCGTCTGACTCCGTCATTTTGTTTTGACATAAAATTTGGCTCGTGTGACGCAGGACTTACAAACCGAGGGAATATTTTTGATGAAAAAGTGCAGTTTTGTTGTAAAAACCAAGGAGCAGAGTGGATTTATATATTATATTTTATCCGTGGATATTGTTGGTATTGTAACGGGATTGGATTGTAGAAAGTTTTAAGAGTGTATTTATTGTATTTAAAAATGTAAATATAGAATGTATTTATTATATATCATATGGACCTTGATCAGGAGTGGGCTACTAGATGCCCGGTCTCCCCTATAGCCGGGGAATTCGCTGGACCACTTGAACTCTGAACTGGGGAAACCCGTTGTGTGCTAATTGGTTTCCGGCTGCGCCATTGAGGGTTGTGTACACGCGATGAGACTCAAAAATACGTGAAGTGTGGTGTGAAGATTACTTAAACGTGAGGAAATATTACGAGTTGGAGGCGATCAGTTGGATTATCAATAGAAGATTTTTTCCGTGGAAGTGTTGGTATGTCAAGTGTAATTCTGGGATTTAAACTCAGAAAGTTAAGAGCAATTCTAAGAAAATACGCGTGTGTGTATACCAAATAACTGTAGAGAATTCAGGGCCATCTGCCAGATTGCCCGTGAAATTCTCCCAGAAAATATCATAAATGCCTGAATGAAGCCTGATGTGCGTGCTTTGGGCATAGGTACCCGCAAATATGTTCGGGTACTAGACGAAGTAATTAGGGCGTCATATTTCTGTTGAAACTACCCTGTGCGTTTTGTAATTTCAATTTTCGAGGCATTTTCGAGTCAATTGAGAACCCGGAAGTAAAATGCGTTTTATAAATGAACCAATTTGAGATGATGACGTCATACGTTCTGGAAGATTCTGGAAGATTCTCGGACGACGCGAAGTGCAGTCTGGGTGTTGCCATAGTAACTCGGGCGCAAGAAAATACGATAAATTGTGCCAAAATAAGCCAAAATAAGCCTACCGTCTTATTTTGGTTATTTTGGTTCAGAAGTAGAAATCACTACAGAGTGTACCAAAAATAGTATGCTTTACCAAATTACGTTGTGTTATGTGGTGATTTTGCATGGTCGCCGTATAATAATTATGTTCTATCAAATTTTGTATGACATGCTGTGATTTTGAAATTATTACAATCAATGTGTTTCCAAGTTGTGGCATCAAATGAATGCTTTGTCAGTAGAGATTGAGTACAACTGTAAAATACAGTTGCACTTTTCTGATAATTAAAATGTTATTGATAATTGGTCAGGATTGTTACATGAAATCAGTTGTCCCTGATTACCATGCCTAATTTGGATTGAAATTCATTCCCATGCTAATTGCCAGTCTTGTTTATTTTTGATTAGTTGTTCAGGCTTGCATGCCAATAGTAGAGTGCCTGATTATAAATTACCAGTGCACACAAATATTATGGATGTAAATTGGAGTAATATTTTTTGAAATTTTGACTAAAAAGAGAAGTGTCACAAAAAATGTGTCCATTTATTCCCACTTTCATTCCAAAGCCCAAATTTGGCAATGTCGTACTAGACGTCCTGTAACTGATGTGCACATACTCATTATTAAAATGCGTAGTACTAGTGCATGGTTTATTCCGTGCAGGTGTAGGAAGATATAGCCCAATTTTTGATGCAGGCTCAGGTTTGCATGGCCAGGTTTGTTTTTTATTTATTGCACCCAATTTTTGTTGTTGTCATCCTGACTTGCCTAATTTTTTTTGAAATTTTCACTAAAAAGTGTCACAAAAAATGTGTCTATTTATTCACTTTCATTCCAAAGCCATAATTTGGCAATGTCTTGCTAGACGTCCCCCCGTAACTGATGTTTACCATGTACATACAGTATACACACTACAATTAAAATGCGTAGTACTAGTGCACGGTTTTATTTTTTGAAATTTTGACTGAAAAGTTTATTTCATTTATTGCACCCATTTTTTTATTTTTTGTAATCCTGACTTGACTAATATTTGTTGAAATTTTGACTAAAAAGAGAAGTGTCACAAAAAAAATGTGTCCATTTATTCCCACTTTCATTCCAAAGCCCAAATTTGGCAATGTCTTACTAGACGTGCTGTCACTGATGTGCACATACTCATTATTAAAATGCGTAGTACTACAAGGTAGTGCATGGTTTATTCCATGCAGGTGTAGCAAGATATAGCTAAATTTTTGATGCAGGCTCAGGTTTGCATGGCCAGGTTTGTTTTTTATTTATTGCACCCAATTTTTTTTCTTCATCCTGACTTGCCTAATTTTTTTTGAAATTTTCACTAAAAAGTGTCACAAAAAATGTGTCTATTTATTCACTTTCATTCCAAAGCCATAAAACTGATGTTTACAATGTACATACACATTACAATTAAAATGCGTAGTACTAGTGCACGGTTTATTCCGTGCAGGTGTGTAGCAAGCAGGGGCGGACTGGCCACTGTGGCGTTTTGGCGATCGCCACATGGGCCGCTTGTTTCTGGGCCTCTCAGGGCCGGTTACGCGAAATTTTGTGACCGTGCGAAATTTTGTGACCGTGCGAAATGTTGTGACCGTGCGACATTTTTGACTGTGCGAAATGTTGTGACCGTGCAAATTTTTTTGACCCTACGCCCCCCCCCCCCCCCCCCCCCCCACTTACGTGAAATTCACGAGGTGACTGACTGGGAAAAAATTTGGGGCAACCTTTTACGAAAATTTACTACCGGGACGACATACTTCTGCCCCCTGGCTCACATGCCGCGGCCGCTTTCAGGTCCCAGTCCGCCCCTGGTAGCAAGATATAACCCATTTTTTCATTCAGGCTCAATGGCCAGGTTTTTTATTTTATTTATTGCACCCATTGTTTTTAATCCTGACTTGACTCATATTTTTTTGAAATTTTGACTAAAAATTGCCAACAAAAAAGTGTCCATTACTCCATTTATTCCCACTATTTCATTCCAAAGCCCAAATTTTGCAACGTCTTGCTATACGTCCCGTAGCTGATGTGCGCATACTCATTTACAATTAAAATGCGTAGTACTAGTGCACGGTTTATTCCGTGCGGATGTGTAGCAAAATATAGCCCAATTGTTCATGCCGGCTCAATGGCCAGGTTATTTTTATTTATTGCACCAATATATTTTTCTTTTAATTCTGACTTTTTTGAACATTTGTCATAACAATTAAAATGCATAGTACTAGTGCACGGTTTATTCCGTGCGGGTGAGTAGCAAGATATAGCCCAATTTTTCATGCAGGCTCAATGGCCAGGCTTTTCTATTTATTGCACCGATTTATTTTATTTTTAATCCTGACTTTTTTTAAAATTTGACTAAACAGTGCCAACAAAAAATAAAACATTTTCCCCCTCTTTTTTGGCGCTTTTTGGTCAAAATTTAAAAAAAAAATATTAGATTCTAGGTTAAAAGCTGATATTGCTATCAATATTGGACCTTTTTGGTGTTATGAAAATATATTTTGCACTTTTATTGACCATTTAAAAATTCTTGCCTAGATGTACAGTCAATTTTTCCAAATTCATTCAACTTACATGTACACATGTGCATGTACATGTAGGTATGCTTATCATTATTCTATTTAAGGAGTAAAAATTGTTGTTTGATACTTTTTTTTCTTGATGGCTTTTCAAACGAATTCCGCAAAGCTATGAACTTAGGACTAGTTTTTCAAAGTGGATGCACCGTTTGCTTCATTTCTGTTTTCTTGGAAATTCAATCTAAATTATTTAAAGTGTTCTTACCTTGATTTTTTTCAAGAACCGAGGTACTGTATCTGTACTGTTTCTTTCTTTTTTCTTGCAAACCGATCTGGGTCATTCCATGAAGTTGGATGTACAAAGTAAATGGTGCAATTTCCAGTGATGAATTATCTTTTTTGGTTAAACCAGTACTGGTTTTTGAATTATTATGACTTGTAATTGTAGAGTATGTATCATTTTGTTCCTAACTTGATTTCATGTATGTATTATAAACACATTTTCCCAACTAATCAAATAGATAAAAGTGTATGTTTCATGTTCCTTAAAGTGTATGGATTGTTTTCCTGGAATGGTGTTGCTATTATTTTATTTACACAATGCATGAATAAAATTGACATTTTTCCCTTGGGTTATCACTGTTTGTCAAATAATTTAAGGTCAACTGTATTTTTTTTTGCAGGATTAGGTGTTCTACGTGCAATGTGGCCGATCAGAGTGGCTGAGATCTTATAGTTTAGGTCTACAGGCTGAAAGTGCAGATATATGAGGTTCACCTACAGAAACAGATAAATAGTGTGTGTCATCAGTAATTTGAAAAGACATCTGGACTCAATAAACCTGATCAGTAGCCCCCTGTCTACTATTTCAGTACACAAGTAAGTACATTTGTACACATATTGAAAAATATGATTTTTTTGTTGTTGGAATTATCTCAGCATAATTTAGCCTTTGAGTACAAGTAAGTAATATTGAAAATAGGAAATCAGCAAATTCAGAATGATGTCAGTATTTATGTTACAACATTTAAATCTGCGCAAGCCTCACTGAATGGGTAACAAGGAGTCTTTCTACCCACATTTCTGCTGCATATTCGCACATATTCAACATAAATATCTTTTTGTGATAGGTGTATATAGTTGCACTCTATGACTGGTCAATGAGTTATGACTGAGTAAGAATTTTGAAATTCATAAGAAATTGAAGCATGACCAAAATATGCATTTTCAGGCATTTTTTGACTGTTTCATTGTTCAATAATCATTTTGCATTATGTTGCAATATCTGCCCTCGCGTAGTGATAGCGTCCCGAAGGCTTCACATACCGTTCTTGCGATGAACTGCATTCCAAAACAACTAGGCCCAAGATGCTGTGCATGTACATTTTGAAGTCGCATAGTACGCGAGGGAATGGTTTGAAATGAACAACAATTATTTTATTGATTTTAATCCATTGACTGATCAATGTGTAAAACCTTTGTATGGAGGAATACTTTTTTGGGAATTAAACATCTTCCCATATCTTTTGCTCCCAAAGTCCCAACTTGATTTCATTTTTTGATAAACATATAATCCCTATTGATATCCTCAAATAATCAATAACGTCTATTTATTGGGCATGTGAACAGCTGGTTAGCTTTGCATTTCATGTTTTTATAAAATGTATGAATTGTTATCCTGGAATGGTGTTACTATTATTTCAATTGCACAATGCATGGATGGAATTGACATTTTTCCCTTGGATTGTCACTGGTTTTCAAATAATTTAACATTTACCGTGTTGCTTTTGCAGGAATATTTGTTCTACTGGATTGTTTCACGTGTAATGTTGCAGATCAGAGTGGCTGAGAGCTTAAAGTTTAGGTCTACAGTCTGAAGAAGCACGTCTATGAGGTTCACATTCAGAAGTAGATAAATGGTGAGTGTTATCAGTAATTTTAAAGGACATCTGAACTGAATAAACCTGATGACAATTCTGGCTGGTGTAGTAGAAGCCTCAAGATGCCTCTCTGTCTACTATTTCAGTACAAGTAAGTAACCATATTGAAAAATAGGGAATATGCAAATGCTGATTGATCTCAGTATAAGTTAGGTAACAAAATGCGAGTCTGCTCCAGCAGCACAGGTTAATATAAGTTTCCTAAGATTTCACATGAAATATACATGTATGTATTATAGATGCCCTCTATGATTGGCCAATGAGTCATGACTAAATAAGAACTTTGAAAGTCATGAAAAATTTAAACATGACGAAAATATGCATTTTCAAATTTTGTTGACTCTTTCATTGTTCAGATGAGTCATTTGGCAATTATAGCTGATCTTCATAATTGACATATATCTTTTACATTTTCCATTATGTTGCTGCAATATCTGCCCTTACCTAATGATAGCGTCCAGAAGGCTTCACAATCCATTGAAGGTGTCTATAATTCTTCACATTAATTGTGATTTAATCTGACAAGCCTTTTGTTAAGCAGGTCTTGACCAAAAGCTTCTTTTTATTATTTTGAAGAACAAAAAATGGCTCCTGGTCCTATACTTTACTGTGCAAAGTTTGGTAAACACCAGGAGCCAAAACTTGGCAACTATGAGGTAAAAAAATCCTGGGTGTCCGCTTAACAAAAGGCATGCGAGCTTACTAAGTAATAAAAATTCAAACATATAACACAGTATTTTCTTGATTTTTGTTATCCTACTTTTGTCCAGATGTTGCAAACAACGTATCTCCCCTGGAAGTTAAGAGAAGTTGAGAAGAAGCACCCAGGACTCTACCACAATGATGTAGACGCAGAAGAGAAAAGACAAAAAGAGAATAATTATGATGATGCAACAATCGAAGACTGTATTGCTGATTGAAAGAAACAGCAAACTAATGCTATGGAATTTAAAACAAACATCAAGATTTGTGTATTGTATCTTATGCGTCTTGTTCAGCTTTAATTAATTTTAAATATTAGCAAACAGAAAATTTCCAAAACCCTGCTTATGATTATGGTCAGCTAGATCGTTCCCTTTTCTCTACTTGGGTCAGTTGTACAAAACAGCAAACACAAGTTGTTGTTTTTTATAAATATAAAATATTGAAATCCTTGTAAAAGTGACCTTTTGTATTTAAAATGATGTGATCAATTAAAATCTGAAAAATCGGTGAAACTTTGGGATTTTTTTTCTTTCTTTTTTTAATTAAAAAAAAAACACTTTTTTTTTCTTCTTTCTTTTCTAACGCGCACCAATTAACTAACTAATTTTCTGATGATTGAGGTACATTTCGGCTTTAAAGGTGCTTTTTAAAACCATAATATATAGCCTATATTGTGAGACACATGCGCGCGCGCGAAAAGGTGCTATTTTTGTACTTTTGACAGTCATAATTTCATGATTTCCCTTGTCAAATGAACCGACAGAGCCATCTCAACCGACACGACTCAAATGTTGGTGGGGCGATCGCCCCCCTCGCATTATTTTGTTATTGATGTTAGACGCATAGGGTCAGAATTTACTTAAGACTTTGATTCCTAAGGTTGCCTCCAACAGATGTATGCTTTAGGTTTATGGCCCTCTAGAGGACTCACTGATTATGCTCCGAAAACGTATCATTGACAATTATGCTTATCATGTTTATTACAACTTTGCTTTTAAAGGTGGTAGAAATTACTGGAGTTATGGTTGATTAATGTCATAATGAAACGGGTGTTACTCTAGTTTAGCAGCACCAAAATTATAATAAGATGATTTTTTGTCTCAAATGTTTGACTTTAACGTACTAATTATATTATGTGAACATTCTCATTATCTTTGTAAATTTGTTATGCCGCCACATCAACATCATAAAGCCACCCAATCTTGCAATAGGATAATTATGATCATGTTATCTGAAACAAACATGTTTATTTATAAAAGGGGCAGTAGTCGGACCCTTGCAATAGGATAATTATGATCTTGTTATCTGAAACAAACGTGTTTATTTATGAAATGGGCAGTAGTCGGACTCTGCACTACGATGCTACATCACTATCAAAGTATACACTTATAATAATCCTGACGTGTGGTCATGATTGCCATAGATCTATTGCCTATGACGGGTATTAATGTCACCTCATGTGGTCATGATAACCATACATCTGTTGCCAATGACGGGTATCCTCTCAATAGTTAGGTAACCTAAGACAGGCGCAGCTTAATTTACGCACTATAGAAGTCACGGTGCAAGCGTATATAATATCATGACGAGTAAAGGTGTAGAGCACTATTCCATGTGCCTAGCCTACAGATAAAGGCTACCTGATGTCACTGATTACAAAATGTCAAAGTTAACTGGTCACGCCCATTCCGTAAATCAGGACCTCGGACTATATTTTGTCCCGACGTGTGGTCATGATCACCATCGATTTGTTGCCAACGACGGGTAATGTCACCTCAAAAGTTAGGTGCAACCTAAGACAGGCGCAGGTCATATGATGCGTAGAGATGCACGTACGGAGATGTCGAAATTCCAAAAGCATCGACACAGTCATAGCACTTCGAGGGTTTCATTACATTACCTGGTGTACAAAGAACACCCGCGGTCCCCAACTTGCAAGGCACATTTATTGAATAATACTGAAATCTAATAACAATTACCAAGTTATTCTAAAGCTAGCCATGCGGTCTCAAATATTCTGTATACCAGTACAGCATTGTAAGATGTTTATGTCATTATCATATCATTTTTTTAATTGATATTATTTGGGACATTCATATTTTTTTAGCATAACCCCATATTTATGTCAGGGCGTTACTTCAAAGTTGTAACTATATGTGGCTTATTATGTTGTTGCAGTTGGTGTATAGTAGGCCTATAACTAATGTATATAGTTTCACAATTAGAATAATATTTGGTGCGTTAAACAAACCCAAAGAATCTTGGGAATTTTATATTGTTTCGACCAGAGTATTGTTTCGTATATCATTAATCAACCATGAATTCTGTTACGTTAATCAAATTCTGCACTTATCTTCCAAAATTGATTTATCGTGGAGGATTGTCTATACATGTCAAATAAACATTTCCCCTTAGCAAGAGAAAAGTAGACGACAACAAAATAATAATGATAATGCAATAATCAAAATCTGTATTAATGGATAAGAGCAACAGCAAAACAAATGCTGTTTAAATCATGTAATCTTTTATTTAATATTCCATAAAAGCATACTTGATAATAGTCGGAGCTAGATTTTTTTATTTTTTTATTCAACGGGTGTCAGTTCTACAAAATACAGTTTATGATTTGTCATTAACCTCTTTCATGTGTGAAGATCATACTATTTTTGTCTGGCAATGTTTATCCATTTTGTGATGTGTAAGTTTTTTCCATTATGAAAAAACAAAACAAAAAAACACTGCAAAACCAGTTAATCCTGATAAACATCCTCAGCCAGTGACCCTTAAAACTCAAAGTATCCTAGCCCAGTACTTTGTAAGAACAGATATGGGTTAAAAACTCAAAGTATCCTAGCCCAGTACTTTGTAAGAACAGATATGGGTTAAAACTCAAAGTATCCTAGCCCAGTACTTTGTAAGAACAGATATGGGTTAAAAAGACTAAGACCAAGACCAAGAACTGAGAACTATCTGAGAACTATCTGAGAACTATCAGAGAACTATCAGAGAACTATCAGAGAACTATCAGAGAACTATCAGAGAACTATCAGAGAACTATCAGAGAACTATCAGAGAACTATCAGAGAACTATCAGAGAACTATCAGAGAAATCAGAGAACTATCAGAGAACTATCAGAGAACTATCAGAGAACTATCAGAGAACTATCAGAGAACTATCAGAGAACTATCAGAGAACTATCAGAGAACTATCAGAGAACTATCAGAGAACTATCAGAGAACTATCAGAGAAATCAGAGAACTATCAGAGAACTATCAGAGAACTATCAGAGAACTATCAGAGAACTATCAGAGACTATCAGAGACTATCAGACTATCACCAACCAACAAGACCAACAAAACCAAGACCAACAAAACCAAGACCAACAAAACCAAAACCAAAACCAACCCGAAAAACTCTGGAAAATATTTCTCGAATAATAAATGCTCATTAAAATTATTTCTTGGTTTTATTATTAAATCGATACGACCGAAATGTTGTTAAACTAGGAAGTGATACTATCAATCTGTTTGAAATGTGTAACTACTGGTACAGTCGTATTTATATGGGGCGACAAAAAAAATTATATGTAGATGGTTCCGTATGGTAACGAATTAAAATTTTCATTGCGCATGCAACCTGCCCCGGGTAACGCTAAATTCTACATAGTTAAAGATTCGAGTGAGTGTAACGGATAAGTACCAAAGGAAAGAGCTAATTAACGGATAGACTCCAAGTTGAGTCCCGTTATAGCCATCAACCTACGAATTGATATTATCTATCAGGTGAATACCAAATCTAAGTTAAGAATAAAAGTGCTTGATTTATCAAACTCTTCAAAAAACAAATTATATTCTTGACGGATAAACTTTAAAAGTCTGACTCTTCGTGCAGTCCCGCAAGTCTGAAAACCGTACTTACAAAACAAATAATTGTTATATTTCCAAATACTTAGTAATTAAAGTACATTTTGCATAGCCTATATTATTCAAGTTATCTATATTGATATTATTATTTGTTACATAATTATAAACGGTGTAGTTCCAAATTATTACCTTGCTGTTATTAAATTTTCAAGATACTATTAAAACTGTTTTGTATTTAATTCCATTTGTGTTATACAAATTGTTCAAGTTTAATATTTACATTTATTGTTCTTTCAATATTTTCAAGTGTTAAAATAAATATGGGACGAAAGTCACGAAAGTCACGTGCCAGGTCAACATATATAGCCAATTCAAATAAAAGTAAGTTAAGTGTAGAACAGCCAGATATGTCACATGACACTGGTTATGTTTACCAAGATGCAAGATGCCAAGGTTCATGTATTTGCATTGTTATGCTTTGTGAACCATCTAACAATGTGCAACAATTATTGCCACACCATATACAAAATATAATGAAAAATGGAAATAAACTATACAGCGAAATCCATCAAACATTACGCAATAGTGGAGAACTCCATCCGGACAATTTTTTGTCAACTGAGCAATACCCATCACTGTTCATATCAGGAACACGTTGTTACAACATTCAATGCAACTATAGTTTGTATGGACAAGTTGATTCTGACTTAATTTCATTAGATTCTACAATACGTCAAGGTTTGAATAGTTCCACGAAGAATATAGTAATGCTCGACAAATACACATTAGCTATTAATGAATACGTCCAGGGAAAATATGTGATTTTTGACCCGAATTGCACAGACCAAACAACTACTTTATTATATTTTTCAGATATTCAGACATTGTTGAGCCATATTATCGATTTATGTTCCTCACTAAAACTGAAATTGTCTACATGTATTTCTGTACAACCGATAACGGTTAACTGTGAAATACAGCAACAAACCCTGAACGACAGTAATGTTCCTGATTCATCTCCTATCGCTGTAATTCAAACCAGATCCACAACTAATACATCTAAATCAGGCAGCGTGAGAACACCAAGTTTACAAAAAACAAATCCTAATTTAAAAACCAGAGTTACTTCAAAACATCAACAGTCACCAAGTACTGTAAATCCAACTGAATTTGGAGCGATGATATCAGAAACTGTATGTGGTAATTTCCATCAAGGCGATGTAGAATTGTTTTCTCCAGAATCTGTTGGTCGTCAATGTTCTTGCAATTCCCTTGTTATGCTTTGTGAATCTGATGAAATTATGCAGAATTTAATGCCACAGCATATTGATGACGTATTACGAAATGGTGATATGTTATACAAAGACACTGTTGAAATGTTAGATGAGAATGAACTACTTCCTGATAAACTATTGTCAAATGACCAACTTCCATCAACATTTGTGATCCAAAAGTGTAATTATACTATACAGTATCATAATCTTCTCAGTGGAAAATTGAACCCGAGTGCCGACTCTATCTTTGATTCATTAGATACTATAATACAAACAGGGTTGAACGTTAGCACTAAACATATATTGATTCTAGACAGATACATGATGGCAGTCTGTGAATATGCACATGGCAGGTATTTAGTATTTGACCCACATAGTAGAAATGAAAATGGCCTAGTTGATAATGAAGGATCAGCTGTTGCACTATACTTTACAGACATTGACAATTTGCTTCAGTACATCCAATGCTTATGTTTGTCACTACGACTGAAGGCAGATTCACTGATTGGAATGCAACCCATCACGGTCAAATGCGAAATACCAAGTAATGATGACGAGGTTTCACAATCATTTCATGATCTGGAAAATGAACCTGGTTGTTCAACGTGGACTGACATAGATTATCAGTCATCTCTGAGACCCAGATCAAACGATCAGACGAAAGATGAGCTTACAAAGAATCAGCGATATTATAAAAACATGTCCGAATCAAAGAAAGACGAGCTACTAGCGAAAATGCGCAATAACGCTAGCTACAAATACAATACTGATGAAGAAGAGGCGCAAGACAAACGGACACAATCTGCACGTTATTCTAGAAAACGTTATGCAATTCCTGAACAATGTCACAAAAAAAAGCAACAATCTGCACAGCATTATGCAATTCCTGAACAATGTCACAAAAAAAAGCAACAATCTGCACAGTTTTCTAGAACACAATATGCAATTCCTGAACAATGTCACAAAAAAAAGCAACAATCTGCACAGCATTATGCAATTCCTGAACAATGTCACAAAAAAAAGCAACAATCTGCACAGCATTATGCAATTCCTGAACAATGTCACAAAAAAAAGCAGCAGTCCAAAGACCGATATGCTATTCCAATAATCGGAGAAAGAAAACGAAAGCAAGAAGGACATATATCACGAGAAAAGTACAAACATCCTGCCACGAAAAGAGCGAAGATCCAACAAACACGTGCCAATAGATTACACAGAAATTCAGACATAGATCGCGTGATTAAAAGATTCCATACATTTTCGCAAACAGGTCAAAAACTTATCTACATATGTGAAGTATGTCGGCGTATATTCTTTAAACACCAGATCATTGCTTTGAAACGAGATCGATACAACCGACATGCTTTAATAAAGGCATTACCTTCCAGAAAGGTTTATGATCAGCTTCCTTCTGATGGCAACCAAATTGATAATCCCAAATGGATCTGTAAAACGTGTCATCCAAACATTGTGAAATTTAAAATACCAACGCTAGCGACCATAAACAAACTGAGTTTACATGAACAGCCTCCTCAGCTTTCACAGTTGAATATTCTTGAAAGACATTTGATTGCTCCTGCAATTCTATTCATGAAAATGCTTATACTTATAAAGGGAAGTCAAAAGGGAATTCATGGACAAGTGGTATGTGTAAAATCTGATCTGAATACTGTTTCACAATGTCTACCTAGACTTCCAACAGACGAAAGTCTGATTAGAGTTAAGTTGAAGAGGAAGCTGGAATATAAAGGACACCACATGTGCCAAGATATAAATCCTGCAAGAATAAGACAAGCTCTGTTGTGGTTAAAAGACAATAACACTGAGTATGATAATATCGAAATAGATTTTCATGGCTTTAACGGGATGTTGAACGATCAATTAATTCATTGTGATGAGGTTATCGACAATGATCAAAATGAACATGACAATTCCGAAAATGAAAATGAAGACCGTGAACGCAACAGCAATGCGCCAAATGAATTCAGTGACGATATTGATTCAGACGACCACCACAATGATCTGCCAACTGATGTTGACATGCTTGAAGAAGATGCAAACACTGAATATGATATCTCTTCACATTCCGATGAATCGACAGTCACCATGGTCACCCATGATGATGATAATGAGCAGCAAGATACCAATGATGATATTACTAACACCTCAGCACCTATGTACTCATTTCTACACCCAGTAGACTTTGCCCAATATGCAGCAGATAAACATGACAGCACAATTCTATCTTTAGCACCAGGTGAAGGAAATACTCCTGAAAAGGTATTAGAAATGGAAGCCAAATGTTTCCCAGTAGAGTTTCCTCGAGGTGAAAATACATACACTCAAAATAGAGGTACAAAGATTTCACCCTCCCGATACTTCAATGCCAGACTTTTCGGAGCTGACAATAGATTTGCAAGCAATCCGGAATACATATTTTATGCTCTGTATGCAACAGAAGTTCAACAAATTCATTCCAAAATATGTATTGCAATGCGAATTGGTTCCACAAAAACATCAGATGGTCGACAGATAACAGCATCCATGTTAAGGGACAGAGAGCAGGTGAAACAGATTATTAAAAGAGATGAAGGATACCGATTTCTAACTCAAATAAGAGGCACGCCTGCATACTGGGAGAAATCCAAAAAAGAGCTATTCGCAATGATACGACAACTTGGTGTTCCGACTTTCTTTTTAACATTCAGTGCAGCCGATAGAAGGTGGATTGAAATTGACAATGCTATTCTAATCCAACAAGGCAAACCGCCTATGACAGATGAAGAACACAAGAACATGACATGGGAACAACATTGTCAAATCATAATGTCAAATCCCGTAACAGCCGCCAGAATGTTTGAATATAGAGTACAAACTTTTATTAAAGATGTAATCATGTCAAACGCTAAACCAATTGGTGAAGTCGAAGACTATTACTATAGGACCGAGTTTCAACAGAGAGGCTGGCCTCATATTCATATGGTTGTATGGGTAAAAGATGCCCCAAAATTGGACGAAGATAGTGATGAAGATGTGATAAAATTTGTAGATAAGAATATTACATGCGCAATGCCCCCCGAGGATGACGAAGAATTGTATGAGATAGTGATTAATGTTCAAATGCATAGTAAAAATCATACAAAATCGTGTAGGAAAACGGGATTAGTATGTCGTTTTTATTTTCCAAAGCCACCAAGTAGTTACACGTTTATCTGTAGACCAAACAAATTAAATTATCACAATGATGATGATGATGATGATGATGATGATGACGAGGACAGACGCTTAGAGGCTTTAGAGAAAAGAAAACGTGAAGAAACAGAGGCAAAAGAAATACTAAAGACCATTTGGGATTTACTGTCAGATAAAGACCAAGAATTTGAAGAATTTGATGACGTTCTTGAAGCAGCAAACATAACTCAGCGTAAATTAGAAGAATCACTTGAGATCATGTCAAATAGAAAAACAATTTATCTCAAACGACGCATCTCTGATCGGTGGGTAAATAACTATAATGAACACTTGATTCGATGTTGGAATGGTAACATGGACATTCAATATGTATTAGATGCATACGCATGTGTTATGTATATAGTGTCCTACATCACAAAAGCTGAGAGAGAAATGGGAGACCTCCTAAAAAATGCACAAAAAGAGGCTGCTCAAGGAAACGATGATGCCGTAGCACAATTAAGGACACTTGGAAGCGTATATCTACAACACAGAGAAGTCAGTGTTATGGGAGCCACATACCTCACATGTAGTATGCCTTTAAAGAAAAGTACAAGAAACGTTATCTTCATACAAACTGATTCCAATGGTCAGAAAATATCATTGCCACTGAAAACACTACAGGACAATGCAGGAAACAGTGATAAAGTATGGATGCCGACACAGATTGACAAATATTTGGCTAGACCAACAAGTGACGAGTATAAAAACATGTGTATGGCCACATTCTACTCCATGCATTACGGCGTATCAAGTACATCTGACACCGCTGACTCTGACGAAGAATTGGTATCTGACAATGATGATACATCCAATGCAGGAACACGCAAACATGTAATAAAGTTAAAAGACAAGCTTGGTTGTATGAAGAAGCGTGTACGAAAGCCTGCGATTATTCGTTATCCACGAATATCTGCAAAGAAAGACAGTGAACGATATCATATGAATATGCTACGTCTATATCTTCCACACCAAACTGAACAAATCAAGCCAGAGAGCTATGAAACTTATCAAGACTATCATATGAATGGATATGTCACATACAAGGGAAAGAGAGTAGCCGTGCGTGAAATAGTAAGACAGAATATGGAAGACTATGAACCAAAGAATGACAATATTGATGAGGCATGGGAGGCTTTACAGGAAGCAGGAAACCTTGACGATGCATGGGCAGCTGTTGCCCCACAAAATGAACAAGATCGTGATGATGATAGAGTACGAAACATAACACTAGATTCTGATGACGATTTAGCTGAAATAGAAATACCTGACCTTCAGCCACAGAGTAGACCCAATTTACCTAGATGTCGAATTGAACCTCGCAATCCATTGATGACCGAACAACAGGCCCATTCGATGATGCAACAACTTAATATTGAACAACGACAATTGTTCAATTTCGTTAGTAAATGGTGCAATGAGAAATCAAGAGATATCGGTTTACAACCATTTCGCATATTTTTAACTGGTGGCGCTGGAACAGGCAAATCACATGTCATTAGATGCATTCAATATCATGCCGAAGCTGCATTTAGTAGAATGAGTGATGTTACTGTTGACGATGAAACAGTCTTGTTGGTTGCTCAGACAGGAACAGCTGCATTTAACATCTCAGGTCAAACAATATGTTCAGCTTTAAAGATTCCTCCACGGGCTGCATCAGATTACAGACCACTTGCTGAAGCATCTCTCAACACACTTCGTGCAAAGTACCAACATCTTCAACTTCTTGTTATAGATGAGATTTCGATGGTGAGCACATTACAATTATCTTACATACATGGTCGACTACAACAAATCAAAGGAGCATCCGATAGATCCTTCTTTGGCAACGTTTCTATTCTAGCAGTCGGAGATTTTCATCAGTTACCACCAATATTGCCACCAACACCATTGTGCTTTCCACACAAACAAATCCTTAAAGATCTATGGAACCCACATTTCCAGAGTGTCAAACTAACTGAAATTATGCGCCAGAGAGATGATGCTATTTTTGCAAATATGCTCAATCGCCTGCGTGTGAGAAAACGAACAGAGCCATTGGAACAAGCTGATGAACAACTACTGAAATCTAGAATAGTACATGAAAACATCTTGTCACCTCCGTCGAATGCTTTACACCTATTCTATCTCAACAAAGATTGTGACAACCACAATAAGATACAGTTGCAATCTTTAGATACACCGAAGTACAAAGTCAAAGCTGAAGATGTTGATCAGAATGGTGGACGAGTTATCAAAAGACATGAAACACCACACAATTCAACAAAGAATGACACAGCACTTGTTCCTTACCTGACATTAGCAGTAGGGGCTAGAACCATGCTTATAGTTAATATAGATGTTACTGATGGACTTTGCAATGGAGTATCTGGTATAGTCAAGGGAATAGAATTTGGAAACTCGCAAAATATGCCTAAAGTTGTGTATGTGCAATTTGACAGTCAACGTGTTGGCCAAAAAACACGAACATCTCAAACCATACCGCCACAATATGCAAATTGTGTTCCAATAATCCCAAAGATTGATACCTTTCAGTTAAAAGGAAAATCTTTTACCACTACACGGCAACAGATTCCATTAAAGCTAGCATGGGCTGTGACAATTCATAAAATACAGGGTCAGACCTATGACCAAGCCGTAATCTCAATGAAAGGTCTAAAGACTGCAATGGCGTATGTAGCTTTAAGTCGTGTCACGCATCTACATGGAATGTATTTACTGGATTACAACCCTCGAGCAATATTTTGCAATGAGAAAGTCGATGATGAAGTGGCCAAAATGCCAACGGCTGATCTTTCCAAAGCAAATCCTTTGCTAAGCATTGCTAATAATCAACATTTCATAATTGCCCACCACAACATCCAAAGCCTTAATGCACACATTGAAGATTTGAAGAAAAACGTTGAACTCCAAAAGGCACACGTGATTTGTCTATCAGAAACCTGGATCACAAACAGTAGTCAATCGGATAATCTAACTATAGATGGCTATCGACTCGAAATGCTTAATACCGGTAAAGGTAGAGGTGTAGCGATGTATGTTCAGAACGATATCGATTACACATTGCAACCGCTGTTGTGCGAAGAAAGTGATGCTCTTGCAATTAAAACTCATGGCGCATCGAATCTACTAATTGTTGCAGTGTACAAGCCAGTTGCAACTTCGAAAGCTGCATTTTGTAAGGAAATTAGTAACATCACTGCTCAAACAGAACTTTTGGATACCGATTACGCCGTGTTTGCAGGAGACTTCAATCACAACCTCCTGAAAGAGACTGTGCTTCCACCACTTAGACAATATTCCCAACTGATCACAGAGCCTACAACTACAAATGGTACACTCCTTGATCACATCTATATCAAACCTCGACCGAGCAGGGGTATTGACGTCATACTATAGCTATCATGAACCAGTATTTCTTGCAATCAAGTATAACTAATAGTGAGACTATCCATTTAGTATGTGTTGCCGTTATCAGATATCGACGTACTACAGTATTTGACCTATCTTATAAAGAGCATAAGATAAAAATGATTGTCATGATTGATACCAAGTAGCAGTGTTGACATCATACTATAGCTATCGTGAACCAATATTTCTTGCAATCAAATTTAACTAATGGTGACACAATCAACAAGCAGTAAAATAATAAAATAACCATGCTTATATTGAGCGTATGATGACATTGAAGTCCCTGTGCGCTTTAACAAACAACACTGAAAGGATCAAATACAACGAGAGTAACAAAAGAAACTTAAGCATGAACATAAAATGGAGAAAGCGTTGCGTTTTGACAACCACAATTATGTATTATAAGAATCACAATGATTGCCATGATTTATATTATCGTATTTTCCCCATGTAAATAGTAGAATATCTGAACCACAGTATGTACGTATATGATATGCCGCTAATGTTTAAAAATTGTTTATTAGTTTAATAATGTTATTTTGAAATGGTGAAAGCGTTGCGTTTTGACAACCACAATTATGTATTATAAGTATCACAATGATTGCCATGATTTATATTATCGTATTTTCCCCATGTAAATAGTAGAATATCTGAACCACAGTATGTACGTATGATATGCCGCTAATGTTTAAAAAATGTTTATTAGTTTAATAATGTTATTTTGAAATGGTGAAAGCGTTGCGTTTTGACAACCACAATTATGTATTATAAGTATTACAATGATTGCCATGATTAATATTATCATATTTTCCCCATAATGTAAATAGTAGAATATCTGAACCACAGTATGTACGTATGATATGCCGCTAATGTTTAAAAATTGTTTATTAGTTTAATAATGTGATTTTAAAATGGTGAAAGCGTTGCGTTTCGACAACCACAATTATGTATTATAATTATAACAATGATTGCCATGATTAATATTATCATATTTTCCCCATAATGTAAATAGTAGAATATCTGAACCACGGTATGTACGTACATGTAGATATGCCGCTAATGTTTAAAACATGTTTATTAGTTTAATAATGTGATTTTAAAATCGTGAAAGCGTTGCGTTTTGACAACCACAATTATATGTATTATAAGTATAACAATGATTACCATGATTTAAATTATATGATATTTGTTCCCATGATGTAAGAAGTAGAATAGGCTGAATCTCAGTATGGGCGTAAATATGCCGCTATATATATATTGTTGTAAAGTTATTTTATAAATATGATTTTAAGATAGTGAAAGCGTTGTATTTGACAACCATAACTATGTATATAAATATAACAATGCCTACCAGTATTTGTATTATAGTTATATCTTTTTAAATGATGTAAAAAGTAAAATATGGAAACCATAAACGTGTCTGATATCGAAAGCTAAATATCCCTATCATCGAAATGAACGATATACAAGAAATGTTACTTATAACATAACTTTTATTGAGGCTAATGTTTTTAAAATCAAAAGTACAATTTATTTTGTTATCTGTGTATTGAGAACAGCTAGCTGGGTATTACCCCTTAATAATCTCATGTAATTATATTGATTTTCATATACAAAACGAAATCTTAAACTCTCAGTTTCGGACAACCAAAATCTATTTCAAATGAATGATACATCGTAGGTCTACAGTGCAAACACATCTGTCTAATTAATTCGGTGTTAACTTTGAACCAATGTGTGCAATAACAACATTCTCAATGATCTAATGTGCAATTTTGACAATAAATATTCCAATGTTATTGTTATTATTTATATAAATACAATTTATTTTATTATCTTTATGAAATATGTATTCAGTAGAGCTGGTTCTCCTTGCAAATTATATTGTTGAACTGATGTTTATATCAATAAATTTACAAACTTCATTATTATGACTAATAATTATACATTATTATGACTAATAATTATAGACCTATACAAAGTGCAATCGTAAACTCGATTGCTCGGTATAGGTAAATATCTCCTATGTGCGAAACGAGTGATGGTTATTTAACCCGGGTATTTAACCTGGAATAAATATCATTCAGCCTATGTACATGATGTATGACTGTCCGAATTACCCAAGCACAGATTATGTGCCTATCACTTTTTATCCAGGTAAAATGCCATGCAGTGGTAACTAAATGTGTCTTTCACTTATCAATTGCATCCCGGGCCCCGGGATAGCGGGGATTAGGGCCGGGACGTACAAATTGCCGATGTACGTCCCGAGAACAGTCGTGTACGGTCCCCGCGAGGCGGGGCACCATTTTTGTGTACGTCCCCGCTACAGTCCAGGCCCCTTTACTAATCCCTTCTACGTCCGATGGATCTTCTACAACATCATCACCAATCCAGTCGACTGCTAACTGGCCTGCTGACACGTTTGGTCTTGTAAATTGTGAATCGCTACTGCTAGCATGAGCAATCGCTTCCTTTAATACTTGTGGACGTCGAACCTACTCTGCCTCCACCTCCTTGAACAAGATCTCTTCTACGGATGACAAGCCTTCTTTGTAAAGTATCCAGGAGACTGATAACACAACTGACAGGCATTCAACTGTCCGAGTCCGCTGTCGGATCCACTGGAGACAACTTCTCATTACCAAGCAGAAACGGAGTGTTCCCGATTATTGCTATTAATGAAACTCTATACACAGGTCTACCTGCTTTTTAAACACGCTGATCAGGATAGCATGATTCACCGTCTGCAACAGTGCATCAAAGACATCAAGGCCTGGGCTGTTCTGAACAAAATGAAATTTGATGACGACAAGACTGAGATACTGTTCTTCGGCACACGCACCACTAGCAACGATAAACCGTCTTCACTGACAATTGGAAACGCAGACGTTTTGATGCGCGAACAGAAGCTCGCAATGAAGCTCGCAATCTAGGCGTGATTTTCAGCACTAGCCTACAAATGAGTAAACATATAAACTGCTCACAAAAAGTATCGAAACACTTACAAATGATCCAATATATAACGGCTCGAAAGGGTATGCATTAATCGAAGCAAATAACCAAGTGCATAATTTTGTTCTGCGTATTTTGACACCTCGATCGATGAGATGCGATGTTGCAGAACGGAGTTATTGTCATTTCAATGGTCGTGGGTCCAGTTTCAAAAGTGACAATCACCCTATAGAAAGAGGTTTGCATTACTGTTTAGAATGATCAGATTCGTGATTTTCAATAGGGATGAGTGTCACCTTGGAAACTGGACCCACGATCATTGAAATGACAATAACTCCGCTCCGCAACATCGTATCTCAACGATTGAGCTGTCAAAATACGCAGAACAAAATTATGCACTTGGTTATTTGCTTCGATTAATGCATACCTTTTCGAGGCGTTATATATTGGATCATTTCTAAGTGTTTCGATACTTTTTGTGAGCAGTTTATATCAAACACATGTCGTGCTGGATGGGCTTGTAGACGCAAGATTGGTAAAATCCTGAGATATCTACATAAGTCTGCTGCGAAATAGATGTTTAATAAATAAATGATTATGATAATAGCAATATTTCAGGCTCTGTTTTTTTCCCCTATATTCTTGGGGATAATTTTCTCAGCATCCTTAAACACTAAGTTACGAACATTGCTATTTGTCTCAGAGAGAATGAATGATGACCGTCAGAATTGGTCATGCACATTACTAGTTCTTCAGCGTTTAAAAAGTGACATGTCATATGGGGTCACTAGAGGTCATTAATCCATACAAAAATCAAGGTGTCCTGGTCTCTGACCAGATTTATGTCTAGTTACCTTGATTTTTTCAAAAATCGAGGTACTCTATCTCTGCCGTTTCTTTCTTGTTTCTTTCTTTCTTTCTTTCTGTCAGACCCATCTACAAAATGCTATTTTTTCTACAGTTTACATGCTACAATCACCAAACTTGGTCAGTAGGACCCCCTACCTGACTTACATATAGGGTCTTCAAAGTTAGGGGTCAAAGGTCACACAAAGGTCACTAGTGGTCAAAACGTGATTTTCACTTAAAACGCATTTCCAATTTAGTGAAATGACCTAGGATTGTCAAAATTGGTCCACATATTCCTTTTGACCGTACGCATATACAAAAGAACGGTTTTTAAAATTAAAAATCATTTGGGGTCACTAGGGGTCAAAATGTAAATGTTTACTCCTCGCACTGAAAATGCTATTTTTTCGGAAGGAAATGACCTATGATTGTCAGAATTGGTCAAAAGATTCCTTGTATTCATGTACATATAGGGTCTTCAGCGATTAAAAGTGACATGTCAGATGGGGTCACTAGGGGTCATTGACCTAAACAGGGGTAAAATGTAAGACATGCTCCGATTTTGACCGGTCATGTTTCATTTTGTAGGCATTGATAAGACAAGAAAAAAAGTCAATAATTTTTACGGGGTCAAAGGTCAACATAGGTCACTAGGGGTCAAAAGGTCAATTTTCATTCCTTGCACTCAAAATGCTATTTTTTCTACAGTGTACATGCTACAATCACCAGATTTGGTCAGTAGGACCCCCTACCTGACTTACATATAGGGTCTTCAAAGTTAGGGGTCAAAGGTCACACAAAGGTCACTAGTGGTCAAAACGTGATTTTCACTTAAAACGCATTTCCAATTTAGTGAAATGACCTAGGATTGTCAAAATTCGTCCACATATTCCTTTTGACAGTACGCATATACAAAAGAACGGTTTTGTAAAATTAAAAATCATTTGGGGTCACTAGGGGTCAAAATGTAAATTTTTACTCCTCGCACTGAAAATGCTATTTTTTCGGGAGGAAATGACCTATGATTGTCAGAATTGGTCAAAAGATTCCTTGTATCCATGTACATATAAGGTCTTCAGCGATTAAAAGTGACATGTCAGATGGGGTCACTAGGGGTCATTGACCTAAACAGGGGTAAAATGTAAGACATGCTCCGATTTTGACCGGTCATGTTTCATTTTGTAGGCATTGATAAGACAAGAAAAAAAGTCAATCATTTTTACGGGGTCAAAGGTCAACATAGGTCACTAGGGGTCAAAAGGTTAATTTTCATTCCTTGCACTCAAAATGCTATTTTTTCTACAGTGTACATGCTACAATCACCAGATTTGGTCAGTAGGACCCCCTACCAGACCTACATATAGGGTCTTCACAGTATGGGGTCAAAGGTTACACAGGGGTCATAAGTGGTCAAAACGTGATTTTCACTAAAAACGCGTTTGCAATTTAGTGAAATGACCTAGGATCGTCAGAATTTGTCAACATATTCCTTTTGACCGTACGCATATATAATAGTTCGGTTTTTAAAATCAAAATATATTTGGGGTCACTTGGGGTCAAAAGGTCAATTTTCACTCCTCACACTCAAAATGCTATTTTTTCGGGAGGAAATGACGCATGATTGTCAGAATTAGTCAAAAGATTTCTTGGATCCATGTACATATAGGGTCTTCAGCGATTAAAAGTGACATGTCATATGGGGTCACTAGGGGTCATTGACCTAAACAGGGGTAAAATATTAGACATGCTCCGATTTTGACCGGATTTGTTTCATCTTGTAGGCATTGATGAAACAAGAAAAAAAAGTCAAATAATTTTTATTGGGTCAAAGGTCAACATAGGTCACTAGGGGTCAAAAGGTCAATTTTCACTCCTCGCACTCAAAATGCTATTTTGTTCGGGAGGAAATGACCCATGATTGTCAGAATTGGTCAAAAGATTTGTTGGATCCATTAAAAGTGACATGTCATAATATGGGGTGACTAGAGGTCATTAATCCATAAAAAATCAAGGTGTCCTGGTCTCAGACCAGAACTATGTCTAGTTACCTTGATTTTTTCAAAAAATCGAGGTATTCTATCTCTGCCGTTTCTTTCTTCTTTCTTTCTTTCTATCAAACCGGGCCTTACACACAGTCTACAAAATGCTATTTTTTCTACAGTTTACATGCTACAATCACCAAACTTGGTCAGTAGGACCCCCTACCTGACTTACATATATGGTCTTCAAAGTTAGGGGTCAAAGGTCACACAAAGGTCACACGTGGTCAAAACGTGATTTTCACTTAAAACGCATTTCCAATTTAGTGAAATGACCTAGGATTGTCAAAATTAGTCCACATATTCCATTTAATCGTACGCATATACAAAAGAACGGTTTTTAAAATTAAAAATCATTTGGGGTCACTAGGGGTCAAAATGTAAATGTTTACTCCTCGCACTGAAAATGCTATTTTTTCGGGAGGAAATGACCTATGATTGTCAGAATTGGTCAAAAGATTCCTTGTATCCATGTACATATAGGGTCTTCAGCGATTAAAAGTGACATGTCAGATGGGGTCACTAGGGGTCATTGACCTAAACAGGGGTAAAATGTAAGACATGCTCCGATTTTGACCGGTCATGTTTCATTTTGTAGGCATTGATAAGACAAGAAAATAAGTCAATCATTTTTACGAAGTCAAAGGTCAACATAGGTCACTAGGGGTCAAAAGGTCAATTTTCATTCCTTGCACTCAAAATGCTATTTTTTCTACAATGTACATGCTACAATCACCAGATTTGGTCAGTAGGACCCCCTACCAGACCTACGTATAGGGTCTTCACAGTTTGGGGTCAAAGGTCACACAGGGGTCATAAGTGGTCAAAACGTAATTTTCACTTAAAACGCGTTTGCAATTTAGTGAAATGACCTAGGATCGTCAGAATTTGTCAACATATTCCTTTTGACCGTACGCATATATAATAGTTAGGTTTTTAAAATCAAAAAGTATTTGGGGTCACTAGGGGTCAAAATGTAAATTTGTAATCCTCGCACTAAAATTGCTATTTTTTCGAGAGGATATGACTCACGATTATCAGAATTGGTCAAAAGATTCCTTGGGTCCATGCGCATACAGCGATTTAAGTGTTTAAAATTGGCGTGTTGTATGGGGTCAAGAGGGGTCATTGAACTTTACATGGGTAAAACTCAAGACATGCTCCGAATTAGATCGGACCTGTTTTACCTTGTTTGGTTCGATAAGGCAAGAATAAAAGCCAATTATCATAACCAGGTCAAAGGTCAAGAAGAGGTCACTAGGGATCATTTTCTCATAAAAATCAAGGTGCCCTGGTCTCAGACCAGAACTAGATCTAGTTCTTTCTTTCTTTCTGTCAGACCCATCTACAAAATGCTATTTTTTCTACAGTTTACATGCTACAATCACCAAACTTGGTCAGTAGGACCCCCTACCTGACTTACATATAGGGTCTTCAAAGTTAGGGGTCAAAGGTCACACAAAGGTCACTAGTGGTCAAAACGTGATTTTCACTTAAAACGCATTTCCAATTTAGTGAAATGACCTAGGATTGTCAAAATTGGTCCACATATTCCTTTTGACCGTACGCATATACAAAAGAACGGTTTTTAAAATTAAAAATCATTTGGGGTCACTAGGGGTCAAAATGTAAATTTTCAATCCTCGCACTAAAAATGCTATTTTTTCGAGAGGAAATGACCCATGATTATCAGAATTGATCAAAAGATTCCTTGGATCCATGAACACATAGGGTCTTAAGCGATTAAAGGTGACATGACATATGGGGTCACTAGGGGTCATTGACCTAAACGGGGGTAAAATGTAAGACATGCTCCGATTTTGACTGGGTTTGTTTCATTTTGTAGGCATTGATAAGACAAGAAAAAAAGTCAATCATTTTCATGGGGTCAAAGGTCAACCTAGGTCACTAGGGGTCAAAAGGTCAATTTTCATTCCTCGCACTCAAAATGCTATTTTTTCTACAGTTTACATGTTACAATCACCAGATTCGGTCAGTAGGACCCCCTACCAGACCTACATATAGGGTCTTCACAGTTTGGGGTCAAAGGTCACACAGGGATCATAAGGGGTCAAAACGTGATTTTGACTTAAAACGCGTTTGCAATTTAGTGAAATGACCTAGGATCGTCAGAATTTGTCAACATATTCCTTTTGACCGTACGCATATATGATAGTTCGGTTTTTAAAATCAAAAAATATTTGGGGTCACTAGGGGTCAAAATGTAAATTTTCAATCCTCGCACTAAAAATGCTATTTTTTCGAGAGGAAATGACCCATGATTATCAGAATTGATCAAAAGATTCCTTGGATCCATGAACACATAGGGTCTTAAGCGATTAAAGGTGACATGACATATGGGGTCACTAGGGGTCATTGACCTAAACGGGGGTAAAATGTAAGACATGCTCCGATTTTGACCGGGTTTGTTTGATCTTGTAGGCATTGATGAGACAAGAAAAAAAGTCAATCATTTTCATGGGGTCAAAGGTCAACAGAGGTCACTAGGGGTCAACAGGTCAATTTTCACTTCTAACACTCAAAATGCTATTTTTTCGGGAGGAAATGACCCATGATTGTCAGAATTGGTCAAAAGATTTCTTGGATCCATTAAAAGTGACATGTCATATGGGGTCACTAGAGGTCATTAATCCATAAAAAATCAAGGTGTCCTGGTCTCAGACCAGATCCATGTCTAGTTTCTTTCTTTCTTTCTGTCAGACCCATCTACAAAATGCTATTTTTTCTACAGTTTACATGCTACAATCACCAAACTTGGTCAGTAGGACCCCCTACCTGACTTACATATAGGGTCTTCAAAGTTAGGGGTCAAAGGTCACACAAAGGTCACTAGTGGTCAAAACGTGATTTTCACTTAAAACGCATTTCCAATTTAGTGAAATGACCTAGGATTGTCAAAATTGGTCCACATATTCCTTTTGACCGTACGCATATACAAAAGAACGGTTTTTAAAATTAAAAATCATTTGGGGTCACTAGGGGTCAAAATGTCAATTTTTACTCCTCGCACTAAAAATGCTATTTTTTCGGGAGGAAATGACCTATGATTGTCAGAATTGGTCAAAAGATTCCTTGTATCCATGTACATATAGGGTCTTCAGCGATTAAAAGTGACATGTCAGATGGGGTCACTAGGGGTCATTGACCTAAACAGGGGTAAAATGTAAGACATGCTCCGATTTTGACCGGTCATGTTTCATTTTGTAGGCATTGATAAGACAAGAAAAAAAGTCAATCATTTTCATGGGGTCAAAGGTCAACCTAGGTCACTAGGGGTCAAAAGGTCAATTTTCATTCCTCGCACTCAAAATGCTATTTTTTCTACAGTTTACATGCTACAATCACCAGATTCGGTCAGTAGGACCCCCTACCAGACCTACATATAGGGTCTTCACAGTTTGGGGTCAAAGGTCACACAGGGATCATAAGGGGTCAAAACGTGATTTTGACTTAAAACGCGTTTGCAATTTAGTGAAATGACCTAGGATCGTCAGAATTTGTCAACATATTCCTTTTGACCGTACGCATATATGATAGTTCGGTTTTTAAAATCAAAAAATATTTGGGGTCACTAGGGGTCAAAATGTAAATTTTCAATCCTCGCACTAAAAATGCTATTTTTTCGAGAGGAAATGACCCATGATTATCAGAATTGATCAAAAGATTCCTTGGATCCATGAACACATAGGGTCTTAAGCGATTAAAGGTGACATGACATATGGGGTCACTAGGGGTCATTGACCTAAACGGGGGTAAAATGTAAGACATGCTCCGATTTTGACCGGGTTTGTTTGATCTTGTAGGCATTGATGAGACAAGAAAAAAAGTCAATCATTTTCATGGGGTCAAAGGTCAACAGAGGTCACTAGGGGTCAACAGGTCAATTTTCACTTCTAACACTCAAAATGCTATTTTTTCGGGAGGAAATGACCCATGATTGTCAGAATTGGTCAAAAGATTTCTTGGATCCATTAAAAGTGACATGTCATATGGGGTCACTAGAGGTCATTAATCCATAAAAAATCAAGGTGTCCTGGTCTCAGACCAGATCCATGTCTAGTTACCTTGATTTTTTCAAAAAATCGAGGTATTCTATCTCTGCCGTTTCTTTCTTCTTACCTTGATTTTTTCAAAAATCAAGGTTCTCTATCTCTGCCGTTTCTTTCTTCTTCTTTCTTCTTTCTATCAGACCCATCTAGAAAATGCTATTTTTTCTACAGTTTACATGCTACAATCACCAAACTTGGTCAGTAGGACCCCCTACCTGACTTACATATAGGGTCTTCAAAGTTAGGGGTCAAAGGTCACACAAAGGTCACTAGTGGTCAAAACGTGATTTTCACTTAAAACTCATTTCCAATTTAGTGAAATGACCTAGGATTGTCAAAATTGGTCCACATATTCCTTTTGACCGTACGCATATACAAAAGAACGGTTTTTAAAATTAAAAATCATTTGGGGTCACTAGGGGTCAAAATGTAAATTTTTACTCCTCGCACTGAAAATGCTATTTTTTCGGGAGGAAATGACCTATGATTGTCAGAATTGGTCAAAAGATTCCTTGTATCCATGTACATATAGGGTCTTCAGCGATTAAAAGTGACATGTCAGATGGGGTCACTAGGGGTCATTGACCTAAACAGGGGTAAAATGTAAGACATGCTCCGATTTTGACCGGTTATGTTTCATTTTGTAGGCATTGATAAGACAAGAAAAAAAGTCAATCATTTTCATGGGGTCAAAGGTCAACATAGGTCACTAGGGGTCAAAAGGTCAATTTTTATTCCTTGCACTCAAAATGCTATTTTTTCTACAGTGTACATGCTACAATCACCAGATTTAGTCAGTAGGACCCCCTACCAGACCTACATATAGGGTCTTCACAGTTTGGGGTCAAAGGTCACACAGGGGTCATAAGGGGTCAAAACGTGATTTTCACTTAAAACGCGTTTGTAATTTAGTGAAATGACCTAGGATCGTCAGAATTTGTCTACATATTTCCTTTGACCGTACGCATATATAATAGTTCGGTTTTTAAAATCAAAAAATATTTGGGGTCATTAGGGGTCAAAATGTAAATGTTCAATCCTCGCACTAAAAATGCTATTTTTTCGAGAGGAAATGACCCATGATTATCAGAATTTGTCAAAAGATTCCTTGGATCCATGTACATGTAGGGTCTTAAGCGATTAAAAGTGACATGTCATATGGGGTCACTAGGGGTCATTGACCTAAACGGGGGTAAAATGTAAGACATGCTCCGATTTTGACCGGGTTTGTTTCATCTTGTAGGCATTGATGAAACAAGAAAAAAAGTCAATTATTTTTATTGGGTCAAAGGTCAACATAGGTCACTAGGGGTCAAAAGGTCAATTTTCACTCCTCGCACTCAAAATGCTATATTTTCGGGAGGAAATGACCCATGATTGTCAGAATTGGCCAAAAGATTTGTTGGATCCATTAAAAGTGACATGTCATATGGGGTCACTAGAGGTCATTAATCCATAAAAAAAATCAAGGTGTCCTGGTCTCAGACCAGAACTATGTCTAGTTTCTTCTTTCTTTCTATCAAACCCATCTAAAAAATGCTATTTTTTCTACAGTTTACATGCTACAATCACCAAACTTGGTCAGTAGGACACCCTACCTGACTTACATATAGGGTCTTCAAAGTTAGGGGTCAAAGGTCACACAAAGGTCACTAGTGGTCAAAATGTGATTTTCACTTAAAACGCATTTCCAATTTAGTGAAATGACCTAGGATTGTCAAAATTGGTCCACATATTCCTTTTGACCGTACGCATATACAAAAGAACGGTTTTTTAAATTAAAAATCATTTGGGGTCACTAGGGGTCAAAATGTAAATTTTTACTCCTCGCACTGAAAATGCTATTTTTTCGGGAGGAAATGACCTATGATTGTCAGAATTAGTCAAAAGATTCCTTGTATCCATGTACATATAGGGTCTTCAGCGATTAAAAGTGACATGTCAGATGGGGTCACCAGGGGTCATTGACCTAAACGGGGGTAAAATGTAAGACATGCTTCGATTTTGACCGGTCATGTTTCATTTTGTAGGCATTCATAAGACAAGAAAAAAAGTCAATCATTTTTACGGGGTCAAAGGTCAACATAGGTCACTAGGGGTCAAAAGGTCAATGTTCACTCCTTGCACTCAAAATGCTATTTTTTTCTACAGTGTACATGCTACAATCACCAGATTTGGTCAGTAGGACCCCCTACCTGACCTACATATAGGGTCTTCACAATTTGGGGTCAAAGGTCACACAGGGGTCATAAGGGGTCAAAACGTGATTTTCACTTCAAACGCGTTTGCAATTTAGTGAAATGACCTAGGATCGTCAGAATTTGTCAACATATTCCTTTTGACCGTACTAATATATAATAGTTCGGTTTTTAAAATCAAAAAATATTTGGGGTCACTAGGGGTCAAAATGTAAATTTTCAATCCTCGCACTAAAAATGCTATTTTTTTCGAGAGGAAATGACCCATGATTATCAGAATTGGTCAAAAGATTTCTTGGATCTATGTACACATAGGGTCTTAAGCGATTAAAATTAACATGTCGTATGGGGTCACTAGGGGTCATTGACCTATACATGTTCCGATTTGCAAAACATGCTCCGAATTAGATCGGACCTGTTTTATCTTGTTTGGTTCAATCAGGCAAGAATAAAAGTCAATCATCATAACCAGGTCAATGGTCAAGAAGAGGTCACTATGGATCATTTTCTCATTAAAATCAAGGTGCCCTGGTCTCAGACCAGAACTAGATCTAGTTTCTTCTTTCTTTCTATCAAACCCATCTAAAAAATGCTATTTTTTCTACAGTTTACATGCTACAATCACCAAACTTGGTCAGTAGGACCCCCTACCTGACTTACATATAGGGTCTTCAAAGTTAGGGGTCAAAGGTCACACAAAGGTCACTAGTGGTCAAAATGTGATTTTCACTTAAAACGCATTTCCAATTTAGTGAAATGACCTAGGATTGTCAAAATTGGTCCACATATTCCTTTTGACCGTACGCATATACAAAAGAACGGTTTTTTAAATTAAAAATCATTTGGGGTCACTAGGGGTCAAAATGTAAATTTTTACTCCTCGCACTGAAAATGCTATTTTTTCGGGAGGAAATGACCTATGATTGTCAGAATTGGTCAAAAGATTCCTTGTATCCATGTACATATAGGGTCTTCAGCGATTAAAAGTGACATGTCAGATGGGGTCACTAGGGGTCATTGACCTAAACAGGGGTAAAATGTAAGACATGCTCCGATTTTGACCGGTCATGTTTCATTTTGTAGGCATTGATAAGACAAGAAAAAAAGTCAATCATTTTTACGGGGTCAAAGGTCAACATAGGTAACTAGGGGTCAAAAGGTTAATTTTCACTCCTTGCACTTAAAATGCTATTTTTTCTACAGTGTACATGCTACAATCACCAGATTTAGTCAGTAGGACCCCCTACCTGACCTACATATAGGGTCTTCACAATTTGGGGTCAAAGGTCACACAGGGGTCATAAGGGGTCAAAACGTGATTTTCACTTCAAACGCGTTTGCAGTTTAGTGAAATGACCTAGGATCGTCAGAATTTGTCAACATATTCCTTTTGACCGTACTAATATATAATAGTTCGGTTTTTAAAATCAAAAAATATTTGGGGTCACTAGGGGTCAAAATGTAAATTTTCAATCCTCGCACTAAAAATGCTATTTTTTCGAGAGGAAATGACCCATGATTATCAGAATTGGTCAAAAGATTTCTTGGATCTATGTACACATAGGGTCTTAAGCGATTAAAATTAACATGTCGTATGGGGTCACTAGGGGTCATTGACCTATACATGTTCCGATTTGCAAAACATGCTCCGAATTAGATCGGACCTGTTTTACCTTGTTTGGTTCAATCAGGCAAGAATAAAAGTCAATCATCATAACCAGGTCAATGGTCAAGAAGAGGTCACTATGGATCATTTTCTCATTAAAATCAAGGTGCCCTGGTCTCAGACCAGAACTAGATCTAGTTACCTTGATTTTTTCAAAAAATCGAGGTCTTGTATCTCTGCCGGTTGTTTCCTCTGCTTCTTACCTTGATTTTTTTCAAAAATCGAGGTTCTCTATCTCTGCCGTTTCTTTCCTCATCATCATCATCTGCTTCTGGCAATATCTACAAAATGCTTCTTCTCCTACAGTTTACATGCTGCAATCACCATATTTGGTCAGTAGGACCCTCTACCAGACCTTCATTGCAGGACCTCACAGTTTGGGGTCAAAGGTCACAGGGGGGTCACTAGGGGCAAAAACGTGATTTTCACTTAAAAAGCATTTCCAATTTAGTGAAATGACCTAGGATCGTCAAAATCGGTCAACATATTCCTTATGACAGTACCCATATATAATAGTTCGGTTTTCAAAATCAAAGAATATTTGGGGTCACTAGGGGTCAAAATGTAAATTGTCACTACTTTCATTCAAAATGCTCCTGCTATATCAGGAAATGATTGATTACTGTCAGAGTTGATCAAAAGATTCCTTACATCCATGCAAATATAGGGTTTAAAGCACTTAAAACCGAAATGTTAAATCTAGTCGCTAGGGTTATTAATCTGAAAATGTTCAGGATATTTTTGAAAAAACCCGTAAATAAGTCAAAAGTAGCCCAATATCGCGTCCAAACCGTCGTATTAGCAACATGTACTTAAGGCTAATATGATTTAGTGTTATTACGTATCTTGTTGTCTAAGGAGGAAGTATAGCAAAAGAACGGAAATCGCTCCATTGACCAAATTCTGTTTTCACAGACACATTAATAGTTTCAATTTTATACTCAACTACTCTCTTGAACATTGTGTACATGTTTGGATCTCCAAATAGGTGAGTAGGGCATAAAAACGGCGGATTTGTAGGACTAAATTATGAACTTACGTTCCTATTTAAGTAGTAGATTGCTCCGATACCATATTGTGTGACTATTAGACTACGGTACCGAATCTACATACAAGATGGTCGTGTGGTGAAAATTATTTAGATTTCATTCTTGGTGTAAGTAGCTCCGAGATAGGCCTAGTCGACAAATACTTGGCAAGACTGACGTCGTGTATATAGTCACTCCCGATACCAGAATCACCCATGCGTTTATCGTTCTAAACCTATTTGTTATTTTTGACCTGCGCAGAATATAAACTTTTCACTACTGCACCGCCGTTTCCATAGCAACGTTGGATGATTGACATCAAAACCAACATGAGGTCAAAATTTACACTACCTTCTATTAAAGCCGACAGCATGCACAGCCGGCCGTGTAAAAAAGTCTCGATGAACTGAGAAATGATGCTAATATGATCCGGGAATATGATTCTTCAAAAACAAGCCTCAAATTTCGGTATGTAAAATGATTCTTTTTTGATGATCAAGACACAATTAATGTTTCAAGTGCATACAAATAAATGTATAGAGCAATCAGTAAGTTGAATCAGTCGTGAAATACGTTCCGAAAAAATACGCACAGACTGAGAAGTCTCGGATTTCAAAGCACGTAAAAATTGAAAAAGTAAGCTTAATTCATATTTCATAGGCATGATAGGCTGCCGTACGTGTATCAGATTTCAGAGCGGTATTTGAAATATAAGACCGTATGAATGAATGATGTTCTCCTGAACTGAATTTCATTCTACAAATATGGTGCATGTTAAAAGGTCACACTCCTTCGAGTAGGGCAGGGGTGGGCAACCTACGGCCCGCGGGCCGCTTGCGGCCCGCCAGTGGGTATTTTGCGGCCCGCGAGATGTATCAATAAAAATAAAAATAAGAGGAATCATGGAATTATGATGGTCAAAAGCACACAGATGAAAAAAAATCGCGCGCTACGCGCGAATTATATATGGCACAAAAATGCAATATTATTTAGTAACGGCTTGTTTACAGCCAAAATATACCAAATATACCTCATCATGCCTAAAATAAGTGTAAAGTCGACAATTTTCGCGCGCTAGCGCGCATTGCTTGTGTCAAAACAATCTTGTCGGTTGACTTTCATTCTCTCCCCCCCATAAAGAATTCCACTGTATCGGTACTGTATCGAGATTACGTTTTTGTGAAGATTATTAACATGATTAAGCACACACAAATCAATGGTTTGAAATCAACAGCAGACCATTGCTACAAAATTTGGTTAGGTGCGGCCCAGTCAATTTTTCACTCCTTATATCTGGCCCATTCATTCAAAAAGGTTGCCCACCCCTGGAGTAGGGGATCATCCTCATCCTGGTTTGTACACGACCGTGACATACATAGTCCCAAAGAAACTGGGGCCTTGGTGTTCCCTGACTTATGGATTTCGCCGAGTATTGATGTAGATGTTGATTTTCAACTCAATGTCGCCATTCCATCATCGTCATCTTCCTATATAAGCTACATCGTCCCGGAGGGACGTCACATGCCGTTGACGGCCACAAACCAAAGTCAAGAGCCTCTTAACCATGCTTACACTTTTTACAGTTACATACACAGCGTGACACGGTCCCTTGGGTATGGTCGAGAAGAGCTTTAAACTTAATAAAACATCTGGTTTGTTGTCATAGGCAAACGGTAAAAATTACCCATATGACCGGGCCGACCTATACTGTGCAGAACCCTTTTGTTGAGTTTAGGATGGTGCGGACATACAGGCACTTTGAGCTATTTTTAGCAAATTCGCTTGGCAACAAGTGTTTCATTTAAGCAAACATTCCATGCCCGCACTCAAGCTCAGTGTTACGTTCATTCCTATTTATTCCTTTTAAGGGGATAGATTTTCCTATACACAGGACCATATGATCATTTGTATGTGACTTCCGAACCACGGTGCACTATGAGCATGCCTACATGAACTTCAATCTGCATGGTTGGTATCGTATTAAACTCAATGCTGAAATGATCCACCAACAGAACTAACGGTACACAGCAGTATACGAGCCCCGATACGAGCGCTCCTAACCATTGCCCCACCTGGCCCCATGTATTCATATGTACGGATGCCACTCAGGCCTTTTTACAACATACGGTATATATTAGCAAACCCTATGATTATCAGGTGTTTGTGTGTGTGCGCCCCAACTTGGCTTTTAAAACACGTTCTGCTAGCTCTCTAAGAAAGCCCCCCCCCCCTCCCCCATGAGCATGCATCCCATTTTATTATTCAAAAATCATCACAGCAAGCCCAATTTGGCAATGTCTTTGCTATGCTAGGCGTTTCTTCTCCCGTAACCAGGGGCGGACTGGCCACTGTGGCGTTGTGGCGATCGCCACATGGGCCGCTTGGTTCTGGACCTCTCAGGGCCGGTTACTCACAAAATTTGGGGTAACCTTTTACGAAAATTTGAAAAACACTGACATGGTCAAAAAAGGCCGCTTTAATAATTTTGCCATGGCCGCTTTCAGGACCCAGTCCGCCCCTGCCCGTAACTGATGTGCGCATACTCATTACAAATAAAATGCATAGTACAAGTGCACGGTTTATTCCGTGAAGGTGTGTAGCAAGATAATAATAGCAACATTTTTTATGCAGGCTCAATGGCCAGGTTTTTTTTTATTTATTGCACCCATTTTTTTAATCCTGACTTGACTAATATTTTTTTACATTTTGACAAAAAATATTTGTCAAGTCAGGATTTTCATTCCAAAGCCCAATATAGCAATGTCTTGCTACAGACGTTCCGTCTCATGTAACTGATGTGCACATACTCGTCCCTCATTACAATTAAAATGCATAGTAATGCACGGTTATTCCTTATGGGTGTGTAACAAGATAGCCCAATTTATCATGCAGGCTCAATGGCCAGGTGTTTTTTTTATTGCACCCAATTTTTTTAAATTTTGTAATCTTGATATTTTTTTGAAATTTTGACTACCAAAAAAAGTTTCCATTTTCCACTTTTTTTCCTCAAAATATATTAGATTAGGTTAATTAAACCAAGAAATTTGTCCGTAAGTTAGTGTCTCTATATCATAATCAAGCGATTTGGGCATTTTGTACTCCCAATTATTTTGTTAGCTTTGTTCAAACAAATTTGGGTAAAAAAAGTAAATTTTGTGATTTTCTCATAAAATCAACATTTTTGATTAACATTGACACCAAATTTGTATTCTCCGATCCATGCAGTAGATCGACCCAAGCGATCGAGTCACGGCGTGTAAGAGACCTTTGTTTACCTCTTTCGTGACGTAGTCAACGGCGCGTGACGTCAATCCGTGTCGACCTATAGGCCTAAAGTTCATCATCATGATCATCATCTACCTATATACTAGGGCCTGCCCTAGGCTATACTGTGCATAAACCTCTTATTGAGTATACTAGCACAATGTATCCCTGGAACCTAGGAATACAAACATGAGAGTACACAGACCGGGATGTTCCCCTACTGTTTACGAAGGAGTCTGTGACCTTTTAACATGCTCGGATTTTGCTCTTCCGATACACGAGACCACCATTTCTACATGACTTCTGAACAATGAGGCAATTGAGACTAAGTACCGTCCTTGCCCAAGGATACAATACAAACATGTTGGCCGTAGCGGGGCTCGAACTCAAAACCTTTGTATTGTGAGACCTGCGATCTATCCACTAGACCACACAGTGGCACACACGCTCTAACTTAAAATCTAATCTAAAGTTCGCCCAGGTTCTTAATTCTTTTTGAGGCCCGCCTCCTTTTTTTTAGAGATTTGAAAAATAAAAAATATGGCTATATTTCTCGCGCTATGTGCGCATGTGCCCACAAAATAGAATTTCGGTGTTTTAAAGCACGTTATGGGAAATATGGCTATTTTTCTCGCGCTATGCGTGCATGTGCCCACAAAATAGATTTTCGTTGTTTCAAAGCACGTTTTAAAGCCAAAATAGACCTCGATCATGGCAAATATGGCTATTTTTTCGCGCTTTGCCCGCATGTGCCCACAAAATAGATTTTCTGTGTTTTAAACCTCAATCATGGGAAAATAGTAAATTTTCGCTCGCTACGCGCACATTTTTAGTCGGTTATAAGTGTTGTCGGTTAATTTTTAATTTTCGCCCCACCAATATGAAAAACCTAGCTACGCCACTGCATGCCCATGCTGAGAACATGCCCATGCTGACAGCATGCCCACATACACTGTCTGAAATTATACACTTTACTCCACAAAAATCACAGTGTGTAATAATAATATAAATTGAACTATACAATGTATTTATTTTTGTATATTTTTGAGAATAGTATTCTCAAGTATTCATATTCATACACACACATAGGCCTACAAATACAATAAGCATACATAATTGAAGGGGGTCATAACTTTTTAGTATCTAGGGAAGGGGGCGGTCATGTGTTTTGTTGTTGATTGCTTTCTTCCAACTACCGCCACCCCCCCCCCCCCCCCTCCAGTAGAAATAATGAACGGTCCCTTATAGTAGATGGGATCATACTAAAACGTTTAAAATATCTCCTTCAATATCATGAAAATGTAATATAAAGATACATGACAATTTGCTATAAAAAATTAAAATGATGGTTCAACTATGACTGCAGGTTAAATAGTGACAAGTTATGACCAAAAGTATGTCACCTTATATTGCCTAATTAAAAGTCTAAAAAGTTTGAGAAAACTAGCCTACATGTAGCTAGGGACTAAATCGCCCTAAGCCCCCCCCCCCCCCCCCCCCCGCTATTTTGAGCCCTGTGGTATCTTGTGCACAGTGGGGGAAATATGCCAACG
>CM069441.1:80581607-80908061 GCA_035610835.1 Ophiura sarsii | reverse complement strand
AACTTTTGTATTTAAAATGATGTGATCAATGAAAATCTGTGAAATTTTGGATTTTTTTTTGTATTTACTATTTGGACAATGAAAATCTGAAAAATCTGTGAAATGTTTGGATTTTTTTTTTTTGAATAAATTTTTTTCTTTCGGGAGCTTTGAGACAATTTTTTTATTTAATATAGCCTTATGCACACAATCATGGCATCATAGTGCATTCATCGTTGGAGCTCTTAGATTCTAGTCAACATCAATTAATGAATGGTTCTCAGTGTTCCTTTTTCTTATCTAAAACTTAAGAGCTCCACAAATGCATCATGTGAAAAGGCTTAGTTGGCTGGTTCTCCCACAATGCATCAATCATTAAAACCTCTTTGGTGTTATATTTTGTTTCCTAATTCTGCAAACCTACCTACATATTAAGATTTGCATTTTATCGTAGGCCTAAATAAGTGGAAAATAGCAGGACATTGTAGATAGATAATTCACATTATAAATTGGGATTATGTCAATCTTTTAAAAAAACACCAATTTTCCAAAGAATAAATGCGACTTTGAATAAATTGTTCGGAAATTACAATACATCTCAATTTATCAATAACTAAAGGAAAAGTATTGAAAAATCAATTTGTTTTACCAAATGTACCAATTGGTTTTACACTCTTGCACCCAATAAAACATGCCTTTTTGTTACGTTTTCTACAGTTCTACCTACATTCCTGAACTATCGTTCCAACACAATATTTGAGCTCAAAACTTTGCACCACAGGGGAGTGTTTATGATTCCGTTGTACAAAGAAAGTCTATTTTCCTTGAGTTTAACACTCACTCCCTGTCTGCCAGAGTTCCATTCAGATTCAAACACTGTGAGATTGTTGTTGATGTAAAATTTCATATTGTTGAATAAAGGGACGGGCGTATTATCAGAACATGGCATAATTTCATGAAACAGTCAGTGTAAAGTAAAGTCACAATCATAAGGCCAAAAAAAAAAATTAGTTGTGTTGCCCTCATCCGGCCGGGTCAAAATTCTGAGAATGTGGGCCGGGTATTTTTTTCAAGATTTTTTTTTCAAGATTTTTTTTCAAGATTTTTTTCTCTCAAGATCTTCCAATCTGTGAAAGAGATGGGCAAGAAACCAAAATATTCACCATTGGGTTGAAAATACGTTTCCTTAGTATCTTCACACATGTTGACTGTCAAAATAATAGGTATAAAATCGTTGATTTGGTAAAATTTAAAATAAAAAAAAATAAAAAAAATCCGGCCGGCCGTCCTTCCCGATTTTAGGCTTGTGAGGGCAACACAACTTTTTTGTTGTTGGCCTAAACCGACTGTGGGATCAGATTCTGAATGCGGAATGAAAAGCGCCGATGACGTGCAGATATTTTGTAAATTGTTATGTGTGCCAAACTCTGTACTGAAGTGTACTGTAATCGCCTATCATTAAAAAATTGATTGATAATTTGCCATTACAAAAGGAGCGTTTTGGTATTGATGTGATTAAAGTTGAATTGGAGAAAAGACCTTTTCAAATAGAAGATTTACGAAAGCAGAAAAAGTGTTTGTTTTCGGAACATTCATCTGTTCGTGACATTTATATGTTCATAACTTGGTTAATGGTAATACAATTACAACAAAATATCGGTGGATATCAGTTTGATGACCCCGTTTTATGAACTTATCCTAAATCTAGATTTGAAATGGTCTATATTATGGGAGGTTTTTGACCAGTAGACAGTGACTTAAATACAAGTACCCATCCAAGGTTTATGATGAGAAGGCCCATATTCATTAGCTGCCACATCTTGTGATTTGAGGTCTATGTGGTCTCTACCATAAGTAAAATATTAACAAAGTTTACATGCTCTTTAATATAAAGGTTAGACCAAAATAATGTTGAATATTGAATTTTCTTAAACAGCTAAGAAAGTTTAAGCAATCTCATTGGTTCTCAGAGAAATCGGTGACATCTAGATGAGACAACTTAACACGGGGAGGTGGGGGTGGGGCTTACGTTTAACAGTGCGCCCGACCTTCACAATGCGTGGTTTGCTCCATAACGCGCACTTCTGCAGTGCGTCTTTAGCGCTTTTCCTGCGTTTATGCCGGCGCCGCGACGCTTACGCATGGTTTACTCATCGCATGTGATTGGATGGAATGTTTGTGGGTTATTCGATCCTAGCAGGGGTAAAAGTTGTCAAATGTGGACAATAAAATGTACTTATTTCTTTGATAAATGTCTTAAGTATGATTGTTTAAGAATGAGAATAAAGGTATTGTTTTTAGACCGTACCCGTGTTATATTGTCTGACATAAATGCGTTCGATAGTATTATTTTTTGCGTAGAACAACTCCGCCTGCGGCGTCGTTGTTCTACTTAAAATAATACTATCGTTCGTATTTATGTCAGACAATATAACACGGGTACGGTCTAAAAACAATACCTTTATTCTCTAATCATCATCTCTGAAACTCCAGCGCATATTCCATTGTTAAATTAATCTTGAGAAATCGGCTAATTCCAGCATGTTGTTGATGATGCAGACAGACAATGTCATTATTATTATTATTGTTTTTACTGCACAATATTTGTTGTCATCTCCTGTATTTATGGCACAGGTAATCAGGTTCGAGCTAGGCTAATCTCGTATAATCCATAGGCCTAGTTGTTGGATTAACCTCAAATTTGTTTGAATCTAGGATTACCAGGTCAGAGACATGTGGTATCAAGTTTACATGCATTTCAAAGAGCTACATATGTAGACTAATCTCATATAATCCATAGGCATGATAGGTTTGAGGCGTTGGATTAACCTCAAATTTGTTCTTAATCAGGGTTAGCACTATTATAGTAAACACCGGTCAGATTAGGGACGCACCATTTGATATCCAGGGGGGGGGGGGGGGGGGGCGGCTTGGAAGTTCGAGTTGGGCACAGTCTTTCCCCTCTATTTTTAATGTTTTCCTTTATTTTAGTTGGGTGGGGCAGATTTTTATTTTTTTTACTCATCAGTGGGTCAAGTTTTTATTTTTTACCTGGATAGTGGGTCAAGTTTTTTTCTTCTTCAAATGGTGCGTCCCTTATACATGGTATCAATTGGTATGGATGGCTGGCTGGTGTATGGCATGTGAGCAAGGTACTCCCTGTATCTGTGCTATGAGTGAGATGGGTATTAGTATTTAGTGAAATGGGTCGAAACGAGTCGAAACGAGTCGAAATGAGTCGAAATGAGTCGAAATGGGTCGAAATGGGTCAGAATGGATCGAAATAAGTCGAAATGAGGCGAAACGAATCAAAATATGTTTGTCATGCGCACAATCTTTGCTTATTTCTGTTGTAAAAGCAAAAAAAAGAATATTTCGCAATTACTTTCGTAACAAAATATATGCTAAACGAAGCTCGTAGGACGGTCTTGGGCGATATCCAAACTACCGATGATTTTTGCATTTCAAAGGTCAAAACCTTGATTGATGTATCACCACAAAAAGTGGGGGGACATTTGATATTGTGTCCCCCGCCCTTCAGAAAGTGGGGGGGGGGGGGGGATGTCCCCGCCCCCCCCCCCCCCCCTTGCTCTGGACCCTTGCCTCTGAAATTCCAAGGGTCCTCACTTATTTTCAAGGGTCCAAAACATTTGAAATTTGACATGAGTGGCGCTACTTTTGGATTCAAGATGTCTGGAACATGTATATATAACATAATGTGGATTCCCCATATTTTAAACCCTGCTGTTAATGTTAAAGTACTACATCGTAGGATATGTCATCAGCAACATCTTTTGTTTAAAAAAATGCACACAATTTTCCATGATAGAAGAGTCAAGGGTCCTCACTATTTTTTTAGGGCTTTTGACCCGAGGACCCGCCTTATTTTGAGGCCTGCCCCCCCCCCCCCCTTGGACCGAGCTACTAAATCGCGGGTAGTCAAACTTATTTCTTTTTGAGGAGACAGTGAGGTTGCTATGGGCAACTTGCATGGGCTTAGTAGATTTAGGCACATTTATTTTCTAGGCGTTATCCATTTGACGAAAAACGGCTTTCATATATCATACAAAGATTCTGGGTTGAAAGCTGCTTGATGTAGCAAGTATACCCCCCCAACGCTCAATCAGCCATCCTTCATTTGATTGAACGCATTTTCTATCGTATGATGTAGTTATGAGCTAAGGTTTAGCTGGTACAAAATCGCCGTCAGCGGTTCTTTTCCTTACCATGCGCTATTCCCTTTAATGATATTTGGTATTCACCCTCACGACACCTAATTTGACCTCTCCCCATATCGGGACCAGTGGCGTAACAGCCGGGGGGAAGAGGGGGCACAGTGCAGAAAAATGGGGTGAAGGGAAAAGAGGAAAAGAAGGGGGAAAGGGAAAGAAAAGAGAGAGAAAAAGGAAAAAGGGAGGAAAAAGAAAAAGGAAAAGGAGAAAAAAGGGCAAAGAAAGAAAAGAAGAAAGGGAAAGAAAGAAAGAAAATGTTCACAGTACAAAAAGCACAAGTCCACAAATTGTTGACTGTTGTTCTTTTTGTACTGCGACATCTTGTGACCGTGCAATTTTTTTTGTCCATGCGAAATATCATTACGCGCGCACCAACTTTAGGATGCAACTGGAATTCGCTGGAATTAAACAACCCAGCTGCGCATTTTTTTGCTCAATATTGTCGAACTGGCGTTCACCGGGGGGAAATAAGTGCCCCCCCCCCCCCCCCCCCCCCCTGGGAAAGACCCAAGATACGCGACTGGTACATACGCCGGGCCCGACAATTATTTGTCTGAATCGGAAGTTCGAAAACAGCGACGAGAAAAGATGAGTAAAAGTTGATTTAATCAAGGAGTTATCAAATTAAAGGGGCACTAAGAGATTTATTGGAGGCTGCGCCCTCAATTAGGCCTATGATAAAAACTGGGATTAGTATATTTTTTAAATTGTATTACATGTATGAACTTACATCTATAAGGATTAAGAAAAATCAGCCCTCTTTGTACAAGAAAACGTCGATTCAAAAATGCTCGTACCGCCGCGACGAGCATTTTACGTCCGACAGTATCCCACTGCAGTACGCGTGATACATAACGCGAACCATATTGGCATAGAGGGCGTTTTTCAATAAATAGCGATATTGTTTTAATCAAGTTTTGCTGTGTTTTTGTTAGTAGAAACAACAATAATGGCAATTTTTAATGTTCATCTTGAATTCTGAAGTAAATTAAAATTTTCCACCACTTATCTAGACAATGTTATCTTCATTCTTTGGTGATATATTTTATAATTTGAACATCACTCTCAAAGTGTTTCGATTTACACCAATATAAATACTAGTACCGCGTGACCTGTCATGTCTGACTGGGTTATTCTAGTAATGCGCCCGTACAGCGTGTCCTATAAAAGTTTGCAAGCTTACAACTATTAAAAAAGTAGGAAACATATAGTTTATATTTAGGGATATAAAACAAAATATACAAATTGGTTAAACTCTGTAATTAATCCAATATAAACTTTTTGAAATACAAAGATTTTAATAGACCGATGTGTTGCAATTGCACATTGTTGTGATTTCGTCAATGTTTTGCCTTTAGCTATTAAATAAAATTATCTTGGTCATATACCAATAATACAACTTACAAGTTCATTGTTTATATACATAAACATTAACAAAAATGTTCTTTGTTATAGTCCGAGTTATTGTTAATGTCAAGTTCTTTCGGAGAATAAACCCGTGGGGTGGGGGGGGGCACTCAACTTTTTTGGGTAGGGGTGTGCCGCACATGGTCTCAAAAGGGGCCTACGGAACTGAACTAAGTGTATGACGAAATGGAGGGTCTTAGGAACTGATTTTTTTCAAAAGTCGGTCTTGAGAACTGGCCTATAGTCCAATTTTGATTAGAAAGAACGCACATTTTCGATTTTGTCTGGTAGAGAGCGCAGAATTTTCGAAGAATTTGAGGCTTTGGAACGCAAATTTCCTGTTTTTTGAATTTTCAATAAAAGTGGGGTCTAAGAACTGATGCAGGCTCAAAAGGGGGTCATAAGAGCAGCAGAGGGTGAAAAAAAAGGGGGGGGGGGGGTCTTCAGCGCGGCACATTATCCCTTTTCCAATGACAGTCCCCCCCCCCGGAATAAACCCCATGCCGGGAATTATACTGCACATAGCGCACAGTTTCATGCAACGCACGGATGGTTTATTCTTTAAAAATAAAAAACAATATTGAAATATATCAATATGTCTCTTGTTGGTTCTTATGGTCCTACTCAGCCTCTCCATCTTCTTATTTATCCTCACTTTGGTTCTGCCAAATCGATGGTTACTTCCCATGTCAACCTTTGGTAGGCCTACTGTTGCAACATCCCTTCCCAACAATCCGATTCTTTGGTGATCACAAATGATGGCTTTTAAACCATACTTAAATTAAGAATATATCAGTATATTGCTCAACTCATTTCGTGCATTGATAAAAAAACAAAATACTTATTGGAAATGAAGAGGTGGCTTTTCGATAAAATGTTGGTCAAAGTATAGGCCTAGGCCTACACCAGATCGCACCAAACGAGTTCCATTCGCCTGTAATGAAATTTGATACCCCCTCCGAATGACCCCCCACCACCATTTGACCGCCCCGTGATGTTTGAGACAACCATTACAAAACGAAAACGATAGCCCCTTAAAACGGCACTAATCTGGGCAAAAGAACCTATGCCCCTCCCCTTTAACGGATATTTGGTACTCCCCCTCCCTTCCCTTACCAAATGACCCCTATTCGACCTGCCCAGAATATTTTGGACACCCCATACGTGAAAAGAAAATGACAGCCCCTTACAACGACACTAATCCCCCATCCCGATATTTTACATGCAAGCTTGAAAAAATATGCCCCTGCCCTCTAATGATATTTGGTACTCCCCTCACCCTCCGAATTAATCCCTTGATGTGACCTCCCCCGGGATATTTGGGACACCCCCTGCAAAAGAAAATGACAGCCCCCTTACAACGGCACTAATCCCCACCCCTTTATTTTCCATGGAAAAAACCTCCCCTCTAAGGATATTTGGTAGTATACAAATACTACATGGTTAGAGGGGAAATAGCGCAATCTATTTTCCCGAGGTACTGGCTACAGGCCCAGGGATGCAAAAAGTGCGGGAGCGGGGAGCACCGCTCCCAGGAAACAACAGTTAAAATTGAGGAAATCATGCCAGTGCCTAAAAAAAAATAAAAGGAGGAAGGAAAGAAGAAAGAGAAATAGATGGAAGAGAAAAAAAAGAGTAGAGAAAAGAGAGAGGAAAAAGGAAAAAAGGAAGGAAAAAAGAAGAGAGAGGAAAATCCTGACGAATATTACATTATGAACCAGTTGAACATGGGAATAGGTACAATACAATACAACTCATTATTTGAGAAAATTTACAATTATCATCAGGACAGGCATTCAATGAAAAACAATGAAAAGATGCGAGTCGAGTCGTGAAGGTGGAAATAACGGAGAATATCTGAGGAAAGTGATACAACATGTACAATGAGGGTTCCGACTTTTGAGCCATAGGAAATTCAATGCAGCACTAAAATTGAAGAAAGAGCCGTTGAGGAGGACATGGAAAACCTTGAAGAAATATTGTATCGATGAGAAAGAAGAACCATTATTAAAAGGAACCAAACAAGTTGGAAAGTAGTAAAGTTTGAGGAAATGGAATCATCAACGTCAAAAGGAATAAGTAACACGAATGGAGATGACTAAAAGGACAGCAGCTGACCAACATCTCAAATTTTAGGGCATAATATTTTGCTAAATGGACAAAAATGAAAGACAAGACCGAATTGATAGTCACATTTACAAGAAACCCTTATAATGCAAAAATATTGAAAGTTAAACAAAATATGTGACGTGTTCTACCGAAACCAGACGGAATTGGGCAGAGCTCCAAACTGAGAAATAGCCCAAAACATGATTGGGGTGATTTTTTGGGGAATTTGAGTTTCTGGTAAATTATAATCTTCAGAGTGTTAATAACAATATTGTGAAAGATTCAGATTAAAAAATCATCCTACATGTAAATGTATGTTTCAGTGATTTAAAAAAAATCCTAGTTCTATTAAAAAGCCTAGTTCTAGTTACTTTAAAGGGCGATATCTCAGTTTGGAGTTTTCATAAAGACCGTAAAAGACGAACTTGAAAATGATGTAACTCCGCTTTGGGAAGTCCGATTAAAAAAAGAGAGGTACCACTGTAAAGCTGAAGATCTCTAGTTTAATAATCAATTACTAACTCAATTTTGATATCTTGCCCAATTGTGTCTGGTTTTGGTAGAACACGTCACATATATGTACACCTCCCTGTGATGTAATCGAAAAACCTAAAACGGACCTGCTAATGAATCAGGTTCAATGGCGTGTCTCAGGGGGCGGGGTCCATGGCCCGGGGTGGGGGGGGGGGGGGGGGGGAGTACTCACGTATATTGGCCATACGGGTATGTGCGGCTGCCAAGCCCCCCTTTTCACGCCTCTCGGCCGCTCCGTCATCCACTGGCAGTTCCATAAGACCCCCTTTTCATCCATTGGCAGTTCCCTTAGACCCCAATTTCAACAACAAATCATAAAACGTGTGAAACTCTGATGAATTTGAGTTATGTAGCCTCAAATTTGGCCTAAATTCAGTTCATAAGGCAATATTTTGCCTAAAATTCAGTAGGCATAAGACACAATTTTGTATAAGAATTCAGTTCTCTAAGACCCCAATTTCGGCGACCGTTCAGTTCCGTAAGCCCCTGTTTCGGTGCCAGTTCAGTTCCGTAAGGCGTAAGCCCCCAGCTTCGGCATTTACTTCGAGCCATACACCCCTACCCTCTTTCAAATCCGAGTAATCGGTTGAATTGACACCAATAAAAAAACAAATATTATTTTTCTCGCGCGATATCATTTCAAAGCTTGTTCAACTGTTCAAAGCCAAATGTAACCTTACTGTGAACAAATTCACTATATAGTGAATAAATGTTTTCTGCAAACAAATAATCTCGAAAAATGCGTGAAGTCATTCGGGTAAATGGAAAACTCCCTCTCCCCCCGCCCCTTCCACCAGAGAAATGCTGATAACGCCGCCACTGAACAGGTTGAACGCAAAATAACAACAATGCAGTTTCCAATGATGTACCCTCCTGGGAGGTCATCATTTCGTTGTCATAATGAATGAGTAGATATTAAGCTGATTTATGTGACAACACACAAATAATATTTTGTAAACATTCTTACTTTTGAAGTGATGCAGAAGCTATCTTATGTTACCATGGTTCCGGTTTGATTGAGGAATTTTTGATTCTTAGAACCATGCTCCTGAGGAAGAAATAACTTTTTGCACCCCTGTACAGGCCTACCACCCCGAACCCGGATGGTGATGGGTGCTAGGCCTGTAGCCAGTACCGAGGGGAAATAGTGTGCCCTATTGCCCCGATCATACCATGTAGTATTTGCTTTATTACACCTCACTGTGACTCTGGGGATGAGGTTGTAGGGAAGTAGCCAAAACTACCACACGGGAAATAGCTCAATTTCTTCAATAGCTCAATTTATTATCACTGTGGCCAGCTCAAGTGACCAATGAAATTGCAGTATTTATGCCTATTATCTCATGGATATTTATGAGGTGTAATAATACTCACTCCCCTCCAGGCCAAATGACCCCCCCCCCCCCCTTCCGACACGCACCTTACAACGGCGCTAATTCCCTAGTTATTTTCCATGCAAAAGAACCTATGCCCCTCTCTCTTTAATGATATTTGGTACTGTACTCCCCTCCCCTCCCCCTACCGAATGCCCCCCCCCCCCCCTATTTGACCTCCCAGGATAGTTCGGACAAAAGAAGCACTCCCGGGAAGCACTAATCCCGGCCCATCCCGATATTTTCTATGCAAACAAAACTATGCCCCCTCCCCTCTAAGGATATTTGGGACTCCCATCCCCCTCCGAATCCCCCTCCTAAATCTCCCCAGGAATAGTTTGGACACCTGCTTCAAAAGAAAATTACAGCGCCTTCTTAACGGCACTAATCCTAACCCCATTCCATGCAAACATAACTATGCCACCTCTCCTCTAAGGATATTTGATACCCGCCCCCCTTCGAATGACCCCTTCTCTCATTACCAACATCCCAATTACAATGGCACTAATCCCCAACCCCCCCCCCCCTTACAACGGCACTAAATCCCTATTTTCCATGCAAAACAACCTGCCCCTCCCCCTGAACCGGAAGGATGTTTGGTACTCCCCTCTCCTTCCTCCCCCGGATAGCTCGGGATATTTGAGAAACCCCACAACAGAAAATGACAGCCTCCTTACAACGGCACTAATCCCCCGACCCGATCTTTTCCATGCAAAAAAAAAATATGCCCCCTCCCCTCCTCCCCTCGGTACCCACCTCCCCTCCAAATACCCCTCCCCTCCCCTATTTGATCTCCCCAGGGATAGTTTGGAAGGCCGCTACAAAGGGAAATTACTAATCCCCACCCCAATATTGTCCATGCAAAATAAACTGTGCCCCTCCACTCTCCGGATAGTTGGTACTCCCCTACCCCTATGAATGACCCCACCCCACCCCCTCTCCCTCCGGCTCCCTCCCCTACCGAAGAAAAGGAAGAAACGACGATCTAAAAAAAACTTATTATAATTTTTTTTTAAAGAAAAGTGACGCTTTTCGATATCGCCCATGCCTATCTCATGCCCATGCGGAATGGAATACGGGCTGTCGCTTAACAAATGCAGAAAAGACACCGGATTTTCTTCCGTTTTGTTGTCAATTCTTGACCGCCTACCAGAAAAGTACGTTCGGATTGGACATGTTCTGTATCATTTCTATTACATTTCGATCCATTCTGACCCATTTCGACCCATTTCGACCCATTTCGACTCGTTTCGACTCGTTTCGACCCATTTCACTAAATACTAATACCCGAGTGAGATATGTCTCCTACGTGTGAAATATTTTCAGGGAGTCACCATCGCCACACCGATTTTGTAAGGAGTTACGATCAAACTTATTTCCGGCTCATTAAATCACATCTGACCCTGCGGGCTATCTGGTATTTGACAATGCGTGCATAACAGTATAATATAAATGAGCTGAACAGTTGTTTGGCACATGTGTACCTAAAAATAACATCAAATGGCATTGACCATTCAAAAATGTTTTAATTTCAAGCATTGAATGAATTGATAGGATTGTCTAGATTCTATGACAAAACAAGAGATAAGAATTTGATATAATCTGATTAGAATAATCAGATTTGTTGTTATGTTAGCATATTTTTTATTCAACATTCCTATTTATTTTGAGGCAGTTCTTTGTTAGTTTAATCAGTCAGATTATTAAAAATGTGCTCTTTTACTGTCTCACAGGAAAATGAATTTATTAGTTTTACCAAAATAATCAATGTAATAAACTTTCAAATTGCGAATTATAAAAAACAAGCCAAATGGTTCAGCATTAGCAAAGAGGACATATTGATCACACACAAATTTACATTTGTACAGAACTGGTTTCAGTCAAGTCAGAAGCAATGCATCTTTGACAGTCAGGCATGGTGAGGCCTGATCGTCCATGAATATATATACATCTCAACATGTATTAAGCATATGAAGTGAAGCAAAAATGACCAGACACTGCACGCTTGTGTACAATTACATGGGTACCAACATCAATGGGTACCAACATCAACAAAGATGATTTCAAAACAATTTGTAGCCTGGTCACAGACTGTTTACAACTAGCCATAAATAATAGAGGAACAAAAAAATCTTGTCGCCATATGCCATGTGCCATATGTCATGTGCCACCCGTCATAGCTGTTACACCATATGTTTTTTGTTGTCTATTGCTATTGATTTTATTATGACAATCAAACACCATTTTAGCGAGATAAGTATTGATTGGGATATTGGCTCTTATAAACCTGTATACATTTTGTAGCTGCATACAAATGACATATCGTAATATGAATACAAACATGTATTGTAAGGGCATTGGCATTGTACAATTTAATGGTGTACTGTAAAAATGCGATTAATTATTCACGCTTAGCAGATTTTCAACTGTTTTGCGTGTTTTTAAATTTTGCGATTTGTATTTTCATCACATAGACCAATACTTAAAAGAAATATATTCGCTTATTATTATTTTTGTGCTAGCAAAAAATGCGAGAATAAATGTAGCATGAACATTTCACAGTATTTCAATCGAGTAGGACTTGCAATGAGCCAATGGCTGATGATGCCCTTAGACTTGTCCTTTGTTTGTTCCTTTAAATATTTCCCTTTTCAATTTCAATAGCATTTTTAAACAGCCTTGATGACGCCCTTTCTGCTTAGTGTTCTTGAAATAAGTGCCCTTTGAACATTTTTCCAAGGTTCAATGTTTTGTAACTTGTGTGTTTTTTTGCCATTGAATTACACAACCTACATGTACATAACCTCACATAATGAATAGATTTTAAAAATATACTATTTTTAAATGTTGACTGAACTGCTACTTGATAACACCCATACAAATAATTGAATGAAATATACCAGGCAACAAAAAAAGTAATATTTTATTATCAAATTCCAGTTCCTGATTATAAAGTGTATAGATGGTGTTGGTATAAATTACCTAAATAATTTTACAGGACTGCAAGGTGATACTTTGTTCAAAACATCTCTGTAAAGATTTGAAGACAAACAAATAATTTGTTTAGCGCCTTTCCAGTCATTATGCTCAAAGCACATTCATTTAAACCGCTGCCACTATAGGATACATCAGAATCAGCTCGCTTCCTCATATCATACAAATACTGATTGTGCGTATTCCTATCGGACACTTAAATTTAAATGCCGCTAATTAAGATTTTATACATAGGTTAACATAGCAAGATGATTCAAATTAGTGAAATTTAGATGCCACTAAAAGATGGTGTTTTGCAAATTCGCTAAATTTTGATGCCGTGAAATTTTAATGTTTTACAGTATCTTACAAAATATCTCGGTAATAATGGCACGCAGCATCTTTCACATTTTTAGGAATTAATTTCTTTTGCAACGTAATTATTGGATGCCAATCCCAGTACACTTGGTCGATCTGTCATTGAGATATTAACCCTTACATTGTACTTCAGTTTTCAGGATTAGAATTTCACGAATCTCTTATTAATTTGTTTTTCATACCTAAACGTACAATGAGAGTCTAACCCTTCCCTGATTCTTGTTGAATTCAGCTGCAAGAATCCATTTGGTATTAAACTTGAAACGTTTCACAGAATTCTACCCCTGTTTTCAAGAATGAACCGTATTTATTGTGGAATTTAAATCAAAATGATCAGTTGTCACATGTTTCATCAGCATCCATCTACCGGTATTAATGAACATGTACCGTATGGCCCTGCCAGCATAATCATGGAGTGTCTTTACCCTAGAGAGAGATAGTCTGTCATTAACGAGAGCCTGTCATCGCACCGGGACCTGAAGATGTCGAAAAGTATGCCAGCGATGATAGGGAAGAATATTTCAAATAATTGAATCCAATAATATATGATCAACATTGGGCCTTTGGCCTACGGTTATAAATCTGATATCCTTGAATTATTTTTGATGTATTGGGTGATCCGCTATAGTTCATTCAGTTCAAAATTGGCGAAGCAAATGAATTAAGGAAAGAGCATGGGCGTGCAAAACGCTCGCATTGCGCAACTGTTGCGTTATGAATCTTATGCAAGATGCTTGCGTATGCTAAATAAGCGTGCATACGCTTGGATTACTTCTGCACACGGAGAGATAAAAACGGCATATTTCTCGCCAATTTAGAACTGATTAAACTATAGTTGAGTCCAAGCAAGATCAAATTCAACTATAATTTAATTTTAAGAGTCTATTTTTGCACTCTCTGGTGTGCTAATTTTTTTAAAATGAAATTTGTAAAGCAAATATCAATGGAAAATTGAATTTTAATTAGGGCTTGCGGTCAGATCAATATTGTTTTCTTTGGGTCGCTGAGAGCAATTTGGTCAAGGTTGGTCGCCGAACAAGGATCCGATCATAGCAATGGACAATAAATGTGTATGTACTCTGGTCCAAGTATTCAAACAAACACAGATGTGTTAATTTTTTAGATTCAGAAAATTATTTGAAATTTGGCAGAACATGAAAAAGTAGTATATTGGTATAGAACGATCAACACAAAGTTTTTGGTCTGTTAATTCTAGCTCATTCTTTATCAACTGGCTACAAAAATATGTAGCTTTCAGTAAAATAGATATGGGGACTCCAGGCATTAAGCCCCCCCCCCCCCCCCCCCCCGTTCATCATGAGTAACTTAGTATTATTATACATGTAGTAAAAAGCAAGGACTGAATGTATTAACTACATGTAGCTCTTGCAAGAAAATAGTTTTACAACAAGAAATTGTTACAAAGACAATCAAATGAACAATCAAATGGATGTTGCTGTATGCTGTTACCATGGTTATGCTTTGCACGAGTACATTGAACTTGTTACATTGCATTTTGTGCAGTGGCAGATAAATTGTGCTGTAATTAATTATTGATATGAAATCGGGTGGGGGCAGGCCAAATGAGAAAAAAATATGATTGTGTCTATCATCCCAAATGCATTCTTTCATTTTTTGTCATTTTTGTGTGTTGTAATTTGTTTTACAAATTCTGAATAAAACCTCCCAAAATTAAAAGGTAGTTATTATACCATGCAAAAATCCATCATCTTTGTACGTGAGCTCCGTAATGCAAGATGCCCCTTTTCAGATGTAACTAAACGTTTGGTTTATTTACCCCGTCTACCACAAAATACACAGAAGTGACGCCTCGTTGCCGCATCTAGGCTCCTTGGATGGTGTTGTATTTAGGGCAGTAGACAGCAAGAGGACGCTAAACGCAACAACGATTGTATGATGATGATCATCGTAATGAAACATTACACCGCTGCGCTCATTATTTAATGTCACGCTTCTATAATTAGCCCACTCGTTACCAGACTGAAATACTCCTGCGAGGAGAAGTGTCTTCTTGTACATGTCTTGAATGGTATTTCGGAATTGGTAGACGATATCCGACCTAATATTTTTTGATTAATTGCATAAATCTGTGCACGGAAAACTGTAGGTTGGTAATGCATATGGCTTTGATGAAAACTGACCCAATTCTGTCATGATTAGCTCAGTCGTTTTAGAGATCATCCAAAACCTGGTAAATTGAAATAAGTAATCGCAATAGTGGAAAACGAGATGAGATGTGCCTTTTGACACAGATATAACTATAACTCAAATGACAGTCTGCGGTAGGGCTGTCATCGACATGGACGATGTCGACATTATGTCGATATCGGCTATTATCCCGACATGTCGATATCAACTTTGGGATGTTGATATAATTGACATTAAATCGTCCGTAAAGTTTGACATTGTTTTAAAATGATTTTGTAAAAAAAGAATGTAGAAAATCGGCGAATTAATGATCATGGCGTATTATACTAAAGGATTTTTAACTTGTGTACATTGACTTAGCAATATTTTCGATCTGCGGTAATATTCTATACTATCGCGGACATTAATTTGCGGGGACAATCGGCTTGGTATTTGGATCATAATATGTCGACATCATGTCGATATCGAGATTCTCAAATAGCAACATGTCGACATGAAAAAAAGATCTCGATAACAGCACTAGTCTGCGGAGCATTCAGCACAGAAACAGAGGCCATGCTGAGAAGTTCAACGAGCGCTCCACTTTTGAGAATAACGTGACTTTTTCGAACGCACACAGTTTTCTGCAAAATCTCACTCTATCTGTACTGATCCAGCAATGATTTGCCTTTCCCTGCTCTGATTTTAAAGAAGATTGGAACATGATGTTGATCATCATCGGCAAGGGATTTGTGATGAAAAACACACAGATTTGATTGCAATTTGTTTTTCATGGTCAGTTTGTGTGTATTCATTGAATACTGAAAAGATGAAATTTGCCTGTGTGTAATTTTTTTCGCTTTGCACATTTTGAACAATTTTACTTAGTTTTTATATTCGCCATTTTGAGCTTCTTTTATACATAGACCTGCAATACATACAAACTGAATATATTTGCGCGTTTTTATTTTCACGCTTGCTGATTTTAGATTTAAAAACAAACAAAAATAAATCAAGCGTGAAAAGATGTCCACTTTTACAGGAGATATATTTTGCTTTGACTGAAAGCCTCATCTTGTGTACAGAATGCAAAAGGGCAATAGCAAGAAAGCAAAAGTGCGATAAATTTGTAAAAAGATGAAAGTGAAATGCCAAAGTTTATTATATTGTACATTATAGTTTTTATTTTTGTCTGGCAGGCAATCTATAAAAAAATCATGAAATGTTGTGACATAAATGTGGGTGGGTGTTTTGTTAGTCAAATTCTGCACGAACGTAAAATATTCTAGAAGATGGTCGAGATTGGTAATGAATATAAATCCTGAATTAGTAAAAATTCTGTTTTTTTTAATGTCATTTATTCTTTAATTTTTTTTATAAGACATCTCTATCAAAACAATGCATATTTCAATTCCTTTCAATTCAAAATATGGCTGTGAATGCACGGGTAGTTTCTGAAAATAGACACTAGACACATTTTTTTTCTTTCCAAGTACAAATTTGTCCCCAAAATGACACATAATAGGGTCAATAGAGGTCATTTGGGGACAAATTTGTACTAAAAAAACTAAAAACTAATTTTTATTTTTTTATTTTTTTTAAATTTATTACCATTTCGGGTATTCGGGTACCCAATTTGGTTAAGGTTGGTCGCCGAACAAGGATCCGATCATAGCAATGGACAATAAATGTGTATGTACTCTGGTCCAAGTATTCAAACAAACACAGATGTGTTAATTTTTTAGATTCAGAAAATTATTTGAAATTTGGCAGAACATGAAAAAGTAGTATATTGGTATAGAACGATCAACACAAAGTTTTTGGTCTGTTAATTCTAGCTCATTCTTTATCAACTGGCTACAAAAATATGTAGCTTTCAGTAAAATAGATATGGGGACTCCAGGCATTAAGCCCCCCCCCCCCCCCCCCCCCCCCGTTCATCATGAGTAACTTAGTATTATTATACATGTAGTAAAAAGCAAGGACTGAATGTATTAACTACATGTAGCTCTTGCAAGAAAATAGTTTTACAACAAGAAATTGTTACAAAGACAATCAAATGAACAATCAAATGGATGTTGCTGTATGCTGTTACCATGGTTATGCTTTGCACGAGTACATTGAACTTGTTACATTGCATTTTGTGCAGTGGCAGATAAATTGTGCTGTAATTAATTATTGATATGAAATCGGGTGGGGGCAGGCCAAATGAGAAAAAAATATGATTGTGTCTATCATCCCAAATGCATTCTTTCATTTTTTGTCATTTTTGTGTGTTGTAATTTGTTTTACAAATTCTGAATAAAACCTCCCAAAATTAAAAGGTAGTTATTATACCATGCAAAAATCCATCATCTTTGTACGTGAGCTCCGTAATGCAAGATGCCCCTTTTCAGATGTAACTAAACGTTTGGTTTATTTACCCCGTCTACCACAAAATACACAGAAGTGACGCCTCGTTGCCGCATCTAGGCTCCTTGGATGGTGTTGTATTTAGGGCAGTAGACAGCAAGAGGACGCTAAACGCAACAACGATTGTATGATGATGATCATCGTAATGAAACATTACACCGCTGCGCTCATTATTTAATGTCACGCTTCTATAATTAGCCCACTCGTTACCAGACTGAAATACTCCTGCGAGGAGAAGTGTCTTCTTGTACATGTCTTGAATGGTATTTCGGAATTGGTAGACGATATCCGACCTAATATTTTTTGATTAATTGCATAAATCTGTGCACGGAAAACTGTAGGTTGGTAATGCATATGGCTTTGATGAAAACTGACCCAATTCTGTCATGATTAGCTCAGTCGTTTTAGAGATCATCCAAAACCTGGTAAATTGAAATAAGTAATCGCAATAGTGGAAAACGAGATGAGATGTGCCTTTTGACACAGATATAACTATAACTCAAATGACAGTCTGCGGTAGGGCTGTCATCGACATGGACGATGTCGACATTATGTCGATATCGGCTATTATCCCGACATGTCGATATCAACTTTGGGATGTTGATATAATTGACATTAAATCGTCCGTAAAGTTTGACATTGTTTTAAAATGATTTTGTAAAAAAAGAATGTAGAAAATCGGCGAATTAATGATCATGGCGTATTATACTAAAGGATTTTTAACTTGTGTACATTGACTTAGCAATATTTTCGATCTGCGGTAATATTCTATACTATCGCGGACATTAATTTGCGGGGACAATCGGCTTGGTATTTGGATCATAATATGTCGACATCATGTCGATATCGAGATTCTCAAATAGCAACATGTCGACATGAAAAAAAGATCTCGATAACAGCACTAGTCTGCGGAGCATTCAGCACAGAAACAGAGGCCATGCTGAGAAGTTCAACGAGCGCTCCACTTTTGAGAATAACGTGACTTTTTCGAACGCACACAGTTTTCTGCAAAATCTCACTCTATCTGTACTGATCCAGCAATGATTTGCCTTTCCCTGCTCTGATTTTAAAGAAGATTGGAACATGATGTTGATCATCATCGGCAAGGGATTTGTGATGAAAAACACACAGATTTGATTGCAATTTGTTTTTCATGGTCAGTTTGTGTGTATTCATTGAATACTGAAAAGATGAAATTTGCCTGTGTGTAATTTTTTTCGCTTTGCACATTTTGAACAATTTTACTTAGTTTTTATATTCGCCATTTTGAGCTTCTTTTATACATAGACCTGCAATACATACAAACTGAATATATTTGCGCGTTTTTATTTTCACGCTTGCTGATTTTAGATTTAAAAACAAACAAAAATAAATCAAGCGTGAAAAGATGTCCACTTTTACAGGAGATATATTTTGCTTTGACTGAAAGCCTCATCTTGTGTACAGAATGCAAAAGGGCAATAGCAAGAAAGCAAAAGTGCGATAAATTTGTAAAAAGATGAAAGTGAAATGCCAAAGTTTATTATATTGTACATTATAGTTTTTATTTTTGTCTGGCAGGCAATCTATAAAAAAATCATGAAATGTTGTGACATAAATGTGGGTGGGTGTTTTGTTAGTCAAATTCTGCACGAACGTAAAATATTCTAGAAGATGGTCGAGATTGGTAATGAATATAAATCCTGAATTAGTAAAAATTCTGTTTTTTTTAATGTCATTTATTCTTTAATTTTTTTTATAAGACATCTCTATCAAAACAATGCATATTTCAATTCCTTTCAATTCAAAATATGGCTGTGAATGCACGGGTAGTTTCTGAAAATAGACACTAGACACATTTTTTTTCTTTCCAAGTACAAATTTGTCCCCAAAATGACACATAATAGGGTCAATAGAGGTCATTTGGGGACAAATTTGTACTAAAAAAACTAAAAACTAATTTTTATTTTTTTATTTTTTTAAAATTTATTACCATTTCGGGTATTCGGGTACCCAATTTGGTTCCCCGGGTACCCGAAATAGCGGGCAGGTACCAGGGCTCCTGGGTATACTGTAAGTCACAGCCATAACCCTAACCGCACTGAATCTCACTGCCAGAAACTATCTCCAGGCACGTGCTGCTGCATTGCCGCGATGACGTCACCTACCGCAGGCATATGTGGCCACGGAGTTTGTGGCCGCATATGACCTAGGGAGTTAGCTCAGTCGGTAGAGGGACAGACTTGGGTGCGGATGGTCCGGCGATCAAATCCCGGGGGGTGCTGTGTGATTTTTCGGGTAAAAAAAATAGAACTTTTTCCCCCCTCCCCCCGATACGCACAAAAAACTAGCTTTACTGGTTAGGGTTAATTTAAAACCTGTGAGTAATCAGTATTTATGTAGTGATGCAGCCATTTGGTCAAGATTATCCAATTTGTGACATTATTTAAACTGGAATAAGCAAGCAGCACGTACGTACAAGTAGGGCATTTCTGTTTACTGATGGTGTCATTAACTCTGCTGCGATGATGTCATTTTACAACAAACAATATTAACAATTACCCAGTTTAACGAGCTATAGTGTACGAGTATTCAAGCGGTAAATTAATCAACGCTTGTAGAATTCCTTTGTCACGAGATTCAGATGGGTAGATCAGGTTTTCAGTCCCGAATGCAAATTGATATCGTTATAGCTGAACTAATTGAATTTTCCAAAAACAAATTATGTCCTGTTGTTTTTTGCTGGTATTTGGCAAGGCTTGCCATTTTGATAATAGCATTTCGACATCACAGAGGCTGATTTACCATAATTAACCATATCGTCAGCCTGCTTCGATAATTGCTTAACTCATTTTTTCTAGTTTTGAGAAAACAACAAAAATATGAAAAGTGAGTTAAGCAATTATCGAAGCAGGCTGACGATATGTTGAATAGCACCATGAATAGTACAGGTGAATTCCAACAGGAGCAGTAACTGTCGGATAGAACTAGGTTGGAGATATACCTTTGTTATAGGCCTAATAAGGGTTAATATTACGCATTTTAAACATTTTACATAATTATTACAATCTGCCTAACTCACAAAGATGAGTTAGGCAGAATTGAAATTGCGCAATTTAAAATAAAAACTTAATTGGTCAATGGCTTAGAAAGTCATGATTTATGCAAAAAACTCAATTTTGCTGAAAAGTGAGTTAGGCAATTATCGAAGCAGGCTGACGATATTTTGTTTTTAATACCTTGCTGAAATATGCACTTTGAGTGATTTAGTATATTTGTAAAAATATTTATTACATAATTGCAATATCATGCAAGAAATTTATGAGATTTTGCAAGAGGACAATGGAACAATACCTTCACAGATACTTTTTTCCTTCAATGGTTGAACCATATTACGGAGTGCTACATACTTGTAATTCATATAGGAGAAACAGTAAAACCATTACATTTTGTGAGGGATTTAATTTTGTGAATTTCTCAAGGGGTGTGGATTCACAAAATTAAAAACCAGCAAATCTGACAATTTTGCATGGAAAGAAGCAGTAAAATTTCCTGATAAGCAGTAATTTCAAATTCCCGAAATGATAGTGTTTAGGCCAACAAAAAAAAGAAGTTTGTCTCAAAGCTTGCGAAGGCTTCATAATCGGGCGACGCGGGCGGTTTTTTGTCTTCCATTTTCTTTTTTTTTACACTTTTTTTTATCTGTGTGTCAATTTTTACTCTTACTATTTGCAACCGTTGACACTTTCTGATATTGTTTTTTCTATTTGAAATGAATATTGTGAAGTAGTTGTGTAAAGAACAATTGTGCAGCGTGAACTACTGAGTCATGTAAAAGTTTGAGAAAAGGAAAATCTGCCGATATTTTTAATAAAAACTCGAAATAAAAATTTGTATGGAAAAAAAAAAATTGATTTTACAATTTCATGCATTTCAGACGCGGTATTTTGACATTTCAAAACCAATGCGCGCACAAGCTTTGAGACAAACCTATTTTTTTGTTTGGCCTTAACAGTAGTAGTAGCACTAGTTCCGTGCTGCCATCTGCAAAACCAGAACAAGAGTATACCATTTTAGCATAATTGGGCCATTGTATGATGCAAGCACAGCGCGAAACTAGTGCTAGAGAGAGATGGAACAGATTACCAATCTCCAACCGCTGACTGCAAGATGACTCCTCTGTTTGCAAATACTGGGCAAACTTGGAATTCCCACGAGTCATAAAACTTTTGAAAACACAATCCCAACACCACTGGGGATATGTGTACATAACTTGTCTGTCTGCAGACGATCTACGGGTCGTTAACAACGATTACTCTCTATTCATTCGAAATAATCAGAGCGTGGTGGTGACATCTAAACATCAGTTGGGAGACATGATACTATGCTGATAGCATGTAAATTATGATCACTTTGGCGTGTTACTTTCAAATTGTGAGTCAAAATTCTCGGAGTTTGGAGTCGGGATTTTCAAATCTTGAGCAATGATTTCAGAGCTGTAAAGATGTAAAACGGAGTCATAATAAGAGAAAACAAAGTCTTAAAAATCTGCTGTCTCAAAAGTCAAATGCAGAGTCTTGATAAATAAAAATTGAGTGTCACAACACAATAACCAGATCATGTTTTAGAAACTAACAACCGAGTTTCAAGAATAAAAAACTGACCGAGTTCAAAATATTTAGGGCCAGAGACCCCAGAGATCAGGATGGAAAGAGTAACAGGTATACCATTATAATTAATAATGTACAATGTAGTGTTTATTTTTGTGTAATCTGTCGCTCGCTGGGTGCCCAGTCATGGACGACTGATGGAGAAATGCCATCTTGATATGGTCACACGTAATTGAGCACAATTAAAACGGCATATTTGCTCGTTGGTCCGCGCTGGTGTGATTTGTAAATAGTCCCCATGAAGTCCAATAACACAGTTACACTAGTAAGAGTACTTATTATAATTGTAAACTAGGTGTAGTCAACTATTAAAATGAAATGTCATTTCTGGGTGTGGTTTTTCGTAACAAAATCTGGTTTACATTTTATATTCTCTTTTTCCCACCACTGAATAATTAACAATTTTCTATTTTTCTCACGGTAAATTTTCTTTAGGTATGATGTCAACATCAATAATTGTATAATATGTTGTAATACAGTGGCTTAGTGCATTATCAGGTAAAGAATAAAATTTACAGCCAGGTCAGACAAACAAAAAAAGGTGGGGGCGTTAAAAAAAGTGCCGTGATTGGGAATAGGGGTAAATTTATTCGTAACAGGTGTGCTATGAATAATATAGGTCAAACTTTTTCCAACCCTCTATGAATCAATTGAAACTACACTTGCATTTATCAAAGCAATGGAAACAATAAAGAAAAGGATATGTTTTGCTCACCTACCTTCCCCCTCCCCATCCCATAAGAGACTCAAATAATCCCCAGGGGCTCTAATTAGGGTGAATACAGGTTCATGTCTTTGGTTACTTTCATTTCGCTATTTCAGGCTATTTTGGAAGGCAAAAGTGTTATTGTAGGATCAGTCTCTAATCCCCTCTAAAAGTGAAATGTTGACTAAAGTGCATAGTTGCAGCAGACGGAATAATATTGATCTAATTCGGTGCTATGTAAAGTGGGTCATCCTAAAAAATGGACGATGCCTACGTATTGGAGGAGAAGTTTAAAAAAAATCACGAGTCAGAAAAGGCACAACGAATCTGACTGCCACCTCTTTTGTATCCATTTAACAAACATGCAAAAGGTGGTTAGTGGTTATTAGTGTTATTGGTGATGGCCTGAACAGATACATGTCATCACCACCTCCGTCACCAGTAAAATAACCCAGTATGTCTGGGTTATTGATGGTGATCTTAGTAGTAATCTTGAACATAAACAGACAGCGATTATTAGTGGTGATTACATTCCATGCGCGCATTTTTGCACGCTGTACGTGATGATTTTTTTCTTCTCGCTATGCTTCCACACGCGGGTTACTAAGACGGGCGAGTAGCAGATCACTGCAAGAATGTTTAGTCCTGTGAAAATAATCACATAGACAGTTTAGGAATCTGTAACATCACCACAGAATAGGTTTTTTTTTAATAATCAATGGGAGAGATTAACAATCCGCAGTAGATTGACAACGGAAATTATATCGTCATACTGTAATGTAAATATAAACTGTAAGACGTTACACAACAGTATCTGGAACTGCACCAACAAAGAGATGCATCGTCGTCGTCGTTCGGCTAGCCAAGCATGTAAACAAACATCCGACACTGTGTCGAGACCAGAGTAGCTGACAGATAAAAAGAGTTGTAGATAATTACAGATCAGATAAAGAAAAGATTTTTGTAAAAGCCGAAAGAAGTTTACTTATCGGGACTTGGGTGGTTGGCAATACACACAGTTACATTAGTGTGTTTGTGAGATGTGATTGCGGGATCTGTATAAAATGTGGTAATTTTCGTACGCTGAATTATTCATGTTCTGCTAATTTGAAGAGGAGAAAATTTGCATGTTGATGAATTTGCAATTTTGTTTATAATCTTTAATTATGTAGACGTATCTTAACCTTAACCAAGTTTTTAACAGGGATCACAATTTTGGAAGAGAAAACACCATCTAATTAATTGCTGGGGACCGGCCGGGAATCAATCCGGGGACCCTCCGCGGGTTGGACCGTGGTTCCACCCACTAATAAGCCACGACCCTCGGCTACCTTTTCGCGCCTTATACCACGCTCACTTTATAGGCTCGGCTCAGTTGATTACGTCATCGAAAAATGATGCACATGCACTCGGAGATAGGCTTAGAAGTATTATTTATAAGGGGGGGGGGGGGTAGGGTTAAAAGAATTATATAACACACATTAATTTTCACATTTTGGCACTTTCACACAACTGGCAATATGCAATAAAGTGTGAACATTTTATTTCCAACTTGATGGATTTGTCATCTATCTATCTATCTATCTATCTATGTGTTACAGTGCATTTTAAAATGTGTTGTTAGATGTGTGTGTATTAGGGATGTCTGTCTCTCAAAGTTTAGATAACCTATCTCCCTACATGTACTTCAAGGAAATCAGGATGACAAGATTGATGATCATATCAGTCATGATAATGACGAATTACAACTACATGTCTGTCTGGCAGTTTCCATAATTATTTTGTTTTAGCAAGCCTTTGTTTTATGGAACCGTCACATGTAAAGTGGAAAATTTAGCGCATGTAAATTATTCACGCACTAAAACGTTTCCAAGAGAATGGAAAATGTGCTCATTATTACACCAAGCTGGAAAAAGGGAAAAGTTATTTAAATTTGGAAAAAAAATGAGCTAAAGATTAAATATGTAATATAATTATTTTTTTCATGGCAACGGCTTCTCATTGTAAGCAGCTGCCCAGATTTTTTTTTTAAATGATAAAATTATTTCAGAATAGGATAGTACCTTCTTATGCCAAGCAGCTGTCCACAATTAAAATGATAGATACAAGTCATACAGGAGAGGTTTTAAGTATTTGTAGGAATTAGTAATTCAAAACGTGATCATTACATTTTGGCTGCTATATTCAATATCTTTTGATCGCTGTAACAAAAGCTCATTAATCTACAAGCTCATAAAACTTGTCACCATTTTCTTAACGTTACTTCCTCATCCACATTGGACTTGAAAACTTTCAGCTCGATATTTTCTTTAACGTATTGAAAGAATCTTTATTTTAACAGTGACACTTTTGTGATGTTATGATTAATCCGAATTCAAAAAATTCTTGCCAAAAACTGCCACACAATAATTACTTATTTAAAAAAGAAACAAAATTGTATGAAGGCAAGAATTAGTCATTGCTGTCTAAACATTTGATTCACCTCAAGAAACGTTTGATACACCTCAAGAAACATTTGATTCACCATTAGTAGAAGATATTCAAAGTGAACTTACACATACCCACATCAGCCACTTACCATGTACGCATTAATCTGTAGAATATAATTTGCACCCTTTTTGTCTCCCTTTCTTGTCACTATCATCTGGTTACTCTAAAACTAGGCCAACATTTTTTTGTTTGATTGTCCATAGATCACTTTTAAAAGTTAGGTAGGTCGGTCGGGAAAAGGTTTTTTTTTCTTTTTTTCTTTTTTTTTACACTTGCCCTTTTTTCGAGTACCAAAAGTAAAATGAGATGTACTTGTTGTGGTAACCAAAACGGGAAACAAAATCTTTAATATTTTGATGAGTATTTTTATTTTCTCAACACTTAAACATATTTCAAAAATTCAAATTTTGATTTACGACTAATATTTGTAAAAAAATGAAATTTTCAACAACAAAAATGATATTTTTAATTTAAAAAAAAAAAATCAACAAAAAAAGAAGTCAATTTTTGTTGTTGTTTTGGTCGGAATGATTATGAGGGGAGGACAATCAAACAATTTTTTTTTTGCCTTAGGAATTGAAAGGTTTCATTCCTCCTTTACAATAGTAAAGCAAGTCTGGAAGTAAGTAAGATAAAAAGCGCATTCAATCATCGTATGATTGAATATTGTATGCAGTCATCATCAAATCCAGAAACGTGCGGAGCTTCTTTACAGATCCAGTTCTGTGTCCCGTTCACTTGATCATGTTTCTTATTGTAGTAAAGTCTGAAGCATGCCAGGGAAACGAGTGTGCAGTTACACATAATATACATCACGTAATGAGTGACTACTAAAAGTGCTTATGCGTCTCCAGTCGGCTTTTCAATTTTAGTCTGTTTTTTTCCCTTCGGTAATGGAACAGTTTTTTCTATCGAGATGATGGCTGAGAGCGAAATCAATGTTGGCAAAAAGATGTGGGATTTTTAGAATATTTAAGCAATTTGATCCAAATCTGAATTTACATTGGGTGCAATTTGTGAAAGACAATCAGCAAATATTTCTAAAACATCGTCTTATTTTTGAGACAAAAAAACTCGCCGATTGATGTCTGCTCGATAGGAGCGAAATTGATGAATCCACTTGCTCAGTGGCCTTTCATAATATTTACCGTCTTTATATCATATATCACTTGCTCGTATCAGTTACATTCTGTGTATTACCATTATCACTCAGTATAAGGGAGGCTTTAGATACAGACGTAATTAGGGTAAATTGATTCGGTACTCCCATATCGTCTGCATTCTAGGGCAGTTGAAAAAGAGACCCAAGCTCCCGTTATACATTGTAAGTGCCATTTTAAGAATTGTAACACATTTATAACACCCATTCAATTAAAAAAGAAAGTGATGACTCTATGGCTTGACTGATTGGGCGCAGCATTTGTTTTGAATATCACTCCGGGGGAGGGGGCACTCATGTATAAAAGTTGTAATCATCCGTGTGAATCCACTCTTAAAACTACCCTTAACGCTGATTCTAAAAAAAGGACAAGGATTATACTAGCTCGACGAAATTATACTCATAGCAAAGGATGTCCTCAAGACAGAGTTTAGACTGGACAAATGTATGAAGTAATTGGGGGATTCACAGTATTGTTAGTAAATTTGTCTTATATAGGCTAACCATTCGGCTATCTTTACAAAGATGACACATGCCTAATGGCCCAAGCAACCCTCAGCGTGGATTCATGTTGGAAAAGACACCCTTATTCTCTGAAATTGGCGATTTTTATACCCTTAGCACGGGCACACGTTGTGGTAAAAAAAAGCACCCTTATTCCGTGTTTTCATTCACGCGGATGATAACAACATTATGCCTGACTGCCCCCCCCCAGGATATCACTTCCCCTTCAAAGTTAACCTTCTTTATGTAAAAATGTATATTAACACTTTCCACACAGCTATAACTTTTACCATTTACAAAACATTTTATGGAAACCTTTCCCAACTTTCAAAGTCTATCTCATGAATTACTGAACTGATACTAGGCATGTTTGTATTTATTTTAATGCATTTGTCAAATATGGTGATGACATTCAATAATTTTGACAATTTTGAAACATTTTGTAAAATTCTGGAACTGTCGTCTGCTGCAGACGACTGCCGCGTGGAAGGTGTTAAGAATATAATCTGGCCTTCTAAAAATGTCATGTCTTAAGGGCCTTTGAAATCTATACTGAGTAACTATGTCAGGCCATAGACACTCTGTAGTAAATAGACCAGTAGACCACCGTCTTGTTTGTAAGTCAAACCAGCTTTATTTTAAGCCCGTTTTACTCAAGAGTTTATAATTGAAATTAAACCCGGGTCATTTTGTCATTGGATTCTTGCAATAATTGTTGAAGCTTTTAAAGGTTTCTTTAATATGTGAAAATAGGACCAAAAATAGGTGTAATTGGTGTCATGTTATTTTGTGTGGGAATTTCGGGCGGTCTAGCTGTGAACACTGCTGCATGTGTGTTGGTTGCTGCAGGTATAGGCTAGACCAGATTTGTTTTGCTACATTTTGCAATTGTTGTTGCCCCGATGTTCCCATAGAACCATTTTCCGCAGGCATACCTGCTTGCATAGGAATGCAGGCACAGTATGGTAAGTCTGGATCAAGTTCACTGGCATTATTTTATAACAATTACAGGTATTTTATTTCTGGACCTTTAAAGAATGACTCATGTAGACGCCACACACAGTGAATAATCAAAATGATTGGGGTATACCAAAACGATAGCCCAGGAGTTGTCAGTTAGGCCATGGTATAGATAGGTCCTTATAGTGAGGTTAGCATGAGATGAGATAGCGTCCCTTCATGCACTTATCAATTGCAACCCCAGCCCCGGCAGGGCAGAGCACCAAATTCATTTATAAGCTTTGATCATAAATCCAATTTAGTGCTAACTCACTATAATAGTCACTAGGTTATAACTTCCCCGGCTCATTTTTTCAGTGATGTACGTCCCCTTCTATGTCCTGGCTACACACCCTGGCTAGTAGGGGGCACACTTTGTACGTCCTCGGTACACGTCCCGGCATAGTAGGGCAACATTTGTGTACGTCCCCGCTACAGTCCTCGCCTTGTTCCGGGTCCCCCAGGGCTGGGGTTTCCATTTGATAAGTGCATTATTGTTGCGTAAAGTGCTTCATCTATCGGGGTTTTTTTACAGTGCCGGTCGGCAATTGTGAGTGCCGGCTACGCCCGACCGGCTTAGTGACAACCCTGATAAAATTGATGAGAATGAAAACCTTCGCAAAAACCCTCAGTTGATATATGCAGGGAAATGCGATATTCTCCACAATGAAATTGTTTCTTCTGAAAACATTAGAAGTCATTCAACTTAACCAACCTTTAGTATTACAAATTACTAGACTAAACATGCTCTCATATAAACCTTGGATCATGTTTCATATTGTTCATTTGCTAATGTTACTGGTGAAAGGATACAGGTTAAAATGCTTAAAATATGATGCATTTTCTTCTCTGTATTAAATGTCATTTTTTTCAGGCATGCGGTTATCCTACCCAATCCAATAATCGGAGGGTATTACATGTATGTAGGCCATGTCTTTTGGGTGTGCAGTGCTCGAAATTAGCAGGAATTTCCTGTGGGCCCTTGGTAAAATGAGAGCGTTTACTTGCAGTAGATTTGGTATGATTAGTGAAATGTATTGGTTCTCTATATCTGATCACTGTGATATGAGGACCCATATGAAATTAAGTGTGTATTTGGTCATTTGACTCCTTAATTTTTTAGCGTTCATAACCCAAAAGGCATTGCAGTATGCAAGCTTTATTGCACTGCCACTTGGATGAGGTAGTCATCCTAAACAAACCAAAAGGTAGCAAGCTACACTTGTTGGATTTTAATCACCATACTATGAAAATTCATGACCATCTTCTCAGTTCAATTTCAATTTTTTAATTTAGGGATGCAAGCATACCATCAGATTAAAAAAACCATGAAGCTATGCCGTCTCCAAGCATTTCCGAGCATGACTCACTCATTTACCTACCTGTAATACCATGGTAAATACTCAATGCAAGGAAGCGACTCCGTTGAAATCTGATATCGTAAGTGCGACTTCACTCTGCATTTCCGTGGACATCTGAGACGTTAGATTAACACAGGCTTAATAAGAGTTAAAGTATAGGATTGGACAACTAAGATGTACATGTAGTCCTTTGCATACCATCCAAAATGGACCTTCCCAATATGATAAATAGTGGCCATCGGAGGGTAGATTTTTTTTATAATAAGGGGCCTTGCCTCCTTAATCCTAACTCTATTTCACCACACGGCAACAGAATTTTTTTCCGGCACCCAAAATTCACCAGAAAGGTCACCCCGATCCCCCCGGGATTTGAACCACGGACCTCCAGCATCAGGGCCCAGATCCTAGCCACTACACCACGGCTCCCAGTCGACACTCGGCGAGTATATTCGCCTCGTTATATAGCATGGGTCCGTTTTGTAGCCAAAAAACCTGCATGCCGGGTTATAGAAACACTTTTTCCGCACAGTTGCCGTATGGTGTAGTAGAGTTAGGGTTAAAGTATCAATGACCAACTGAATTGATCAAACTACTGTAAAGCAACAAAATTTCGCTAGCATTTTAATTTCGCTAATTTCGCTAGGGTCCGCTTATTCGCTAAATTAAAATGCCGCTAATTAAGATTTTATACATGGGTTAACATAGCAAAATGATTCAAAATAGTGAAATTGAAATGCCACTAGACGGTGTTTTTTTCAAATTCGCTAGATTTTGATGCGGTGAAATGTTAGTGTTTTACAGTATCCAATCCTGAATATTTAAACTTGCCGATGAGATTTAATTATATTGTTAAAGATGTACAAGTATTATATGTACATGTACACTACAGTTTTGTAACGCAATGATCTTTATCTTTATTTCACTGATCAAATGTGACGATGACTTTTACTGCCATCGCATCTCTGATTTTATTAATATTAACAGAATTGGGTTTGTGTCACATGACACATTTATATGTGGGCCATTTTGATTCAAACTGTCATTGTAAATAAACCGTGATATATTTATCTTTTTGAAAAAGGAAATGATATATTTGAGCGTCTATCGGAACATGTCATATTCAATTGTTATATTATCGACCAGTCTATAGCCGACGCAGACACTGCTGATCAGGTATTGAGTTCAATGCCTTTCAACATTTGGAATATAGACTTATATAGTCGCCTGCGCAAGGTACACCAAAGGTGTTTGGATGAGGTCGTTGATCGCAATAGACACTAGACAGGAGGACACCAGTAGTTTTCAATTACGTCTTGAGTAAATGATGACAATGTTTTTTAATTAAAATCTTTTAATTTTCTAAGTATTCCGTCGAATTGAGAGGTGTCATCACTTGATTAGAAAACAAAAGAAAAAAGAAAATATATGCTACATTTATCATGATATTGATAGCTTCACTTTAATACAAATTAATGTTTATAAATGCACCATATTCATTAACCTATGGGCCTGCAATGCGACTAACATTTAAACAAAGAAAATTGGATTTCATGTTCCAGCTTTAAACAAGTTTTGATTGGCAAAATACAGTTTTGATTTAGCCTTAACATCGTGCAACATTATGAATCAAGTCAGATCATGGCTTCCGTCATCTTATGTGATGCATGTCAACCATATAAATCATACCATTGTGTACGAGAGCTATACCTTAAATTTAAAAAGATACGGTCTCTGGTGTGCAAGTAAAAAGAACCTGATCAAAAATCCTGATATTCATGAAATCATTAATAATGAAGTGGAGGAGCTCTCCATTAGAGTGGCTGTGCTAATTATGATGGTGTTGTCTGTCTTGTTTTGGTTCAGGTTTATTATTGGATCAATATAATTCATCCATATTAATGCATCCTGAACCACTCTCCCAGCACTTGAGATAATCCTAATCTCATTATGCCACTCATCTCAGATGATCTTTACATCCATGGGTATTACGTAGTTCCATAATTGAGTGGATGGACTGGCAGCAGCTGTCTGTCATGGTTAATAGTTAAATTGGATTTGCTGATATTAAAACTTGCTAACAATATAGCTGCCTAATGTTAAAATGTTCATAGCCAATGCTGAGCCATTGATGAAAAGTTGAATGTAGCTAAGGGCAGCCGCTGCATAGGACCTGTATTGGCTATTGACACCTTGATATGATTATGATTAAAATTAGATTTTCAGAAAATTTCTGTGAAATTTGTAATTTTTGTGCTTTTTTCTCACTGCATCAATTCGGTTCTTAAAATAAAAAACATGCATCCATTCGGTTGCTTAAAATAAAAAAAACATGCAATGATTTATCATTAGCAAGATTATACTTGTCTTCAAAAAGGAAAACAAAATCAAGCTATATATAATACGCAAAATTGTTATTTATATAAAAGCGGCAGATTGCAAAAGATGCTGCATGTATAAATAACCACTCTGACAGTCGTAATAAATGCACAATGCCATTGGCCACTGTCATGTTTGACTGGTTGTTTTGAACGCAACAATAACAGAATATTAAAGGACAGGCTGTCAGTATAATGAAGTCCATAATTGTGTTTGATTATTATTTGAAATGATGCTTTGTGGTTGGTTAAACCGAGCAATGGAAATATGTGGAAGTTTCCCAGGTAAGAATTTCGTTACATTGCAAGAATCCATTTAGATTCTCTGCAGATAATTTTACAAGAATCCTTAGATTCTTTTGCTGGTAAATTACCTATTACAAAGCGATAATTAATTGCCAGAAAAGTAAGCTTTATGGTACCCATAATACATTTGATTGTAATAGTCGCTACAGTATAAACCGTTGTGACACAATAGCTAACTAATATTGCATTCATAAAATAACTCAAAGTGAATGATGGGCTCTAGTAAAACTCTCCTGGTACGCAGCATCTGCAACAACAATGAAAATTCATCGTTCATATTTTATTATGTAGTTACAAAATTGTACATGTTTTGCATTTGTTACAAATTCATACGATACCAGAGAATATCTGGAAATATGATCATCCCTATATTTAGAATCTCTGAAGTCAGTAATATTCCCCACATGTGACATTCTACCATACAATAACACTGACAAAATGTCACAAAACGATTCCTATTACAGAGAGACACTTGGCTGTTTTAATAGAGGAATTTTGATCTCTACTACTCCTCGCAGCAGAAGCTAGCTACCCCCTTTCTCGTGGCAATGAACCACAAAATGCAACAGTATTATGATTCAGACGTAGCCCTCGGTTATGAACCCCATAATACTACGTTTATCAACTGTTTGCCTTGGTAATGCTGCTAGGCGTGTGCTGAGTCATACGGTTTTCCTAAAGTTAATGACGCCACAGCCAATATGTTACACACACAAAGATAGCGATATGTTGTACATTTATTATAATAGGAACTTCATTCAGGCATAGGTAATTTCATCCAAGGTTTTTGTTGTCATCCCCAAGCACACTTACTGTGGCAGATCACTGTTATAATCACCACAAAGTCTAAAAATAAAACATTGTTAGCATTTATATTAGAATAATACATGTGATAGATTATTTGAGTTGTAGTTTGGGTATATTCAAGCTCCTGATTTGTTTTTGCATTTTGATACTGCTTATTTCACGTTTAATTAAATTTCATGATTTGATAATCTGTTAGACTAGTGTTTTGTGCACAAATGTTGAAATGCTCATTGAGCATGAAAATCTATGTGGGTTTTTTCTTGACTTGCAATAGCATGGATTTTCTTTCCCGAAGAAATATTCGGGATTTCATGAAGGCGGACACTTCTTTCCATGTTACCATTTTATCACAGGTGGTTATCAAGGAAGAGCTTCAATGAGCAAAAGTCACAACATGCATTTAGAATTGTCGTCAATCAGATTTATGTCCAATAGACATCAAGTCAAGCTGTGGATGACATTTTGGACACCGCAGCATTTATGTCCGGCGATGTGTTTCCTGGATAAAACTAATAAATGTTATAAAACAAACCTGGTGTTGGAATGGTGGTGATTAGTTCACTTCCCCGGAAAATTGACATTAAGCTACAGGCCAGCATTTTATACATACGCATAAATCCTGCAATCTTTGTGTATGTGATTTGAGGCAAAATACTAAGGAATAATGATGCAGCATCATGCCATGGATGCAGTGTGACATGCTTGTCTAGGGAGAGAAGAAAAATAGACTAAATATGCCATTAATACTTTTTAGGCATAAAAAAGCTGCAAGAACGAGTAGAAATGAATATAAATATAGGCCCTACTAAGGCAAAAAAAAAAGACAGCTTGTCTCACATACGTTTGAAAAAATACATGTAGCTATGCGATTTGCGTTTTTTGTTGTCGTTGTTTTTTAGAAAAATAGTTTTGCGACAGTTATTGTGTTTTGCCCCCCCCCCCCCCCTTCAGAGCCAATAATTTCAATTGTCTTCAGACTTTTTTTTAAAGCCTAATATTGGGCTCATCGCGTAGGGTTATGCAGCAAAAGTGACTCCACATACTTATGCGCGCGAGCGGGGTATGTGAGACAGATTTTTTTTCTTGGCCTAATTTCTGTACGTGGAAATACACAGATAAAATGTCATGGATTAGTACTATATTGTACGAGATCAGACGCTGGCTTTTGTCAAAGTTTATGGCATTGTTGACGAAACAAGTTCAAGTTGTGTACGACGATATATTTAACAGACAGGTAGGCCTATTGAAACCTATGTGAACCTATTGAGTGTATCGTTTGCTTGAAACAGATAGGCCCATTGATCCCGTCTGTCGCTACATTGCACCATATAAATAGACAGCCGATTGTAGATGCCCTTTTTGGTTCTGGTTGTTTGAATTTCATTATTATTTTGAACAATGATAAATGAAGCGATGCATTGAATATAGTTTTAATTGGCAAATAGGCTAGGCAATGGTTCTACAGTGACACATAACGTTGAAGGTCGTCGAAACATCAGATATAGAAAATTAAATACCGTTTGTCTCTGTTCTGCATACTGTACTGTATACAGTATTAAATACATAGGCCTATTAATTTGTATTATAGGCCTATGTATTTAATTAATATACAGCCTTCAGAAATAGTAATGCACAGCTTTGAGCCCGTTTTCTACATGTTTCAAACATACAGTGCCTTGCAAATTAAGAAGTGCCTGGACATTGTTTACAAAATCAGACAATAGATATGTGTAATTTAAGGAGGGTCTATGTAGACATATAATACAATACTTGCAGGTATGGTGCAAACTTTACAGAGTGGAATTATAAATGGTGGATGTTTGCCAACAACATAATAATTTTGTGAGTAGCCTACAATAAATTTCAGGGATGAGCTTTGAAATTAACTCAAATATAGCATATATATAAAAATTCCATTGAAATGGAATAGGGGCGATCCAAAAGAAAGAAGCATGTTTTGTAACCATTTTCTGAAGCATCTGTTGCAAACCAAAATACCAGGGAAATGTTGTATGTATTTTCCATAATTCAAACCAAAAAACAAATCAAAATACCGCAGTCTCACCACTTATTAGACAAACCCACAGCAATTGGGAGGTTTCTCCTATTTAGTCAAACAAGATAAGCTATTATGTCTCTCTGTGGGGAGTCTATAAACATAATGAATCATCAACAGACTAAACAAATATAGCTTTGACTCCATCACAGACTGCAGGACAGTTAAAATAAACTGCATAGGTATGTAATTTATAAACATGGCTGCCCCCACTTATGTCTAGAAAGACCTAAATGTGTAATTTTTTGCAATCTGATGCTATAAGGGTGGCTTCGCCCCCCAAAATGTGATCTGGGAGTGAATGATGTGTTTGTAAATTTTCTAACAAGGTGAGCCTAATATTAATAATTGTAAATCTTTTCAATTTATAGAAATGATTCAACTCAAAGTTGTATCTGTTGAGTGGGGAAGGGGGTGCACTCAGTTAAACCCAGTTCTTAAGACCCTATTTTTCGTAATAAAATTCTCTCAGTTCAGTTCCGAAGCCCCCCCCCCCCTTTTTTGAGACCCTGGGTGGCACACCCCTACCAAAAAATAAATGAGTGCCCTGTGAAATAGAATCCGATTCATATCTATGAACCCAAACCCGCCCCCGACACACCCTCACATTTTCTGTTTCTTTCTTTTTTAAACCACCTTTTGCTCATCGGACAATCATTGGGTCTGTGCTCACAGCCTCAAAAGATGAAGAAGATTTCAAATTTACTGTGCCCACAAAATACATACACTATATTGTAATTATTGTAATTGAATTGATGGTATAACAAGCAATTGGTGCGATTAAACCTGGAACACATGGGCCAAGGATGTCAAGCCAAGGATGTCTTGGCCCAATTGTCAAAAATATGAATGAACGTGTGTATTTATTTATCGAAAGAAAAGTAAATTATTGATATATAGGCTATACGTCATAGCATTAGCATTTCATCTCAAGAAAAGAACCATTCACCTTCACTATAACTTATAAGGCAAGGCTAGACATGAATACACATTTTGGGATGAAAAATGAGTAATTGATTTCCAGTTATTTATGGATCTTCTAGTTATGCATTATGTTCATTGATTCAATGAATTTCTAGTACAGGGATACTTATGTGCGCCAAGTCGTTTGAAGCTATGTGTGTTTCGAACCAAGATAAAGAACGTGTAGTATTTAGCCCTGTCATGAAATAACTCAACAACAAGTCATCAATAAATATTCACTCTCGTTCCCTGAACGATTGCATCTATTAGTATCGATCTGAACAATATGCACACATTATCCATTGTGCGCGTGGGTTCGAGTTTAGTTCTATAACAACACTGGGTGGAGAAGTTATGTACAATTATCACACATATAGTAAAATCAATCGGACACGGTGAATGTATGTGATAATTTAATATGTTGAAATTATTAGAAGTATTTACACTTTCACCGTGCCATCTCGTTTTTAACGTTAGTTTTGTGTCACAACAGTCACTACAAGGGCCATGTTGTTGTCGCAAGAGACTACCAATGCCCATACTAATCACCGCTCTATTCAAACACGCCATGTCATACAGGTGCTATGAAACACACATAGTATCAGTTCTTATTCGACATTTCAATAGAGATCATAATCCCTGTACTAGAAAATCTTTGATTGATTTGTACTGGTATATTAATCATTTGGTGAATGTTGATAAATTGCAAGCTATTTTGGACAAAGAAGCTGTTCCATTGTTTGATCTCATTGTGTAAATATTTTGCTTGTATCTTCTGAATCATAGTAAATGTCTTTTTACTACACTGTTGAATATTGCAGTAAATAGTTTATTGAGGAATGTTACCATTATAAAAATGTATGAAATCAACAAAGGTATTTAATTTGAAATTTAATCAAAATTACAAAAGTCAATTTCATTAATTTTTTAATATAAAATGTCATTGGTAGTTTGTTTACACTCTGTACAACCCGTATTGACTTCATCCGAAGCCATACATTGAACTATTTGCATAACACGGTTAATGAAAATTCCCAGATAACATCTGACTGACCCCCCTATGTACATGGATGGATGGATTCCGGTGAAACAAGGATGGACTTGTTTGGTGCATATTTCTGTTGTTATGCAAGCCTACGATATGAAATTGTGTTGTAGTTTAATGACAGACTGCACACAGAAGTCACCCTCCCCTTTTAACAACCCTTGCTCTGAGCAGTGAGTGACGTCAGCAAATTCATTATGCGCTTATGTCACTACACAGAGAAAGGTTAAGGGAAAATAATCAATGTTTTGCTTTAATACAGCCCCCCGAACCCCTTTGAATCATATTTGAAAACTATGCTGGCAGCATGTGTCGCCTCAGTCTCTCTCGCCGGGCGCTCACGGCGGGTGATAAATGCGCATGGAATTGTTAATTGCAGGCACGTGACCCCCTGGCCGAGTGGACTAAGACACTGTAATCTATGCTGGTAGATGCGGGTCGAACGCCGTCACTTGCAAGTCCAGTTTTCCCCGCTAAATTTTGCCCATTTCCACCTCTGGATGTTTTTTTCAACATTTCAATTCCAAAGGTGTTAGGGATTAGGAACTAGAGTTTGGTACCCCCTGTACTAATTCTTGGTTTGTGTGGTTTTCACTGCGTACAGTCATGGTACAGCCAAGTACCTAAATTATTATACTTAGGCCAACAATTTTGTTGTTGTTGATTGTCCTCGTCCGCCCGACCCTCTTAATTATTCCGACTGAAAACCTTTTTTTAATTTTTTTTAATTTTTAATTTGATTTGATTTTTTTTTTTTTTTCAATTTTTTTCTTCTTCAAATTTCATTTTTTTACAAATATAAGTCGAAAATCAAAATGTTCATTTTTTCATTTTTTTGTGTTGAGAAAATCAAAATACTCACCAAAATATTAAAGATTTTGTTCCCAGTTTTGGTTACCACAACAAGTACATCTCATTTTACTTTTGGTACCTGAAAAAAGGGCAAGTGAAAAAAAAAGAAGAAAAAAAATCCTGACCGACCTACCCAACTTTTAAAAGTGATCTATGGACAATCAAACATTTTTTTTTGGCCTTATAGTTGACCATTCATTAAAATATCAAATTGCCCAAGCTCTTACAATCTTACACCTGGGTTTGCACAAAGGTTCAAAGGTGCATTGTTTCTCCCGCAGCAGGAAATTGAGAAACCCCTGTAAGTTAATTTGGGTTAAAGTTTTGAGTCATGACTGTATGGAATCACTGTATTAATTGAACCAGCTGACTACATACCATAATAACAATGACCTCAAAGTCCAAGTGTAGCAGCATATTTCAGATCTAAATTTTGATAGAGGAACCTAATAAATATATTAAAACTATAAATAGTAATGTACACTGTACACCAAAAGTAAACACAAGTAGGTTTGAGAGACGATAGTTTTGTGACGCGGCAATTGGTCCAAATCGTGCGACTCTCGTATGCATGTTTCCACTCACACAAATTATTGCTGTCCTTTGTAAATTCACTATAAATTTGTAAATAAACACTATATTGCATGGGATATTTCATGTGGTACATATAAACATCGTATAAAGAGCAAATGAGAATAAATGAGTAACTTGCCATTAAAAATGGTTAAAGGGGCATTGAGAGATGTATCGATATACTAAATGAGCAAATAACGATAATCATCAACATAGCCCAAATCCAAAATATCATACAATTCCGACATCGCCTTCATGCCAAACTAAGCAAATAACGGCTCTTCCGGGTTGAGATTTGCCGCGAAAGTCCGTGAGTAAAACTTAGCATAACTTCCGAATTCAGCACCTTAGTTTCGATATGATCATATCGAAACTAAGAAAATCATGACATTTTTTATGATAAACGGCGAATGTTGGTAAACTGTTTCAGATGGTAGTTAGTATATAATGCCTAAGTATTACTTTGATGCAAAAAAACTGATTTCCAGGATAATTGAGGGCGCACTCCCATACATATCTCTCAATGCCCCTTTAAGTTTTTAATAATTACATAAAAGTTTCAAAACATTCCCCTTATTTTCTCACATAAAAGTTTCCAGGAATTATGGATGTATTGTGTATTGATTTTGATCAGAGAAAAAAATGGCTACCACCACTTCACGGTCTACACACTTACAAACAAGACTCTACAATAAATTATTAGCATTTACACTGGCAAAATACAAATCAAACATATTTTGTTTGAAGTAGGTAAATGCATTCCAATAGCGTGCATTGACAAAAGTACATTGTAAATACCACCTTATGTACAGTTTGGTGTTATATATTGGATAGAGAGTGTCCTAATCCCGGGGGGGGCACTCAACTTTTTTTTGGGTAGGGGTGTGCCGCCCAGGGTCTCAAAAAGGGGGGCTACAGAACTGAACTGAGTGGATTTTAAGACGAAAAATAGGGTCTTAGGAACTGATTTTTTTTCCAAAAAATAGGTCTTGAGAACTGGCCTATAGTTCAATTTTCGATTTATTTTGGTTTAAGAACGCAAAATTTTCGAAGAATTGGGGCTTTGGAACACAATATTGGGGCTTTGGAACGCAAAATTTCGCGATTTTTGAATTTTCAATAAAATTGGGGTCTTAAGAACTGATGCAGGCTCAAAAGGGGGGTCATAAGAACTAGCAGCAGAGGGTGAAAAAGGGGGTCTTCAGCGCGGCACATACCTATACCCTTTCCAAATGTTAGTGCCCCCCCCCCCCCGGGGTCCTAATTGAAGGGTTTGTAAATGGGACTGGAGTGTCACTCAAATTATTTGCAATACCCGTGTAGGGATGGCATCAACAAATAAGATATTGTAAAAGTGGAAATAAAAATGTGCCAATAGATTCATTCTCTATGTAGGTCATGTATTCAGGAAGCTGAAGATCGCGAAAATAAAAACGAGGAAAGTTGTTCAAAATGGGCAAAGCGTGAAAATGTACACGTGCGAAAATATCCCCCTATTTGACAGCGTTTCGCAAACAATTTTGGATTTCAACTGATTTAGCAGAGCATGAAATATTTACATTTTGTGTTTCAACATTAATTCTACATGTATGTCACTACAACAGTGTTAGCTTTAGTTTTGGTCATGCTCCGTTTCTCCTCAATAGCTCTAAGGCTGATCACTACAAGTTAACCTATAGTTTGTATGAAATGGCATGTCTGAACCCTCCGCTTTCTCACGTTCCCACCAAATGTCTCCAAAATAGTAAAAGTGGTTGTTCGGAGGTTTTGTTTTTTACTGTCAGTCAAATGGAGTTCAAATGGAGTGATCAGTGATGGTAAATTCGCAAATTTTTGTTCCTTTATAGACATCTATTTCAGGCCTACTTTGCGCAAGTGATGCAGCATGCGTGAAATATCAACATATTTATGAAGGGCAAAAATGTCCATGTTCATAAAACAATAAGAAACGCTTTATCTTATAGTGGACAAACATATGGTGATGCAAATACTATTTGCAAGGAAACTTGTAAGTCACTACAGGCAGGTTTTCAACTAAAAATAGATGGTGTCTTCAATCCAGCTCTAATATATGTTTTCATATTACATAATGTAATACATAATGTATTATACATAAAGTAATCGGTGCAAGATGTGTGAGTCATTGGATAAGTTCCTTTCTAATATTTCAAATGCTTGAAAGCCTATAGTGTGATTAGAATAAAAATGAACAAACATACATAAAACAAATAATATTAATTTTGCAAATCTATTGGCTTTTTTCCTTGTACTATATTTCTGATGGTCTTTGTACATTAGCATTTAGAGTTGGCTAAATCTATAAATAATCCTAACGGTGTGTGGGGAGGTTGGGGAGATCGAATTGGGGGAAGGGTGTTGTAAAAGCTTGAGCAGTTTGTTTATGGTTACAGCTAGTTAAGTTTCAATTTTGCTTGGAACTAAACTTTGAATTAATTGCTTAATTGAACTGCCGAGCTGCTGCCCCTTTCCATTCAGATGACAGACAGGACAGGTCATTCAAAAGGGCGAACAAATAACATTTAAGACACTAATTTTGCCATTTTAGCACCGGACAAACTGTATCTGTCATCGATACTGAATGTGATATGAAAAAGGTAGAATGGAGAGGAAACTCTACTCTGATGCCAATGCGTACCTTGCTTGCCCAGGGTCTACTCTACATGTTACGTAGCAGCACTTTATCTCCCTCCCACCCATATTATTCCAAGGGACTTAATCTATGATGCGAACTTTGCTGCTGCGGTTTGCTTGCTATGTCGAGTATTGCGTGTTATTTTATTTTTAGCGAGGTCTTCCCTCCAGTTCTGTCATAGTGTCTGTGTGTCTTGCTAGAATTGCATGCAGCGAGAGCGAGCGAGCGCTAGCAGTGAATAATGCTGGTCTCTATTCGAACTCTGTAAATACTGGAAGTAGGTTTTTTCACATCCACATTTTTATGTTTCACCAAATTAAACTATTTAATATTTTTGCTTGTTAATCAAATTGTATTATGTTCCTCCACACGGACCGACTATACTCAAGAACCAGATCTGTACGTTTACTCTTTGGGTTGATATATGGTGTGGGCAAATTGTGATTCGTGAACATTAATACACAGCAAATTATGGCACTTACAGTAAATGGAATTTTAAGGGGCACAGTTGTGAGTGGAAGTCAATACTATTAAATTAGTGTACTTATTGACTTACACTTATATGTAGGCTACATGCAAAGCAATTATCATTATTACCATATTATATTAAATTAAGGGTACTAACTAACTAGATGTTAATTCCAGTTGAAAGCTATAGGATAATTTAATGTGTACATATCATGCTGCATTATTTTTGTGCTGTTCACATCCCGTAACATGTGGACAAAAATGAAAAGACTATGTGCATTTAAGCATTCCTTAATCAGGAATGTGGTCATCAAGATGTGATGGTAAAGTTTTTAAAGGGACCGGCTACCGATAGTCCCACCCGTGCGTTTAGCAATCTTTGTTTTGAGAGTATCATAGCCTCCCAGTCCCACCTCATTAAGATCAATTCCTACCCGTAGGCTATATTTGACCTACGCTATACTTTCCTCTGTTGCAGCTCTTTAAATGTGTAGTAGCCTGTATAATAATAACAAAAGAGGGGTCTTGCACCGTGGGGCCACACGCACAACTTGAACTTCGGAAATACCACCACGCTTAAGTGATCCAAATTCTTGTGAAAACACTATCTTTGACCTGGGTTATTAGACGAAACCCTGGACTGGATGTGTGTGTAATTGTAAAGTTATTTGATGCTACTCTCAATTTTCCAAGTTAATTTAGGCACCTGTAGACTGGGATCAGCGTTATCCATTTTGACATTGTACGGCGATTAAATAGCTGTAGAGTGTAGACTGTACATAGAGTCTTCAAATAGTGCGCAGTTTCAACTCTTAACCCTAACCCTAGAACGTGGCAGTGGGGATGGAACGAAGAACAGGGGGAGGGGGTTAAATAAAAAATGGGAAAAATTATGTCCGCCGGCCCCGGGAATTGAACCCGGGTCGGCCGCGTGACAGGCGTGATATACTACCACTCGGCCACGGGAGGGCTTCACAGGCTAAAAAATCGGAGACCATATATACCCGTAGTTTAGTGCTACAGGAGATAGAACTGGTGCGCGCGCAAGCCAAGTGGTGCTGGCTGTGAGGTGACTGTGAGACGTAGTAGGGTTAGGGTTAAAGGAGGTGTCCCGCAAGCATAAAAGTGTGCATTATATGTTAGAAAAATAACTATCGAGCCCAACTTTTGTAATCATATAGAACAAAACACCACACTTATGACAAAAACAAATAAAAAACGCAATCTCTCAACATGCACTTTTTAAAATTCGCGGTGACCGAAAGACCCAGTATCATGATGTCATATTTATCCAATGCACACGTGCAAATTTGAGCACCGATAACCATGACGTCATCGACACCTGGACTTTTGATCGCCGTGAATTTTAAATATTGCATGTTGAGTGAAGGCAGTTTTTATTACATTTTGTGATTAGTATGGTGTTTTGTTCTATATAATTACGCAATTTCGGCTTGATAATTATTTTTCTAACAAATAATGCTCAATGTTGTGCTTGCGGGACCCTTCCTTTAAGCTTTAGGTTTGTAGACCTCAAAGTGTGTTGCAAATGGAGACATTCCACATATGAATAGCCATCCATTCAATAGTGCAAAACGAGTAACAGGTAGAAGTGGATGTAGGCCCTTATGCAACACAGCTCTTCATGTTGTTGTGTGGCAGACTCTGTGTGTGTGCATTGTGCTATGCCTACTAATAGTCCACTAACCCATGAAAGTTAAACATAAAGTACCTGGTTAAAACAAAAGGACCTTTGATATTCCGTTATCTATATTGGATTCAGGAATGGCCAAAGTTTGAGTCCGTCATCTGGCAGTGAATTTGTAATTGCTAGAATTAGAATAACAATAGGACCAATTCAAGCTATCCCGGTTCCAGTACCAGTTGCTATGGAGGTTGCCAGGCGGGTTGTCAATGTCAACATTTATGTTGGGGGAGGGAAACCTAAACGGAATAATATTATTAAAAGCCTTGGCAGGTAAATAAACTTACTCCTGATACCATTGATCAGTGCACTCGCTGTCAATTTTATTAAAGCTTATCAAACCATCAACATGACATGGCCTACTTCTCATCATCATGTTCAGCTGACAGTACATTGTAATGTTACGACCGATCGATCGGACAAACGGTCAGGAGAATGATGGTGTTTTGCAATTCGTTGTTAGTGAACACTAATAAGACACTGATATTTACTGACCATGGTTGTGAGTGCAACATGCATCCATGGAAAAGGTGCCAGACCTAAAATAAGTACAAGATGGAGCATGTGTAATGATACTATGAAAGCAAGATTTGTGTCTAGACTAGTTTGTGTGGTGCTTTCAGCAGTTGCATTAACATTTGAATATAGATTTTATATTATAGGAATTTTAAAATTGGTATTTTCTTAGGGAGAAGGTAAATTAATTAACTTAAAATAGTACATATTGTTTCACACATGTATGACCTACTGAAGTAGACAAAATCAATTTTGGTGAATGCCAACGACACACGGTGGTGGCAAGAACACTGAGTGTATTGGTGCACACTTGGGGAAAAACACCTTGTGAGCACGAGTTGCAGATATTCTGAATCTAGTAAAAGAGGAAACGTGCAGGGGCCCGCTCACTACCATGATGCATAATACATTCATGCCACAAATCAATGGAACAGACTCTAACTAAATTTCTAGCAAAATTAGATTCTAAAAAGTATTTGACCCTTTAAATTCACCCTGGAGGAAGTTGACCTTCACTGACCCCTACCCCCTCAGTGGCTCAAAATTTGTCAACATCGTCATGCGCCATTTCATCCCCTTAACTATAAAAATCCCGATTGGTTGAGTGAAGAACTATTTCGGATATTTTCTTTGATAATGATACAGTGCCTTTAACTTTAGGGGTATTTATGTTGTAGATCAGCTGATTGCAAACCAGGTCGGGGGTCACATGCCTGAAGATCAACCAATCATGAACGCCCATTAAGTTTTTACGGTCTCATTGCACTTTTCCCTCTCTCGTGATTTATATTTTTATTGGATTTTTTCTCGAAAATCATATCAGGTGTCAGCAGAGTCATGCAGTTTGCAAATTATGAACATTGCACTGAATTAGATGAAACTCTAGTTCCTACTGTAGTAAAAGACTACTGCAGTGGTCAAATCTTGTTTCATGATTAGGTGGGTTTTTGGGGGACGAGTTAACTCGAACCCTTTAGTTTTCAAATGAAAGTTCACAAAAAGATTCGCATTGTGTAGTATTTATGATCAATCTTGATTAAACAAGGTCTTCTAAAAAACTGAGGGATGAGTGTTTAAGGTGGCAAAAGGATGAGAAGACTTGGAATGGATCTGTTGAATTTTGTGGAAGTTGGCAAGAGGATCACTAGTGTGTTGTTTGGCATATAATGTAACCCGGCTGTCTCCCTGTTTCCTCTTCTCTAACATTTATTTTCCCATGTACCAGAGAAGAATGTTTGTGAATAATAAAATGTTGATGATAAAGCCCTGTGGAACATGAAACATTGGTGAGGAATGTTCACACCTCATTGAGTGGATGCTGACAGGTGGATCGGCCTGTTAACAGGTTGTTGATGGAAATAGAATTGACGAAAATATGGCTCATAATTCTGCTCTGTGTAGTCTGCAAGTTACGGTGCTGCATTGCTTGCCTCGGTCCTCTAATTCATTTTGAAGGGAATCAAGGCTTGATGTTGTGGAAACAGAATAGTGACAGAGAATATTTTAATGTTTTGAGAGATTTTTACAACATGATCTGTTGTACTGTTTGGAACGTGAATATTTGGACTATACCATTAGCACATAGATGGGGTGGAGAGGAGGGGGAGGGGCAGTCAGACGGAAATAAACACATTTTATTAAATCTTCCAGGAACAAAAAACACAAACATGTTAGAAAAAACATGTTATATGTATTTTGTTTTTTTGGAGCATAGGGTAGGAAAAAGGGGAGAATATATTGCAATACTTTTATGGAGGGTATACTGGGGCGATCACCCCATGGGCTGCTCAACTCTCAGGCCGGTCACTAAAAAAAGCGAGAGAGGAAAAGAGAGATTGGGGGAGAGGTAAAGGAACAGAAGAGAGAAAATTGTGATTGAACTACATCTGCCCAGGCTGTTTTCAATCCCCAATCAGCCCCTCCCCCCTCCTAGGATGAGATGAGTATGTAATTTTCAAAAATCAATCAGTGTATCGTGATCAAAAACTTGCCGTCAACTTCTTTGCCACCATGTAATATGGTGCATGCCTTTCAGATGTTACATGATCTATAGATGCATTGCATATTTACCATTCACCCTCAACATTCATCATGTCATTAGAGACGCCAGGTATGGGCTGTGCCCTCTTGAAGTATTTTATTAAGTCGTTGTTGTTTTACGCTCTTATTTTGTTCTTGAACTCCTCAGAATTTGAACAACTTTGTGAACCTATAATGCTTTCCTTTGTACAGGGTTATACACCAGTGACTTTCTCAACTCATTTGAATATACTCGAGATACATTAGGAATTTTCATTTTTTGAAAGGTGTGAACATTGTCGTAGCATAAACAGTTTCACCCAAGCTTCCTAGTCTATGTATAAAAGAGTCAGGGGGCCTATGTTGTACACAATTCTGCCGCAGTAAATGTCACATATGCTTGACAGCGTTTGTTCATGGGTGAAATAATGAGAATGTATTCCATTGAAATGTATGTGATACTGGTTTGGATTGATATGACAAACATGTACGCAGTGTCTGATGCAATTAATTCTGAACTTTTATGTCTGGGATGTGACCTTTTTGCAGGTTTAGAGTTGGGTTGTGTTAAATGTTTTTGTTATTGCAGTCCCCTTCAATTATGTATGTATGTATCTACCATACAAAATCTGAGCAAATTCAATAGGCCTAAGCTATATTCATCAGGATTTCTTGCCGGGTTACGAATTCCATTGGCTTATATTCATGATTTCATTGCCGGGTTTACTTCAAGGGTTGATTACTATTCCTGTAGCCTCCTCTCATTTATGCGTTGTAGGCATGCAGCACATCAAAAGGGGGGAACTTTGCGGCTGTATGTGTTTCACGATATGAAAACGGACAGAAGAAATAAAGAAAATGATACGAATTTAGGTGTCATTTTTACTCATAAAATTTGAATGCCATGATAAATTTTGATACATTTAATTGTGACATTTTAAAGCTTAGAACATGTTCAGCACGCATAATATACTCAAGAGCACACATAATCTACTCAAAATTGACTTAACGAGTAAATATAATTAACAAATTCTATCTCTCCTCTTCTTTCTCATCCCCCATTTTACAGGAGATGATGGACCAGCTCATCGTGATGAAGCTCCCTCAGGTCCTCAGGATAGCCAAGGATCCGCTCGGCGAGGTGGCGCTCGCAGAGATGCAGAAACTCATCCTTTTGCTGCTAGGCTGCGCCGTACAGTGCGACAAGAAGGAGGAGTTTATCGAGAGGATAAAACTACTCGAGATTGACGTGCAACACGCGATCGTCATGCATATACAAGAGGTACGGGGCATTCTTGTAAATTTATTAATGAAACTTCAAAATTTTGTAAACTTGTTAGGCCTAATGCTAGCATTTTGGATTCATGCAGATTTTGCGGTTGGACACCCTTATAGTTTGATCAGTTTCAAATTAGCGAAAAATTGTGAGCCTAATATTTATCCGTGGGCCCAAAAGGAATACCCACTCGACCACTGCTCGCTGTGATACCTGCTTATGATGCAAACGCATACTTCTAAGTAAATATGCGCAACGACATGGATTCTCTTTTTGCACATGGACAAAAATAAGCCTCACAATTCTTGCCAATTTGGAACTGATTAAACTATAGAATGAGTTCAGTTCAAGTAAAAACTGATCAAATATCGATAAATATCACAGAACCATTTTAAATTTGAGTCTTTGTATTTGCCTGTCTAATGTGCACCCAGTTAGGAGGAATTCCCCATCAATATGTAATAAGAATCATGGAGCTACCCACTAAATACATCTCTTGCCATCAAAGTCATACTTGAAGACTGAAGTCACAATTCATGAAAAGATACAACCCCAGAAACAAGTGTCCAAATATATCCAGTTTGCAATATCTTAAAAAAAAAAAAAAATCTCACAGCACGTGACATCAGTGAGATACAAACGGTAAAAACAACCAATCCGTGCTATGTAATTGACTTCAATTGATACACAGAATAGCATTCGATAGTGTTTGGTGAAAATGACCAACGGTTCAAAAGTCGACATCAATGGCCACATAATTAAGTTGGTTTGAAATCCAAATTAGTTGTGTACACACCTGTTATTTCCGTTGGGACGGTGATTTACATTAATTTGCCCATACCTGGCCCGAGAAATGCCTTGCAGCTATCATGAATCTCAATTGTAATGCATGATCTTTGGAAGAGTTTGTCACTTAGTCTACCGTCATTCAATTTCAATGCTAATGGATGCTCCTTATTGTTAGGGTTGTAAACGCCACTCAAACTGATCATCAGTCCCACTTATTTTATGATGTATCTTAAAAAATGCTGATTTATAAAATTTTGACCATGTAACATAATTCTAAAATTGCACCAAAATCATCTAAAGACATTTTATATGGATTCTCCTCGCAAATTCTCGCCATGTAGTTTGGTACAACAATTGATAATTTCACAAAAAAATAATCTGTTCTCAGATTGACATATTTTTGTTGAGAATCTTTGCAAGAATGGATTCTTGGATTTTTGTTGGTATTTTTACTGAGACATCTTTCAAGTCCCCGCCGTGAATGTCCTTGCTTATTTTTCGTTGGGACATTTGCTGGTGTTTGTTAATATTTGTTGTTATACTGTCACTGTAGGTCTGTAAACTGCTTGATATTATGTGACATCTCTGTTAAAATCAATTTTGAATTAATAAGGATATTTTTTGAGCTGATGATTGGTAATTAAATTAGGTGTATTTTCACATTTTTCCTCAACTTTTTTCATGAAACAGATCACCGATAACTGTGAGAATGTTTTCAGTCTTCAGTGGGGTGACATCGCCGACCTACCCGCGGACCAGCAAGACGGCATCTCCAAGAGTATGTTCAATCATCTCAAGAGTCTTGCTAGTGAGAGAGATGATTATTCCGAGGTATGTTTAGTTGTTACGGCGACCAAAAAACCCCACAAAAACTGTTTTCTACAGACCTGACCAACCCATTTTTTATAGATATTTTTTGGTGTGGGAGGGGGGGGGGGGAGGGGGGGATGTTCATGTGCAAATAAATACCAAACCCATTTTATTTTTAGGTTGTCAATTTATTTTATTTTTTATCCCCAAAATCTGTAAAAATGTTGTTATTTTTTTTAATTAGCAATCTTTTTACAGATTTTTTTTGGATTTTTGAAGGAGAAAAATATGAAGGGAAAAAAGTCTGAACGACCCACCCAACCTGAGAGGTCTGGTTTTTTGTAAGTATCTTTGTGTAGAAAATGTGTAAATGGCATGCAAAATGCAACAAAAAATCCAATGAAATTGCTTTGTATTGCATATTTTGGGAAGTGTTTGTTGCTGCAGACATTTTACCCACATGAGATATTTCATTTTTACCACGAATACATGATGATGCATTAACCAAATTTCCATAATTTAGCATGCTGTGAATTTCCTGCGTGAATAGAGAACCCATAACTTTACCCCTTAAAATGTTCTTTTATTTCTCAAATTGTTGGAGAAAAAATGTATTACAAATAAGAAGGTTGGAAAAAAACGAGAAAAGCAATACTCATAATAAGAAAATGTCTGCTCGCAGGTCTCTGAGATTGTATTTGGGGCCTAATTGGTTTTCTTTTCAATTTGAAACCCAAAAGCGTCAATTTTCTTCACGCCAACTTAGTTAACTCAGTCATTTCACTGTATGGAATCAGACACAGTGAGGTTACCTCTTGGGGTTATTCTGTAGGTAACCATAGAATCCATAGATGAAACAACACCTTTTCCCCCGGTATCATCAGGTATACGATAATTACAGGGAAACTCCCCCAAGTGCCTACCGTAATTAACGTCCGGGGTCATTGCATCGGGAATGATGACGAGACGCGAGTATTGAATGTTATGTGTGTCTGGTGCGTCGAGTCTGATCCTCAACGGAACATGATTTCACGTCGGTGCATATGTTATTACAAGCGCAGTTAAGTTGCTTTAGTCAAACTGACTCTGATGTGTGAGTGTAAGCATGCAGAACATGGATTATAATTATGAGTATATAAATATATTCATACTACAGGCCTCTGGGAGAGTGCTTGTCGCGGTAGAATAAGGATGAAAATGAATACAAATACAAATGGTGATATTATAAGGGTTTTTTATGACAGAGTCTGTTTTGAGTATAAGCAGATGTGAAATGTGATAAAACATGTCGATGTGAAAGAAAAACAGGCATTATTTTGGAAAACCTTTCACACTCCATGAATTGCAATACACTTTAATGCATAAACCATACAAGGTGAACAGTACATTGTAAAGGATAAAAATTGCATCATTATCCAAAAATACTCTCTAGATTAACATATATCCATAATAATAGCAATATGGCACAGTACGCATGTGGCTTTATCCCGCTTCTGAGCACAAATCTGCAACATCAATACCGTCATAGCTATTACGAGGAGGATTTTCTTCATCCTCGCTCATAAACATCATCCCGTCGCCATGACAACAGCATCCCATTTGCCCACCGGGCCATTCATCACAGCGTGTATCCGACATCTGAGAAGTTGTCAGCAGCTCAGCCGAAGTGAATTGATTAGTGATTCCCCTGCCTCTTTTCACTCGCTGCTGCCTCGCCGGCCTGATGAGATTGCCACCGTACCCGTGAAGCCACATTTGGCACCGTGACTAGAATTCGGAGAATGTAACGTTACACCTGACATGACTGTCTGTAAGGTGTTTTGCTCCTCGGCTCTTAGATGTCTTGAGGACGTTTAGGAGTTGACCTTTGAGCTGACCTACCTTGATGTCTTGGTGGCGGTGTGGTCAATAATGTGCTTCAAATCACTTGAAGGGATGGCTAACAGTTTGTGATTAAACTGAGAAGTGCAAGATGTGTCCCGCTTCTTCCGGCCATGGAATAGCAATCATATCATGATGTTTTGACCAACTAATGAAAATAAAGAGTACAAATGAAACGGTGTATTGTAAAGAAAACCCCAACATGAATAGTGAATAATGTGTTTGGTCTAAATTATGACAAAATCTGTACCTAAACGCTGAGCCTTAACATGTTACCAAAAGGTTATACCAAAATAGGTCCAGAGAAAAAAATGGAAACAAATCATGGCAATAAAAATACTACTGTTGATATTGACACGCATTGTCACGATGTTGATTCCCCTGCTAAAAGATGTTCAAATTTTGAACACATCTGGGCCTTGACTTCAAAGGCGACCACGCAATGAGCAACACAGTTTACTCTCTTGCCTGGTTTTGTTAAGCCCGCTCGCTATCATGAAATAAAAAATACCTTTAATAATGAATTAAATATGGGGACTGAAGAGACCAGAAAAATGTGGCATGCACATGGCAAACTGGATGCATGCAATCTACAACATGGCTAGACCCAGCCAACAATGTAGCATTTCAGATTCACACCACCGAGTAGACTTTACCGCATTATTACTCACTACCCGTGGAGTGGATTTATTTTTTCCTTTAACCAAATAGTTCAGAGAAAGTTCAAAATGCCTCTGGACACTGTGTAAAGTGCACTTTATAATAAATAGTAGGCCTACAGAGTTGAAAAACCTCAACTGGTGTTTTAAGGATGTTATTTTCTCTCTGGCATCTAAGAATTGAAAATGTGGCTAAAAGTTTTTGGATAGATTTTGTTTTGTATAGCAATGGCAGGTAAAATTTTCAATTGCTATAAATACATTATGGAGGGCTGTCTTATCAGTATCTTTTGCAAAGCTATTTCACAATGAAATCCCTATGTGGAATTTGAAAATAGCATACAGTTTGTAAACATTCATAGATATTATACAAATAATAAAACAATCTAGAAAATGGCATAAATATACAGTTTGAATTCAACATGTAAAAAAGTCAATAAAAAATGCCGCAATGTTACCACTAATAAATGACCAAGTTAATTCCATATTTAAAAAACACACCTTATTTTGAAAAATTCTCATTCTTTGTAATATTGCCAGTGGTTTTGTTAGAGAAGGTCATCCCATATTAACAAATTCCACTTTAAATTGCAAATCTGACATCCATGCACAGATTAATGGTTCAACTTATCTATGATAAATTTGTCAAATGATTCAGTCAGTGTTGGGTTCTATGATCCTTCAGTTTTTGAATTATTCATTAATCAAGCAGCTAGATCATCCCGCTCGTATGTTATTATAGTGTACAGGGTGTCCCAAAAAAATGTTAACACTCCGGGCACATGAGATATCTTAAAAGGACATGAACACACGGGTCTAATCTTGATGTATTATGAAAGCTGAGTAAATAAGCTTTCATTTGCATTTTATTGCATTCCAATTGGTTATTTAGAACGGGAGATATACTTCAGCAAACATGAGGAAGCAAAATCGGCTTGGTCCAATCCTCTCAGTATGAAAGTAAAGCTTTTAAAATGCACGAAGCAAGAAGCAACATGATTAAGTCACACACACACATCAGTTAATCGCTTCTTTGTTCTTTTCAACGCATTTCATATCATTTGGAATCTTTGAATTCATTAGTGACAAATTCTTGTCAATGTATAGTTTGAAAAAATTCCTGAAGAATGCAAATCAATACGGCAATATGCTATGGGAGAAGCATGTGACTCCATTTTTCTATTGTTATGGATTGCTCAAAATTGGAAAAAGATGACTTTGATTTCCATTTTGAGAAAATGCACAAAAACAACACAATCTTGCATTTAAAGGTACTGTAGATGTTCTGATTTCAACTTGATGTTTTCTATTTTCCATGAAAGTTCATCCTTAAAATTGTCACATTCCAAAGTTTGAATTGCATAACTCCAATGGTTCTTATTTTAGAAACACAAGGTCACAAGAAAGTTGCCCATTGTATAGTACACACACTGGCTGGTGGTTAAACACCTTTGGCTGTAATTCACAACATTTTAGCCTATAATTTCTTAATAATACATTTCTGGCCCCTGAGATTTTACTGACATATTGAGAAAAATATGGGGATTCTTCTGATATCAAAATATCTTGATGTGAAAAAAAATCATTAGCCAAGAAAAAAAGATATCAGAACATAAACCTTTAATTGCAATATTCATAATTTGTTTCAAAATAGTGACAATTAAGGAGTAGGCAGTGTTTACAAATATATTTAATGTGTGTGGATTCTTTATTTACACATGGGTGATTTGAATTGTAAAGAAGACATGATTGAACAAGTGAACATTGTAATGTGTTATTTGTTTAGATAAAATATTTGAAAACTGTTCAATTGGTGTGGTTAGTGTTCATTTTCATGCATGGAAGCATAAATAACATTTATGGTTGAGTTGTTTTAAAGGTAGGTGTTCAAATTGCTGGCCCGATTTTCAATGGGATGTTTTCTATTCTACATGAAGGGTCATCATTAAAATGGTAGTATTTCGAAATTTGAGTTTCTTATTTCAGAACCACAAGGTGACATGAAATTTGCCCATTGAGTAGTACACAAACTGGCCGGGTAATTAAACCACCTTTGGCAGTAATTCACTACATTTTGGCATATAATGTCTAAATGGAACATATCTTGCGCCAAACATTTTACAGAAATAATGAGAAAAATATGGGGTTTCTTCTGACATCAAAATATGATGATGGGCAAAACCAGCAACTATCGGAACATCCACCTTTAAGCTTGGATTCCTTCATTGCAGTGAATCATAGCATCAAAATGACACCAGACTTATCATGTGGCCATTTATGGTTACTCTGGTATTTCTTGGAGCCTGGATAAACAGCACTGTAAAAGACATCAAAACACGCAAAGCAGCTGCATGGAGAGCTTGTGGCAAATTAAACTTACTCAGTTATGGAAGGCTAAATCACTATCCAGAAAGCTCAAAGAAAGACTGTTCATAGCTACAGTAGAATCAGTCTTCCTTTATGGATGTGAGGCATGGACAGTCACCCCAAAGCTTGGTAAACAACTGGATGGATGATGCTACACTAGGATGCTAAGATCTGTGTTCAACATCAACTGGAGTAAATACGGACCTGTATGGGGACATGCCAAAAGTCTCGGACAAGATCAGAGAACGCAGAGCAAGATTTGCTAGACACTGCTTCAGGCGGTCCAAGGAGCTTGTACACAAACTCATACATTGGATTCCAAAGCACGGAGTAAGAAAGCGTGGTAGACCAGCCCTGACCTACATTGACATACTAAAACGTGATACAGGACTGCAGGTGGAAGAAATCAAGACAGCTATGTTGGAAAGGAAGATCTGGAGAGGCATTGTGGTTTGGAAAAATTATCCGCCCTAAGTCAAGTAAGTCAAGTCTGGTATGAAATGGAATCGGCCCAAAATCGGAACCAATTGACTACAGGTTATGGATCTTCCGTTTCCTATTGAGCTTCATAAAAAATCATATTGCACCTAAGACAGAACATGATGAGCCAAATCTGTATTCTTAATTCTCAATTATAAAATGTCATATATTTTGCTTTCACAGGCAATCACAGAGATCAGTCAGGAGAAAGAGTTCTATCAGGCGCAGCTGGAGGGTCGACGCATCCCCGCCGCCCCTTCCCCAACGAGCCCGAGCGGCGACAGCCGACGACACATCACGGTCGAGCTGGCGGAATCTAAGGCCAAACTGCGGAGGACGAGGCAGGAGCTCGAGGAGAAGACCGAGTTGGTGCTGGAATACAAAGAGGAGATAGAGAAAGCCAATGTTACCATGCAGAAACTGAGACATGAGGTAAGACTAGAGGATGAGAAGGGGGGGGGGGGGTAGACAGATGTTATCATTTGGTTACCCTGGATCTTGATAAACACCTAATTGAATGTTGAGAGTCATGATTGTTTCAATTGAAAATGGCTGGCTTTTGAAACATCACAGTTGCCTATTTCAGGTAAAAAAAGGTTTAAGTGCATGACACAAATGGGATCAGTGAATTCCCTTGTATATTCCATTTACCTACAGTTGGAATATGGAATCAATGCATATATACAATTGATAAATGCAGCACTTACGTGCCAATGTTGGGAATCAGCTTTCATCATTAAAGTACTTAAGATTTTCCATGCGGCAGGCGTCTGCAGACGACATTCCAAAATGTCACAAAATGTTTCAAAAATGTCAAAATTATTGAATTTCATTACCATTGGAATCACCATGACAAATGCATTGAAATAATTACAAACATGCCTAGTATTGGTTCAGTTATCCTTGAGAGATATACTTTGAAAGTTGGGAAAGGTTTCTTAAAAATCTGTTTTGTATAATGGTAAAACTGATAGTGGCGTGGAAAGTGTTAACATCAGCATATTAGAATCATGTATCTAAAAGCGGTTTATTCCATTTGAAATCCATAAATCCCCATGGAAGACACTTTAATCTTCCCCACAGGGAGTGTGAATAACTCCAAATGCAGGCAGTTAGGTAATCCCATTTGAAACCTTCACTCCCTCTGTGGTAGATTAAGGTAATGTCTTCCGTAGGGGGTGTATGGCTTTCAACTGGAATAGCCTAGTGAGTGCCAATAAGATGCGCTTACTGGAATACACCTTGACATCATCATGATGATGTTCTTCAAGTGTGATTAAGTATATGATGGGAGTTCGTCAAAATCCAAATAACGATATCGATTTTGATCGTATTTATGATTCAGAATAAAGAATAATCTAAAATTGAGTGTATGCATTTTATTTTTTGTATTTGCCAACAAAATCATCTTTATTTAAATTTAAAAAATCATTCTTTTTTATTCCGGAAGTTGAAATCACTGGAGGATTACTGCATACGTGCAAATTGATGCAAACATTGCGTTATACTATAGCAAAGCGCCAGTTGTGTGTATGTTATGAATAATAAACAATCAATTTGTTATGATTGATTGAATTGTCTAAACTGTGTTCGTTGACCCCGAGTGACATATGAGTCATTCGGTGCAATGATTTATAAAAGAACAAGTTTGGTTACCACTGCACTGGTATATGCTACTGGTGTATGCGACACAAATCATTGGAAAATGATACACTACACAATGTAGCTATAGGCATTCAGGCTATCAATATTATTATTGAGGGTCATTCGATGTCAATGTAGACATGAGTAGAATTGTTCTATCTAGTCTCACAGTCAGTGTGTTAAATTTTAGAAATTCCTAATGGTTCCCTTAGTTTTTAAAGCAGTGAATTGAATTAATATGATATTCAGCAAATACTGTGAAACCAGAAATGTTCGCGAGTTTAAAATTTCACTTATCAGCAATACTGGCCTAATTCACAGCATGAACATTTTGCGAATGTTAACTTTTGAGTTACATTGTGTACCTTTACAATGCACAGCTACAAAAGGTAGATTGGAAATATTCACGGCATTACATTTTCGCGAGTAAGTGTTCCTCGCAAAATTAGCGAAATTTAAATGCACACAAACATTTCTGGTTTTAAAGTAACCTACTACATGTAAATACCCTGTATGTTGGCAGTGATTTGGCCTGTAACCCATGATGTCACTTTTGCAATATGGAATAAAGCTGCGCATTAGGCCTTTAAAAAAGAGGGTTGGATTGCCCTTTCACCTAAATTTATTTTTATTGGGTCGGTAGGTAAATTCTTTTTTTTAGATTGCAAAGAATGACCAAATTACTCTGGAATACACAGAGGTTTATAATTTAAGGGGGCTGTGCACCTTCAGGTACAGCCTCTGTAAAACTGCCGTAACTTCTTTGTTATTCATTTAATCTATTTAAAAGTACACATTTTATTTGCAGAAAAGGGTTCAATGAATCTAACCATGATCATGAAATTGACCATTTTGGGAGAAAATTGTAAAAATCACGTTTTTTAACCCATTTTAGGTTTGGAAAAGATAACTAAAAATTTATTTTGTCAAATTTTGTCATATTAGTTTTATTATATTCCTCATGCAATTCCCTAGAATTTTTTGTTTTGTTGTTGAAAATCTTTATTATTTTTTGAATTATCGACCAAAAAGTGCCAAAAAATAGTGATTTTCACGATTTTGGAGGTAAACAAATAACTTTTTTTAGCACTTTTTGGTCTATAATTCAAAAAATAATAAAGATTAATTTTTTTTAAAAAAACCCCGATTCCTAGGGAATTGTACGAGGAATATAATAAAACTAGTATGACAAAATTTGACAAAATATATTTTGAGTTATCTTTGCAGAACCTAAAATGGCCCAAAAAACATGTTTTTTATAATTTTGGTCAATTTCATGATAATGGTTGGATTCATTGAACCCTTTCCTGCAAAAAAAATGTATACTTTTATCTAGATTAAATGAATAATGAAGAAGTTACGGCAGTTTTACGGAGGCTATACGAAGGTGCACATCCCCCTTAACTAAATTTGATATTAAAAAGACAAAGTCTGGTGGCATGGATAAATATTTCAGAGTGGGGTCACATAGGAGTCAATTGAGGTCATTTAATTAGGTGACACATTTGTTATTTCTAAAAACAAGAAAAGAGAAGAAAAAAATGGGTTTTTAAAGATAAATAAAAATTCCCCCCCCCCCCCCCCCCCCCAAAAAAAAACCACCTGTGACTGAGTTATCCCGATTTTTACTGTCGGTCGGGAAAGGGCAATCCAACTTTTTTATGGGCCTTATGTATGTATAGGTTGTGGGGCATTAATGTAGATGCTCTGCTTTCTGCTTTCTGTCAAAATCAAGAAAAGTAACAATAATCACCATTATTTTGCAACCACTCAAATATTGTGCCTAGACTTATCCATACTCCTCATTAGTAGGCGTATACAACAAGTAAGGTTTATTGAAATATCCACTATCACAATAAATATATGAGCCATGAAAGTGTAATGTGTCATCTAAACTGACAGTGGTTGGTGTATACGCATCCTTCCTCATTATATAAACTATTTGGACAGCATAGATGACAAATCGTCTAATTTTGCAATGTAATGCAGCCACACCCATGATACATTGATGTCACATGGACAACCATGCTTGGTATTCTTGTATGTTATATAAATAAATTAATTAATCAGCTGATGTATCTAATTGCAATGTCTGACATTATAATACGTTGAGACAAGCTGGGATTTAGGCGATGATAAAGATACTTTTTCTCAAATCATGTAAAATCAGCCGTTTTTTGGCTGAAAATCTTTTGAAAATTTTTTCTTCACAATTCTAATTTTTTGCAGATTTTGGTGACATTTAAGGTAAAAAAATAAAATAAAAAACAATGCCCGACCGACAGGTCTGTCCGCCCGTAAAACAAGGTAGTTTTTTTCGTCGCCTTATGGACTAATTGTAGAATACTCTTCCTTCATCTTAATCTTGGGACTTGCAAAGATTGATGAATTACACACAATGAATAACCAAAATGGTAGAGTATTCTAAGACATAGCCAAACCAAGTCTCTCCAAGTTCTTAATTTTATTTTGTTTGTACTACATGTACACAAAATGGCACAATGTTGAAACATTAAAATAATCTTGGTATTGGATAGCGTAGTAACATAGCAATTTGCAATCTTTATACTGACATTCTGGTCGTGTTTACCTTGCCGTCAGTGTCTGACTATAGAATTAGTCACTCTGAAGCTTGTAATTGCCCTTATAGTTTGTTCAGAGCAAAATCGGACAATGTCACAATATCCCAAATTGATAAAGTGATAGAATTTGAATGAAAAGTCTTGACAGTAACAAATACAAATTATCATATTCTCAAAACACGTCTTGAAATAAGCCTTGTTAACCTGAACACACTCATGCCAAGTTGGTTCACTGTCACACATCATTATAAAGTGTCTAATTGATTTCTCCCCCTTAAAAGTGATATTTTCAGAAATTGATTCAAAAGGGTCATATAAGCCAAGTTTGAATTTACCTTTTTTTCCCCAGTACACTAGCCCATAGATAGACTGCGCTACAGCCTAATGTATTGCTAAATGTCAAATTTTGTAATCCACCTAATACACACAAATATGAAAAATAAACCCAATGCGATAAAATAGCTGCTTATGCAATATTCCCTATTAATTTGGCACGGTGTAATAGGGGGCCAACCGCAAAGTATCAATATCTTAGCCCAGTCCTTAGTGGCACAAGTCCCTAGTAAACAGGAAATTGCTACTTTCCGTCTAGGTATAGTAAATTGCCCATAGCGCAAGAAGTAGTGGCTGGGCCAAGTGAGCGTATAAACCCCGCTCAATTAGATGCAAGATCAATTTTTTTTGTTTTGTTTTGTGTCCCCTGAGGAAAAATGCCCATTCATGATTTACCGTAGTAAAAATCTGACAGAAAAAGAAGAAATAGTATGGTACCTCCGGGTTTGAATAGCGAGCATTATATAAGACTACTGCGCTTCCTTATAATGCAGATGTGCACGGCTATTTTTAGCAGGTATGAGAGGCTCGGAGATAGTCGTAAAATGTACCCGGTGTCATATGACACGTGTGACAACTGTTAGAGGCTGAAAGATCAAGTATTTATTTGTGACATTTTGATATCAGGTGCTGAATATATCGGCAGTGCTTACTTATAATGAATGAAGCAAAAGAACTATTTGCACTTTTATTATGTTAACACTATCCACGCGGCAGGCGTCTGCAGACGACATTCCAAAATTTCACAAAATGTTTCAAAAATGTCAAAATAATTGAATTTCATTACCATATCTAAAATCACAATGATAAATGCTTTAAAATAAGTACAAACATACCTAGTATTGATTCAGTAATCCTTGATATTGAAAGTTGGGAAAGGTTTTTGAATAAATATGTTTTGTGTATGGTAAAACGAAAATCTGCGTGGACAGCGTTAAGCCTATGATATTGGCCACAGCTGATTAGGATTGTATTACAAATATGAGAGTGAGTCCAGTTAGAGCTTTTTGATTTAATCTGTAATAGACGACGGGGAAAAGATGGGTTTTGAATGATGGATTGTCAACATCAAGAGTACATATTGTACTGAATTAAGTCAATGAACTGTACAACTACACAAAACCTTTCCTCCATGTATGTATGTATGTACTTGCGCACCCGCCAATTTGAGGACATTCGTCTATACCAGCCGGAAATGTGAGGACAAAAAAATGTGAGGACATTTTTCAAGTCCTCAAATTTGTCATGCATAAAAACGTATAGGAGTAGTGTCCTCACCCCCTAAGGGTGTATGGCACTGTACTCCATTAGACGTCAATATACATACCATACAAATGTCCTCACTAATTTTGTCCTCAGATTGACTGTAATTTCTATACTTTTTATAACATGTATATTAACATGTCCTCATATGGGTTGGTACTCGAATATGTATGTAGGTGTATGTAGGGGTGTATGTATGTAGGGGTGATCCAATAATGACCCAAAATGATCAGATCTTGGTCCAACAGAATTGTGACGCGATCAAGAGGAATGAGTCGGATGTCGGGGAATCCCAAATTGAGATATGGGCAATTCAAAATGGCGGCTTACATAAGTTTTGATGGAAATTCATGTATACAATTTGACATAACTTGGGAACAAAACGTCGTATCGACATGGGGTTTTCAGTTTCTGAAAGCTCTAGGTGTCTTCTTTAAAACTGTATTAAAAACTCATTTTCGACCAGGGTCGACATCCGACTCATTCCTCTTGATCGCGTCACAATTAGAGACCATCTAAATAAGTTGAGAAGATATGAGAGAGCATGATGCCAGGACATAGACATAAGTAAAATGAGTGTGAATGAATTATGTCAGCCTGAGGTTTATTTGAGCTCTGTGAGTTTTATTTATTACATTTGAGGTCATTGACTGTTGGACTATTTGAATCATTTAAACAGTTACCTTTGATATCAGGAACCATATTCATAATATCTTATTTCTGCTCAGGGATATCCAGAGAAGTGTAATCACCTTGAATCAAATATGAAATAGCAGATGCTAAGTTTATTGGTTATCCTGTGGATGAATGTGTTTAGTACCATTCTCCCGTGTAATTGTTCCTAAACATAATTATGTTACCCTTTCATTTTGTGTATTGCAGAACCTAGAACTGACTCAAGATGCCCGTTCGGTGCGTGCCTACCGCGACGAGCTGGACGTCTGGAAGGAGAAGGCCAGCAAGGTTGAGAAATACGAGAATGAAATCGCCAGATATCGGGAGAAACTCAACGAGCTGGACTACCTGAAGAGAAGGACAGGGGTAAGAGGGGAACCTTTTTGTGAAAACTTAAACAATTGTGGACATTTAGGTTACAACTTTGGAAAAGATGTGTGAAAACTTAGGAACATCTCAGAAAATGTCAGCTTTTTGCCATGTTTTATTGAATTATTTGATGTTCAACATTATTTGATAGATTTAGGGTCAGTGATGGGTAATACAGATATTTTATCTCCTTCTTTACAATATACCTGTACTTAAAAAAAATTGTGATAGAGCATTAACCCAAGATGTGTTCCCCAACATGTTAAGAGATCACCCAGTCATCCCCAGAGATATCTGATGCGGTGTAACTATGTAGTGATAGTCGTGCAGCAGACTATCACATTGACATATCTCTTCATTGCCCATACAAGAGACATTTTACACAGCCAAACCAATCCATTTATGCAACGCAAACCCTACCATATAGACAGAGATCTGCAATACAGATTGCCTATTAGTATGTCATGACATGTGTCTCGATGCGAATTGAAAAACGCAACTGCACGTATGCGAACTATTATAACAGTATATATAAATAGGCCCTGAAAGAACCCCTTTTTGTGAGAGGAATGAAACTGTATGTAACGCTGTGAGTTGTCTGGTGGGCTAATCAGCAAGTGTTGATATGTCTTTCCTCAGGGAAAACCATCCTTAGAATTAGACCAGAAAGAATGTTGTCACGTTTTGTGTATACAAAAAATGCCTTGCCAGTTTACCTGCTCGAGTGCCTCCATGAAAAGAAGAATGTGTTTATGTATTTTGTTATTGTTGTTGTTTAGTCATCTTTATTAGTAATTCATTATTTGTTGCGACAATTTCTATCAAAGTTTTCTATCAACATAAATTGGTGTGTTTTGTTCTTGTTACTGTAAATGGGGATCTTTTTGCGCTTGAAGCAGCTACAGAAAAAAATGTGTTAGTGCCTCAGCTATTTGTGTAAGGAAGCTAGAACAAAGATTTCAAAGTTGTCTTAATATACTCCTCCAATGTAGTCCCACTACAATATTATTTCACCCTTTCCGGGCCTTTTCCAATTCAATATGAGTCTAGACACTTTGGGCTTGAGTTGTACTTGCTGCATCCGTCTATGCATCGAACCAACCCTTGCTAGATGTTCTATTTCACCATCAGTGCTTGGAATTTACACCTAATTGTAATCCCAATCAAATAAAGGCATCAAAGCATGACATATGAACTGGTAGAGACATTAAAAATGGGGAGACGGTAGCGACGGTAAAAATGTGCTATTTGAGATTAAAAACAATTTGTTGGCACTTTTTGGTCAATATTTTCATAACTAAAAAATTGTCAAGCCAAAAAACACACCACCCATTCCTAGATAATTGACTTTAGATGATTTTGGGTGAAATTTTGGATTTTTTGTTATCAAAAACAGATTTTGTTAGGTTGTCTGAAAATTGTTGGCACCAAAAAAGTGATTTTTTGGGCAAAAATGTAAAAATCACTATTTTTACTGAAATTTGATACCAACATTGAATTCTCTGACTCATTTCATTAAAAAAAATGTATACATTTATGTACATCACATTTATAGTTAAAGGTTACAGTGCTTGATAAATTTGGCGCCAAAAAGGGTTGACATTTACTACCCTTAACATATTTTCCCAATTAGGATTGACACTCGGATGGTTATCCCTAATGAGCATTAACCTATTAACACCCCGTATTTAAACTTATTTTAAGCTTATATAATTAATCTATTGCCTGCTACGCCAGCACGTCTTTGTCACAGTGCGTGCAGGTGCGATGATCCGGCACCTGTTACGTCAGTGACATTTCGTTGAGGGCATTTTGTTAATTAACCCTGACACTGCTGAACACCCTTGAAATACTATAGCATCGTTACGCCGCTAGTCCCACTTTCCCATTACGCAGCCGTGGCAGTCTATATAGTGATGGAAAACTTTACTTTTCGGAGTGACACTATGGTGGTATGGTGGCGTCTGACTTGAATTGTCATCCCCGAAGACTGGGTTTGATTCCCTGCCCCAACGTGGTTCCCCTTTCAGTCATAGTTTGGTCCATTTTCTCATAATAGTGTAATTCTCACAATTTATCCTATGGCGTTAGGGTTAAAGTAACATCATTAGTAGCCTAATGTGCTTCATTACCATTCAGTTACCATTCAGCCATAATCCACCATTTATGGATAAATCCACATTAGACACGGCTCAGCAGGTGCAATAATGATTACGCCATAATTGTGACGAGCGTCATGTAATATGCGAAGCGATCGAGGTGGAAGATCCCGACATCAAGTCTACCGTAGAAACAAAATGATATTGGATTTGATTTTGAATGTTGGAGACTGGTGTTTAAGGATTTGATTGTTTTGATTGTATTATTGGATTGATTTATAGTATTCTAATATCAAAGTTCACATTTGAGAGGGAAATGAAAAAAAAACCATGAGGAAATGAGGAAACATGAATATATTGATAGATTGATTCTTTTAAATTAAATTTTGAATTAAATTAATCAATCTAATTTACTGACAGAAATTAGAAATTGTTGTTTAGATTTTAGTGCAAAGATAAAAATTGGTGTGTTTATATTAAATAACTTGAATAAGGCTATATTAAAAAATCTTTTGTCTCAAAGCTCTTCAGTTTTACAAAACCTAATGCGGAATGCGTTTTTTTACGTTTAAAAAAAATATATATATATAGAATATTGAAATCCTTGTAAAAGTGACCTTTTGTATTTAAAATTTAAAATGATGTGATCAATGAAAATCTGAAAAATGTGTGAAACTTTGGGATTTTTTCTTTCTTTTCTAACGCGCATCAATTAACTAATGCGCCTAGAGCTTTGAGACAAAAGATTTGTTTAATATAGCCTAATAGAAACAAATATGTGTGATTTCTTATTTTAATAATATGTAAAATCATGAAATTGAACGCTATCTATGTCATCTTTGCAAGTCCAAAACATCTGTTCTAGGAAACAGAATAACAAATGCAATGCAATGTATCTTATGTATACACCCATATTTTTCTGAAAAGTTGAGTCGTTAAATTTGTATTTTTACACTGAGAATAAAATTGCCCTATTTTTGAAATTGTGATTGTAGGGAATGGTTCAAATTTTGTACAGCTACTATTTTTTCATTTACGCATGTACATAGGTAGAATTATCGGAGGTTAATTGAAAATTGCCTATCACCCTAATCCTAGTGAGCGTGTGCCCATATTGTCAAATTGACTACGTGTGTTACCCATATGGGACAGGCAGATGCGATCTCTAATCCTGTATGCCTTGCATAATATCATTTTATCTCCCCCATATGGTGATGGCTTTCACATGCCAACACCAGCACATCCATCTAAAGCCCTGTCATAGATAACTGTCATAAACAAGTCAATCACTTTGGCTCAGACAGTACATTAACCTGAACATCCTCTCAGGTACCTTACTATCTCTAGCACTTCTGTGAAGTCCTAGAATTTAGCTGACAGGTACTTAGGTTTATTATCAAGAGGCCACTAATTGCTATGAATTTGGGTCGATTTCCTATTATCTCTCTCCGCCTCGCCCAGCCTCAACCCTCGGAAGGATGTCAACAATTTTCTCTGCCGTCAGATCTGAGGATACGGTGTTCTGTATTGTTTGTAACCTTGGCGACCAATTACACATTTTGGGTGCGATCCTATGCTAGGTGTACACACAATCAGTGAAAGTGTCACCATAGTGAATGTTGTTGGTGAGAAGGGCGGGTGGGAGTTTCAATTTCTGTGGCATATCGAGATTCGAGAGTACTACTAACTTGTACTTTTAAAGTGGTTACTATTGAGTATGTTTTATCTTCTGCCTGCCCTCAGCCAATTTATACAATTTCATGTTAAGCTTAATTAAATGTAAAATTTAAATCTGTAATTTCACAATTTTGTTTTTGCACATTTATTTGGTGCAAAAAACCAAGGCAGTAATTAATGTAATCAATATCATGAACATGTCCACGAAGTACAATAATTGTACCTAGAAAGTTTGCTATGACTGTGATTATTGATCAAATAAATTTGAAATGAACACAAATTTATGAATTAATTTGATACATCATTTTTCTGTTATTGAATTGTTAAATGTGTGCATCTGGTTTTGACCTAATCTAATTTTAATACAGACCTTTGCCAGCTATTTAGCGGTTTGTGTAAATGGTTGCTCTATTCGAAAATGGGACTGTTTAAACCAAAATCAAATTTCTTTTTTTAATTGATGAACATAGACAAGTTATTTTAAACTATGACCAGCTCAGTTTGGCCTTGTTTATAAATTGTCTAATTAGTTTGAATCAGGAATATGACAAACTATAGTCTAATTAATAATTGAACGAACAACATGCACGCAGCACAAAGATGATCGTGCCAGAAATTATCACGCTTATGGTTGTGTGCGCTTCATGCGATGTACGCAATACGCTGCTTCAATGTGTTTGTTCAATTATAAATCCGACTATAGTGCACAAAGGTTTCAGTGTTAAAATGTTTCAATCGCTTAATAAATGTACTTATCGATTTGTTGCCAAACAGGAACTCCGGGAAGACAACCAGCTCTTACACGAAACCAAAGCCATGCTCGAAGAGCAACTGGAAACCGCCCATCACAAGGTAGAGAAGGGTCGCGAGGCAGAGTCTGAACTCTTACGCGTCAAGGCTCAGATCGAATCCATGCAAGAGGACAAGGATGCAGATAGGGGACGAATTCAAGAGCTTGTGGATCGGATCACCAAGCTTGATTTGGATCACGCACACAGTCTCAATGAATCGGTGTGCCTTGGAGCCGAGCTGGAGATCGCCAAGACGCTAACCTCCCCATGTTAGTATGCTATTATGTTGTTCTTCTCTTTCACAGTTTTATGTTTCTCTTAAAGTTATTTTTTGTTTCCATTTTTATGTATTCCTTTCATGAACCTTAAACGTATTGTATCAAATAGGGAGTGTATTTGGGTGACCTTTTCAACACATTCAATTCATTACTAAATTATTCGAAAAGAGAACTGAAGTTACCATGACATCATCAGAAGTAATCGCTATAGTAATCCTGATTACCTAGAGAGTCCACATGTTTGTTCCTTTTTCTTTTTTTTAATCTCAAAAATAGATTTTATTCAGATTTAAACTTATCAAAAGCCACAATGGAATGTGATCCTTAGGCCACGGAAAAAACACCCTGTTCTGCGGGCCCGACTGACCCATTTTTTATCATTTTATTATTTTGATTCAATGACAATTCTTTTTGGAAATTTTGGAAAATTGTTGGAAATGCCCCCAAAATTATTGGAAAAACAAAAAAAAGTGCCTGACTGACCGACCCTACCTGAGGTCTGTTTGCCTGTAGAACAGGGTGTTGTTTCTTCGTGGCCTTTACTGCACTTACGCTAACCAAATGGTCTGCTTTATAATGTATCGTGAAAACATATCCTTCCATGTTTGGGGTCACAGAAATGTAGGCTGATTAAATTCACATAATGGTATTGCTTCCTTTTTAATCAGAAAGAATACATAAGGAACAGAAACTGAGACTAAAATTAGATCAAAAGTATGAATCTAAAATCTATATGCACAGGTATCTGTGTTCATATATGGTGATGCATATTTCACACCGGGGCAATATTGTTATCAAGCTAATTTTTCTGTGCTCATCAATCAGTAATTTGTTGGCATTTCAATCATTCTTGAAACAATACATCTGTGCCTGCCTTGTCTGTGTGTATCTCGCAAATTAATCGACTGCCGTATCCAGTGATGTGAGGGTAGACGAAGATCATGTCTGGAAATAAATAGACTGGCATATCGTAAAACAGGTCGATGGTTTGGAGCGATGAGATATGATATGCAGCTTTTACAGGGTGTGTCAAAAAAAGGGTTTCACATTTGTAAACATATGTTTGTGATGAAAACCACATCGGAATATGGCATTTTTTATCCACTCTGTAACATTTTATGCTATATTGTATACAATTTGTGTGTGATTAATTTGTCGCTCGTTGCAGATTTTAAACTGTTTTGTGTATTTTTAAATTCGCAATTTGTAGTTTCATCACGTAGACTTACAAGCGAATGAAATATATTTGCGTGGTTGCTGGTTTCGAGCGCGAAAAATAAATGTAGAGCAACAAATTTCACTTATATACAATATGCATAAAATGGGGGCGGGATGACAGTCAATTTGTTCCTGTATGTGTCAACTCAAAATTAATTGACTGCTGTAAATGTCGGTGGATCTTTTTGCCATCAACCTGTCTGAAATCAAGAGGCCCGGCCACCTGCCCGACTGGTTGATATAGAGGGTTGTTCAATGGCAAATGTTTTTATATTCAAGTCAGTAGAACGCATTGCAATCTCAAGCTTTTGATATAAATGTGGGCATGTAAAAGAAAAGGGTGATAGTCAATTTGTTCCAGTGTGTCAACTCAAAATTAAGGACTGCCATATGTAGGTGGATCTAATTCAAAATTAATTGACTGCTGTAAATATCGGTGGATCTTTTTGCCATCAACACGTTTGAAACTAAGAGGCCATTTCCCTGTCGATAAAGAGTTGATAGAGAGGTGTTCATGTTGAATTCATTACATGGACAGTCAGTATGATGCATTTCAGTTTGAGCTGTTACGCTAATGGTATAAGAAGGTGTGCATTTGAGTGTTTTAAAGAATTGGGTCTGGGTGAGAGTCAATTTATTCCAGCGTGTCTGAACTCAAAATTAATTGGCTATCGTATATGTTGGTGGATCTTTTTGCCATCAACCTGTCTGAAACTATGAGGCCCACCTGTATGTCGATGAATAGTTGATAGAGGGTTGTTCAAATGGTGAATGGTCTATGTACAGACAAGGCAATAAACTGTAAAAAGCGGAAATGTTTGCGCTACATTTATTTTCGCTCTTAAATCAGCAAGTGCTAATATTACTGTAAAAGCTGAAATATTCGTGATGGTTTTATTTTCGCGCTTTTCGCGCAAAATCTTTTTCCGCGAAAATTATAACACGCGAAAATATTGCTTTACACATTCATGCAATGCTTTCAGACGATCGCCCGCGGAAAAAACAATTCGCGAAATGTCTTTGATATCAAAATCCGCGAAAATATCTGTACGCGAAAATATTGGCTTTTACAGTATTCATTTTGTGTGTAGGTCTATGTAAGGAAGCTCAAAATTGCTCAAATAAAAACAAGCAAAATTGTTCAAAATGTGCAAAGCGCGAAAAATTACATGCGCGAAAATATCAACTTTTACAGTATTGCATTACAATTTGAAGCTTTTGTGTCCGTGGTGTGAACAAGTATGAGATTAGATGTAAAATGATCAAGGCGAGAGAAAGAGTCATTTTGTTCTCATGTGTCTCAACTCCAAAAATTAATGGACTGCCATAAACGTTAGTGGATCTTTTTTGCCATGAGAACCTGTCTGAAACTATGAGGCCCATCTGGCTGTCGATGAAGGGCTTGATTGTATTGCCAATATATGATGCTAGGCAGTAATGATGCATTGCAATTTGAGATTCGTTTGTAGCAGTGTGTGCGAAATCTGAAGGCTCTACTGTCAATATCTATTGCAGAATCACTTTTAATAATTCAAAAATTTACGAACAATTTATTCTCCTTTTGATTTTTGCTATTTTGACCATAAAATATAGTTTTTACACCCAATTAAATGGAACAAATGTTATAGCTTTGAAAGAAATGATCAATTGTGAATCTGGATTAAAACCGTCAATAACGACATCTAGTTGGTTAAAGGTCATCAAGCCTGGCAACTTCTTTTGAGCCAAAGTTTATGTTCATGTATATGTTTATTGTTTCACACGAAAAACACACAACATGCCTGAACATGTACATTATCAATTTTTTTGGCAAATTTGGGAATATTGCCATGAGCAGCATAAAATTGGCACCACCACCGCTGTGCGATAGGGGCAGCACATGGCTGTTTATTTGTTCAGTATTATTTTGGCCCACCGTGCGGTGTTCGAACATTGGGCCATAGAATGTATGGTTAGGAATACCCATTACCAGGGATCATGTCTATAATGGAGTTATGATAGGGCCAAAGGTTTCATTTCAGAAAGGGTGGCATTTGATCAGAAAGATGAGTTACAGTAGGCGGTAGCAGAGGTCTTGGCATACCTATAAGCTCCAAGTCATGAATATCAAGTAAATGTTTTGAATGTGGATTCACGTTTTTAAATAAAATATTTGTGTTTGACAGGGTGCCACACTATCAATCTGAGGCAACCGAACACCAACTCGTCAAATACTGTTCTTAGTCTTTTCTCGAATAAATGGCCTGTCTAATAAATAAAATTCTCCTTTGTCATATTTGATCATATTTTCAAATGTTTACACTGAAAGTACAAGTTAGATCTATTCAATGCTAGTATTATAAGATAAAATATTAATGGCCTGATCTTGATTTGTTGAAAATGGCATTCACTGTTTTTTGCTACATTAATTTGTAAGTGCGTGGATTACTTCATGATATATACATTGTAAGATTTAATCAATTTTTCATGAATTTGACCTTTTTTTATAAACATATATAAAATGTCAATTTGACAACACTCGAATTTAAAAACAAAGCAAACAATAAAAAAGTAAAAAAAAGAAATGAATATGGATGCATGATCTTTGTTAAGCTGGGTGATGGGTCTCTTATATTCCAAGCGTGAAAAATGTTACAAAGAAAGAAAAATATGCAAAATTCAAAGTATCCTCTTTTTAGTCATAATGCACTATGCTTTAAAGTCAAGCCCATTTGCAAGCTATATTTGATCATGACGGTTCATGACAGTTGAGTTGTATTCGCCAGCAGCGCTTTGTATGAAATGAATAATGTTTAATAATGTATTAGAGTAGCAGCACACACAGGACAGCAGCAGAAGTAAACTAAATACACACTCATAAAAAGGTCACTGTATTCAGGAGTCGTCCGATGCAGACAAGAGCAGTGGTTGTGTGTTCGGGATCTGGTATCCCTCACAGGGGCCCATGCCCTACATATATAAGGCGGAAAATAAAAATCTATAAATATCAGGATTTGAAATGTCACACTTGACAGGTTACGTCACATCGTCGCTGGTCTGTCAAAACCTCGTATGTTTTTACGGCCCTTCAGCATGTATAAAGTAAAACTGCCCAACAGTTATGCCTAGGATTTTTTTTGCGTTATACATGTTCAGGGGCAAGAGCACTTACATGGTACTGATAGATGTGTTTTGGCCCTTGAACATGTTCAGAGCAGACTGTCCAAAAGTTATATATAGGAAATATAACTTTATACATGCTGAAGGGCCAAATGGAGATACAAGGTTTTGACAGAGCAGCGACGACATTATAAATTACAGCATGTATAGACACCCCCTAAAAAGATTAATAACAATACCTTATCGTAGAGTCACAATGAGGTGAAATATATGTTTTTTGTTGGAAAATAGGACACAGTTTTTCCTGTGGCTATTTTCCCTATCACCCTTATCAATTGAATAAGTCAAATGATTCTACTTATTCCAATTTAACCTCGTATCTTGTGAGCCCCTATTCCAAGCCCATCTAAAGTGCCGATAGGCCTATAGCTATAGTCGTCGTCAGAATACTTCAGCACTTTTTAAAACCGCCAATGCGCGCGTCTAGTTAATGAGCGTGTGGGCGGGGACATTCATGACCCATAGATACAATCGCGGCCAATCGGATTACAGGGGCTGCGACGCGTCGAACTGCTCAAAGATAACGCTGTTGTGACGCTGTTCTACAACGCACTTCCGTGTTTACGCTGTACGCAGTTGTCACATAAAAAAGTGCCGAAATATTCTGACGACGACTATAGTACACCTAGAAATATAGTTTACCCTATTTCCCCTCTAAGCATTTTGTATTCGTACAGTTTTGATGTAGTAAGTTTGGTTAATCAATTCAGAAATTGTCATTTAATTGTTGGTTTGTGTTTTATACATGATGGATGAGAAGACATGCCACTATTTGTATTACTAGTGATTTTAATATCTCTTTAACTTCTTCTCATGTTGACAGTGGGCTCCAGCATTTTGTCTGATTTCGGGGATTCCGCAAACACCAAGATCCTGCGCCTGGAGAAGGAGAATCAGCGTCTTCTCCACGAGCTGGAACAGTTTAAAGACACTACCGTGCTGGAGCACAACAGTCGACTGAAGGAACTGGAGAAAGAAAACCAAAGACTTGGCAAGAAGGTGGAGATTCTCCAATCGGCCACCACCAAGGACATGCAGAAGTACCTGGATGTTGAACAGGAGAACAATAAGCTGAGGCGAGACAAGGTCACCCTGGCGGACACCATCGGAACGGTGAAAGAGAACTCTGAGAGGCAGAACAAGGAGTGGGACGCCGAGATAGAGATGTTGAACAAGACTATAGAGACGTTGAGGGAGAGGAATAAGAAAGACATTGATCAGAGGGTGCAGGACGTGGAGAAGGAGAACAAGAAGCTCCATGAGGACGTGAAGGAGACGCAGAGCAAGATCTCCAAGATTGAGCACGAGAACAAACAGTTACAGAAAACTCAGGACAGGCTCAAGGAGACGTCGGACAAAGTGGAGGAGTTGGAGAAGCAGAACTTGGAGCTGGAGTCGGAAAAGGACAAACTGACGAGAAACATCGCCACGCTCAAGTTGATGTGTGACAAGCAGGAGGAGCTTGAAAAGTGCAATTCAGAATTAGAACTCGAAAAACGGAAACTGGAGAAATCTCTGGGCACGCTGAAATCGAGGTGCGAGAAAATGGATCATGTGGAGTCGCAGAATGTCCAGTTGACGGCGGACAATCAGCGACTGCAAAGGTCGCTGGAGACTGTCAAAACTACGGCTAACAAAGTGACGCAGCTCGAGCACGACAAGGAGGAGTTAGACCGGCAGAATAGACAGCTGCAGAAAAACATGGTGACGCTCAAGACCGTAGAGACGAGAGTCGCCCAGCTGGAGGTCGACAACATGAAACTCGAGAACGAGAACAAGCGCATTGAATCGGCCATCCAGCTTAGTAAGCAGAAAGTGGAAAAACTAGAGAAAGAAAATCAGGAATTGGACAGCGAGGTGGAGTTGCTCAGGAAGCAAGTGGACGCCGCCCGGCTGACCGAAACAAAGATCACCGAATTGGAGAAAAATTGTAGAACGTTAGAATTGCACAAAATGAGCACGGATAGCGAGATCAAATTGTTGCAAAAGGACAATAAGCGATTGAAACAGACCGTGGAGTCTAGAGATCGCATGATGGATGAAGCCAATGCCCGCACGGCCACGCTTGAGCGGGAGCACAAAGAATTGCAGAAGGTGTCCATGAGGCACAAAGACAGCGGGTACAAACTCAAAGAACTGGAGAAGGAAAGTAAAGATTTCCTGAAGCAGTCCACCATGGACAAGAAGACTTTAACATCTCTTCGGGAGGTAAGATTTCCTTAAAGCTGAGTGAAATATTGAAATATCGTCGCTGTTGTGTCAAAACCAACATGTCTTTCCGACCCTTCAACATGTATACAATAAATATGCTCGACGGTTATGTATAGGAATTGGTTTTTTATACATGTTTAGGGGCAAGAATAATTACAAGGTATTATTAATTGTATTTGTTTTAGCCCCTGAGCATGTTAAGAGCAGACTACCCAAAGGTTATACATCAGAAGTATTACTTTATACATGCTGAAGGGCCAGATTTTGATAGAACAGTGATGAAATGTGTGTGTGTGTGTGTGTGTCGTCTGCAGTATAAAGAGAGAATGTTTGCATACACATAAAATCATGTAACACTCACCCGTGTCACGAGGTTTATGTATGTGGATATTAACTTAACTGGAGTATAAAGAACAAACAGAAAATCCGTAAGGATTCTTTTTCAAAATCTAGTTGAAAATAACAGCTGTGACCTCACTTTGGTAACAAAATTTGCGCACAATTATTTCTTCTGTCTAGTTATGTTGGTGTTCCTTATATGGATATTATTGTAACAAAATTTGCACATTTCCTCAAATATTTTTTTTGCACATACTAGCACTTATTTTAATCCGTTTATTGACTACTTGTCACTCATACCATAACTAATATAACAAAAGAAAAACCTGGGTGATTTACGTAACTAAAGGCGATATTATTACATGAGTAATATAGTTTGATCAGTTCCATATTGGGGAAGCCTCCTTGCAGCAGCGAATGAAAACAGAAGGACGCGGACGATCATGACGGCAGCAAGCGCAATATGCAACATACGCGTGAGTTAATTAATGTGCAGCCAAAACCGTGTGCGCGTGGCCGTAATCGCGCGCGCACGCTGGGATTGCTTTTGCGCGCGGAGAGATAAAAAACAAATTTGGAACTGGTTAAACTATAGGGTTACGATTACATAGAAAGCAAAAATCTTGAAGAAAGAATTAATGAGCGAATTCTTGAGGAAAGAACCAACCATTTTCTAGCTTGTTGTGTGCCTGAGTGAGGAGCTGGTTTGGTTTGCGAAAGCATATTTCGAGAGCTAGTACGCGCCAAGAAAGCCAAGTATATCAACTGTGCACCGGCAAGTTGGCTCACGTTTCTTTTTCTCTTTTATAGTTTAAACTATTTTTTACTAAATTAAATTTTATTTATTTGAATCAATATTGAGCTATTTAAAGTAAAAGTTAATTTTATTGTTTAGATATCAAGATATTTTCTTTAATTCCAAAAAATATTTTCTATAATTTGTATGTATCCATACTCAATCCTGGGAAATTAAACGTGTTTGGATGTTGTAACTTTTTGTTTGCAGGAACTTGTTGGTGAAAAAATCAAGACACAACAACTCAGTAACGATTTAGAAAAACTTGCCACTGAACTCGACAAGATCGGTTTAGACAAGGAAAAGTTACTCCACGAAGAAATGCAGAGTGATGAAAGGTCAGTTTTTCCCTGCAGAACTGCATGTTTAATTTGGTGATATCACCAAAACATGCAGTTTTCATGCACGTGTGTACATAGCATCAATCAGTCTTTGCATGTATGTCTATTTGCAAGCCAGGCAATAATTTAGAGGAGTTAATTTCTGACGGAAGTGGCATATACTCTTGAAAGTCCAGCCATAAAGTAGTTGGTGAGGGTTCCCCCTCCCCATAAATGTAAGCGAGTGAACAATCAAGAGAGACAGATAACTTGCCGGTGAAATAACAGAAAATCATCATCAGTATCAAGTTTATTTGTACTTAAAGGGGCATTAAGAGATGTTGTGGAGGCAGCGCCCTCAATTACAAAAATAGATGATAACAACTGGGATTTGTATATTTTTACAATTGTATTACATGTATGAACTTACACCTATGGATTAAGAAAAATCAGCCTTCTTTGTACAACAAAACGTTGATTCAAAAATGCTGATCTCCGCTAGATCAGCATATTACGTCAAACAGTATCCCCCTGCAGCACGCGTGTTACATATCGCGAACCATATTTGCATCGAGGGCGTTTTTCAATAAATAGCGATGGTATTGTTTTATTCAAGTTTTGCTGTATTTTGTGAGTTGAAACAACAATAATGGCAATTTTTAATGTTCATCTTGAATTCTGAAGTAAATAGAAAATAAATGAAAAATGTCAACACCACTTCATGTCCCTTTAAATGTGCAGAATTTATTTTTCTTTCTAGCTGTTATGGCCAAATATTTATACTTTCAATGATATCAAATTAAATAAGACTTGAGCAATCACATATTGCTCGACAGAACTGTTTCGAACTGGTTGAGCACTTTTCCAATTGCTGGTCTCACCTTTACTTAGATTATACTTTCATTTATATATTAATGGAATAATTGGTGATTAGTATAAACTCAAGTAATTTTGATTAATTATGTGTGTTTGTTTTTACTTTTTGTTTTCGTCTACAGTCGATTCAAAGCACTAGAAAACCGCATGGAAGACACTTTGAAAAAGACTCTAGAAATCAAAGAGGAGAAAGTCCATTCGCTGGAAACAAGGTCAGTGCACTATTATTCATCGTCATTGGTTTTCTATACACCTTACACAAAAAGTCCCTGACCAGGTGTTTTGATGTTGGCTAATCAAAAATCAAAAATCGGTACAAAAAATCTGAGATATACATTTAATTAGCAAATTTCTACTTCATAGTTTGATACTTCATTCATAAAATTGAATGGATACTTTTAAAGTTATGATGATTTCAATAACCATGCCTAACAACGACAAAGTTGCACTAGAATTGGTATTTTATGGAATATCATTGATTGGTATTGTCCACTACTGTGTGCTATCTGAACAATTCAGGTATAGAGATGAATCATGGGTAACAGGTATCGACAGGGAGTCTGTACACACTCATTTTCACTGTGTAAGCAATGATATCCCATAGAAATCCAATTTTAGTGCAATTACTTTTTTGGTAGTTGTGGTTATTGAAACAATCATAACTTCAAGACTATCCACTTGATTTTTATGAATGAAGTATCAAACTACAGAGAACGAATTTGCTCATTCAATTTATAGCAGATTTTCCGTACCGATTATTGATTTTGGATTAGCCAACTTGAAAGCACCTGGTCAGGGGCTTTTTGTGTTAGGTGTATTATCTATACACAGTCATAGATGTATTTATGTAGACTAAATGAAAACGGTATTATTGCAATTTATTGTTCAAAGATAGTTCTATCTTTTTGTAGTGTAAATTTGTTGTCACAAGGACATTTTTTTACACAAACGTTATTTGAACCATGCCCCATTTCATGCATTTATTTAGGCAATGTGTCAAATGTTGAGGTTTTGGAATAACATGGTTATGACATCAGAGGTGTACATAACCTTGTCCTGTCTTGGTTATTTCCTGTGTGCCCTTTTGCAAAAAGTTTAAGCAAGTACAATGAACTATAGTGTATGGTAAGAGCATGTTTGGTCCTGCGGAACAGCGCGGGACTCATGATCATACGGTTGTGAGTTCTAATCCCACCATGGCCAACTTGTTTGTGTCCTTGGGCAAGATACTTAGTCACAATTCCCTTATCAAGCCAAGCAATATTTGGGGAGTGGTTAGGGAGTCACAATCTAAATAGTGCTGATAGGCTGTGCACTGGTAGCCACCTTAGTGTAGCGATGAAAGGGGTTCTGATTCAAAAGCGCTATATTATTACTAAACATTTAGGTACCATACTGTATTCATAGCTCTTGTAGTCTTCATACATCTATGACTGCATATATAAATAATATGAAGTCATAAGTAGAAAATGCTGTGACTATTAAGTATCTTACACATTTGTACAATTTTTTTATAATCACAGCATTTTCTACTTTTGACTGCATATTATTCATACTATTTAATGCCTACGCAGCTTCTCTGTTGTGACTGCATATAGGTACCATTTAAAAACAAACAAAACGGAAAAACAAAAAACTACCATCAAAGTTCCTATTCAGTCCCTCGCCTTACTATAATCAAAACAAATAATTGTCGATCATAGCATTACGATTCTATCAGGGTCCCTTGCGCCTGATGTGTATTACGATGACGGGTGCGCCTGTTGTTAGAAATGTAGTACATCGCAAGACTTCGCTCCACCTTTGGATGAACGTGAGCGCTCAGATCATGACGCTATGATCGACAATTATTTGTTTTGATTATAACAACACAGTTCCTATTCAGGCCTCCCCGATAGATGCACCATTCCCTATGGCATTTAAAATAGTGCACCCCTGTTTGTTGATCATGCAATGGATCACGTAAAGTCCATTCTACAAGTGATACCTATGCATTAAACAAGTGATACCTATGCGCTGTACAACTTTAGAACTACAAAATCCCAATATTAAAACTATGTAAAATACACTAAAAGGGACAATTAATTTAAAACTGTATAAATAAGACAATTTTAAAATGAAACCCATCTACCAGCAGGTGGCTAGGAAACGCAAGAGCAACGTCACCGCAAATAAACGAGCAAATTTGCAACATTATACACTGAAATGACAATTTATAATTACATTGATATGAGTATAAAACACACACAATACAATAAAATACATGATATCAGAGTGACAATATACAAATATTAAAAAATCCACAATTAGTTAAAAAAACCACAACTGAAGCATATAAGTTCATGGATTGACTACAAATCAGATGCCATAGGTAATTTTTAAAAAATGAGTCTTTAGGCCTGATTTAAATTTAGTCACTGTTGTTGGCAATGTTTTGACGATATCCGGGAGTGCATTCCATAACTTCCTTCTTCGCTCATCATCTTCAGAGCGATGATCATCTTCAGAGCGATGATAACTGATTATGTACGGCACAGCCAAAGCATTATAGAGTTTTTGCACTGTTTTAGACACAGATGACAGTAATTGTTTCACTTTTCTCTGTATAATTTCTTTGGTGTTCGCGTTGGCACCAATAGCCACTCGGAGAGAAACAGGCGAAAAACAGAGAATTCTAGTTCCAAATGGGTTTCTCACATCCGATATAGAAAATAATAACAATTCACCCAATTTTTTTTAAAAATTCACCACCTACTCCACAGGTTAAAAGAATCTGTAAATAGGAATCAAAAGATAACCGACGAACTGCGGGGTGTGAAACGCGAGCACACCACTCTTCAGCAACGGGTAGAGGAGGAACAGCAGGCCTTGGATGACAAGTCACCGGACGGCAAGTTTAAGAGGCAGGGGAGTGATCGCATACACGCCAGGCAGATAATGCAGATGAAGGACCACCTGGTGGAACTTGAAAGAACGGTAAGTTTGCTTGAATCTAGTGTAATATCACACCTCAAGGGGGGGGGGGGGGGGGGGGGGGGGGCGCTTAAGGAAGTTTTTTTATTTTATATTGTGAGTGCTGTAATTAATGAACTTAGACTCAAATGTATATAAAAGTATACATTATTGGAGAATCCAAATTTGGCGTCAATTTTGACCAAAAATGTTGATTTTTTGAGAAAATTACAAAATTCACTTTTTTGACCCAAATTTTGAGTAAAAAATGCCCAAATCGCTTGATGATGATGTAAAGACACAAACTTAGGGTTAATTTTTTGTTGTTGTAACCTAATCTAATATTTTTTGAAATTTTGACTAAAAAGTGCCAAAAAAACCCAACTTTCCATTTGTTTTGTTTTTGTGCCATTTTTGGCACATTTTGGTCAACATTTCTGGATTCTCTTATCCATTTCCTTTCCAAAAATGTATATTTTTATATGCATTTGATTATGAGTTCAATAATTACAGCACTCACAAAAATCAAATCAAAAAATCCTTGAGTCCCCCTTTAAACGTAAGATATTTGTTTCTTAAACGTAAGACAGTTATTTGTTGTGGAGTGGTTAGAGCATGGAATCAAAACACAGAGTTAATGGGTTCAAATCCCTCTGCATCATGGTTTGGGTGTAGCCAGCAACTTGGAAAAAGACAAATTTTGTCATAAATACTATGAAAATCTTCAACATAAGGCAGGGAAATGTTGAAAGTAACTTATAAAGCTGAAATACATTGTTTGGCCATTTTATTTAGCCAATGAACTCAACACATGATCACTGTGAATGAACCGCAACCATGCATGGATGAGATTTGTAAATGAAAAACATTGGCACCCTGTAGCCTAAATAAAACAAAACTCTCTAATGTAATTATAATAACAACGCATGCATACATCCATCCATCTATATAAAAGGCACAAATACGAGCTGCTCAAGCAACCATTCTAACTACACGCATGTCTCTTCTATTCTCCAGAATGCCACACTTTTAGCAGAGAACACCAGCCTCAAAACGCAGCTGGAGAGTCTCCAGAAACAGCTGGACGCCGTCAAGTCCGAGAACGGCTTATTACATTCCAAAGTGGAGTCGGTGCACGAGCGTAACATAACGTTGCAATCCCAGCTGGCCAAGATTCAGGTCGAGAACAGTACCGTTAATTCCCAAAAGGACGCGTTGCAATTCCAGTATAAGGCCCTCCAGGGCAAGGTGTCGTCACAGGATACCGACTATGAGAAGTTGAAGGTAAGAAGGGCATTACAGTTTTTATATATTTACCAGGGATGCAAGACTTCTGGAAATATTCGTAATTCCGGAAATTAGGCCATATTTTTTTAAATGTATATATTTTTTTATTATCATTTGTCATGTTTTTGCATTTCCGGAATCAGATGATGATATTTCAGCATATAATGTGGCAAATGGTTTTTTTTTGGTGATACCCTGTAGCCTATTCTCCAGACAAGCCCCATAAAAGTTTGTTGCCGCTTGCAAATGCTTGGGCCGTTTGGCCAAGCTCGCGTAAAAAGTTCAGGAAATTGATCAATCGCCCACTTGCATCCCTTATACGTGTTTATTGTAAATAGGTAAAAATCAATTGATTATCCTTTTCTGATGCATTGTGGGATTGCAAAGTGTCTACGGATCTCAAAGTGTACAAATTTGGGATGAATTTGTAAACTTTGGGATCCCACAATGCATCAGAAAAGGATAATCAATTGATTTTTACCTATTTACGATAAACCTTGTTACTTTACTCTATTTTTCTATCTCTTGGCAATGACGTAACTTTACAGGCGCAGCATTTACTTTCTTCTTTCTTTACACATTGTTAATAAGGTGATGAACCCTCCCCCCCCCTGTTTTACCGGCACGACTGGCCCACTTTTTGCGTATTTCAAGAATTTCTTCTCAAATCATGTAAAATCAGCCGGTTTTGGGCTGAAAATCTATTGAAATCTTTTTTCTTCCAAAAATGTTTCAAAAAATTCCCGATTTTGGCAGATTTTGGTGACATTTAAGGTAAAAAAAAACCCAAAACATTAAAAAAAGAAAGAAAACATCCGACTGACCGACAGGTCCGGCCGCCCGTAAAAAAGGTGGTTTTTTCCGTCGTCTAAGGATGGAAATCTTTTTGCAAAGAACAATACTGCCGCACATGCTACCCATGTTGATGTCAGACATTCAGCATGTTTCCGCAGAAAAGAGCTAGTAAACGGTTTATCTTGTCCGGAATAAAAATTATCTCTGCTGCCATAACAAGGCTGCATAGAACTGAGCGTACTACTGCGCGGGCCATGAGGCGCACAATGTATGCGCGCGAGAAAGGTAGGGCACACTTAAGGGGGCGCATTGACAGGCGTGTTATGATTCCAAATTCAGCTTAAACGGTTTATCATAAACCGGTGTGTTTCCACAGCGCAGTGGTGCCGATCTTGAGCGGAAATAACCACCTCTGGAAAATAAACCGTTTATAGGTGATAATCGGTTTTATCAATAATCTGATTATTGTGTGTTTCCACAGGAGAATTTCAAATTGCAATTTTCTTACACGGCAATAACCGGAAAGTTCAGTTCAGTGGAAACACGCCGAATGTAACACACTGTACTGTCCAAAGACAAAATCTGAAAAGGCCTTATTCATTTATAGCCATCTATTTAGACACACAAGACAGTTATCTGTACGATTTGTGCCTTAATTTGTCCACATTTGCTACCTCTATCTAATTTTTCTTCAAATAAGCCAGGATTGTTTCAATCCTATGTAACCTGTCTATGCTGTGCAACAACACATTGAGCCGCTGGATTTTTTATCAGTGCCACCCATTTCTGCGATAACCATTAAAATGGCTCAATCGCTCTTCGCTGTTGAAGAATCGTGTACATTAAACTCCCACTCTATTTTGCATCTTTTGCAGGAACGATTCGAAGAGCTTGACAGCAATTATGAGTCGCTCCTCAACGACCACGAGACCCTCGTGCAACTCCATGACACCCTCGCCAACGAACACGAGAAGCTCATCAGCGAGCACGGCTCACTCAAGACGGCGCACCGCAACACCAAGACGGCGCTGCACGACTGGCAGGGCAAGCACGAGGAGATGGAGAAGAAGATGGAGGGCGTGGTCACCCTGCGGAACTCCTTGGAGCAGGAGGAGGAGAAGTTCCGCAAGATGAGGTACGACAACGAGGAAATGAACTCGCTGCAGCGGAGCTACACCACACTGAACAGCAGCCACTCGCGGCTCAATCTGGAGTACAGCGACGTGGAGGAGGACCTCAGGACATTGAGGGCGCAGTATAGGTAAGTTTAGATCAGAGATATTATCAATATGGCATAAAGATGAAACAGTTGACCTTGAAAAATGACCTCTGACATTCACGGTCGGTTGAATCTACATGTAGCGTAGAGGAGAAACTCAAGACTTTGAAGGCACAGCATAGGCAAGTTGTGTTAATAATCAATACATGCACATCGTATGTCTGATTCTCATTGGTGTGAGTTTGGCAGATGTTGCGCATTATTTGTTGCGCAGGTTGGCTGAACTTTTGTGATGACAACTACAACTGTGCAGCTGTTTGTTATTTTTGAGGGTTAACTCTCGGCCTTTATATGTACTGCAAATGCTAAATTCAAAAACATCATAAATCCTTGTACATAAATGTTGTGATTTTTTCCTGGAAAATGGGCTCAGAAAAGTGGTCATCTGTAAGGGTGCAAAAGGGACCCTATTTGTGATATTTTTTGTTGTTGATATAAAGAGCAAATGTGAACAATAGCCCAACAGACATTAACAAAATTAACGAAATCTGTTTATGTTTGTTTCACTAGAAATCTTCAATTAGAACACACCTCTTTACAAGGACTATTGAGCGAGGCCAAGGATCAAGTGCAAACAGTCGAGATGGACAAAGTCAAGTTGGAGCACAAGTGTGAGGTCAGTTGGAATATGATACTTTCTCTTTTAATATATTGTGTTTATTTAAATTGATGCATTGGTCTTATTTTATCATATTTCACCGGTTATAGGACATGCAAAACTCGTAAATATCGCAAATGTTAGTTTTTAACAACTTGCAAAATTGTCAGTGACACCTGATTGGCCCATTAAATTTGAATTGGAGAATCGTTTCAATGAAAATATTTGAGAAATTCTACCTGCTCGCCCCCCCCCCCCCAAAAAAAAAGAAAAGTGTGTTGACCATTTTGAATTGCATACATCAAAATCTCAAGAAAAATTGGCCTACTCATGGAAAAGGTTTGCTTTTTTTCTCCTAAGAATTTGTGTACCCATATTATCTTGTCTTTTATCATTATACTATACAAGTAGTTTTTCGCGTACAGATATTTTCGTGATTTCACAGTTTTCGGAAAAAGTGCAAGACTTTAATTTTGCAGTACGTACATTAATTATAATGTAACTCTATTGCAAAAGGATATTTTTGCCTGATTATATTCGCGTTTTCATGTCCACTTGCTATATTCGGGAAAGTTATACCCTCGCGAAGATTACCACATATACAGTATATTTTAAGATCTTACACCTGAGACGAATATACCTGAAGGGATAGGCAGCTCCGTGTATTGCCATACAATTCTACGAACCAGGTCTTGCACGGCAGTGCACGGCATTGTTCTCAAACCAACCCAAGCAGAACCTACAAAACAGGCTGTGCACATGCACATGCATGCGTCGATTTGTCGGTTTAAAATATGATCATGATGATTACGCATACAGACTGTGATAGATTTCTAAAATAATTACGCATTTATATTGCTAGAATTATGGTATTTCAGAATATGTATACCAATTAAAACCTACTAGTTCCCTACTTCAACCCATAAACAATGTATTGTGATATTCAAAGTTCATGATTTGTGTTTAGAATTTAGGTTTAATGTGAATTGAACAAATTGATAAGTGTATCAGCTCAACCACATCTGAATATTTGTATTTCAATTCATATTAAATCTAAACACAAATCATGCACTTTGAACATCATAATACATTGTTTATGTATTGAACTATGGCTCTAGTAGGTTTTAATTGGCATACTTCTTATGAAATGCCATAATTCTAGCAATATAAATGCGTAATCATTTTAGAAATCTATCACAGTCTGTATGTCGGTAATCGTCCGATACTACAGTGTGTTCAGGTTGTTTAGAAGATCGTAACACATGTGTGGATAACACTAAATTTGAAAAAAACTCACATAATGAGGTTGTGCTACAAATTAAACTGAATGATGATAATCGATTGGCATCAAGCATAACAATAACCGTGTAAGACTTGCACCGCTGCACATAACAGGAATGAATAGAGCTTCTTATCCCTTCAGGTATATTCGTCTCAGCTTACACTATTGTTTCATCCTCTCCAATGTCGCTTTTCATTCCCCTGTAGATGCTCTATCAGATGAACAGTAATCTTGAGGACGAGAACAGACGTCTGATGGAACAGCTGAGTCAACTGATGGCACAGAATGCAGAGCTCCTCGTCCAGACCCTGGAAACCAAGGAAATGCATCATGAAGAGCAACGCATGCTAGAGTAAGTGCTCAAGGGATAGAGGAAAAAAGTGTTTTATTTGTTTGTTTGTCATAAGCCTTATCGCCAATCGGAAAAAATCCTTTGATTATCCTTTTCTGATGCATTGCGGGATCCAGAATGGGGCAGATTTTGTCCCTTTGCAATCCCACAATGCAACATAAAAGGATAATCAATGGCTTTTTTCGATTTGCGACAAACCTTATTGTTGGTATAGAGTACTTCTTTTGGAACTGGAAAACAAAAATTATACCGCGTAAATAATTCTAACCAGGCTGTTCTAATTCATGGTATATAAACCAATTCCAAGTGGATCAATTTTCCTACCTAATTCATACTTTCCTAAACCTAATAATGTATTATAACATGATCTCCATTCGTCATTTAGTCCAGGGTTCGTTTGATTTTATACACTCCTTGGATTAAAAAATGTGAAAATATTGTAACCATCTTTGTTCTGACTATAATAGGTATATTTTATTATTAATTATTCCAATTTTATTAATAAACAACATTGAAAAGCTTACAGATAAAGCCAGACTATACTCTATTTGGCTTCCTCTGGACAGTAACGTAACTTAAAAGGCGCAGCTTTTACGCACACGTTATTATCTTCCGTCTTTCAACGCTCGTGTGTATACGCCAGCGCCTCGAGTAGGCCCGCGCGTTATGTGCTGCAATTTGTAGACTACGCAGTTACGTCACTGTCTCGTGATGGCCAAATACACTATAGAGGATGGAGTAGGCATGGGCCTTATACTATCATCTGCAGGCATTGCACAAAATACATAACAATGAGACATATAAAAAGGAAAACATATGTTACTGGAAATAAATACCAATGGTGGATAAAAGGACCAAAAGGGTCAGGAAAGCCTGCTTTCCATAATACATTTGTTCACTAAACATTAAAATATAAAAAGTTAGCAATGAAATGTGCCCAGAAGAACACTGAAAGGAGGATGTTACTGAGTGAGCAAGATAGTTAGTTGATACTCGATGACCATTGTTTGTCATATTAGAATAATAAATAAAATAAGAACATGTTATTGCATGCTGACTCAAGGATTTGAACATTTTTGAACATATGTTAACTTTTGGAGTTCCCCCATCCCTGCCTGTTGTCCCAGCACCCCAGAATGATTGTACTTGGTCCTGCAGTAACATATTGTTTGTGTGGGTGTGAACATATCACGTATGCTGTAATCAGTTCTTAAATATTATTATCAACCTCGTTTCATTTTCCAGGGAGCAATTACACAATCTAAGACGGCAGAAGGAGAAATTGGAAGAGAAGATTATGGAACAGTACAAAACACCTCCCAAAAAGTAAGTCGGCGGGAGCATTTTTTGGGATATAATAAGTAGTTGCTCAATGCTTTGAGTGACAAAGTATGCTCAATCTTCACCAAGTTAAACTTAAAAATTGTGTACTGTCCAAGGCCGACAGGTGTTTTTGTCCGTGCATAATCCACATCTAGGTAGTACAGAGGGCATAACTGCAAGTCTAAACATGTTTTTACACAAAAAATTACAAATTTAAGCTGTTTTGCATAGTTGTAAATTTCATGATTGAGAAGAATTCAAATTATTGAGCCCCTTTAATTTTATGAAAACAACCACTGTATGTAACTCAGTACATTATGCCAAGTGTTTTCTCTTAGTATTCAGAGGGGTAACATATGATCGTTCCAGGAGGTTGAAATACCCCCTATTTCATGATATTTCAAGGACAATTTTGCTCATTTGACCCCTTTTTCCTGCAAAAACAAGGACATCTTGCCTGGAAAAGGACACTTTATAAATAGGTTTTTTTTTGCACAAAAACAAGGACACATTTGGTTCAAATACTCCCTTTTACAATTTATGCATAGAGGAGCAGACATGGGATCTTCAAATATAATAGGACTAGCGTGTTTTTGTTTTCCTCTTTTTAGCTTCCAAAAACACCCCTAATTTTTTGAAATTGCAGAGACATACATTGACATGATTTTGGGAACGATCATGCGTACAAGGTCAATGTCGACTGAAACCACAGGGACATAATGTAGTTTTTGTGATAGAAGAGTCTGCTAATCATTGTATTGTGTATGTGTTTTACTCATTATAGACATAAAGGTGGATTAAATCTCAACTTCCTGAGGAAAATTCACAAGGTAAGAAATCAATGCATGATTGAGAAATAAAATGCGATGGAAATATGACATATAGATTCAGTCAAGTTAGCTGCTATAGTGCAATCAGTTTCAAATTGGCGAGAAATATTTGGTTTTTATCTCTCCGCGTGCAAAAGTAATTCAAGCGTACCATCGCGCGATTGTTGTCACACGCACCCGGTTTTGGGCACATGCACGCAATCACGCATATGATGTAAAGTGCGCTTGTTGCCTTCATGTGCGCCTGCATGCTTTTGTATTCATTCCCTACTTTAAGGAGGCTTTGCCAATTTGAAACTGATCAAAATATAGTTTTTGCCTATACTTAAGTAGCATTCATGCTCTTAACCCTCTCATGAGAGGTGGCAGGCTGTTGTACAATAACTTGTTATGTGACTATTAAAAGCGTGTTCAATTAGCATGATAACAAATTATTAAGAATACACATAGACAGATAAATAATTTAAGCCAGTATTTCATACCCATCTCACACATAATTGAGCCCCTGAGTCGTCAGGCTCTGGGTGTGCACATTTCAGGCATCCTGCTGTTCATTGGTGTCACTGTTGGTTAGATCATAAGCATTTGTGTCACGCTTCAAACAGTTTAAAAAAATGTGAAGATGAAAAATCTCATAGATTTCTTTTGATTTGTAATATCCAGACAAATTTCTAACACTGCTCTCCTATATCTTTCAACAGGCTCGTAATAAGGACAAAGAGAAGAGAAAGAGCCGGAACTATGACCATACGCTGCATATAGGAGACCACACTGACGGGCATCATGATGGTGGCAGTCATACAGGAAGTGTAGGGGACAATTCATCACAGGGGTCAGAGGTCAACTCATTGGATGGGTCACCTGTCCCATTGAAGTTATCATTAGGTTAGTTAGTTTGTTATAGAATAGTATTATTGAATGTGATACAGGTGTCCTTACTTCACGATGTTACAACTTGAAGAGGTAGTGAAAGATGGGTAACTGTTTTCTCATCTTCAATCTGTGTGTAATAATATATTCAGTCATAATGGAATTATGGGAGAAATATCCTGAAAAAACCCCAATTCAATTGTATTTCTTGCCTGAATTACAGGCCTGTAAATAGCACTTGCCCATAGCGGGGGTAACTTTTGCATAGGGCGGGTGATGATGCAAAAGTATCAGACCGACTGGCAGGTAAAAAAATTCAATCTCAGCGAAAGTGAGTTTACCTGCCCGACTGGCTGGTTGAAAAAAGTTCCAGCCCTGCTGAATAACCATAATGTTCAAAATGCAAACCATACCCTACACTGCCCCATTGATCAACACTATGTACGGATGGGATAGTACATTGTAGTGCAAAAACTGTGCTAATCACAAGGCTGTCAATGCTATATACTTCCATTTTAAGGGATCACCATACTTGATGGTACAAGAGACTTGCAACATTTGGACATGTCCTTTAACAAGTACATCCTGAGCTAATATGAAAGGGTTATTGGAATATTTTTAAAAAGAAATAAAAACCCTTCTTTAATGCCACTTCTCGATCCATTCTGGTAGAGATGCATACCCTGAATCGAAATGGTGCAAAATAGCTCCCCGAGGTGACTGGAGACCCTGGGCCTACTATTTTTAATATTTGTTTTAAATAGCATATACAAACATTTCTGTCATTAGAAACACTTGATAAACATAAGATAATAGACCTAGGCCTACTCATTATATCAATCAAGTCAAGGTCAATTACCCTGATCGCGTGCAGGGAAAAAGTTCCCATGATGAGGTACTATTTCCCTCGCAGCTCCTTATCACAGGGAAATAGTACTTTTTTATGGGAACTTTTTTCCCTCCAGTGAAATAGTGGGGAAATAGTCGAAATATTTTATGTCACATGATGTGGTATCCACCAATCAAATGGCAGGAATATTTGTATGTGTTATATAATTTGTGTTATTTCACTTCACAGAAGAGAGAAGGTCAAGTGAAGACACCTCACCAGGCAGACGAAGACTGGAAACAGCGCCATCCTCATCAGGGCAAAACAGACTGTCATTGCTGGAAGAACGGGGGCTACATAGTGGTAAGACTAAGAGGAAGGAACATCAAACAAACAAACACATTTGTACAGGTCATAGGTCAATTTGACTAATAACACTAATCGCATGTGGAAACCGAGATTATACTCTATTTGAAACGAACGATATTATGATGCATTACAATGGATTAGGCCCCAATATATATATGTTATATGTATCATTGCTTTATGGTTATGTGAATGTTGAATCGTGTATCTTTAATTGCATTTTTGAGTTTTTCAATAAGAGTGATTTTGTTGGATATGAAAACTGCTGCATAAATTATGATATATTTTTTTGTTACTGAATTATGTTACCTTTTTTGTTCATGGTTGAGCACGCTACCAGATATTTACACCAGTTGGACACCCACCCCAACATGTCTGTGGTAAATCACCGGTGTGAAGCGTATCAAATGATCGATACCTTAAATCGCCACTTCTAGCTTGGCAATTTGACCCCATAAATCATGTTTTGGGTTTATCTTGAAATCAATTTGAAGTGAGATAACTTTCATCCATCAGCTACTTTCTATGTAAATTTCAGAACACTCTGTCGAGGCAGGTTATTGAAGAACAGTTTTATGAATTTAGTATCTATAAGCCTTTTCATATCTGACCCAATGATTGATCTTTTGTTGACCAGCCATTCTTTTGTAGGCGCAGTAAATGCCAATATGACAACAGGTTTGCCAAGAAGGGTACATTTTTTTCCAATCCTCTGCCGTCGTATGAAATTGCAGAGGGTTTACAAAAAAAACACCATCTTGGCAGGCATTTTAATCAGCAGAAATAGACTCCGCTAGGAAGAAATTGAAGGTTCAAAGATTGATCAATGTCTCAAAATGAAAAGGCTTGATATTTACTGTTATACTCAACCGAGTTGCATGGAATAAGAAATATACTGGTAACTTCAAGCTGCCTGTACAGAATGTATTGGAATTGGCACAGTGTGTACCTAGTACTAAATCAGGAGTTAACTTAATGGCCAATGTTAAGATAAATGTTATCATTGAATTTTACCGATAATAGTCAAATAGCCATGCAAGAGAAGTGGTGATTATTGTTTAAAAGTCCTTAAAAGAGTTTAGTTTTCTCATGCTTATAATGATTTCAGATGTACGCACAAATAAGTTTACTTTCCATTTCTGTTTTCCATTTGTAAGTTTTTATTTTATATATTTTTGCAATGGCCGAACTATTCTTTGCCTCGCAGGATCATATAGTATGTCGACAGACGACCTAAGAATGCAGCAGGGCAGCCTCATGGCTAGTCAAAGCATGAACATGTTAGATAAAAGAGGTCTATCGAGAAAAGGTAAGATTGAGCATAGCTTCACTGTACCATTTATTTTATTGTTTAGCTATCATTGTGTGTGGCCCTTTAGTACGAGTAGCTAGGGATGATGTATTTGAATATGGATTAGAAACAATAGGTCACTTGTGTTGTATACTAGATTATAGATAGGATATGTGCATTTGTTCATTGCTATTTCATCATTGTGCTATTTTATAGAACACCACGTTCTGTCAGAATACAGGTGTAGAATTAGGGTAAGAATCAATGATTATGATACTGATTATGATTCTCCAAATGCAAAAGTTAGCCAGCCTATCAGAAGGATTGTGTCTATCTATACACGTGTTGCGGTTTAAAACTTGAATTGTTGCAATTTATGCGCGCCATGTTAGGGTTGGCTTAATCCAAAGACGGCATTACGGATGAAACCATTCGGGATGCTAAGCACGTTCACTTGCCAGTTGTGTCTATTGAATCAAGCGTTGCTTGCCTGCACATGTTTGCCTCGATCATGTTTCGAGGATGTTAATTTGACTTCTTCAACACTAGTGAAAATCAATTTGCGATGTGATGATCATGGCATTAATTTGGCCATAGAATGATTATCCAGGGTTAATATTAGGTTGCCAACCAATATGGCACAGGGATTTAATAGCAATGGAGCAAAATGTACATATACCTACATGTGACCATCCACGACAAACCCAGTGTAAAGTCGCCAGGGCCTTTTCAGAGATATGGCTTATTAAAATTCAATATTAAAACAAAGGATTTTCAACAAATATTTGAGTATCTAAGTGTTCATTTACAAAACAATATCATTTTCAAGCTTATTTGAAGTATATTTAACTAAATCAAAATTTCCATTTTGAAAAATGGTGACTTAAAACACTGGGTTCGTTGTGGGTGGTCACATATATTAGATAGTCTAGACACTAGCGTTTACAATTCTAACATTGATTTTTCTATTGAACTGGAGGGACATTTGAAGCCGTTTCCCCCTCTTTTGTAGTGTGCTCCTGCTGCGATCTCCTCCAGCAGATGGGATGGAATTTCATATTTGCGGATAATTCTGACGATGACGATGACAGTGACTATAGTGAGTCGGTTGTTTGCCGCTGAAAACTTTTTTTGAAATTGCAAATATAAAAATTGCTGGAATGCTCCGTGAATGTGTATTTAAACAGTGGCAAATCTTATGTTCATGCACATTGCACGCGCACCAGAACGCCGGTCCCGTAAGCACCTTTGCGTTCATTTATACAGATGTGCGAACAAAATAAATCCTGCTCTTTTCAGTTTTATTTTTTGTAAATTATTCGTGACCTGCACCGTAAAATCTTCAGTTCTGCAAATTTTATACGGTTATAGATTTATAAACAAATAAACAATATATTTTTGTTCCGTCTTTTTCAATATATACTTGTATACTATATTTACTCTTTGATTATCTCATCGGTCTTTGCCAAGTCGTTCTGTTTACCATCAATATATCAGCATTCTGCTCTCAGTTCCTTGTTTATGTTTTTGACACATCGTCATTCACAATTTGTTCAATGCCTCCGTAAACCCCCGATCCAGGCTTAAAATGCTACCAGTGCAATGGAAAGAGAAATGAATGTGTGGTGTGTTTTTTCCCTGTCTCGTTTTTTTAATTAATATTTGTAGTTAATGTTTGTAGTTATAAACAAATATTCATTGTTAATTTATAGACCAATTCAATGTTTGATGCAAAATGTTGATGATACTGTTTTTTATTTTGCTGTGGTTTGGGTTGTGGTGTTTTTCATTTTAGACTCGGATTTTTCAGAAATGGGTTAGGGGTGTGATTATATCCTTCCCTGTGTCTGTTCATGTAACAATGTTCTCACTTAAGGTCGTAATAATCGGGAATATTCTCGTTTTGTGGTGTGGGTAATTTTAAGTTGATTTATGTTTCACCATGTTTCACCATGTTTCACCATGTTTTGATAACTTATCTGTGAGATATTCATGTAGTCATACATGTAGTCGTACATCATCATCATTTTATTCTCATTTTATAAAGTGGCACATGGACTCAAGCATTTAGTCTCTAAGTGGTCAGGGTTTGCACCCAATTCAAGGTTCCACAGTATTGTTGTAAACCTGGCGTCATTTGGGGAGACCCCTTTGTTTGTCAACATTCCTGGCCTCAATATAATTGCCTATAGCCTTCATTTGCACCCTATACTAAATCCCATCTGAAGTATAATCATGACATCAAATGTCCGACCGACCGTGTTCTATAGCCCCGACCTTGCAACTTTTTAATTTTTTTCAATTTATTTTTTTCAAAAAAAAAGTCACGTATATGGCCTTAATTGACCCCCACATGACCCATCATGTTACCCCATACCATGTATAGTATTATGTATGATATTTTGGGTCAAGTATGGGTCATCCAAAAAGTCTGACACGGTTCAGAATTCGGCGTACTGGCTAGGACTCGGCCAGAACAACCACTAGGAGAAAAATAAATTCCGACCTACCGACCCTACCTTTTGAGGACCCTCTATGCACAAACAAACAATTTATTTTGCCTGATAATCAGACAAGTTGTTCTTTTGCGCTGGCATATTTACTTGCCGGATCTAAGACAATCCCCGACAATGGCCTGTAAATGATGTGGCTTTCCTTGGACTAGGCACTGACTTCACATTCCCACATCTGATTGGATAAGGTATATGTTATTGGATGAAGTTGCAAGAAGAGGTACCAATGCAAAAAGACTGTAGACAATGATTGAGGCTAACGAAGTTAACAAACAAAGAGTGGTCTACCCGACTGGCCCCAGATTTACGACAATTCTCTAGAATCTTGATTGTAATGTAAAACCCAACTATCAAGTTCTTGATGCTTCATTTTGACTGAGACTTGCCCTCTAGAAAATGAGAATACACACTTTTGTGTGTTCAGTTGCTGGTCAATTTCCCATCTAGCCATATTGTATCAGATAGTGTTCAGTTTCATTTGTGATTTCGTAGTCAATGTCAACACTCACGCTTTGTTTTCATGTATCATTATGTGAGTTTGCACCATTCATTGAAACTGCAACAAAGTCATTCATGGAGTTGATCATAATTGCTTTACATGAACACATACTAGATTAAAAAAACAGGGGTTTTGAATTAAACAGGAAGTAAACTGAAATCATTGTTAATTTTAGTTGGGGATACTAGTTTAAATTGAAAAAATTCACAAAGCAACTTGTGATTAATGTGAAATCTAACAATTTCATTCTTATATAACTTTTTGTTACCTTTGATTTTCCTTCAAAGAAAAACATACATTTTATCCAATTTTGTTTATAACTGGGGCATAGCTATCTTGCTTGTGATATACCCAAAGTTCATATAACCTCTTACATTTGAACTATTTTGTAATTGAATCATAAATATTCTTGAATTAGATACTAACTTGTTGCCAAACAATTAATAGGTTTCATTTATGATACTTTTAAAATCATTCCTATAAGAAAATGCCATTTATAACAACAACAAATTTTAAACTGAGCATACATTTTTCACTAGTATTATACCCAAATTTTATGTCACCTTTTACTTTAAAAATATATTGTAACAGAACCCTTTTAAAACTTAATCATGAATATTCTTAGGTAATAGGTACTAACTTGTTGCAGATTAATCTATAGGTTTCATTTGTGTGATTTGTTCCGCAGCGTCTGTCCCTGCCCGATTTGGCAGGCGCAGCATGTTAGAATCTCAGCCACCCATATCACGTAGGCCTGCAAACTCGTTTGGCGGCCGGCAATTGAAAACGTCGCACTCGTTTAGTAGTCGGCCTTCGCCGCCGCCAAACTATTGTAGCGGGCAATACGCTACATACTCGTCCCGTGGTAGTCCATTGTCGTCCAGTTCGTTTTGTGGTATGAATCATAACATTCAAGTATTATATGTCATGATGCGGTTGGTATGGTGATTTGATGCTCAAATGTTTGCATTACTGAAGAGTTCCAAGTCTTTCAAAAAAGTATGAACTGATAAACATGAATATTGAGCATTACAAAACAAGTTTTAGTACATTTAAAATTGTAGCCATATTAAAGAGAAGAGATCAGATCTAAAACTTATTTACCAAACTATGGCCACAATTGTATACGAAAGTGGTTATCAGCAAAGGCTCTATACTAGTCCGAACAAAATGCAACATTTGTGTATTTCATGATCATGCTGGTCGCCATCCAAATGACATACACACTAAAGCATGCCTGTCCAATAATATCAATATCATATATAGCTTACCCATACTGACTTATTCCTCTCTAACTTAACAAATCATCCCATCCCTTGTGGAGCCGAGCGTCCCCTGCTAACAGCAATTGGGTTTTGCGGATTCTGTTCTTTTTCCTCCTCGCCATCTTTCCCTTAAGAGCGTCAAATGTGCTTTACACATAATTATATGAACAACATGACAACTTATCTTTGAGTGTGACAAAATACTTTTTAAGCTGTATTAGTCATTTCTAAATGATAGCCTTGTTGAAAAAATAAGGATAGTATGTTCCCTTTCAAAATATTGATTAAGCTGGCCTCTTCACAGATCAATCCAGAATATGAACACAGGCATTGATATCATCACAGTGCATGTTTGTTTTGCAGAGTATGTAATAAATTATTGAATCAATAAAGATCTTTTGAACTGGTTGGTTGATTGATCAATTCCATATATTATTACAGGGTAACATGTGTTTTTTGTAAATAACTGACTCTCATTTTTTCTTCCTGAAAAGATAAATCTGTTTAAGCCGCCTTATTATCAATAAAAAATGAAGTTTTAATAAAACCAATGATAAACATTGTTCTCTAATAATACTTTTATGACATTGATTTGAGGAATTACTCGCTTGTCGGAGAGGTTTCAAAACACAATAGAAACTACAATGGACAAAGATATTAAGTTTTTTTTAGTTTTTTATTCGTTCAACTTACTGATATAGAAATCAACACCCAGCATCTTGACTAAATCTGTTTAAGCCGCCTTATTATCAATAAAAAATGAAGTTTTTATTAAAATAAATGATAAACATTGTTCTCTAATGATATTTTTATGACATGGATTTAGGGAATTACTCGCTTGGCGGAAAGGTTACAAAACACAATAGAAACCAAAATAAAAAAAGCGATTAAAGGTAGATGACCCGATCACATTTTCGTAACACAGAATTATTTCAAACATACAGAGTTTTTCATATCATATGAAAGCTCGTATTTTTCTCATCATTATACTGAAATTTGACGGCCTAATTCGGTATAATGACAGAGAAATTGACGAAATAGAGTTGAATTACCGCGAATGGTGGTTACCACTGATATAGTTTGTGTACTACTCAATGGGTACAGTTCACAGCATCTTGTGTGTCTAAAATAAGAACCATAATAGCTATACATCTCAAATTTTGGGACACTACGTTTTAAAGGATGACCTTTCATGTAGAATAGAAAACTTGAAAAGTTGAAAATCGGAACATCTACCTTTAAGTTGATCAAATATATACATTATTATTTTTTAATCGTTCAACTTACTGATATAGAAATCAACATCCAGCATCTTGACCAAATATTTAACTATTATATGATAACTTGCTGCAATCCGAGCTACTATGTACAGTTTAAAAGCCTAACAGCCTCACCTGTTGTCATTTAAAACATGGCCTAAATCAGAACGTGTATATTGAAGTACCTCATGGTGCTTCAAAGTCGTCTAGAACTAACGTCCACATATTCTAAATTAGGATTCAAACACAGCGGGACTAAGTATTGCCATTTTTTAAACTATCGCTGCCTAAATGATAACTATTGAAATACCTAGAATGATAAATTATTAATGTAAATAAGGCCAAAAAACAATTTGCTTGGTTGTCCTCCAGAGCTCTCAGAGAGGAGGGGCGGGCGGGCGGATTTTTTAATTTTTTTTATTTTCTTATACTAGCGGAAGCTCAAAGTTCAGCCAACAAGAAGTTGAAATCACACTAAGAGTCGCCATATATGTTATAAACACTTAGTTTTATATTCAATGCCATTCAAACTGTTTAAAAAAAAATCTGAAAAAAAGGGAAAATTAGTGAAAAAAAGAAAAAAATCTGAAAAAAGAAAAAAATCAGAAGAAAGAAAGAAAAAAATCGGAACGGCCCTAAATCTGACGAGCGAGCGGTCGAGGACAACAATTTTTTTCTTCTCCTAAGCGTCACAACAATACTCCGAAGGTAAAATATTCGACGACCATCCTATTGTCTCCATAGATACCGATAGCCCTTAGTATCATTCTTCATCCCGTTACTCGTTTTGTACACCATTATCATCTATTTGTATGTAAATAGATTGTATTTTCTACACTTCTCAATCTGTAAGTCCATAACTTCACATAGACCCTCACAATTTCATCCTATCTATATTCAATGTATGTTACTTTATAATCGTTAGAAATTCTTCAAATTACAAATCTAGAACTAAGTAGTCTCCCTCAACTAGAGAAATAAGTGCATTCCAATTCAAATCGGTACATTCCATGGGGGAGGGGGGGGGGGGGGGGGTTCTGATTACTAATTAGTGTACTGTTTTCGGGGATGTGCTATCAAAACATTTACATCCAAATTGCAGTCCCTGATATAGCAACAGCTTCTTTTTTAACCATTTTTTCCCGGTCCATAATCAAGATGAAACTGGATTTGTTACACCTCCTCCATGGAAGTGCCTATAATCTTCATTGTATCCTTATCAGCCATCATATCCGTTTCTCTCTTTGACCGTTAACACTCTCACCACATTACCATACTCAGTTCACAGTCAAATGGAACATGAACCCCTCAAGTATATACAGTGATAATTTAAAAAGTGTCTCGAAATATTTTTTATCGTCAAATCAATACATTTACTTAGGCTTTTAAAAGGGCATGTAGTGCTACAACACTCATGTCTTCTTTTGAACTGAGCCATCAAAATTGGGGCACAATCCAAATATGTGACTTGCAAAGTTACAATACTTCATGATTGCTGCCAACTCTTTGCACAGATCTGCCATTTGCGAGAAGAGCCTCAACCTGGAATCAGATTGAATGAACTAGTTACATAATGTTATGGAATAGTCCCATTCAATGCGGTACCAGTTCAAGGCTCTCCTCGCAAATGACGAACCGTGCAAAGAGCGAATACCATTCCGGTTGGTTCAGAGCGTACTGTCTATAGGCCGTACAATGTAAGTTGACTACAACAGCAGTCTTAATTACAAACACTGTGAATCTTATGCACTGTATATAGCTGAAGGTCATACTCCATTTTACAGTGAACAAACTTTCAAACATCTAACTATACACCTCGCCTTTTTTTCTATCTATCTGTGCTAATACTTATTCCTTAATGCACCGAAAACCAACCAGAGGGAGACAAAGATTCTGGGAGCGATGATAACTCTCCTCCGGTGACATCCCCCTCTGGGGATAAAGCGTTGCCGGCGGCGACGGACGGCAACACATCGGCTCCCGGTAATGGTTGTAACAGGTTTTCACGGCAAACTTGCGGCAGATTTCTTGCTTTGTTTCTCGTATTTTTTTTCTCTCGTCAGTTTTGTGCTTTGAAGTTGAACATTTCTGAGTTTTTTTATCACCTTGTATCAACTGAGTTTTCATATGCCAGCAATTCAATTCTGGGTTTATGTTAGCCCCACAATTCCCCCACTTATTCCGTAGTAATTCATGAAAGTTTGATATGATTTTGAAATCTATGAGGACTTGATCTTTACACACACACAAATTGCTACCTAAAAGCTTTTTCTTCTTTTTGTTTTGAAATCCAATGCTATCGTAACCATTTGCACCAGCCATATTTTTACCACAGTGTTTTTCCCTTGATTATTATATTACCATTGAGAAATCTGCCAATGGTTTGAAATCTTATACTTAGATTGCGATACTAGGCCCATGGTATGGTGTAAACTGTTGGTGTCTGTTGCATGTATCCCGGGTGAGTCTCTTAGTTTCGGGTCGATTTTGAGTTTGGCGCCCTCTGTTTTGCACATCTTGTCTGCTTTCGGGAAATCGGGGAATGATGGAGTGAGTGAGTGATGGGAACTGCATGATTTTATTTAATCTGGGATATATTAAATATAAAGTACTTATTTATTGGAGGAGTAAAAGTAGATTAGATCCAATGATTGTAACTTTGTGATATCTGTACATGTGATGCCCTATTTAGATAACGCTAACAGCAGCCTCAGAAGTACAATCATTAGACCTAAGATAATGGGGCCTTTGACTGCATCCTTATGACCTACCTGGTTGTTTTAAAGGCATATTATGTGATCTTTTCCATGGGAATCCCTATATCCTATAGATGAGGCCGTCCCACAGAAAAGATTGCATAATATGCCTTTAAGCTTGGTTCTTTCCCATCTCCAATTCTGTGGGCATTGCAAACAGGTATTTTAATTTTTTCTTCTCCAGACAGTTTCTTGTTGGCTTAATTCTAGAGCTGCAGCAACCAACCGATGCTTAAATTGAATTTAATTTTGCGTGAGCCAGTCAAACTATAAAAGCACAACTTGTGTCTCCTTAAATGAATGAATGACTTTGGAAAAGAATGAAGAAAAAAGTGGGAAAAAAATTAATTAGAGAACTATTGGGCCGTATTCTCGTACTAAACACGGTTCTAGCTTAAAACCGTGTTTAACTAAACGCGTGTCTAACTTAAACGTGAGTTTATCCTTTAAACGACGTGTTTAACAAAACACGGTTTTAAACTTTGCAAATCTCGTTCATAGAGTGGTCCTGCGTTGATTGTATACAGGTATTTAATTCATTGTGGCCCTAATGGAGTTCAATAAATATCGACCGAAATCACCGAATGCTTTCAATACACGGTACTTTTAAAGACTACGCGATCCGCACATCAGCTTGCACCGGGCACGGATGAGTGATCATTCAAGGCATACAGTTGGTGTGCGAGTTTAGTTAAACACGCATTAAACTACCCCATACCCATGTTTAAAGTTAGACACATTTCGGCGAGTTAGACGCATGTTTAAGTAAAACAAATGTACGAGAATCGCGTTTAGTTAAACGCTGTGTCTAAAGTCAAAGTTAGACGCGTGTTTAGCTTAAAACCGTGTTTAACTACGTACGAGAATACGGGCCATTGTGTTTAAGAAATAATTTTAAAATTAATATTGAATAGAATGAATAGGAAGTTGTTCTTTTTTGTATGTATGACTGGGCCACTTTTCATTTTCATGCAACACGACAAGTCAACTTTTGAAAATCGTAAGGAGGGTAAAGTTTCTTGAGATGTCGAAAGAAAAATTGAAAGCGATATCAAAGCGTGTTTTGTCGTTACATGAAATCTGCAACCTTATAGAACCATTTTGTCACCAGTGTATAAAAGCAATGTCTTACTTTTAACCCATTCAGTTTATTTTTCATTTCAGTGCCTGTCTGATTTATAAACCTTGATTAAAGTTTCCCCTTCACCAATTTACTGCTGCCTGATATGTATATATAATTTTGATACGTTTGGAATAGTTGAGAAGTATCCACTATTGTTTTTGCACTGTTTCAATTGGACATGTCAAAAAGTTGCTCAAAAAGTAGCCTACCTGGTCTACTAAATCATATGACACAATTGGAGTACTGAAAAGTAATAACACCGTGCAAAAATAAAACCGGAAATATTGTACGCAAAAATAAAAGTGTATACAACTATGTGGTTTCCTCCCGTGCAGACTATTAGTTATACCGCCCTCCTTTTATCCTCCTTTCTTTCTGCTCGATTATCTCATAAGCTGTTACGTTGACTGAACTGTTTTGGAATGAAGTGATGTAGCCAAATGGTGTTGAGCAATTTCAATTCTATTGCAAGAGTCTAACTTATTCTCTCTGTTAACCCTCAACAGAAAATGACACAGTCTTCGACGAAGATTCTCCACGTAGTCAGTATACCAAATCAGGCAACCGGGCACCGGATAGGCGGAAGTCAACCCATGGAATGTTGGATAGGATCAAGAGCCGCTCGCGCGAGATCCTAGGCGACATGCGCTACGGCTCGACGCCTAACCTGGCCCGGGATTTCACTTTCTCGGAGGAGGTCGTTTCGCCGCTCGCGACGGAGAACGGCGACGACGGCAAAAAAAGTGGCAAAGTAGGTAGTGGTAAAAAGAGAGCCTATTGGTTTGCCCGACCGCCAAAAAATCTCGACATCTAGCACATGGTGTGCTGAGTGTACATATAGTGTGGGTGTCTGTGTGTGTGAGAGAAAAAAATCCTCTGCTAATCGTTTGATTTAATATTTGTATTAATTCGCTTTTAAATTTTGACAACATCCATCTTCATTAGATAAGCATTGGCTCTCTTTTTGGTATATTTACAGTTCTATTACCTTTTTATTACTTTTATATCGACTTTTTATATTTCACATTGCGCAGTTTTATAATAAACACTGTTTGAGATGTACTCGGATTGAAAATTCGGGAGTGTTTTCCAAATTGAATCCAAATTAGTGATGTGCAATATTAACCAAATGCCAATCTATACTTGAATGCCAGTAGTTTTTTAATAAGCATGTTATTTGTTACCCGGATTTGTTTTCTGAAAGAAACCGACATCTACCTGCTGCTTACACGCAATACTAAATCTTTTTCAATGAGATTCAGATCCAAGTGTAACAAATACAAAAAAGAGACCAATGCTTATACCAAGGTTTGTGCTCTATGCATTCATTCCCTACATCATCATTTCTTTTTAATGAACAAATACAAAATGCCAACTACCCAATGACATTGTGTTGCATTTTTACATCCTTTTTTCACTACCAATGTACATCATGTCTGAAGCAACAAAAAACCCAACACAAACCTGAACTCAACTGTTATAGTTTGATCAGTTCCAAATTGGCGAGAAATATTCGGTTTTTATCTCTCTGCGCGCAAAAGTAAACTAAGCGTACTCGCACGATTATGGATGCGCGCGATGGTTTGGGCCTAATGCACGCGTCACACGTATGATGCATGGTGCTTGTTGCATTCTTGTTGCCTTTATATACGCCCACGTCCTTCTGTATTCATTCGCTGCTGTAATGAGGCTTCGCCAATTTGGGAACTGATCAACCTAAAGTTTACATTATCAAATCATTTTCAGTTCCATGTCCACAATCATCTCATGTGGAAACGTTTGATCGAGGGGAACATTTCAGTACCATGGCATAGGGAAAATGTGGGTTTTTCCTAATAAAGGCGTCCAATTAGGAACTAAGTGTGAAGCCTTAAATAGTCTTAGCCCACTCACCACTCACTTTTAAGATATTCAAATAACAAACATTCACAGAATGCAACAAGCACAGAAAACAGCATGCACAAATGCGCACATGGGGGTGAACGGTTAGAATAGGATGTGCCCTGTCACTCCTTTACCTTTAACCCTACTCTCTAATATAGTTACACACTGCTTGTATGATACACCCAAGTACTGCATTTCAACCGCGACATGTGTGAAATGCTGCGACTTAAAGGCACACATATTTAGATACCAATGTTGCACATGCTCACTCTAAACAGAACTGATTGTAGAAATGACAACAGTCTATTCCATGATGGGGGAGGGGGGGGGGGGGTAAGCATTGGTCAATATATCCCTTCATTCAGTGAGACTTGGAATAAATCATACACTTGGAGTTCAACAAAAATTAATTACATAATATACTTGCCATAAAAAAGTGTAACATTTTCTGATTCACTATTAGTGGTGCCTAAAGTGCTTACTAATAAATTCCCATAAACAGCACATCAATTTTTTACGATCTACAAATATATACAAAGAGCGCATAAGTGTATACCTATTTCTCTATAAACAGCACTTCAGGTAATACTACCTTCTCTAACATCGTTTTTCTCTCAATTTATAAATAGCACAACAGGCTCTAACTCCTTCTAGGCTTGTCCTATATCTCTATAAACAACATTTTGGGTTTAGAGGCACATATGTTTGCATGGAGCACAGACCCTGGTCCATTGAGTGCAGTGTATTGTGCAGTGGCATGCAGTGATGATATAATATCAAGAACAATGAGTTAACTTTAATAGCTGTAATATCTCATCAATGAGTTAACTTTAATAGCTGTAATATCTCATCTTTTAAAATAAACACACCATGTTTTTATAGTAGAATTTGACCATGCCACCAAGTGGCATGATGGGTAATATCCTTAAAGGGATTATCAGACGAATAATTTAATGAAATATGCAGTAAATTCAACAACAAAATCCCGGTTTGATTCTGGTACAAGCAAAACCAGTCCAGAGGCTATTGCCATATAAAAGCCTAGGAGCGATTTGCCATTAAGCCTTTTCACGCAAATCCTAAGATTGGTCTCTAGATATAAAAGCAATCATTCTTTTGAAGGCATGGTCATTTTTGTTGTGACAATTGAGTGCTGGGAAGTGATATTAAATCTCTGTGTAAGCACAATGCAAGATATTAATCAAATTTGCTTTTAAGGGAGGTGTCAACCCTTTTTGGCGCCAAATTTATCAAGCACTGTAACTTTAAAACTATAAATGTGATGTACATAAAAGTATACATTTTTTTTAATGCAATGAGTCAGAGAATCCATTTTTGGTATCAAATTTCACTAAAAATAGTGATTTTTACATTATTGCCTAAAAGTCACTTTTTTTTGGCGCCAACAATTTTCAGACAACCTAACAAAATCAGTTTTAAAGTCAATTATCTAGGATTAATTTTATTTTTTGGCTAAACAAATTTAGTTATGAAAATATTGACCAAAAAGTGCCAACAATTTTTGGCACTTTTTGGTCAATATTTTCAAAACTTAAATTCTTAAGCCAAAAAAGATTGTATACTTTTATGTACATTACATTATTAGTTTAAAAGTTACAGTGCTTGATAAATAAAAAAAGGGTTGACACCTCCCTTAACAGCTAGGTTAGACTAGTCGATCCATCGTGAAAAGGTTTATTGCAATGTGATACATAGAGTATAGGCTGATCAATGAACCCCTTTTTGAAGGTGTACAATATTTTGATCCTGAACATAATTGTGTGAATTTATTTGTAAATATAATGTTTTCATCTGTACATATCGCATGTAGAAATGCATGGTTGTAAGTTAATATGTGATTGTTATAGTTGATGCATGTGTATACCGCCCTCCCTCCCCTATGCATGAAGCCTCTCTCCCCCAACATGAATGTTAACTCGTATCGTGTATTTTGCATGACTTGTTCATAGTGATACCCCATCCTTAAGCATACCATGTTTTTTAACATCCATTCATCCTTTTTTAAAAACTCTTGTAATACACTGAATACTATTGGCTATTTTCAATTTTGGTTTTGTAAACATCAGATTACATGGGTTATAAATTTCGAATAACATAATGCACAATATATTTTACCTTTTTATATCGTCAGATTGGAGGACTATTGCTAAAATGTTAATAACATTTATTTTTTTGAAAGGAAAGTGTAAATAATTTGTTCCTATGTTTTTTATAATTGTTCTTATAAACATTTGACAATCCTGATTTCACAAATTGGACATTTTGATATCACATGTACCATATACACGTAGGTGACATGTACCATATACACGTAGGTGAACCCATTTGGACACAGACTATGTCAGTATTGCATCAAAGAATAACCTCAAATACTATCAATTTAGAATTGAATACACAACAATAATAATAGAGTACGTAATCATGAATTAATTGATATCATGTAATGATAAGGAGATGTTGTGTTTCTGCTTTCAATGTTGTTGCTGTTGTAAAGAAAGTAGGTTAGGCTATATGCTCTGGTTCCCTGTTTCCATTACTACGCATAATTCACCTTGTGATGTACGGTCTGTTTTCAGAGATAATCAAGCGAGTGACAGAAATAGCTCTGATCATTGACTGATTCCTGCTGAAGCAAAAAAAGAAAAATGAAATTGTTTCTGTTTTCAGGATAGTGCCATGTGATGCATCTCATCACATGATGTGCTTGTTATTAACACATAATGGTACAATGATAATTTTAGACAATATCAGTGAATTTTGTTGTTCATAGAACCTGCGTCATTTGAATGAGCTATGTGTGGTCCCACAGGGAACCAGTATATAGTTGGTCTGGCTATTACTAATTCCTCTCTGCCAACTCTTTTTTATTTATTTTTTAATATCTGCAAATTTCATCCAAACTATTAACCGTACCATTTTGGGAAGGACACAATCAGAGGTTGCCAATTGTTGGGAAAGCACAGTGCTCCCTAATTCATGACATTTAGTCTGAAGTTATAAATAAAACTATTTATCCTGGAATTATTAACATTTTTGCACCTTAACTTGAAATTGGAGACAATTGATTTATACAATTATATTATTAGGGGTTTCTGATGGATTAATGTAAAAAAATATTCATAATCAATAATAACATATACAAATCTTGCCCCAAATTTATAGGTTCACAATGACAATCGTCATGACGGTTTGTATGTGCAATTCATGATTTGTATAAATTCTGATTTTGACCTCGGAAGCAAATCTTTATCAGCACCTAGCAATGAAGGCAGGAACACAACAAATTAACAATGAGCTAATAATTTATCTACACAGTAGACAAAAATCTCCCATCTTTATCAAATCAATTTTGTAAATAAAGATATTTTCTGTACATATTTGCTACGACTTAGATGACAAAATGCTTTGAAAGAGCATACCAATAAAACAATTTCACCATAGTTTTCTGCACTGTGTCATGTGTGTGCATCTTTTCCAAAAGTAGATAGTCGTTTTTGGCTACCATTTTGAATGATGAGAATTCACTAGTTTTTTAGACCAACAAATCCCTTGCACTTTTAGTACTAAAACGTACATATCTATTATTATAAATATATGACTTCCACAGTTCAGATCTGAGTAATTATCAAATTCTTGTGTTGAATCAATGTTGAATCAAAATTCTGCTCCTCACCTAATGCTAGTTTAAAATTTTAATATAAAAAAGACCAGTGTGGTCCGTCCTATGTATTGCATGGCCTGATAACAAAATTATACCAATCATACCATAATCCCCATAATGGATAAGATGGCTTTTGTTAATCTGAGTCTTCAAATAATCCTGCATGAAGAAGATATTAACAGTTTTTTCATAAAATGTAAGCTTGAGAATTCTCAATTCAATTTGAAAGCCATCTCTAACCCAGGCCTAGTGTTAGTGTTCTCCTAAGTGTCCAGAATGCATCTTCTATGTGTCTTTGTGCATGCTGGAGAAGAGAGCCATGGATAACTTGGGTAAAAATGAATGGACCGCATCGTAAACTATGAAGTTGATGAAGCCTACTGTCCGATAATAATCTGGGGAGCAAAACGATGACCTGCCAAAAAAAAAACGGGGAGTATTTTTTTACTAATTATGTTAAAGATGGATCAATCAATGTCTTTAAAAAACAACTACTGACTCCATCAATCATGCATAACTCATTACACCATCAGTAACAGTAGGCATAGCTGCATAATTAACCGGCTATTGACACATGTTCACAGCGACTAATCATGGGCAGGCGGTGGTTTGGCGGGAATTCCATTCATCATTATTTCCAAGTTATTCATAGTTTTCAAATCATACATCATTGTTTGCTTGCTTAGTTTTCTCGCTTAGTGTGCATGCTTAGTTATCACTTTATTGCCTGTTTGCTTGCTTGCTTGCTTGCTTCTATGTTTTTGCTTGCATATTCACCTGTTTACCTCACATACTTTAAGCAACCAATGAACTGATTCGTTATATTTAGAATTGTTAAGTTTTTCTGAGTAATCAATTTTAAACCAAATGAGAGCGTGTTTACCAAGTTGTCCACTTTTCTAAAACTTTTCATAAGTATCAACAGTCATCAACTCAGCATGATAGTTATGTTGATAATTTTGCATCTAGAATTGTATTCGCTGTGAAGACATGTTGTAAAGTTTTCAACAAACACGACACAAAACTGTAGTGTTTTTTGATGAAATGTTATGACTATCAAGTCCAATCGCAAGTATTGACAGTTGTAGCGTTAAATGAGTTATGCATGATTTATTGGATTTTGATCTTTTGAGCTTACCAAACATTACAAAACCATTTCAAACAAGTACTTTTTGCTATGATGCATGAGCTATGCGCACAAGCTGATTTTGATGTTAAATTTTCTCTTTTGAGTTTCTCAGTGCCACTATATCAAATTGTATATATACCATGACTGCATGAGGAATCTAAGTCTTTGCATCAATTATATGAAATTGGCTAGCTTGCATCTAGATTCACATATATATTTTTTCAAATAAAGTGCAGGAAAACTATTGAAAAAAATATTGTTTGCCTGAAGAAAATTGTCAACATTGCCACCAAATGATTTTGATATAATTATGAGTTTAATTATGAGTTGTACATTGCAGCAAGATTATTAATGCTCTTGTATATGTGCATTTTAGAGTTTGGCGCTTTAGAAAGTTACGTTCTGCAATTAGAGCTTAGTGTTTGGTCCTTTACACTTGTATCAAAATTATTTAAAAGGAATGTGAACACATTTACAAGTGCCATCCAGTGATTTGATTTGGGGAAAAAAGATGGCATGTGCATGTACGGTGGAATGAGATGTGCGTACAGTAAGGTCAAGGTTCAAAGTTCATGACCTGTTGAGGTAATGAATATTCATTATTTGGTGCATTCCATATCTCATTATCATACCAGGTGTTTTATTTATTGTGTTACACATCATCACATTTTCAGAAATTGTCATTTGCATGACTTGTTTTATATCCACGGTTATGGACCATTTCATGATTTTACCAGATTCCTTTCATTTCGTCATCTGTTATTTTCGATGAATTTTGTTTATCTTTATAAAATGTTGCCGCTTGAAATTAAAAGTTGCACTGTGACAACTTACATGTTATTAGTATTTATTACCTTGCACACATTTGCTTGTTATATACAAATAACTTTATTTTTAAAGGCAGTTTATTTGCCCATTGCATCTTGTGACCTCAATATATGAGATATTTTTCTTTTCAAACTAATATTTAGAAAGACAAAAAAAACTTTGCACAAACAAATGTGGCACAAATGCACCTAAAAAGAATAACTCTTGCCTTTCATATTGGCCAAAACACCCCCTTTGTATTTAGCATTTACATTTCCCCAACAATGTATTGCCCCTGCATTTAATGGTACTGGTATATTAACAAATTGAGGATAAAGAAGGCTAAACTAATTACCACTCCCCTGTGCTGGAATATTTGTGCATATTCCAGAAATATAGGCCCCTTATACTAAATTGTTATGCGAGTGCTGGGAGCTGCCTTTGATCTTGTGGTACCGTGTACAACTACTGAAAGGTCAACCTGTGATTTTGATCTGTGATAACTTAAATATACACTGATCTCACTAGACAATAGGGAGGGTTTAGTCAAAATGTCTTGATCAAAACAAATGCGTAACATAGTGACGCATTAAAAGTCTCGTCGTTGTACATCAGCCGACATCCACGGATATCGGTGTGCAAGTTTAAAATGTCAACCTTTATTTGCTAACGTTGACCGATGCACAGCAACAGGAGTTTTAACGTGCCATCAGTTGCCAGGTGTTACGAGGGCGTGTTTTTTGCGCATACACTGCGATACATATTGAATTGTTGGAAAAGGGTGCTTGAATTGTCATACTGAAATTATAAATTAAAAAAATGTCATATGAAATGTAGGTGACATGTCCCTATACCCACCCCTAGGATTGATGCCCATACTGTCCACAATTTAAATTTTGATTTGATCAATAGAAGTCATATTTGATGAGTGTGCTTATTGGAGTTGGGATAAACACTAACATTTGCATTGGAAACCACACTTGAATAACATCATACTAACTCACCCCACCTGCTCATCACCTGCATGCGGTATAATAGGCGCGATGTATGCATATGTCGTCAAAATGGCCATTTTAACGTTTCTTTGCATACTTTCAGACAGAGTCCCAAATATGCATCAATGACATATACGAATCACATGAAGCAATTTATTTTCTGTCAAAGTGTTGATACATACTTGGGAACTATAAAGTACACTATTTGGGCACATTCTTACCCCTGTGCAGGAAATTGACCACTAAGATTATACCAACATGCTAACCATATCACGAATACTCACCTGTATGCCTGCAGCCTTCTTGTATATGCCTACAGCCTACTTGTTCCGGTTTGCAGCCTACTCATGTCTACCTGAAACCTAATAGCACATCTGCATGTCTGCATGTTGCATAACTAACCCCACTCACTGCATGATGACTTTATTTACTATTTTGCAATCCTGTATAATTGATTAACAACACTAATAATATCTGACACTACTACAATTTTAGACTCGCCAATATGTGACCTACCTACAAGGTCACATACAATAGCCTGTCTGCTAGGTTAGCCTATTACATTTCATGCCAAGCAGGCAGTCTATCATCAAAATGTTGCTTGTAAACTGTCTGGTTGATGCACCTTTCCAAATTTGTAAGCCATGTTCTATTAGCCAATTTGAGGTTGTGAAAGATAACAGAAGGGTGGGGGAGTATTTCAGCTGGGTAAAATCTGGTAAGTTCCAAAGATTATACCTACTTGAAACAATACAGTCCTATACTGTGTCAGCCATACCTCAGAAAAGGCTTACAACTTCGTGGGGTTTGTTTAGTGTTCAGGACAGTTATGTTAACCAGATATTTTTAGAAAAGTTCAGATACAACCTTGATATTTGGATAGTGAATAGGCTAGCCAATGCAAATGGTTGAGTTATTATGCGTTCACACTCCTGTCGTTGGGCATTAGCCAACGATGGCGGATATTGTCCGTGTGCGTGGAAGCAATGTTAACTTTTATCTGCCGATGCTACCCGATGCGCAACGACGGGAGTATGAACAGAGCTTTATCCATAAATTCTTGCTACGTATCAAAGTAATCTCACCAATTAACACCAGAATGGATATCTTCTAAGTTTTTGTTATCGCAATGTAATGAACTCATGGACATTGAACAATGTCAATAAATTGTATACATAGCTTTAATATAATAGGCTTTATAGATATTTAGGAAATTACTTGGCACAAAACACATGATATTTGAATGCATGTGAACCTGGTCTCAGATGTGAACAGCGTGCAAACACAAGCCCCTCTCCTTCACAGTAGTCCGCATATACAATATGTATACATTTTTTCTCTCTCTATTATAGTACACACCAGTTGAGTATTTGGGAGATAATGGTTCAACTGAGTCCAGCCCAAGGATACCCAGTGAAGAAATGCAGCCACCCCCACCGCCGCCTAAACCAGTCAGGTATGTCCCGGACGAAGAACCTGTGATAACAGCAACTTCCAGCGAGAATGTACACATGGCACCACCACCGCCGCCATCTTCTTTCCCTAATAATAACTCAAATAATCATCTGGGAGACGATGAAACAGAACAGACACTCAATACATTCCAGAATTCCCCAATGTCTACGCCTTCTCCCGCAAGACCGACAACGTTGTCGAGTCCGGCTTATGCCGCCAGGCCTTATCCCGGCCGTCAAGACTCGTCTAGCCCTCGGATTATATCCCCACAGAAGGCAGTAGGTGGTAAAATAGTACGTCCGAAACCGCAGTATCCGCCCGGTAGCCCCAAGAGGGTGCTAAAAGATTCTACCACGGAAATGGATCCAGTTATACCGCGTGTCGGTAGGGTTATACCAAACAATAGGCCTATAAGTATAGTATCGCCAGAATCTAGCCGGGTTACAACGGATCCTGAACCGTCTCCTGATTCTAAAGCTTTTATCAAACGTCTTAACGAACAGAAGAACATGAGTCAAGCGTCTCCACAGAAAAACGCCATACACGGTTCTCCGCAGAAGAACGCAGCCATTCACGGATCACCGCAGAAGAATGCAGCTATTCACGGATCACCGCAGAGGAACGCAGCCATTCACGGATCACCCCAGAGGAACGCAGCCATTCATGGATCACCTCAGAAGAACGCAGTGAACCATATGTCACCACAAAAGAATGCCAGGCCCGTTTCCCAGGTTGACGGCAAACCCAAGATGGGCCCGCCCAAGCAGCCCGGTGGTTCGCCTAAATCGGAGGCGGACAAGGGTGAGAATGGGGAAAAGGATGAAAAGGGTGAGAAGGGTGAGAAGGGTGAGAAAAAGAAGTCCTCGGTATGGTATGAGTATGGTTGTGTGTGAGAACAGCTATTCTTGTGGACCGTATATACATTGAGATTGGTTATTAAAAATATATGGCTTATGGCACCCACTTGTTGGAGGCATCAATGTGGCTTAAAAGTACAGCAGCAACTATATTGTGCTGATTGAGTGACTTTTGAGCCGGATTTTGAATTGAATAATATATATGTCCCATGCAGCGCGCAGGCAATCTAGAAACATTCATGCTTTTGGGCATTCTTGCCTTCACACAGTGTTGCTGTTTTATGTTTTCCATTCAATGTTTCAATTCATTCGGAAGAAGGGGACTATGAACCATGTCTCCACCTGTCTTACCAATGAATTTACAAAGGAAGATGGTTTCCACTATCAACCAAAAGATTTTCGACCCAATGATACTTATACTTAAGTGGATAACAATCTTGTTTCAATTTGTACAAATATATCTAAATCCAATGGAAACATGCTACACTCGGTTGGCACAGCTTCAAAAGCTGTCCAATTATGTTCCAACGCTGTAAATTTAGATGCTCTCGTGTAAAAGTCCGCATATTTATTGCCTCATTATTTAAACACAGGATGTGGCTTACTAAAAAACAGTACACAACCATATATACATACGCATCCTGAGGATTTCTTGTGGTTGTTTAAATATTGCTGAAATGTATCGATATATGAACAACATATTGTGTGAATATTGTGAATACTGTGAATTATGATCAAAGATTATGTAGTATTTAGTATCAAAAAGTTGTACAATTTTGTTAATGTTTGCCATAATTTGACAGCATCATGTACCATATTATATGAGCAACAATAATTATGAAAATCGTAAGAAATGTTGCACGAAAGTTCACACATATTTTGGGTTCGTGTTTTGCGTAACCTTATAACGGTGTAAACCATGTAAGCCGTTTGGGCTTTCAAATATGCACTTATAAATACCAATGCCAGTATCTGCGTAATCTTTTAAACTTCCATTTTATTATGTACTGCCCTCTTTGTGACAGAGTGGTCCATATGATGTACTGCCCTCGTGTGACAAGAGTGGACGATATTTTTAAAAAGTTAACTTTGGTTCAATGTTGCGTTTATGTGGCACATCACGTCAAAGGATACATACAAAAATGAGATTCTGATGATAGCTGACAGATAACATGTTGTAGTATATCGTAAACCGTAAACTATAGTTTGATTATTTCCAAATTGGCGAAGCCGTCTTACAGCAGCAAATGAATACAGAAAGACCCTGGTGTGCGCCGAAGGCAACAAACGCGTTCGTGCGATCTAAACCGTGTGCACATAGCCATAATCTCTGCGTACGCTTGGATTACATTGGCACGCGCAGAGATCAAAACCGAATATTTCTCGCCAATTTGGAACTGATTAAACTATAGTCTCAGGATGAAACAAACTTCATAATGATACCTAGTTTTTGAAAATTGAATGAGAAAATAAAGGTATATATATTTCTTTTCATTTTCTTTATATTTTACAAACTATTTTGCTCTATATCTCAAAATAAGCCTTGCCGACAAGATGTACCTTGTGAAGTGATGTGTCACATATTGAATAATGGTGATTCGTTACAAATCTCTCTCATTATTTAAACTGGAGACATTTGCTTATCATATGTGCTGTGGTTCGTATGCAGTGAGCCCAAAGCGTGTGTGATGTGGTTCATATGCAGTGAGCCTAGAGCATGCATGATGTGGTTCATATGCAGTGAGCCCAGAGCGTATGTGATGTGGTTCATATGCAGTGAGCCCAGAGCATGTGTGCTGTGGTTCGTATGCAGTGAGTCCAGAGCATGTGTGCTGTGGTGCGTATTCAGTGAGCGCAGAGCGTGTGTGCTGTAGCTCTTATGCAGTGAGCCCAGAGCATGTTGCATATCTGACGGCGTTGTTCCCTCTCAAGTGATCAATGGGTGATTGAGAGTTAATTGTTTTGATCATATAATCTTTTTTTTCCTCTATAAAGATTTACCATTTATCATGTTCATCTCTCAATATATAAATTGTGTCACAAACAATCTACATTACTAAACAGTATGGATCATATTTGACCTTAGATGTAATGTCTATAATATATTGTTGGATTATTGACTTGAAAGAAAACCTATGGGGGATGAACGTGAGAATATGAGAGTGACCCAGTGCTGCCAGCTATTGCAAATAACCTGCAACATTAGGCTCCTCAAAAAGCTTGAATATTGACATGAAACATGCAAAACCATTGTTATTCATTGGCTTGTATGATAACGGGTTGATATTAGGCAAGGTAAAAAAGCCTGTTCTACGGGCCCGACCGACTCATTTTTTTCTTAATTTTCAATTTTCAATTTTTTTTATAGACAAATTGTGGGAAAATATTGATTTTTTTGCATTTTTTTCGTTGAAAATTGTTGAAAATGCACCACAGAGTAAGATATTCATGAAATCATCATTATTAAACTTATTGAAAAGCTAACATAATTCAATAGGTGTTATAATTAGTTGAATGCTGATGAGCTTTAATCCGTTCATAAATACCTTATCATCAACAATAGCTCAATTTGTTGGTTAAATTGCAGAATTGGCAAGCCTGTGTGTTACATCTTCACCATATCTGACTATGACTCTCCCTCTAATCTGCATGCATTGTGAACACTTGTGATCTTGTTTGTCGATTATCCATGACGCAATCATCATCTTTAAAGTCTGACACTCCAACATATTTTGATTGAATATCTAATCATAAAATAAGTATAATCGCCTTCTTTTATACATGTTTGGTGTGGTTGAATTCAGTACCTATATAATAATCGTCTTGCTTCAGAAGTTGTCGAATAATGCATAGTCGTCGTCAGAATGAATTGCCGCTTTTGAGAATGATTTAAGCTTCTGTTGCAGGTTGTGTGGCGAGCACACTTCTGTGTGACAGATCTATCCAGCTGCGTAATTGTTGACATGCGCTATCATTATCACCCATGCACCACCATTTTGCTTAACAGGAATACAAGCGTGTTTGCCTCTGGCAAAGAATCCTAAAATATCTATAGAGACTAACCAGCTCAATGCGAATTACCAAGGCCAAATGTCTTTTACATGTAGAGCTTACATACAGTATCGCTGCAAACGTAAAACTAGTTGCGTATATGCAATTTTGAAAGCAGTATTTCATTTGGAAAAAGTGTACTTTAGATCCCAGATTCTGGACTGTACTAGTATCGTCCAATACTGGAACACCCAGTATCGTTCGATACTGATACAAAGTCAGTGTGCCAATATCAGCTGATACTGGCACATATAAAATGGTCCAGTATCGGGCGATACTGGAACATAATTATGTACCAGTATCGTTAAATACTGGGTCAAATCTCACTGGTATCACATGTACTAATTGGTGTTCCAGTATCGACCGATACTGGCACGTTTATGTTCCAGTATTGAACGATATTTGCATACCAGTATCTGGACCTAAATTACACTTTTCCCTTTCATTTTGTACAAAACTATGTCTGTATTATGTTGTAAATTGTTATGTACATTTTTGTTAGCAATCAACTCATTAGTAACCTATTCTGGTTTATTTTGTGTAACTTTATCACACCATGGTTACAGTTCAGTGACCCCGATAATAGATATGAGGACGTGTTCACAAATGTTGACCCGTTAGATTCTGGACTGGATATTTTCATGTACTCTTGTGTCACGTCAAGTCAGAGGTGGGTCAATGACTTCATTGCATATTCTGCTGATCGCATCATTAATATTGCACCCTTAACTACTAAGGTGACCATATGGTATTTAACTGTGAGATCAAAGAAGAAAGTCAGCCCTGATGCAGAAATGGCGTGCCTATAACTAGAATACGCACTGACGTTACCCATCTCCCAAACTTGAGGTGACACAGAATTTGGGGATTAACATTTACAATAAGTGGGCATCATCTAATAGTTTTCTCAGCTTTTTTGTCTTTGCATGATCAAATTATAACAAATTTGGTCTCCACTATCAGATGAGGATTTTCTTCTGTCCATGGTGCTACCAGATTCAAAAGATTATGCCAATTAACATATTTTTCTCTGCAAACGGAATTTGAAAACTGTTTAATAGTAATGAATGGAATCAAATTATTGTATAATCCCTGCCAAATTGATCCCGCCTAAAAACGGCCAAGTCTATTTTGGGATATTCTCTTCTTTCAGGACCCTCTACACTATAGATTATTTATGTATATATATCATCTTAGTTTTATTTCAAATATAAACTTCGTAAATTGTCAGCTTATTTGTAAAATGAGTTTATTAATAACAAACCAAATTACCCACATGAAGAAAACTAATGCAATTTTAAATAAGATGAGACAAAAAAGTGTTTATAAATGAAAATTATCCATACTTATGTTCCAACCCATGTGCAGTGTTTTACTTTTAATCCAGATATTTTAATTTATTTTATCGTGAATGTGATCGAAAAATGAAAACAATAACAAATGTAATGCATTTTTAATTTATTGACCTTCTGACCTTTGACCCAGGTCAGTGTGTTGGCATGTGATGTATATATTATAATATAGCAGACCACCCACCAGGAAGAACTGTTCTGTAGATATTTCCATTTTTCTTCTTTCTGTTGGGTTTTTATTTTGAGCAGATCAAGTCACGTTTCTCTGTTGAATGTTTGATTTTTTTTTTAGTTTAATAGAGTTTTGATTCTAGTATTATTTTATTATGTAAATTCGCAAACAGTTTGTGATTTTGGCAGAGTTCCAACACCATGGAGTTGACAGTGTAATGAAATCGGTGCCATTATTGACGGACTACTCAAAGTACAGAAATGACTAATTAGTAAGCCGCATTTACTAGAGAAACGGCTAAATGACTAATTTCAAACAAGGTTTGTCTATTCAAAAGGCAAATTGACAAATTTATAGGTAGGATTGACTAATCAAGGGTAAAATGACGAAGTTGGACGGTATGACTAACCAAAATGGGAAATCGGTGTTACTAATCTGGAAACAAAATGTTAATCACAAAACTGCTAAAATGTAGCAGTGTTGGAATTAGAGGCCACAACTACTAGGTAAAAATATTGGAGCATCTGCCGATATAGTCTGCCTAGAAATTAACGTTGACTAGAATGACTTTCAACCGTGCTGTTTTAACTCTGCCAAAATATGAAATGTTTCAAGCTAATTATTTTTTTGTGCAGTTGAATGTGTGAGCATAACATAATCATCATATTTCTATACAATACATTATCATTGCGTTAAATTGTGTGTTTCGAAAATAAACAAAAACAGGGTATTTCAAATTTTGCTACAATTGAGGTCCAGTGTTGTTAAAGTGAAAAAGATTAAATTATGTAAAAATTGAATGTATTGTTTGTGAATGTTGGACAATATCTAAAGATATCATTGACGATGTAACAGAAAAAAAGCAGAATTCATAATATCAAATATAGGCCTATAATACAATAAATGAGAAGAAAATAATCATTGCATGAAAATCTGAGAAGTTTTTGATTGCAACTTGGAAGATTGAATAATGATTGAAAAAAGCAAGTGTTTTCCACAAAGAAAATATCTGGCCAAGCTAAGATGGAATCATTATCACTATCACAATATTTGTCGTAAATTTGCGAGGAGCGCCCACTTTCACTGTTATAAAGATGTATATGTGTGTGTAAAAATGTGGACTTGGCAGGCAATCATGCTGTCTTATTCCATGAAAATATATGATGTCATACATACTACTAGTGTTGTGTGTAATGTGAATGCCTTATTGTAACAACTTAATGTCAACACAAGTTGGCGATTGATGTCAGTGCTTATTCTAGTGAATGCATCAATATATTGCTCGCATAACTACCATTTCGAAAGCGTTTTTCTCCAGAACTATTATTTTGTGTCGCCTTAAGTTGGGGGGTGATATCAGAGTGTTCTAGTCGTTGCATCATGATATCATGTGATTAACTATATGGACATGGATAAAGGATGTCGGCCCTGATGTGGAAATGCTACATATACAGTGGAAACTCGTTAACACAAAGTTGTTGCCTGGGCCGTTCATTTTAGTTTGTGTTAACAGGAATTTGTGTTATCCAGTCACATTATAATGGTAAAACGTAAGCTTGGGACTTGAATAACACTTTGTGTTAACAGGAATTTGTGTTAACAGAGTTTGTGTTAACGAGGTTCCACTGTTTAACTAAAATATGTACTGATACCACCCCTAACTAGAGAGGACACAGAGTAGTTATTTTTTTGTAAGTAAGAAAATTTAAATATCTTTATTGATTTAAGTCACAGACTTGATATATAGGTATGACGACGGTCAAATTTAGTCAGTTTAGGAGCAGAAATTTGTTTTGCAATTCTAAAAATGCTTTTCCCCCACCATTTTAATTTCCCCCTCCTTGAAGTAATTTATTCATGCATGACTTTCAATGTATTGTTTACCTACACCTCCAAAGTTATTGTAGCCATGATCAAAGAAGGTAATTTTTAAGGGAGGAAATTGCTTTTTTTTGCATAACAACAAAGTTTTTAGGGTATTATTTCATATTTTTCACTTTGCGTAAATCATGATACTTTTATCCACTTCATGAATTTTTTTTTTTATTGATATATTGTCACAAATTAGGACCTTATGTGACTGCGAAAGCTGCTGATTTATGAAACAAATAACAGAACAAAATCATTTCTTCCGCAATTTGTTTAATTTTTTTCAAAATTTTTTTACACAAAAGTAAGCATTGCCAAGATGAATGTTTGTTATCATGTTGTATGTGTTTAAAGCGTGTGAACTGTACTGTTTTCACAGAATTAAATACTAGTTTGAAAAAACACTATCCAATTGTTTCTGCTCGTTTTATTGATGTGAAGAAATACTATGTCATTGTCGGGCAGGAAAACCCATAATTGTGGCCCATGAACATGTAAGGATTAGGTTTTTTCGGCAAGACCAAAGTCAGATAAAGTTACAATAAAAACCTACATGTTGATGCGGACAGATTCACTGGTCATCGGCCAGCTTTCTTTTATCAGCTGTTGTTGATTTGCCCTCTACTATCAAGGGCGTCACAAAACTGACCACTTCTGGTCAGTTGCCCGGCAAAACAACAACAGCCGATCAGTAGCTTTGAGAAAGCTGATCATTGACAAGTGAAACTGTCAGCACAAAATAAAAGTTTTTATAACTTTATCCAACTGGTCTTACTGGAAAAAACCCCACCCAATCCTTACATGATTATCTACAGGCCTGATGAATATATTCAAATGCCCCTGAACATGTTAAACACAAAACCAGTAAGAAGTTCTAATGAAGCTTTTGATTTGAATATGTTCAGGAGTCTATGACACACTTTTTAGTGTTACAACTATATACAGCGTGTCCATAAAACTGGGTCCAAAATCTGCAGAGCTTGTAACTTAAAAAGTAGAAAACATAGCTGCTTCATATTTGAGGATATTAAAGTAAATATACCTGACCTTAATTGGTGAAAATGTGAGACAAATTACAACTTTCTGAAATACAAAGCTTTTAACAAACAGCGTGGTAAGAGCCTGTTTTTTCCAATTTAGCAATAAACCACCTTGCATTTGCGTTGTGTGCAAGTTTTCCCTGCATTATGTGTTTATTCTCCAAAATATCTTATGTTTGGTAGAAAGGGTTAAATTATAGGTATTTTGGATCAATATTCAGTATTAGAAATACCCATTGCAGTAATCTTTTTGTTGAAAATATAAAAAAAACAGAGCAACTGTTATCCTGATATCATGCCTGAAAATAGCACCTGCCCATAGCAGGTACTTTTTGTGTCAGGAAAAAGTACCCCGGCGACCAACTGGTGGGTAAACAATTTCAAACTCACGGTGTAAGTGTGAGAGTTACACTGGCTGGGGGGATTTCTGTTGGGCAGGTATTTTTGTGAGTTACCTGCCTGATCCCGACTGGCTGGTTGAAACAAATTTGAAGTTCCAGCCCTGCCTCTTAATTTCTTTGATGAGATGACTAACTTAACGGCTGGTTTCCAATTACGAAAAAATGGTTCTTGAACTGCTTCAAAGATGGCAGTGTCTCAGAAGGTTATTTACCCTTTTTATCCCCCTAATGACGAAGATTTTTCCTGAGTAAGTCATTGTTATAAAGTCAAAGGCAAAACTTTGATGAAGTCAGTACGATGCCCAAATAAATGCAACCCTTGGACGGTTCATGGCCAAAATCGGGGGAAAAAATAGTTCTGACCACGCTGTATTCAAAGTTTTGTATTTCTAAAACCTTACATCCGATTGGTCTTATAATTTCACCAAATAATGTCCGAATTCCCAAACATAAAGCAGCTATGTTTCCCATATTTTAAGGTTTAAGCTCTGCAAGTTTTGGACCCAGTTTTTCAAATTCAAAGGTCAAAACCGGGTGTTACCTAGTATAAGTCAGCTATATCACAAATTCACAAATTTGCCAAGTCTTCTTAACATAAAATCTGATGATACCGGGACTCGAACTCGGGACCTGTCGGTCTCAAAGTGAATGCCATATCAACTAGACCAGCTAGTTGCTCTTTTGAGCACTTCATACATAGGCACATTGAGATTGAGAACTCCCCACCAGTGTTGTCGTCGAGTCCACCCTACCCGAGTCCGAGTCCTTACCTCTCGAGTCCGAGTCCTTACTGTCCGAGTCCGAGTCCTTACTGTCCGAGACCGAATCCGAGTCCTTCATGTTCGAGTCAGAGTCCGAGTCACGAGTCCTGTATTTAAGTTCTGATCACATGTCATTAATTTTGCTATCTATACACATGGAAAAAAGTATCGCACCACTTTTTTTTGGTTGCAAAGTGCAAATGTGGCCTCGAATTTTGCCACCATGGTGTGATATTAAGGATCATTTGTTTGCGTAAGCTGTCCAACAAAATGTTGTGCAATAAAAGGGCCACATTTTAGTTTGTGACGTAATCGATGTAATGTTTTTTCAAGGCCAAGGGGAAAATGCATGATTTTGTCCAGAAACATTCATGAAACAAGTTTGGGTATAACGCGATATTGAATAGACTTTAAAAACTTAAAATAGTCATTATATTAGTCACCGTTGATTTTGTTTTTGTTTATTTGACCTAGGTCAACACCTTCGCAATATTGCTTTTGTCATTTGAACTTCTTTAAAATTTGACCTATTTTGACCTAAGACCCCATAACCGTTGGGCGTACGAAAAAGGGAGTTTTTTGTTTAATTTGACCCCAGATGGCATTTGACCTTGGAATACTTAATTGTGTTACCAAAGATTACAACTTTAGAGATTAATCATCGGGCCTCTCAATATCGCGTTATACCCAAACTTTTTTCATGCATGTTTTTGGACAAAAACATGCATTTTCCCCTTGGCCTTGAAAAAACATTACATTGATTACGTCACAAACTAAAATGTGGCCCTTTTATTGCACAACATTTTGTTGGACAGCTTACGCAAACAAATGATCCTTAATATCACACCATGGTGGCAAAATTCGAGGCCACATTTGCACTTTTCAACCAAAAAAAAGTGGTGCGATACTTTTTTCCATGTGTATATAATAGGCCAACATATCAGTGAAGTCAACATAATGATGCATTTTTAACCTTCGCATCCTTATACATGGACAAATGTTGATACCATTTTGAATTATAGGCATAAGAAATGATTCAGTTATTCAAAAAGTGTCCAGAAGTTCATAGATAGAGAAATTACAAACTTGTTAAGAGGTGTGATATTCTGTAAAGCAACCCTTCCTCTGCCGTTTCACCTATTTCTTTTCACTGAAAATGTCATCCCTAATTCCATCAATTTGAAAATTGCCAATGAAATATCCTCTTTGTAAGAAATGTTATCATTTTTTAAACAGTATAAATACTGACACAAAAACACCTAAAGACCATTTACATCGTACAAACAGCCTTCGATTGCACATGATGATTATCACTTTAATTATTTATAGGTTCCCTCTAATTATGTTTTAATGCTTGTAATGATTATCAAAAGGGATTTTCAACAGTATATTGTTAACTGTTCAGATGTATTTATGATGATTTATGACATTATTTCTAAACTGTTGAAGATTGGATGACTAAATAAGTATTTATTAAATTACTGCAAACAACATTAGCCAATATTGACTGGACTCGGACAGGATTCGGGCACAATTCCCGAGTCCCTAGTGCCCGAGTCCAAGACCGAGTCCTTCACCTCCGAGTCCGAGTCCTTCAAAAAGGGACTTGAGACCGGTCTCAAGTCCGAGTCCGGACTCGAGTACTACATCACTGCTCCCCACATTCTCAAGCAAGTGGCAGTGCACTGAATCAAGTGTTTGTTACAAATGTGGCATTGTTGGAAAGATGCTACCTAGACAAATGTATCTGTTGGACGAATCAAAATGATTCATTTGATTAAATATTTAGTTTGAAAATGGTAGAAGGTTAAAACCACTCTACCGACAATCTTGGCTTGAGAAGTCCAGAGCTGGGTTATGTACTGCACTTTATAATAAATCAAGTATACATTATATGTGATGTGATCAAGCAAAATGAGCCTGAACTTGCAAATATTGATTTTGAGATACAACCGAACAAAAGGTAGAAATTCTTTTTGTTTTCTGCTGTTTTGATTACCCTTCCTTTGCTACTATCTTTGGGATTAAGTGTCCGTTTAAATAAAATGGGGTTTCCTGCAATATGTAGCATTGCAAATATTCAATAACATCAAGTAGAAAACTATAAAGTTGTGATATTTTCCACTTCAGACTCATTTTGGATCATCGCATCACATTACATAATACTTCCACAGATTGAATTACAACCATTTTTTTAGTTTGTTTTTTATTCACCAGTAGCAAAGTCATGCCTCAAATTTGGCATTTCTTAAAATGACAAAGATATACTTTACAAAGTGATGTGCACTGCATGATCTGATTAGGCAAAAGAAATAATAATTTGTTTAATACCCGTCGTATATGCCTATTATTTCTAGATATACTTTACATTATATCATAGTATATAATCATGGACTTTTCAGATATAATCAACAAAAAATAATTCATACAGCACCATATCTATATATATATATATATTAGAACACAATTTATAATAACCCGCCTATGGAAAATGTATCTGTTAGAAAAGCACCATTGAAAATTGTGAAAGAAAGTGATTCAGTTATGCATATATGGTTTGAAAGTTATAACAATTTAATAAAATGTTCATGAAAAAACCCACATTATAATTCACCAAATGGTCTACCTGCAAACAGAACTACCCCCATGCTAATGTAATCAAGCTGCAGTCCACAATAATATACTTCAAGAATGATACGATCATACGACCCTTTCCTTTATAAACCCCTCAAAAAAGTTTGGATTGTTTTTTCAATTGCCTATATTTTGTTATTATGTTCATGGTGAGCTGCACATCAATTGAATGCTGATGTGTTTATCTTTCCAATGATACCAAATTTGTAGCAATCACATGTTTCAGTGCTCAGCCACTTGCTTGAGAAAATAGAGAGGTCTTAATCTCAATGTGCCAAAATCATCAGTATTTTGTGCTCAAAAGTTAATAGAGCATCACTATACACTGTAGTTATCAATTGACGTCAGAATTGTTCGTTTGAGCGTAAAAGAGTGGTAAATTTGGCACATTTTGATTGAGATTTCCCCACATTCTCCAGCAAGTGGCTAAGCACTTAAACAAGTGATACTTATCATGGCTGTGGTATAGCTGGAAAGAAGAACACATCAGCTTTCCATCAAAATGTAACACAATATAAATATATAAAGAAATATTTAAAATTTAAAAAAATTAGGAGTATTTTTTATCAATTCTGAATAATTCAGTTTTTAATTTACAAGTAGTTCAGGCCATTTACCCAAATTAAAATGCAAAATATGGTTATTTTGGCAAGATTTTGAAATTACAAAGATTTTCTATACATAAATGAAGTATAGTGATATTTATATAATATTGAATGGCTTTGAGGGTGATACAAGAATATATTTTTATAGCGAGTGCAATATATTATTGTATCACCCGAAAATAAGACATTCAATATTATTACTATTATTATTTCTGCGCCGCACAAAAAATATTGGACGGCAATATTTTTTGAATATTGGATGCACAATATTCAATATGCACTTTTATTGTACCGTTTGGAAGGCCCATATAAATAATAATAATAACATATATTGATTCACGAATAAACATTCATTATCTCCCATTTTTATCATTTTCCCCATCAAATAGGGACTATTATCGTACTAAAGTTTGTCGGAAGTGCGGCGCATGACCAAATTAGTGGTGTGCTTTACATACATGTAGGCTTTATTCAATCCACAATAACAGTCAACATTTGTTTGATCTTGATATCCAGTACTCCATCGAATGGCAGACCGTCCACAGACATGGCTGTACAACCTGCTATTCCGTCCTTTATATCGTGTCTCATGTACAATTCGAGAAGCTTCCTTTCCTGAAATAAAAAACACCACAAAATCAAGCAAAGCATGTTTTATTATTAATAGTCTTCAATTTTCAATCGTGGAGCTTGTCCAATGATAGTTGACTGTGTATACCTTGTATAATTTCACTGTCACACAAACGAACAACACCCTCTGATACTTCCCATCCGAGAACCGACCAAATACAAGGTCTACTGGCATTGGATATACCAAAGAACTGTGCTTTAAGCACACTAGGGATTACTAGGGATGAACAATGCTTTTTATGCGTCACAACGCGCTAATATTGAATTTGCTGCCTGTACATCTAGGCGATGTTTCAGTGGCTGTGTATTTTGAACCCCACACGAACAAATTGCTCATTAAGTATTCATCCAAGTGTTGGATGGGCGCTAGTGTAAAGTATACAGAGGTCAATGAGGTCTATCCAACGCAAGTAGTTCTTTTTTTCCCGGGGTGAGATCAGAGGATGGGGAGCGGCCCATGGGGAGTGAGCCCTCTATCGGTACATGTTCATAGAGTGACAAAGAAAAGGAAAAAGGTATATAAATTAGACTTGTCCAATGAATGCCATATAATTAAGGATATAACGTTCCTACTAACTGTAACATTGTGATGACTGTTTTTAAAACGTTGAGGTACATCCACAAATTTAACATATATCAAAAGTTGTTTGACACTATCTTGCAACTGTATGACAACATACGTGACCCATCACATCGAACAGACCATGATTTTAAAGTAATTAAGAATCGTATCGCCCTGTAACTTTGAATGTTTGTACGATTTATGATCAGAAATGTAAATCTGCAAGAAAATCTGCTTCCAAATTTGTTTTCGAGGATTGAGGGCGCCCCCTTGAAAAGAACACATAATATACCTTTAAGACACTTCTGTAGGATTGTTTTTTTAAATTCTTTCATAAAAATGTTTTTATTTTTTGATTTGTTGACCAAAAAAGGTAAAACATTGCATTTTTGAGGTTAAAAAATAAAATTGACACTTTTTGGTTAAAATTTAAAAACTAAACATTTTTATGGAGAAAAAAAAATCTAAGAGAAGTGTTTTAGATGATTTTTGTGCAATTTCGGCATTTTTTCTAAAACTGATTTTGTTACGTTGTCCAAAGGAATTTGAGCAAAAAAAGGTATGTTTTGGTCAAAGTCATAATGTGCGCTTACCCTTGTAACACTTGGTAAAGCTTCTGCAAACGCAATCTTCTGTTTCTCCGTCGGTGGAAACCCAACGGCTCTCCTCTGGTATCTCTCGTGAATCGGGCATGTTCTTAGTAAATAAAGCGCCATCGCTAGTGCGTATCCACCCCAATCGCTAACCCCCGACGTGATGAGATAATCGGTGGATGTGGCACAGGATATCACGTCTCCTTTCGGGACGTTAGCGATGACGGCGTTTTGTACCTTGCCCATGCCGATTTCATTACCGCCGTCGCCTACACCTAAAGAGAGAATAACAGAAGTAAAGTAAATTTCATATTGTTTAGAATATAGGCAACAAATGATTGTCTAATTTTCCAAAAGCTTTGTGGTGTTAAAACACCTTCAAGGACCCAATTTTTATTGTCACCATTTAAGTTTGGTATTGACATCAGAATGTTTTCTAATTAGGCCAAAAAAACCATATTTTTATGTTGACCCCAAGTGCAAAAAAATCTTGAGGTTGGGTCCGGCGGTCTTTTTATGACAGATATGACTGCTAGACCGTTGCTGTTGAGGTTCATGTTAAGACAAAGTTGTTAAATGCCAATTTTACTAATGTATCTAGTGTGATGATGCAGATCTCCAGGCCTAGAAAAAATGTTGATTTTTCCGACAAGCTTACCCAAATTTCCCTCCAAAATGGAAAATTTCCCACTATTTTATTATATGGAAGAGCAAAATTTCCCTCCAAATGCCCAAATTTCCCGTCAAGAAGCTTCCCAATTTGCCTATTATTTTCAGGCCCGCAGATCTCTGCCCAGAATAAAGCAAAACTCCTCTTTCATTACGCGGTGCAAATATCATAGCATTTGGGGAAAGCCCGGACAAAAAGCAGATTATTATGTTCTAACATATTTATGTAAATATTATAGCTGCACTCCTTGTGCCATATGTGTGAAATTAATGGAAATTCAATATACGTGTACAATTTTGGCAACACTTGACTAAGCAAGGATAGAGGTAAGTTGGCGCTATTTACGACTACAAAAATAATGATTTTGCTCTGGATATACTTACCAGTTGTAAAGACCAGTGGCATCTCTGCTGCAGCAATGAACAAACAATCCAAAGACACCGCAAGATGGCTGATATCAGTGCCCTTCATCGTGTAATGCTTGCCGTCAGAAGCCTGTCCCGTACGCTCTAGCGCCACCAAGTGATCATACTTTGGGGTCACACCGTCGGCGTTTGTGAGGAACTCTCTAGCGGACTCTTTGCTGGCACAAGTGTTTTCAGGTGGGTACTGCACTACAGGTATTTCTTGTGCAACAATTCCTGTGTATAAATGAAGAAAAAATGATACTAGTAAGGCCATGGAAATAAATAACCCTGTTTTATGGGCGGGCGGACCTGTCAAGTAGGGTCGGTCGGTCAGATGGGTTTTTTAATTTTATTTTTACCTAAAATGTTACCAAAATCTGCAAAAATCTGGAATTTTTAAAAAAATATGTAAATAAATTTGTTGACAGATTTTCTGCCAAAAATTGCTGATTTTACATGATTTGAGAACAAAAATTCCTCGCCTAAGTGTAATGTAATACAATGGATGCATGCCACAGTAGGTTGACTTTGGGTGAAAGAATGTGAGACCTCTCACAAAATGGTCAAAAAAGCATCTGTAGTGCGCATGACCAAAGCTCAACCTCACGATTCTGATTTTATTGATTTTCAAACATGCGCAGTGAGTTGATTGTAAGTCTGCCAGTGTGTGTGTTTGACTGAGATAGCCAAGAAGATACGTAACACGCATCCATTCCACAGCTTAAGGGTCTTGGAGTTGGAGGATTTATGACAAAAAGGGCTTAAAGGTGTGATTTTCAAAAAATATTGGGACTATCAATATTGAAGCAAGATCAAAATGGGATTATGTGATCTTTCCAGGGAACGCCCTCAACATCAAAAAAAAAATTGAAAGCAGATTTTCTTGCAGATTTACATATCTGATCATAAATCGTACATACATTCCAAGTTACAGGGCGATAAGATTCTTAATTACTTCAAAATCATGGTTTTAGTGAAAATAAACTGTCGGGATAACACGTCAGTTTATATTTTCACTCTAAAACCATGATTTTGAGGTAATTAGGAATCGTATCGCTCTGTAACTTGGAATGCATGTACGATTTATAATAAGAAATGTAAATCTGCAAGAAAATCTACTTTCTAAAAAAAATCATGAATAGAGGGCGCTCTCAGGAAAAGATCACACAGGGGTTCTAAGGATGCCACAAACCGACTTTGTCAACAAAATTCAATGGATTCCCCGATCCCAATCCTATTTGCAGTTGGTCATTTTCATCAGACTAACATTTATACCTTCTTTAAACATTGACGCTGTGATTTCTGTTAGGATTCCATAGAAACCCTTTTCCGCCACAAGAGTCACTGTCGTTCCGAAAGCCTGCAGTGTGGTAGCCACGGCAACAGCTCCCGCTATCCCGTCGTTTTCGTACGGTTGAGCATCTTCCAGAAAACATGGGAACCCCGTAATGATGAGCACGGATGAGGAGTGTGACAACGTCAGAGCAGATTTTAGTAAATCGTCTGCCACTATTAAGGCACTGATTTGGCGGTTTCCTGTAAAAATGTTGATGACCAAACGTACAGAATTTAAAAAAGAAATACTGCAAGTCACAACTCGTTGCAAATCCCCCTCACTTAATGGGGTCAGAGGTCACATAGGGTCATTAAGGTCAATATGGGTACACCCATGAGTTATCTCAAATCCCCTTACCCAAATATTATTGTCACAAGTTTATTTGAGATTGAAGTATAACTTTTCATATGATTGAGAGCAGACGACGCTGGACATAGGCGTATTCACGAGTATTCAGGTTAAAATATGCGAACGAGGTTACCTGATCAAGTGAATGGGACGACCGCTTAACAACGGTTTAAATTCAAAAAATAGCATTTACAATTGGGATGATTAGCCATCCCGAACGGTTTTGGATTGGAAAAATTTTCTTCTAACCTATGATGAATTTTATGGGGTCATATAATCAAAATCCATTGTTACATTGAAACCAACGGAAATTCAAAATTAACGGCCGTTCGTAGCCACCGTCGTCTGATTGAGAGATACATATGGGAATGCGCCCTCAATCCTGAAAATCAGGTTTTTTTGCATCAAAGTAATACTTAGGCATACTAACTACCATCTGAAACAGTTTACCAACATTCGCTGTTTATCATATAAAATTTCATAATTTTCTTAGTTTCGATATCATCATATCGAAACTCGGGTGCTGAATTTGGAAGTTATGCATCATTTTACTTCGGACTTTCGCGGCAAATCTCAACCCGGAAGTGCCGTTATTTGCTTATTTTGGCATGAAGTCGATGTCGGAATTGTATGACATTTTGGATTTGGGCTATGTTGATGATTATCTTTACGTTATTTGCTCATTTAGTATATCGATACATCTCTCAATGCCCTTTAATGTTTTGATAAAATGGGTCGAAGGTCATGTAGGGGTCATTACAGGTCAATCCGGGTACACCCCAGGTTTCATCTCAAGTCCCTTTATCCAAGTACACAGTAAGGTTATTAATGTCACCAAGTTTGGTTGATATTGAAGTTTGACTTTTCATATGAGAGCCCTAAAGAGCAATAAGTGCAGTTTAAAGTGTCGACATTGGGATTAAAGGTCATGTAAGGGTCATAATATGTCAATCAGTTTACACCCCATGAACATCTGAAGTCCCCATATCTAAAGATTATTGTCACCAAGTTTGGTCAAGATTGAAGTCTGACTTTACATGAGAGCCCTAAAAAGTAATAAGTGCAGTTTGTGTTGACAACATTTGGGCCAAAGGTTATGTAGGGGTCATTAGAGGTCAAACAGTGTACACCCTGTGAGCACCTAAAGCCCCCTTACCCAAAGATTATTGTCACCAAGTTTGGCTGAGATTGAGGTCTGACTTTACATGAGCCCAAACCAGCAGCAATAAGTGCAGTTTAGAGCGTTGGCAAAATGGGATCAAAGGTCATGTAGGGGTCATTAGAGGTCAATCTGTCTACACTCCATGAGTATCTGAAGTACCCTTTATCTAAAGATTATTGTTACCAAGTATGGTTGAGATCAAGATCTGACACTTCATTTATGAGAGCACAGCACAGGCCGAACCCAACCAAAATGCTAAATTATTAGCAAAATGGAGTCAAAGGTCATGTAGGGGCCATTAGAGGTCAATCTGTGTACAACACATGAGCATTTGAGGTCCCCTTTACCCAAGGATTATTATTACCAAGTATGGTTGAGATTGAAACCTGACTTTTCATATGGGAGCACTGAACTGGCTGAACCTATAACCAAAAAGGCTAACCAAAAGGGAACATACCAGGGGGATAACAAATGCCCAAATAGGAAAAAAACCATAAGACAAAGGGGGAAATATATAAGATCAATGAAGCTTGGCAATTTATTCTGCTGGTTCTGGTTTAGTCACAGGTGTGATGACGTCCATCTTGACCATGTCATCCAACTTTGTTTTGATGTCATCCTCTATTGGCAGAGAGGATATCGTCTTATGTTTATAGTTCAATCAGTTTCAAATTGGCGAGAAATATTTGTTTTTTATCTCTCCGCGCTCAAAAGTAATCCAAGCATACGCCCGCGATTGTGGCCCCACACCCACACCGTATTGGTCGCAATCCCACGTCACGGATATGATACACAGTGCGCTAGTTTCCTTCAGGCGCGCCCACATTCTTCTGTATTCATTCACTGCTGTAAGGAGGCTTCACCAATTTGGATCTGTTCAAACTATAGAAGGCACCCCTTAAACACATATTTTTCCAAAGCCAAAATATGTATGCCACATAATTTTAAAAGGAGATGTCACATAAATTCCCCCCTCCCCCGATACTCGTGTGATCAAATGAAAATCTACCTACCAACATCTTCAAACGCCATTTGTTCCAACTTCTTAATCTTTCCTACAACACTCCTTGATGTTACACTAGCACCGTAAGGCTCCTCTGCCAACGTGATGACCTGGGGTACATTGGCTGGGTCAGACTCGCCGCCTATGTTGTACTGATCGATATTCAACGGTGTATCAGTGATGTACATGTTGCCTGGACAATGGGTAAAAGCCAACTGTGGTTCTAGAAAAAATAAAATCAGATTTGATAAAAGATAGGAAAATTTCTGTTTCAATTATGACTCCATGATTCAATTAGAGGTCAATTAGATAATGGCTGGACTGCCATGCAGGTGACCCAGGTTTTTTTCCCCAGCGCAACCAAGGCCGGACTTCCCACAATAATTTGACCCGTTTTTCTCCCCCGATAGTTTTATTCCTAAAACATGTCTCAGGATTTGGGGTTAATGAGCGGTTTGGAATGTCTGGGCGTAGCATGGTAGTTGTGATTAAGGGTCTTGCAACTATTATTTCGCGCGGCAGCCACGCCATCATCTGGATCCGGCCTATTTTAGTCCCGATCATAATTAAACACCGTTCCAAAGAAAAATGATTCTTTCTTTCCACTTTATTCCTTTCTTTCCACTTTCTTTCTCTTTTCTTCCTTCCCTTTCCCTTTTTCTTTTCCCCCTTTATTCCCCCCCCCCCCCCCACCACACTTTTTCTTCCCCCCCACCCCTTTTTCCCCTTTCTCCCCCCCCCCCCCCCCACCCCGAGTGCTGCCACTGGATTCAAATAACCCTATTATACTTACTGGCGGAGAGGACAGCCTCCAATCCAGTGACGCCACATGACCAAAATACAGGAACATCACCAACATGGAAACGTGAAATGTCACCATAATCAGGTTTTGAGATATCTTTAACACCTATCGCATCTAGAGAGGGAAAAAATCAAGGGAAAATGTTACAAAATTGTCATTTTTGGTATGGATTTTGATCCTCCCTGCCATGTCACCTGTGTTATATCCATGATAAGATGGGCGGTGCTTAGGACTCCTTTTCATGTCTCTTCCTCAGTTCTCTAGGGTATCCTTTTACACCTTAGTTGCTTACTATACTATGTGTGACACTGCTATTTCCGGTTTTTATTAGTCCCATCTAATCAAAAGCGATTTTGTCATCAAGAGGTTCTTTTTGGTTTTTTTGGTTTTTATGGTAAATATTTTTTTTGTTGGGAGTATGGCCTCTAAATTGCCCAACCTCGGTCCTTATCAGCAACGTCAACCCGGAGTGGTTAGTAGCTGTGGCCCTGGTTTTTCCTCTCTAATTTTGTAATTGGGCATATCAGGCTATATTAAAAAAACCTTTTGTCTCAAAGCTCTTCAGTTTTTCAAAACCTAATGCGGAATGCAATTTTTTTTTTTTTTTAAATTAAAATTTTTATAAATATAAAATATTGAAATCCTAGTAAAAGTGAACTTTTGTATTTAAAATGATGTGATCAATAAAAATCTGTGAAATTTTTGGGGTTTTTTTGTATTTGGACAATGAAAATCTGAAAAATCTGTGAAATTTTTGGATTTTTTTTTTTTTGAAAAAAAAAAAAAAAAATATATATATATATATTTTTTATTTCATCATTTTTTTTTCTAACGCGCACCAATTAACTAACGCGCGCGGGAGCTTTGAGACAAATGATTTTTTTAATATAGCCTTATTATGCATACCTGTCACTCGTCTAATCAGGTGGCATGTCTCATTGGGTTGCCTCTTTTGGGGAACTCCATTCTAAAAACGGTGGTCCAGATCCCAGGCCTTTTTTAGTTGTCCGAAAACAATTGAAAACAAAATTTGGGCCAAAAACACAATAAAAAAGAATTCCTGCATTTAGCATAGCTATTTTCCGAAAAGTATGTGTATATATATGAGCCTAAATTCATTCAATATCGCAAATTTATTTCAGATTAACAAAATCTCAACTTGGGTGGGTAAAAAACAACCAATCCAAACACACAAACCTGGGTTTCCAATGTGAATACGGGCACCGTGAAAATCATTCACTGGAAGCGTTACAGCAAAAGACTTTTCGATAAGTTCCTTTGGAATAGGTCGCATGGAAACACATTGAAAACAGTCAAACTCTCCTACTGCACGGCAATGAATATTTGTCTGAAAATGAGATGATGAGAAAAATTGCAAACTGATTTTATTTTGTACTGGTTGGTAACAATGCCATTTTATTACAAGGAGAGGGTGATCGTGATAGATTTCATGGGCGGCGGAAGCTGGGGGAGGGATGCGGGGGATGTGTCCCCTACATTTATTGACCCCCTTTTGCATCCCTTCTTAAATTTGTCATGCTCCACATACAACACGTATATATATATATCAAATATGTCCCTGCCCCCCTCAAATTGTCTCTGCCCCCCCCTCCCCCCAAAATTATGATGCTGCCACTTGTAGATTACAAAGGGTGTTATCAAGTGACAGTATGTTCAAATAGGATCAATGGGGTCAACCATCCCAGCGCCAGTACCACCACCCATGGAACCTTTACATATCAATGAGACCAAAGGTCATTAGGATGTTCAATTATCAACCATTATTAATATGGAACCTTTTTGTCAATAGGAGCATTCTGATGAAGGATGCTAACCTCGTGTCATGGTTAACTATAACCTTGAGTATAAGGCTAGAATTTTAACCCCAAAAGATCTTACGGTTAACTTATCCTGAAGCACTAAACGAGAGTTAACCGAGAGTGTGTGCGCCGTGTGAATCCATCAGTAATGTTAATCGTGATTGAGATTTTTGACCTGTGACCCACGTCTTCATACATAATGAAGAACTGCTCGACCTTGAGTTAACTTCGAAGCTACCGCAGTGGTATCCAGGGGTAGAAATTTGGCGCGAATCCGCGAATCGATTCGCGCAGGAACAAAGCAGCGTGAATCAAATCTGATCAAGTTTGATTCGCGCAAAAAACAACAAAAAACATTAGGGATAGTAACTCCTAACCTAAGATCTTATACTAAATTATTTAATTCATTCTTATCAAAAGTATGATTTTCAACACTGTTTTCTATGTAAAAATACAATTTATTTTCAAAATCAACATCTTAATTAAACGTCCTAGTTGGAAATGCAGGAAAATGAAAGTGCACATTACATACAGCTAGTCTTTCATTGTTACCCAGGAAATGGAAAATAGACATTAATCCAAAAAACAAAAACTTTTTTTTTAGGGGGGGGGGGGGGGGGGAGCGTACCCGGGTAGAGGAGGCTAGCTAACTGTATCTTGGCAAGTGGCAGGCTAAATGGCTTGATACTTGACTGTCCTTATACCTACAAAGTAAAACAAAGGGGAAACGAAACAGGTCATACTCAGTCTCATTACATTTTTCATTGACTCATCAATATGGGCAAACATTTTTTGATTCACGCAAAGTTGTTGCGAGAATCAATTAATACGCGGTTTGCGTGAATCAATGATTCGCGCAAGACCTTATCTGCGTGAATCAAATTTAGAAAATTTGATTCACTCACTTGGAGCCGAATTTCTACCCTGGGTATCGCTATACTCGAGGCTAAGTTTGTCGTCTGGACAGGCACTCTGGGTTAGCAGTTTATGTTTTTAACACTTTTTAATGAGACCAATGTTTAGAACTTCTTGCCAAAAAAATGTGACCCTGACCCTAGGCCAGATCATCACTGTTTATGGTATACAGTTAATATGCAAGTGCGTACCTTAAAACATTATGCCCCTTTTTGAAAGTACCCTTTTATAGCCTTACCTTATATATCGACACGTTACATTTTTCCTCCAAGCACCTTAGGGGTACCCCTGCTTGGAGCAATGCAAGATCAAAGGAAAACGAACATCCCAAGTAGAAAAAGACAAAATCATTCAATTTGTCACCAAAACTGAGCAAATCTCGAACAGTGCTGCTTTTTTTACCATCTTCAAAAACAAGATACGCTGACAAATCTGTCCTGGAAAGATAGAAATTGACGGACTTATTTATAAAGGGAATTTTCATTAAAATAAAGGTGTGTGTATAACTCTATAGTATGGAGGATCAATATTGCCCATATAATGTTTAGGGGTGAATTCTTAGGGCAGATGGAGGGAGTGAGAGGGGCTTGGGGGTGATAAGCATTGTCCTACCCTCAGGACTCCAGAGGGGGGCACTTTATAAAAAATAGGTCAAAGGTATAATCAGCCATACTGACCCATTTATTTAAAAGATGTTGTCACTGACCCCTTTTTAATCCATCCTCACATAATGACCCTCTTTTAATCTATCCTTACCCAACTTCCAAAGCTGAGTGCACCCCATGTCATCCCCTCCCCCACCCCTCCCCGCCCACGATATCAGATAAATGATGTACTACATCAGATATGATTCCACAATTTTTCAACATTAACCCCATGTCACCCCTCCCCCACCCCTCCCTGCCCATATATCAGATCAATTATGTATTACATCAGATATGACTTCACAATTTTTCAACATTAACCCCATGTCACCCCTCCCCCACCCCTCCCTGCCCAGATATCAGATCAATTATGTATTACATCAGATATGACTCCACAATTGTTCAACATTAACCCCATGTCACCCCCTCCCCCCCCCCCCCCCACCCTCCCTGCCCAGATATCAGATCAATTATGTATTACATCAGATATGACTCCACAATTTTTCAACATGATGTCAAATCTGCCAGTGTCGCTCACCTGATGTCCGAATCTTCCTGAGATATCTTTGTAGCCGTAAATTCACCCACTTTAGACTGATGGACTAACGGAAGTGGACCACTGTTGGCACGGCAAAATTCTCCAAAATTACCAGCGATGGATTTATGTAACATCGTCATGTTTGTCTGAGTGAATCCTGGAGTAATGTGTTGTGAAACAAAGTCAATGTGTATTACAGTACTATCAAGGATGTATTTATACATTTAGACGAGAGATGGTGTTCATTTGACTCCCAATACTGTGCTAGCCTTGGTCAAGTGCATATGCTAATTGCCCATTCAGTAAGTGGCGTAGTCATATGGGGTGGAAGGGGGCCGGGAGGAGGGGACCATTATACTGTAAGCACATGCGACCGCAAAAATAAGGGTTGCTGATTTTTGAGATGGGGGTGCGTAACGCGTGTAATGCGTCAAGGGATCTCAAATTGGCCAGTTTCAAGAAAGGGTATTTGTTCAAAAATCCTGTCAATATTTTACTCGTTTAGGGGGTCAAATTGGGGGAGAAAAACACAAAAAAACCTCATTTTTTATGGTGATCTGAAAGGTCCGTTTGCCTGTACAACACAGTCTCTTTTTTTTGTCACCTTAGGGTTAAGATTTGCCTGTGTTTTGTACCCTAAACAAGTACTTGGATATTTGCTATTTTTAACACCTTATTAAGGAACCCTAACACTCTTTGAGTACTATGAATTACTACGATGCGGTGTGCTTGTGTCACCCGGCTCGGCAGTTTTTCGATGAATAATGGCCCCAGGGTATATAGATGGCAAAGTATACTGAGCCATGTATGGTTTCCCCCCGTGGCCTAGGGGTACAGTAGATCGTCTGCCACTGAACCCAGAGGTCCGGGGTTCGAGCCCCATGGGCGTGGAGGCCCTTTTTCCCCTCTGTATTTGGCCATGAAAAAAATACTTTGGAAAAGGTGCCTCTGGGTTTAGGGATTTAATGAGCGATTTTTTTTCACTACTTTTCTTTTTTCATTTTTTTTCTTCTAATTTTGCTCTCATTAACCCTAACACTCTTGAGTACTATGAATTACTACGATGCGGTGTGCTTGTGTCACCCGGCTCGGCAGTTTTTCGATGAAATAATGGCCCCCAGGGTATATAGATGGCGAAGTATACTGAGCCATGTATGGTTTCCCCCCCGTGGCCTAGCGGTAGATCGTCTGCCTCTGAATTCCGGGGTTCGAGCCCTGTGGGCGTGGGGGCCTTTTCCCTCGCTATTTGGGCGTGAATAAAAAAATAGGATTTTAAGCAATGTAAGTGTGTACATCATCCTTTTGTTTCTGGCATCCTAAGTAATGTAATGATGTGTTAAATACAAGTTTAATTTAATTTATTTTTTACCCACCCTTAGAAATACCACAAGTTGGCTTCTTGAAGTGTTTTCCTTGGCGGAAGTACTGTCTCATGGTAACCGGCTTGGCAGTCCTCCATCCATGTGTCGTCCACATCGTTTGCATTGCGCCCTTACTCATCTTCGTGTAGCATTCAATGCAGCTCTTGATATCCTCCTATTCACACTCTATAACAGATTAATGAGAAGGGTTAAAATAATGAAAACACCTGTCCATTCAAAACTGTGTATGGATGACAAGATAATAATTGTACACTTTGGTACACCACTGTTCCAGCATTACAATTATGAGAAGGAGGTGGGGAGAATAGATCCTATAACTAGATCCTATTAACCCTAACCTAACTGAGTACTACAAATATCTCCAAGCGCATGTGCAGACAGTTTTTCGATGACGTAATCAACCGAGCCTATATAAAAATCGCAGGCATACTGCGCGAACGAGTAGCTGAGGGTGCCTAGGGTGTCTGGGGTTTTGTGTCTGAAGGGTCCCCTGGTTCGATCCCTGGTCAGGTCGCTGCAATTTATTTGTCGGTTTTTCTTCCAAAATTGCGATGTCCGTTAAACCTGATTTTGGGGTTAGGGTTAGTTTAGCAATTTTTGTCTAATTTCTTTTTAATTTTCATTACCTAACCATAGCCTAACGGATGAGTAACGTACTACAAATTACTACAACCAAGCAGCCTAATGCCAAGCAATTTATTTGTTGTTTTTTCTTCAAAAATGGCGATGTCGGTTAAATACCTGGTTTGGGGGATTATAGTCCAGGAGCCCAGAATATTTAATCAGCTGAGAAAGTACAAAAGTCTTGATGATCTGATTAGTTTAGTTGGGTGCCAAGAGTCAATATTTTAAATTGCTGCCGTGTCGCATCCTGTACAGGTGGCCGCTATTGAATGTCAAAGGTCATATAGGGGTCAAAATTTAATAATGGTCTGATTATATTAAGATGCATATCAAACTCTTCCCATGAACGTAAGGAGAAAAAATGTAGTGGTTGTATTTCCATCCGATTATTACATCATTATACCTGACTGGCCCTCCACGGGCATTTTTAAGTCTGACACCGGTGCTCTTCTGCTGCTGGCCCCAATAACGAATAACCCTAATAATCAGGTTTTCTAAGAAGACAAGAATATTCTATGTATACTCATGTAAAAATAAATCTGAATAGATAAAGAGGGGAAACAAACTAAATCCAATTCAAGGAGTTTGGTAGTTGAGGTGGGGTCAAATTTGAAGAGGGTACATGTAGGAGTGGTGTGATTGGGCATTCTCAAAACAGGGGCTTACCGAACTGACACATCCTAAAATTGGGGGTCTTGGCAAAACGGCCCAAGTTAAAAAAAATGTCCGCCCAATTGGGTGTTTTTAAAAGTAAATTACGACAAATTGGGCTAAATTTACCAAAATTGGGTGTATTTGGGGGCAACTCTGCGCTAGAGTTTGGATTGTATAGCTTTTGGAACGACTTATCAGTGAAATGAGATGCTTTATGAGCGGCGACAGGTCGTGAAACGGGGGTCTTTGTCCCCGCACATACCGGTATGGTCAATATACGCGAGTACCCCTCCCCTGGGGGTGGGGTTCTGCATACTCTACTAGTCTCTCACACAGTCAGTACGTTTACGCTCCCTTGATTACGATCAATACATGCTTTACAAACGTGAAACACAAAGACTCCGCAAGGCTTTACCATGTTTACAACAACCGTTTTGATATCTTCAATATTTCTATCTAGATTGTGATCAAGTTGACATATCGTAAAATGTGTCACATATTTGCTCATGTCATTGTGTGCCCACTGTACAAAGCGATAGGGATGCATGAATCAAAAAGGCACTTTCTGACTTCAACTCGCTTACACTAGAGCCAATTCGACAATGACTTACTAGACGTCCCGGAAGAACTCATGTGCGCATGCTCAAACCAATTAAAATGTGTAGTAGTTGTCCACCCGGCCACGGTTTATTCTGTACGGGACGTCTGGCAAGATATAGCCCAAAATTCCACCCTATATATTCAGACATTTTATATTGTGTACAATTTTTTGAATATTATTTCTGAATTCTGGAAATATTATTTTGATCTTCGCAGTGCGATTCAAAAAATATTAGATATCAAATTATATAATATCGAAATATTCATTGCTTCGACGTTCGGTGCATTCTCTACATACAACAGTGGGTACTAGCGTGACTATCATCGTGTAAGGCATACGGGGTCGTTTTTTCATGAGACATCCTTAGCCATGGGTAGGCTTTTCAGTGAAAAATCCTTAGACATGGGTCCTGTTTTCACGATTTTCACGATTTTCGCCAAAATTAGGTCTATTTTCGCGAAAAATCACCCTTAGAAATGGGTATGGGTTTTGAATCTCCAGTGGCACACCCCCGGCCAAACCAAATCCGAGTACACCCCCTCCCCCCCCCCCCCCCCCCCCCCCCCCCCCCCCCCCGGGTGACTATGAGGGCTGCTCTCAATGTTTGCACAGTATTCTCAATGTAATTTGCACAGTATTGTGGTAGTGCAGTGGCGTAATGCAAGCCAAAGGACTTTTTATGCAACAAAACAGTGAAAAAGAATTACAATATGATCATATTATGCATAATATAGTGCAGTGATGCCATGGTACCTTTTCGTTCAAAAACCTTTTGATATGAAAGCTGATCTCACTCTTCCCTTATACATAATACACGACAGTGACTGTAAGAGTTGTACTCACTCTGTTCTCTGCAGGTAGTGGTATCCAATGCAATCGTCACCAATCACCATCGCGCTTGACAGCGTGGAGCCCAGTAGTGTGGTCAGTGGAACCGGGCAGTGGAGCCGCGTTTGGACGGGGTTTGGACTACCACATAGACACTGCTGGCTGGTCTGTGGTTGGATGCATTAGCTGGCTTGCAATCATTGACCAGCAGGTCTATTATGCTGCAATGAGCCCGGAATGAGCCCTGAATGGCGACCGTCGAAACATGAACTTGACGAAAAGGCCCAATTGGCCATAAATAAAAGAAAATACGTGTTACAAATACAATTGTTATTTAGGGGCTGTTATTTACTTCGGTAGGGGGCAGTATATCCTGGGGATTCATAGTTTTTTTTACACAGGAAATAGGAGGGGCGGTCATGAAATTAATACCATTGTAATAGGGGGGTCAAAGCTAAATTTTTAGTTAATATACTGAACAAAATTTGAGCGCTCAAAAAAAACCAGGGAGGCCGTGTAAAATCACCGGGGTTCTCACATTGATATGGTATACGTATGTGCCTCCCTTTTGGGGTGCCTTTTCGCATACATTTTTATAGTGATGGGGTGGTTTTCATCACACACCAAAGCGCCCAATTGGCATAAATTGGGTGTATTTTGAGGCATTTTTTGTAAAAAGCGCCCAATTTATGCAAAATTGGGTTCTTTTCTAACAAAATTGGTGGGAAATTGGCCAAAAAATAGGTATAGAGAAAGTCACATTTTCGAAGTCCGGGAGGCACATCCACGCACGATTTTGGCGAAAGAACCTGACTTCTCCGGGGGTAAAATGCTAAATAAATAAATGAATGTTTCTGCCCTCTATCATCGGTAATATATGTTAACGATGACAGAGGGCAGTCCGCATCATGCCAATCTACTCAGACGTATAATGTTATAACATATAAACATCTGTTTTTATCGCAAAAATTGCAATTCATAACCGTTCTACAATGCATTACTGTCTACCTGAGAATTTTCTGCGCAAGCATATTCATTCCATTTCGTGCTATTTTCGATAGTTTTCATCAGCAAATGACATCAAAACACAACATAAATCTACGGAAACAAGGTATCTAACATCGGGTAAACATCACGTGATTTGAAAGTCATATGACCACTAAAAATCATGTGATCAATGTGTCACCTGTTCCAAGGCCGATAAATCGGCCTATCGGGTCACAGCGCGTTCTTAAATAGGCCGATTTTTCGGCCTTTCGGGTTCAAAGGGTTAAGATTTACCTTATTATAAGTACAGATTTGTTTGTGAGTGTGTTGTGGGTGGGGGGTGGGGGGTGGTCATAAAAAGTATCACCATCTGAGTAGGGGGTCATACAATTATTGCGATTTCGTTTAGATATTTAAAAAAAGACAACGATATATTACATTTTTGGGACCGCCCCCTACTGAAGAAAATGACCGCCCCTTAGACGACGATAGTCTGTTCTAAGGAATCAGAGGAATGGACCGGGGACGGACATTTATGGTCGGTGTCTGTCGGTCAGTCTGATTAACTTGATAATTATTGCAACACATGTACATGTACTGTCCGTCACTCTTGCACGTTCAATAAAACCTTGAGAAAATGAACATTGCAGTTTGTCTTATTCTTTTTTGTAAAACATACTTTGTCATTTAATATCTTTAGGCCACGAAAATATTAATTGTTTAAAAATTTGCAATTGCATTAAAAATAGCCGAAATAAAACAATGAATTAGATTTTTTTTGCGCGCTGGTTTTTGGAAGGTTTTTTGTTTGTAGTGTACATGTAGTACAGGAAACCCATACGTTTGTTGTTTATCGTTACGTTCACCAACAATGGGTCAGATAGTGAAACATGCAAGACCCTGATGAACAATACCAAATGATGACCAAATAACTAAGTATGACTTGTGTTACTAGTAACATGTACACTATCTAAATGCTGACTGCTGACTAATTAAGACAGGATAAATACATTAAACCATCAAGTGTTTGAAAAAAATGGGATGTGTCGACAGTCAGGAGAATTTTGAAATAAAAAATAAATGTTTACTTGCGTTCAGTTCAGTCGATATTTTTTTGACAAACAACTCAAATAATATATCAGCCTTGGTCTGGGTTGCGCCAGGTTGCGCAGCTGTGAGCCCTCAAACATGGACAAGCGCTAAATATGAAGACCCTTAACTTGGTGAATTTGAGTTTGTTTTTAAACCGGAGTTTAGATTGATCCCGTGCGTCACCATGTTCTTTGATAAATAAACATTAAGTAGATTATCTCTTTATAGATTTAGATGTGGTAATGCTAGATTACCAAGTAACAGTTGATTTAATTTAATGATAGTAGTGTTAATACTTGTAATCTATGGGTTATTACCGTGTGACTCTAATTTGGTTGGTGATGAATTCCGCTATCTTTTTGTTGGTAGAGCTTTTTATACAGATAGATCATAGCTCTTTTAAATATAGTACTATATAATACAGAAATCCCAGTAGGCCTGCTGTCAAAATGAGATCACCAAAAATATTAAAAAGTTGACAAATTTGGCAAAATTTACCAAAATCATCAGCGATAAATTTAACTTAATCCTGAGTTAATATTTTGTCCCCGTAGTCTTCCATGTCACCTATCCATTTTAAGTTCAAAGGGGCTGTCATTAAATTACTGCATTAAAATACTGCAATAAAATACTGCATTAAAATACTGCATTAAAATACTGCATTCAATACTGCCAATTCGCGGTTGGGCTGAGCATATGGCTACCCTAATTTTAGTAACAATTATGCGCTTTTCGCGCATTTGTTCTACATGTTTCAACAAGGGAGGTAATAATTAGTAATAACATCTCTCTGTTTCAACATTGATTGTAAAACAAAATGTGTGCTTGGCCACCCAAATGTTAATACTACATTTTTTGCACGCGGGTTGGGCTTGGCCACCCTAATTTTAGTAAAAATACTGAAAATGTTTGCACGCTTTTCACACATTTATTTTACATGTTTCAACATTGAATGAAAACCAAATTTGAACTTGGCCACCCTAATTGTTTTACTTCCTCATCAACTGTTTCCCGAATAACCTTAAAGGAAGGGTCCCGCAAGCACAACATTGAGCATTATTTGTTAGACAAATAATTATCAAGCCGGAATTACGTAATTATATAGAACAAAACACCATACTAGTCACAAAAATGAATAAAAACAGCCATCACTCAACATGCAATTTTTAAAATTCGCGGCGATCGAATGTCCCGGTGTCGATGACGTCATGGGTATCGGTGCTCAAATTTGCGCATGTGCATTGTATAACTATGACATCATCGACACTGGGACTTTTGATCGCCGCGAATTTTAAAAAGTGCATGTTGAGAGATAGCGGTTTTTATTTGTTTTTGTCATAAGTGTGGTGTTTTGTTCTATAACAAAAGTTGGGCTCGATAGTTATGTTTCTAACATTATAATGTACACTTTTATGCTTGCGGGACACCTCCTTTAAACTAGATATGCCTTTAATATAGCCTCATAAATGAGATTTTTGGGACCGGCCCCTACCCGTAGAAAGTGACCACCCCCTTAGATATTGATGTTAATTGTTTGATGCATGATGATTGTTTTATTGCTTGCTTGCAGTGGCGTAGCTAGGATTTTTTTCAGGGGGGGGGGGGGGGCAAGATTTCTAAAATTGTCGTAAAAGGTTGCCCCCAAAAAAATTCTAGTCACTTACCTCGTGAATTTCACGTAAGTGGGGGGGGGGGGGGGGGGGGGGGGGGGGGGTGCAAAAAAAGCGCACAGTAAATGTACTACATGTACAATTTTGCCTTCTATTTGGCTAATAACCTCGGTCTTTTTTCTCAATTTGTTCCTATTTCCTTTTTTTCTCACCCCTTTTTTTTAGTGGGGTGGGGGGCGGGGGCACAAATTGGTTTTTTTCGTCAGGGGGGGCATTTGCCCCCCCCCCCCCCGCCCCCCTTGAGCTACGCCACTGCTTGCTTGATTACTTACTTGCTTAGTATGTCACATGCTTGCTTGCTAGATTGAATGATGGATTGATTGATTGATATATTGATTGATTGTTGATTGATTGATGGAGTCAATCGATTGGTTAAAATAAGCGAAGCTGGACATAATTACTTTTAATCCTTTTTAATGTTGCCAATCAATTGTTTTTTACCATGGAAAAACTTGGCAGAACCTCTACTTATAGGAAAACGTTGTAAATCTTGTATTATTTATACAACTTCAGGTTTAATAACCCCCCACCCCCACTCGCACCTACCGAAAAAAATGACAAATATCCCAAATATCCGGGGGGGGGGGGGGGGGGGTCATATTTTGTTTACACAGAAATAGGGAGAGTTCGTGAAATTACTACCATTGTATTAATAAGGGGCGGTCAAAACAACATTTTAGTTTAAAAAACTGGAAATTTATAAGAGATTTGTGTGTGTGCGTGTTGGGGGATCATAAAAATAATGAACATCTGAGTAGGGGGTCATACAAATAATGAACATCTGGGTAGGGGGGGTCTAAAAATAATCGCTTTCGTTTAGGGGGAGGTCATACAAAATGTCGATGATGACATTTTGGGACCACCTCTACAAAAGAAAATGACCATCCCCTAAATGAGTGTTCATAAATACTTTGGTGGGAGGGGGGCAGCGTTATTTCTTGATCCCCCAAACAGCTTTTTTTTTTTTATCCCTCTTTTTCGTTGATTTTTTTTATTGATCCCCCTGTATGTCCAAGTTATCGATCAATAGTAGATTTGACTGTGCGCAAAGTGTGAAAGTATGAATCTTTTTTGTGCGCGTAGCGCGGAAAACACTTGCCTCTTTTTTTGTGTGTGTGAAAAAATGCAAAAAAATGTTGGTCCACATTTTTTTGTGATCCCCTTTTGTAGATTTTTTTCTTCTTCTGATCCCCCTCCATTTTTTCCAACCGCCCCACCAAAATATTTATGAACACTCCCTAAATTCAATGTTTTTTTTATAAAAACAAGATTGCATTTTCAACTTGAAGTTTATATTGACTCACCTTGTGATTTTTCGCATAGAAAGTGGAACCACAGAACTACCACATAGAACCAACCAATTTTCTTCCGGGTTTGTTTTCGATATTTTTCTGGCAACATAGGTAGTCAAATTATGACAGTTGCTTTGACAGTAAATCGGGGTTTGGAGAAGTTCGGATCACAGAGAAGTGGTTATGTATTTGTCGCCATGCAATTCATGCTAAAATCGGCTTAAATATAACCTTATTTGTTTTAAGATGGCTCAAACAAGCGAGGAAATATCCAGAACAGTACGACACGAGCTCAAAAATGGTAAGTCAATTTTGCTATGTCGAAAACTGATGGAAAATTTGATGTTATGTGTAACTACAATTTTACAACTTTGATCGTACAACTATATAACGTCGTATAAATCGTAGAGTCAGATCACAGTGTAATGTCAAACAATATTTGACCTTTATGCCGAGGTTATGTAATTGTTATTAGTTCATTCAAGATTAGTTTAACAAGTCTATCTTAAACTAAACGAATATGAACGAAAAGTGAAGAAGTGCACGATAACGAATGATGTCCCAACCACTTCTAAAAATAAAATGCCATTCTGCATGTTCTGACGATGCGAAAATTATATTTTTAAAATCAACATTGTCACAACAAATGTAATTCATGTAATTCAACTCAAGCAAATCAACTCACATATTGCTCTGGTAATCTTAATAATGTAAAAAATTGTATAAGGTTCATGAATTTCGATTATACATCCTCTGTTGGGGAAAATATTGATGTGAAAAATCAGCACTACTCTCACTAAATGATAATGTGAATTTTGTGACATGAAACATCATCAATGCCAATGGCAAGTTTTGAAACCCTACTACTGGATCTGGAGGTGATAGGAAAGCAGAAAATCACGCAAATCTGAATACCATTTGCAGTTTTTCGATAGACTAATGAAACAGTCCCAACATTTCTAAAATATGGTTCGGTATTCATTTGCACAGGAAAAATATTTTTCAGTTTTTCACCATGTTCATGTTTTGAAAAATAAGGGGTCAGTCGGGCCCGTACGCGTAGAACAGGGTTTTTGTTGTCGCCTCACCATCATAATAAGTTTCATCATGATTAAACTTCCCTCCTTGGAAAAGTTTTACCATCACGTTTCTGCGTGATAGTATGCTTGTGTTAGACTGTGTTTTGAGTCATACTCATTGCTGATTTCTTGGAATATCCAAGCTTCCTTTGATTAATATTGCAACCATCACACTTGTAAAACTTGTTTGATTCTCTGTCATCGGTCATCAGGATTTCCTGTCTCTGTTTTATGTTGCCTTCAATTTACTCAGGAATATTTGTTGACATGTTACAATGTTCTATGTGATCTACATGCCCACGGTGATTTTAATTAGATACATGATGTACGCGATTGTTTGATGGTTACATTTACTATGTAGATCGGCCTGATCATCATGCCTCTGATGCTGCGCGACAGCATCAGGTATCAGGTCTGCTGAGGCCCAAAGAAGATTTTAAAGACACCACAATGCATTGTGTTTTTGCAAAACGCCCTAATTCTTGTCTCCAACAACTCCCATTGTTGCGCATCGGCCTTCTTCAGAGGATTAAAGTTGACATTGCTTCAACTCGTGGACCGATATCCGCCACCGTTGGCTGAGTTATGATGCGCAATGACAGGAGAATGAACGCACCATTACATATATGTCGATAACTAAATCCAACTTTACCTTTTTCATTGGGGAGGGGAGGGGTGGGGGGGGGGGGGGGGGGGGTACTGTGGCAAGGGTTCTAAGCTTAAGGTTAAAAATGAATGGTGACTGTAGACTTGAAATTCAGCGTTTTGAATTTTTATTTAATCATTCAAGAATGGTACCATATGCGTAGTAAACAAAGTGTGTGTATAATCCCACTGTGGCCACCAATTATGAGGCTGAGAAATTGGTGTTATGTCATATCTTTTAAATCCCTCATGTAACATATCTGGTTTAAAAATAAAGGATGACTGTTAGACTTGAAGTTAAATATAAATAGAAGATTTTTTTTAAGATTGGCAATGATAAAATCATAAATTTTACACAAAGTGTATGTGATCCCACTGCTGCCACCAATTGTGAGGATGGAACATTGGTGTTGTGTCTAGTGTCACCTTGTTTCTTTTGCATTGAATGGAACATAAACAATTTTGTTATTAAAAAAATGAATGATGAATGTAATCTGGATTTGTTTAACATGTACACAAAATCATATTAAATCAAGTATGCAGCCAAATTATATGAGGCGTGTGATACAATGGACATATCAAAGAAGGGTAGGGATGGAATTTTCGGGGAAATCATGCTCCAGCCGGGACTCAATTAAATTTTTCGGGCAGAACTTGGAACTCCCAAATTTCTCCACACATGCTCTGGGTTGATTGTTAGGGCGCCAGCTTTTGTCGATATTGTTTCATGCATGTTTCAAGATGGCGGCACATTTTATCGCACAGATATGACTAAATAAACCCATTTCAAGTGAATCTCCACTAGTATAAATTTGCATTAAATAAGAGTGATTTAGCTGGCAAGTTGTTCTTTTTACTAAGCTCATTATTTGTTGGCCAATCTTTTAATTTCCGGATTCGGGGAAGGTGATTTTTGTTCCTGGGACTCAAAATTGTCTGGCGGGACTAGATTTCACAGGACTCGCGCCACCCCTCAAATGCATGTATAGGTTGAGCATGACTACCTATAAACATAGGAGAGGGCATGGATCTATACTTGTTTATTAAAGGGCAGGGGCAAGCTATGCTATGATTTACCAGCGTAATGCATTCATCATCTGCATTTGAAATGTTCATGAACTATTATAAAACAGGTGTTATGAAACGATTACCCATATCACCGCAAGTCAATGACATTATGAAATTTGAAATTCACGCAAGATAATAATTTCACATGTAAAGATTTCAGGCATATGAGTTATATAATGTTATGTTACCATGTAAATATTTGTATATATTGCCTTTTTTGTATTTTAAAACATTATGCAATGTTTATGGACGCATTAGCCGAGAAGACTTTTTACCACTGTTCCAAAAGTGTATGTCCGAATAAATTTAAAAAATAAAATAAAAAAAAGTAAAATAAAAGTTTTAAAAAAAAGTTTAAAAAAAAAGAAGTAAAAAATAAATAATGAACATGTTAAGGGACCCATGTGTATTGTGCACTGTACAATCATGGTACAATGTGCTGTAAAACCAGAAATGTCCGCGAGTTTAAAATTTCACGAATCTGCAATACTGGCCTAATTCACTGCCTGAACATTTCGCGAATGTAAACTTTGGAGTTACATTGTGTAACTTTGCAATGCACTACTACGAGGCACATTGGAAATATTTGCGGCATTACATTTCCACGAGTAAGTGTTCCTCACGAAATTAGCGAATTTTAAAAGCATGCAAACATTTCTGGTTTTACAGTAACTTGTAAAGCCAGGTACTTGAAGCTACAAAACATAATAAAGTCACTAGCACAGATAGTTGACCTCTCCCTAGGCCTAATATAGGGGGTGTAGGCACAATAGCTATATATCAGGAGAGTTTGTAAGTGTGCTTGGGAAACCAAACCTTAACCTTTTATATTTATTGATGATTGATAATGGTCAACAAATTAATAAAAAGTTGATCTGAAAGAAATCTGTTTTGTAACTAACCTACAATACATGTAGACACATCATGTGTCCTATGCATGTATTCGTACACAAGACGAGGCTCGCAGCTGTCGTGACCTAAACATTGCTATACAAACAGTGTAACACCCAACGTGCCATAAAACCGTTACTTTGGCTTGAGATTCTGTATTTAAAACACTGACCCTAAGCTAGTTCGTAGTTGAAGTGTCTGCCGTTCGATGAGTCGGAAATGAGCAATGAAGAGCAGCACTTGCCACACAAAATCAGCTGATAGTGCAGTACTCCACACATGTAGTGTGTGGTGAGTCATAACAAACTGTTTTAAGGACATTCTTGTTTATTGTGATAACTCGTTTGTAATTATAGATGCTTAAGTAGAGTAGAGATCAAATAGTACAGATCTGTAAAGAATAATAAGTGGTTATTATTGTGCTTAATTGTTCACACTCGTAACAAAATTTAGTTAATTTGTGTACAGTATACATTTACTGCAGAAGTTCTAACAAAACCGTTAAATTCAAGTCCTAAATTTCTAAATTTGAAATGAGGTCTTAAAAAATTAAATGCTGACAGTGTTGTCACTAGCCAAAATGTAATGCCGGTTAATTTTACTGACTGCGAACGGAGTTAGTGTAGCGAAGGGAGTAAGTGTAGCGAACGGAGTTAGTGTAGTGAAAGGAGTAAGTGTAGCGAACGGAGTGCAGTGGATCATGGCATGGACCTTCTTAATGTTTTTTTTAGGTTTTTTAATGCACTTTGAGGGTTCCTGACACATAATTTCTTGTTTTATGAGGCAGTTTAATGATTTTATCCCCAAATAGTTTTAAAAAAAGTTTTTAAAAAAAAGAGTGCCACTTTTGTTACCCTTTTTTTTAGAGTGCCGGTCGGCAATCGTGAGTGCCTGCTGGCTACACCTGAACAGCACTGACCGGCTTAGTGACAACCCTGAATGCTGAAACTCTATGAAACCTTTGTTTTTACAAATGTTCAGAAAGGAAAGGGAAATCAGTTTTTAAAATGACCTGATGACAACATGTAGTTCTAAAAAATATTTCTTGATTGGTTCATGTTTTTCTTCAAAAACGTTAAATAAGATCCATTCGAATTTGGCCGTGCAGCATTATCGCTAAAGTAACACCAGCTCCCCTGTGTCACATGCAAGATTGTGTACAACTCTATGTATCCTATATCGGATTGGATTCAGAGTACTTGTAATCGAAGTTGTATTGTTAAGAATCTCAAGTGTGCTTTTCCTATGTGCCAGTGACTCCTTGAAATGATAGAGAAGTGCATCGTTTTTAAAGGTTTAAATTAGTAAGCTATGCACCTTTTTAAAGGAACACTGCATGGCCGTGACATTTATGCATACATTTAGAATATTTATAAACTAAGTAAGGTCATAAGGACATAAATAAACCATTTTCTTAATTTGTAGATCAATTACACTTATTTTAGTCAAGAGATTTAAGCTATTCTAATGATTTGTACATTTCTGTGGTTTGTGTATTGTATCTCTGGATAAGATGTGCGTGTAAGGCCATCAAAATGGTTTTGTGTAGTAATGCATAGTGATGGGTTTACTGTATATAACTTTCGCTTCTTCGGTCTTTCAGACATGACTCCTGTAGAATGAGCCTGTGGGATAGAAGGGCACTGGCGTTTAAAATTGACCATCTATTTGTATAATGCACAAGCTGTCAATGTTAGTCAGCTCCATCTCATCTCCTCGTCTGCTCTGGGATGAGCAAGTGGCATCATATTGACCCCGAAAATAAGACAGTGACCACACGCCAGATAGGGCTAATATAATCCTATTACCTATAGGATTTCCTGGAAAAGGGAGATTGAAAGTGACAGTCATGATATAAAAATCAACCTTTTACTTCCCATGATGATTTCTACACTGTACCTTGCCCTTCCCTACTTCACCATCCTCCACTTAGATATGTAAGTGCCGGTACCAGCATTAAAAAAAAATTGAAATATTATATACCTTGCAATCTGAAAGTTGAGCAATTGTACAGAATGGATGTAAGGGGGGGGGGGGGGGGGGGGGAATGTTATATTTTCCCCCTACCCCTATATAGCATAGGGGATGGAAAAATCGCAATCGCAGGTTTTTTCCATCCCCTATGCTACAAGTATATAGGGGTAGGAAAAAACGCAATCGCAGATTTTTTCCCTACCCCTATACATACAGAACATTATTTTATAGGTACACCTATATATGTACAGAGTGAATCAAAATGCATTGTGCACGATTTGAAACGGAAAATATTTCTGCAGCATGATGGTATGGAGTGAGAATCCTGCTTGTAGACTCTCTCCCCATACCATCATGCTGCAGATATGTTCATGTCTTAACTGTGTATAATCCCATAGGAATGGCGAACAAACGCGGTCAGTTTACAAAACTTGCCACAGTTTGCTTATTTTTCAGTCGATTACTTTCATATTTTGGGAGGATAGACTAGATTAACAACGCTCAACAAGGAATCCATGGTTCAATGCACGCATCATGGTCAAACATCCGTTTCAAATCGTGCACAATGTTTTTGATTCACCCTGTATAACATAGGATGTGGAAAAAACACAATGTTGGTGTTTTTTTCCTACCAGTGTTACATCCAGGGGGTGGAAAAAACACTCTCATTTTGTTCCTACCTCTAGTTGTATGGTATTCTGAATTGTGTCAGTAGCGTAGCGAGTGGGGGGGGGGGGGGAAATTGCCAAAATGGGGACGAAAAAGGCGGAAAATCATGTTAAATCGGCCGTTTTTTGACCTGGTTTCTTTGAAATAGGGACCGTTATGGGGATCTATGGGGATCTTGCCCCCTCAGAGTGGCTTGGCTGGCTACGCGCCTGGCGTGTGTTTTATAAGGGGCGTCGGACAAGGAGACAAGTTTGGTATCAGAATAATTCTACAAGTATTCACTATCCAAATATGTTTTCAGTTTGGTATTGCAAATTATTTGAAGACAGATACAAAGCTTTAAAAGGTATCGAAACTTTTCAGACAACCTGTATGGGCAAGTAAATAAAAGGTAATACTCAATAATCATACCATTTACTCCTGTAGGTGAGGAATATCCCTAAGACAGTCCCATCTCTTTCCAATTCATCCATGCCCTCAGGGTGATGGCTTTTACGCCAGATGTAATTTCCTCTTTCATTCACCTCGCAGACCTTATTCATTCACCTCGCAGACCTCGGGCTTTTCCCGTCCATATGTGGCAACATTTTAATGGTATTGCACTTGCTTTGTCCTCCAGAATAATATGCTCTTTGCCCATATCCTGGGTTTTGATGTGATGATGAGAAAGCAGCGTAGTAACTGACCTCACATAGTAACTGAATGAGCATAGGCCAGATATAGGCTAGAATAATTTGATTACCTAGATTTCCTGGTAAACTTTCCCATCATATAGACAAAAGGGGATTGGAGGTGATGGTTGTGATCTATATTCTATTCTCACAATTAGCTTCCCCTACCATCCCTTTGATAGCTCGACCTTTTCCACTTAAGAATGGATATATTGGGCTGAAGATTCAAATCTTCACGTCTTCAGAGCTCCTATGTGAAGGTGCTCATCAGTATAAAGACTGAAAAATAAATGCTTCTCAATGTGTGTACTAATCAAGGCACTATACCCATGGGGCTGCATTGCCCTGTTACGGCACATATTGGCAAGCTTGCGCCCCATACGCCTCTGTTTCTGACGTCACTGTATTTGGGCTGCCATGGCAGATTTTAGGTCAAATTAAGTCATGAATAATCAGGATCTAATGTATCAGTATCACAAGCTTACAGCACCATTCCCTGGTTGTCTTTTACAGCAATGTAGTGCCTAACGCAATGATTCAACTCTCAGCAAGGCGCAATATGACGGTCCTTTGACGCACTGAAGATTGAATGTGATCGATGAAGCGCTACAATAATGATGATTGTTGTGGCTTTGCCTAAAAAGTCCAGAAGGGACTGGGTGTGTTCTTACTGGGAATCCACATACAACCCTTCATTTTTTGGACCCTACTCCCTCATCAATCTGGTCATAGATTTTCCACACACAAATCTATGAAATGGTGCAGCCATATTCATGTAGAGAAACTGGATGTGGGGACTCGTTCTATTAGGCTGTAGGGTAAAGTCGCCAGTTTTCGGTCAGCGCCTATTTTCTGTCACTTTCGCCAAAATCGTGTAATTGCATTGGTCGTCGCCATTTTAAAGCAATACCGGGCATCAACTATGCGGAGGTCATTTTCATTACACGATTTGGGCGAAGTGACCGGAAATAGGCGCTGACCGAAAACTGGCGACTTTACCCTACACGAATATCAAAATTGTCAGTTCCTGTTTACCTTCCTTTTTTTATGTAAAAGAATATTTGTGAATGTGCAACACCCGGGGGGAGGGGGTGGTACTCGCCTAATACGGTATACGCCTACAGCGATGTGCCACTCTAATGGGTCATGTTTTTAAAAAAATCCCTAAACATGGGGTATGATTTTGTGCTGGAAAATCCCTAATAATCGGGTAACTTTTTACAAATGGGTATATTTTCGCAAAAATGTGTCTATTTTTTTGCGAAAATGTGGTCTATTTTTCCGATAATTTGTGAAAATTAGGTCTATAATGAAGCAAAATCCTTAGAAATGGGTACCTTTTTTCCTAAATCACCCTTTGAAATGGGTAGGGTTTTTTAATCTCCAGCGGCACACCCGACCAAACCAAACACCCCCCCCCAGGGTGTAACATTCTGTGAATTTCATCATGATCAAGGATATAGTTTGATTTCATCATGATTGTGAGGATATAGTTTGTTGGATTTGGAAGCTCCTTTGTCATTTTCATTACAATGGGTGAAATACAATGTAGGTGGAAAAGACAGCCCATGCCATCCCTGTACCATTATATTTATATCAATATCAGTAATAAAACATGGTGCCATATTCCATGTTGTGTTGCTTAGAATTAGATGTTGCGAATAGATAATAAATGATAGCATTACACATATTTTAGAGTTAATAATCCCTGGGGCAGCCTCAATTTATTTTTAATTCGTCCATGCCCTTGGGTGGGTTACAGTCTCACGCCGATGCACTTTGTACGATCATTCACTCTGCCGCCGCAGACCGTAGGCTTTTTTAGCCCTGATTTCGCAGAAATTCCCATTCATCATGGCACATGTTATTAATGGCATTAAAATGTGCGTTTGAGCTATTAAATCCTGAATTGCCGGTTATAATTTGTAATTGGTGCGTAATGCATGCCTGATGATACTCTAGTGCACGGTACTAGTACATGCAGTACAGTCACCGGTTAATTCTGGTCGGCCACTGACACCCAGTATAGTCGGGAGTTATAATGAATGTGTTTTGTTTAAGCGTAAACATTATGTGCGGTGTTTCCATGAAAGCAAATTTGTAATATTGGTGTCAAGTAGACAATTTTCTTTTGAATGTTCGCTAATTAGCGTGTCAATCTGTGGATTTGTAGATATATGCGCTACCAGGAAACGGTTTTACACAACAGCATTGCGATTTTGGGAGATAAAAGTGACAATAAACATAATTTTCAGACTCCTCGGGTAGGTTTGTTTGGTCAGTCTCACTCAGTCAGGATATTTTTTCTATAGAGAATGTTGATGAATTTTCACAAATTTTCTGAAATTTTCATCACGAATTTGTAAAAGATGTGTAATTTTTTTTTTAAATATCAAACATTTTACAGATTTTGGGACTCTCCAGGTAGGGTTTTTGGGCCAAGTATGTTTTTTTTTTAGTGAAAATGGTTTCAAATTTTTGAAGAAAAAAAAGGGGAAAAAAATGCGCACATTTTCCCAAATTTGTCACCAAATGTGTATTAAAGAAGAATAAATTAAACTTCTTAAAATTAAAAAAATAGGGGGTTAGTCAGGCCCATAGATTGTTTTTACCATGGCCATATATCAAAATTATCGGGCCATACGTTGCCCCCTCTTCCAGCAGGCTATGTATCCATCCCAGAGGAAGACGTCTGTCATGGATAGCTTGACAACCATTAAACAATTTCCTTAAAGACACCCACACATTTTGTACTAAAATTTGTATTAAATAGAGTGTCAAGGAAAAGTATCAAACAATTTGCCTCAGGTCACAAAAATCAATCTTTCTAAAGGTTTATTTTTTATAAATTTATATTGCAATTTATTTGCGAAATAGTTGTTAAAATCCAGGTGAACCAATCTGCCACTAGAAATTGTGTACCTACTGTATGGAAGACTTTGTTTTATTTGCATGAAAAAATGCTCAGGGTGCCAACAAGCCTCGTTGGATGCATGAAAATGTCTCTTGTAAGGGACAAATCCCTGTTCTATGGGCAAACGGACCTATAGGGTAGGGTTGGTCAGGCGAGATTTTTCTCTCCAAAAATGTCGCAAATTTGTGGCGAATTTTCAACAATTTCGGGGGAGGGGGGGGGAAAAGTGCTATTTTTTGGACCCGAAAAATCACCCAGCACCCCCCGGGATTCGATCGCCGGACCATCCGCACCCAAGTCTGTCCCTCTACCAACTGAGCTAACTCCCTAGGTCATATGCGGCCACAAACTCCGTGGCCACATATGCCTGCGGTAGGTGACGTCATCGCGGCAATGCAGCAGCACGTGCCTGGAGATAGTTTCTGGCAGTGAGATTTAGTGAGATTCAGTGCGGTTAGGGTTATAACATTTCCAATTTTTTTCAACGAATTCAAAACGTTTTTTTTTAATAAAAAATTTTGAAGGGAAAAAAAGAGGGTCCATCAGGCCCGTAGAACAGGGTTTTTTGTGTGTCGCCTAATAGAGGATTTTTATCAATCGTTTGGTGCCAGAATTTCATTTTCTTATAGAGATAATTGCTTAGAGAATGTTGTATTTCGTTCGCCATTTACAACTTGGGCTGAAACTTCAGATATTATTTCAACCAGCCAGTTAGGCAGGTAACTCACAAAAAACCCTGCCCAACAGAAATTCCACCTGCCATTGTAATACACTCTAACATTGTGAGTTCGAAACATTTTACCTGCCAGTCGGGCGGGTACTAAGGCTGTGAATGCACGGGTAGTTTCGTACCCGGGTACCCGACCCGTTTTTCGGGCGGGTACCCGGGTACCCGAAAATAGAAACTAAAATAAAAAAAATTTAATTTTTTTTTTTTTTTTTTTTTACAATTTTTTTTTTTAATTTTTTTTTTTATAAGTACAAATTTGTCCCCCAAAATGACACATGATGGGGTCAATTGAGGTCATTTGGGGACACATTTGTACTAAAAATTTCAAAAAATGTAAAAAAAAAAAATTGTAAAAAAAAAAAAAAAAAAAAAAAGATTTTTTTTAAATTTTTTTAACATTTCGGGTATTCGGGTACCCAATTTGGTACCCGGGTACCCGGAATAGCGGGCGGGTACCCGGGTTCCCGGGTATAAGTCACAGCCTTAGCGGGTACTATTATATTTTCACCCGCCTGACACAATAGTTACCCGCTATGTGCTATTTCCAGGCCTGTTTACAACCTATAACCTAGTAGTAGTACTGTAACGAAAATTCAATTTTACCAGAAAAATGTCAGCGAATACTAGAAGCAACAAAATAACCAAATGCTTATGAGCCTTTTCTGTTTTAAGTCACAGTGTGTAATAGATACATGGTATTTATTGGACCCTGGATTGACTGGGATTCTTGTAAATGAGACGTTTTTGCTTTTCTCGGCTCTTTATGATATATAACTGTACACAGGCTCCTTCAGAATCCTTGCGGGACATTTAATGCAAGTGAGATCACTGTTTAGCATTTGTCTGACAATAACAACAACACTTTCTGATACATGTAGCATATTTCTCCCTGATGTCACACATATCTAATCAAATAGAGAATCAAAATGAGTTCTGCTCGAGATACATATCACCGAGGCCCATGTAAAGGCTGGGAAAAAGAGGGAGAAACCAGGAACCTATTTCCCGGGAAATGTTGATTTTGGTGGAAATTTTTGACTCTGGAGGGACATTTTGAAATATAAGAATAAAGAAATACATAAGAATTAAAATGGACTATTTTTTTATGAAGGGTATTTTAAAATTATGTTCCTGTGAAATTTGCATTTCTTCTGGCCCTGCTAAGACAGACCATGGATAAGTTGATGAATGATTTTGCAAAAATAAAATCCCCTCAGTGGTTTGAAATGTTATAAAAACATTCTGATAGTTATATATAGAATGTTGCATATAACAGGGGTGTGAGAGGCCACAAATAAAAAAATAAGATGGAAACAGACAAAAACAGCGTAAAATTTGGTAAATATGCCAAATATGGGCTGAAAAGAAGAAAAAAGCCTGACATTTTGGTATAAGACAAAAAATAAAAAAGAGGAAATCAGCTAAAAAGAGGAACTCTCCCACCCCTGATATTTGTAAGTGAAAGTATCCATTTTAAAATCTAGTATTTGTAGCAACTTGTTTGCTTTTAAATTTTTACACTTAAACCAAAGCATAATAGAAGTTCTCTGCAAAAATCACAGCAGTTTAGTATGAAACAAAATCATTGGAGTCCCTTTAATTCTTCCAACTGAATTTCAAACACTCGGTGTCTGTAGTGTGTAGTGAAGGGGGCACTTGTATGTGAAATTTAAGAAACTATTGCCGGTGTGTTAGTTGCTCCAATCTGGTGACAGCCAGAGATTTGCCTGAAGTGCGGTCTGCTCCCGTGTGTTTAGTTCATAGGTCAGGGTATGAAATAGTTGGCTGTCATTGTAGGGCATAGCCCTGTACAATAACTGTCTACAAAATAACGCTAAATAGGTACATTAAGGGAACCAGAGTATAGTACCCAGATGTATAGCTTATAATTATGTTGTCTTTTTGGTCAGTTGCTGGTGGAAGTATCAGAATGTAGGGGGGGGGGGGGGGGGGGGGGGGGGGCATAACACTTTCCATGCCGCTATTAGTTTTATACAAAACAGATTTTTCAGGGAACTTTCCCAATTTTCAAAGTCTATCTCAAGGATTACTGAATAAATACTAGGCATGCTTGTACATGTACTTATTTCAATGTAAATACACAATGCTGATTCTAAATATGGTAATGGATTTGAGCAATTTTGACATTTTTGAAACATTTTGTGAACATTGGAAAGTCGTCTGCAGACGCCTGCCGCTTGGAAAGTGTTAATACACAAGTTCTATGGGGGACTTTTTAGGGAGGGACGCTTGATGCTGTGCCCCTCCCTAAATTCAGATTTAACTATGTTCTTGGGCCACTAAAACATGACATGATATAATTAATCATTGTTCAGTAGATATATATATAAAGTAAGGAACATGGTATTTAATATTTTCAGATTTAATAATAATAATAATAAAAAGACTTATATAGCGCATAAAGCAACGGCATCAAAGTGCTGTACATGTACAACCATAAGACTATAAAATACACAATATACTACACGCTACCAAATATTTTAAAGCATTATAAAAAAGTCATAAAAGTCTTAAATCTAAAAAGCGAGGGAACATTAATCTTGACCTTCCTTTCTCTCTCTATAGTTTATAGTTGCTCAGTGTTTGGCACAAGCTTTCGATTGACACTACCAGTCATGGATAAGGACACTATCATTTGTGAATGTGTGTGTGTGGGGGGGGGGGGGGGCTTTAACGTACATTGGAAGTGCAAGGTTATATTCTATTAATAGATCAGGAATGAAATTATATTGCTATTTCAAAGTGCTTTTTCTTCAATGGAAATAAATGTAATGGTGTACCGGATGCCCTTAAGCATTGAACCAAGTATTCTTGTCACAAATTTGACCCTGTAGATGACTTTAGTTGAAAAGGGGCTCAAAGGCTTAGAATGCATTTTCCCCTCAAGATTTTAAAGAAAAATGTGGGCTTAATTTTACCATGTAGTGGATGCCTGGGACCTAAAGTAAACTTTATCCAAATATTTTTAAACTGATGAAGCAGGGTTTTTTGTAGGGCAGGTACTTGAGGAGGAGGAGTCATACATGTAGAAGAGGGATACATGTCCCAATGATTTTTATGAAGAAATATGATCTGTGTTATTTTTTGTTTTGTGTTTCATAACAAGCCCATCTTTAGACAAATTTGGGCAAATTGTGGAAAGAGACCATCTATTTTTAATACCATATTTAAATCACAATTTGTTGGTAAAACAGGTCAGGGTCCAATTCAAGGTAGGTGGATCTTGGGGATTTTGAGGTAGAAATACTTAGAGATGTGGGTAAGGGTTTTTTGATAGAGGGGAGATGAAACAATGATAATTTGAATACTGAAAAGTGGAAATTTTCGCGCTACATTTTTTTTTGCGAAAGCGCGAAAATAAAAACGCGCAAATATATTCATTTTATATGTAGGTCTATGTACAGAAGCTCAAAATCGCGAAAATAAAAACAAGCAAAAATGTGCGAAGCGCGAAAATTTCCACTTTTACAGTACTACATTCACCAGATGTATGCAGTTATTGCAGTATATTACAGGTGACCCTGGAATGTTGTCACATATGCCGTTGTCAACAAATAACATGAAACCAACAAATTTCTGATTGCGTCGATTGTCACCAAAACGGCCCTTTTGTATCTTCTTGAAATGGTACACCGTACCATCGAACATAATATTTGCCCAATGAATGGATTCCTCTGCATACTCATGTTATCATATTTACACATAATACAAGTTTTTACATGTTTTTACAGTTGAAAGTCTGAAAATCTGCTGAAACATTTTGTGAATTTTGGAAATGTTGTTAATGTAAACAACAGTTGCTTACACGGCCTCAAGCCTGTCACTAGAAACAGTCTTGTGTATGGTTTGAGTAGAGGGTACAAACTGATTTTTTAAAACGTTTTGCTTTGTTGTCAATGGTCACCAAATGTGTTTCAAGTTATCAGTTTTAACTCCATGTATAAATATCTATCGTTTCTTGTCTCCATTACAGCAAATCTGACAGGTCATAGGGAGAAAATAGGACAAGAGAACTTTGAACTTCTGAAGGTTCTTGGAACAGGAGGTAAGTCTACCAAGTCCTATCTATCGGCGCTTGTGATTGGTTAATAGCCAGATACACTCATTTGAATGAACAATTGAAATATGGCCTCTGAAATATTTCACTCCAATCTTTAAAAAAGAATACAATTATTCTTAACAATGTCTCTGATTGGTGCAACACACGATGTAACAATCTTACTGACCAATTGGCCGAGAGTTCTCAGGGGGAATTATTTTACAGGAATACTGCATTATACAGAGTGCATGACTTAAAATAATCTGATCCTTGGAATGAGCCTACATGCTTTTTTTCTTGAATCAGAAGAAATATTAAAACAAAATTTAAGTATTGATAAAGTAATGTAGCCATCCTTTAGCTACTGGATGCCATAAAGCTTTGTGGATTTTAAAATCAAAGATCAATCTGAATTATATGCTACCCCTGCCAGTAGTCCGGAAATAAAAGCTCCATAGCTATAATTAATTCAATTTAAAAATCCATAAAATAGCATTACATCTATCCACCAAACTCCAATAAAACAACAGGTCAATCAACAGAAACTGGTACCCAGCTGGTCCTAATACAGTACTTCTGAAAGGAAATAAGGAGAATCAATCACAGATAGTCAGGTAAAATTCATATCTTTCCGAACCCAAACAAACAGGAGTGCAGTACCCCAGGGTTCTCAGTTCCATATTCTGTGTCAATATGTTGTTACAAATCTCTGTAAATTTAAACCAACTATGCTCAAAATGTATATGTATCTGCTTTCCGGTATTAAGGCTTTGACGTCAGTCAATTTGTTTTTCTCCTACTGAAAGTCCTAAGAAAAAAACCCCATCTCAATGTACTCCAAGTGCCTCATCATTATTGACCGTGATATGCCGTGTTTGCGAGTGAACAAGATATCATGTTATAGCAAATCAAAATGATAAGTGTACATCTTTGGGGGAAACTGTCTTGTTTTGTCAGAACTCAGAAGCTATGCTGTTTAATATTGGCTATCCCTGTCCAGCTGGTATTGCGTGGAATCTGAAAAAGGTTTGTCAATAATATGCAATATAAATGTGATAAATATTTTTTGTTGATCATCCAAATGGGAATTATAGCTCAGTGCTCTCTAAATTTAGGGGGAGGGGCGTTGGGATATTCATCCAAATCAGCTGTTTTTAGACTGGCCCGAGTTTCGGAGGAGCCCAGAGGCACATTCCATTCATAGCACTTATCTTGAACACATCCACAAACTAGAAAGCAAGAGATACAGATCCACACACTAGAAATAGTAATGGATTAGCAAGCCCTGAGCATAAAAGTCTGAGCTTGGACATGGATCTGAATCTGAATCTGATACACCTTTAGTGTAGCTCATGCACATACTTTGCCTTTTGATTAGGTGTATGAACAGGCACAAAGCCAGTGCTGCACCATCAAGAATATTTCCGTACCTGGTAGCACCAGACTCGTGCCTTTCCAATAGCCCAAAACTGTGATCCTTTGACCCTTCATAGCAAACACCTGCCCCAATTGTGGCTATGACACTAGTTAACCCAATTGCCATGCATGTTCATCTTGGTGCAGGCAATTAAGAAGGGGCCAGAACCTTATGCCCTCGGGCATCAAACATGGTGGTCGTTTTACCTTGATCTGTAGTAAATTAATAGTGATCTGACAGTGAAGTGACAGCCGTTCATAAAACTGACCAATCTCCATCTGGATCAGCCTGTCTGTCACTGGTCATCCAGAAATGAAATTGATATATTGTTGAGTACCAGCCCTGTGTGGGTGAAACTAAATGTTAATTTGAGTGCCATGAGGTATAATCCTATCTTTGTGGGTAATACAAGTGCTACTCCCTTCAGTCACATTTGATTTGATTTGAGATCATTTGGGTCCTACGACCCTGGATAACCCAATAAGCTTATATAGCTTATTTCCATTGGGGTCTGTTAGATGTGTGAATAGAATAGATACAGACTGGGATGATCCCTACTCTTTACGAAAGAGTCTGTAACCTTTTTAACGTGCTCGGGTATTGCTCTTCCGATGCACGGGACCACCATTTCTATGTGACTTCCGAACCACTGGTTTTTGCTGCCATTAGGAAATCGTCACAATCACTTCGCTTCATTTACCAGGCTACCGACACGGCGCACACAATGTATCCGTAATGTATCCTAACAGCTCCCTAATCTCGCTTGGGTCAACGAGGCAATTGAGACTAAATACCTTGCCCAAGGATACAAACATGTTGGCTATAGCGGGGCTAGAACTAACAACCTTAGTATCATGAACCCTCGCTACACTCGCAGAAAGGAAGTAGTGCCATCTCTGGCTCCCTACTAGGAGATAGCCAATAGATGAATACAAGATTATGCATGATTATTTGCATATTGGGTAAGAGTTGCCACACATTTATGACGTCTGAAAGGCTGCATATTGGTTGCTGCTGGGGGAAGCTGTAGCAACTCGTCAGTAGCCGGGGGTGGTTGGGGTGAAAGTATTCAACAAACAAGTGCATCCATATTGAATTTGTTTTAACATAGTGGTTTGTGGCAATGAATTTCAATTGCTTGGGCCAGTATGTTAAATAGTAATGGTGCACATTTACTCATGATTTCTTTTTAAGCGTAACAGTTACAACTTTTTTTTCATCTATAATTTGCTTGGATTTACAATTTTGTGCTCTATTTTTGTTGATATACAATTGAGGCTGCAAATTTGCCAACGATAAATAAACACTGTGCATCTTTTTTTGTATTTTCTCTTGAGACACAATTTTTTTTAATTGGGCTTTGTCAAATTGTGTAAAATCTTTTTTTCTAAAAGCCCCTGAGATACTTTGATTGGTTTGATTGGTTTTAAAAGCCAGTGCTTGGTAATAAAGCTGAATCGGAAAGAAATGTACTTCACCATACTAAACATGTACAATAATGTAGTTGGGTAGTTCATTGAACACTGTTGTAGACATCCTTTTGATTATATAGTAAGCTCCAAATTAGTCACACAATGTTGTATGACTAATTTGGTGAAAAACATAATGTGTAAATCAATGGTGACTGGTGTATATTGGTTTAAAAAAGCTGACTACTTCAAGGTAATGTACAATTTAGTGATTTCAAAAGCAGGATTTAAAAGAAAATTATATCATTGATAATGATATGAAGCCAAACTCCAGTTCTTGTTCCTTTGCCCATGCTAAAAGATACTTAACATATAAACTTTAAGTTTTTCATATTGTTGTTAGGGATCCTATTTTCCTTGATAGTTTGCCAAGTAGGGGTATTAATCAGTAAGATATTGAACCTGTGGGCCTTGCCCTTCCCCCAGTCTTTCCTAATCCACCTAATACCCAATGATCATCGTAGCGGTTGGTTTATATGCTTCAAAACCAACAAGTGCCTCTGTTCTTTCAACAGTTCTCTAGGCTGCAGCTGCTCACCCAGAAACGTGTAGATTTCTCTTGTAATTTGAATTAGATAACGTCAAGGTATTAAATAGAGAAACTCATGCAATAGGTTGCCCTGATTTGGGTCAACTGTCTCTTTTTTTTACAGGAAACCGAAAGAATGATTAACATAATTGCTGATTTTTTAAACATTTTTGGTATTGATGAAATTCCTAGCGTGCAATAATTCAATCATAGCTATTTATTTTCACTTTAACCCATAACCCTACCATATACCAAAATATACCACGAGAGAGTTTGTTCGTATCACCTGGCGTGGAAGTTTTTCGCTGAAAAAATGGACCCAGTCTATATACTTGGCGCAGTGCGCCAAGTCGTGGTGTACTGGAAAATCCCGTGTGCCGGAGGTCCCTGGTTCAAATCCCGGGGGGTTGCGGCGATATTTTGGGTCACTTTTCGCCTTGCGGAAAAATTGTCTGAAAAAAGTGCGGGGTAGAGTTAGGGTTTAGATGGAAAAACGAGAGATATTTTAATAATAAGCGCAGCATTTGTGTGTTCCTATTGATGTTCTTCTTTGATTATGCTGGTGAGGTACTATGCCAATATATATATATATATATTAAAGTTTTACACCCTATATAAGTGTGGCAATGATTTCAATATGTGATGATAATTGATATGAAATTCACCTCGGGATTTTCCCTCTACATACCCCATAGTGTTCACCACAGTTTTTAACATTTTCTAACATAGACTTCTTTTTGTCACACACAGCCTATGGCAAGGTGTTCCTTGTGCGGAAGCTGGGCGGTCACAAAGATGGTGATCTCTTTGCCATGAAGGTCCTGAAGAAGGCCACCATCGTGCAGAAGGCCAAGACAGCTGAGCATACGATGACAGAGAGGCAGGTCTTGGAGGCTGTCAGGAAATGTCCGTTTCTTGTCACTCTGCATTATGCCTTCCAAACAGACTCTAAACTGCATCTGATACTCGGTAAGTCGACTCTAAACTGTATCAATAGTCAAATCCAAAGTAAGTCAGATTTGATTAACTCTTTACTGTAGCGGTACGGTGTAACTCAGTCAGCTCCTGTTTGCACACATACAAAAAAAATGGAAAACTTGCTATAATTCTTTTTTAACAATTTTGAATTTTTTGCAATTATTTTGAAAATTTCTAAAAAAGGTTGCAAATTCAACGCATTAGTGCCTTTTATTGAAAGTGAAGTCTAAACTGCCATTTCTTATTACTACTATTTTTATTATCAATTTAGCACTTAAGGTTGTTGCAAAGTAATTTACGAGCGGATGTACATGTAATTAAGCCTAAATGTTGTTTCAGGTTTCCGAGAGATTATTTTGAAAATAGTGTCTTATGGTGTACACACATGTTTGTTTTTTAGCAAACAGAAATAAATCACTTGCTTCCGAAAACACGTTCTAAAATGAGCAGAAGGGTTATGGTAATTTTCCCATGATCGGAAGTGTTGCATTGCATGCAACGTGACATCGGCAAGACGATTTCTAAAGCATGCCTGGCTATAAAATGCAAATGTATGCTCTGTTTGGTTTATATATATGGCATATCTGGTGTATAATAATGATTTATTTATTAACGATATTTGCGACATTCATTTTTTAGGTGCTTCATCCGACTTCCTCACTTTGCTGTATAAATTCACTTAATTTCTGCAAATGTGTTGGCCCTTTATTTCTTAAATGTTCAGTACATCTACAGGGTGAGTAAAAAAAATTGCAATAATGGAAAGAAGCCATCTTGTTTTCAAAACCAAGATGAAATATGCAAATGTTTAAACGTTAAAATAATACCTCATTTGTTACTAACTTTGTGCAAAAAAACAAAGTTAATATTATTTTGCGTTTTCTTTTGGTGACACTATTTGCCCGTGCACCCATTACACGCGTTTGTCCACGAGATACCCCAAAATGTGTATCAGATAGTAAAATGTGTCTCTTATTTTAATTTTGAAACGTGAGTAAATCTGTGATGTAATTGGAATTTAATGCATCCTTTCTTGTTTCCATGGGAGTTAACATAATCAATTTACCTTACCCATGCTATGAATTGCTTATAATGCTCTAAATTGGAATTCATTATTTTTTGTTTGCGGTATATATATTCAAATATGAAAATGCAATGTGTGCCATTTCCATTGAAAAATCACTGTGCTCGTGAACAAACACTTACATTGAGTTGTGCAGCAAAACAGGGTCACCAAAGACAAACGGAAAATGCGATCGACTTCATTTTTTCACACAAAGTTAGGAATAAATATATCATTCTTGCAACGTTTAAAAAGTTTCATACTTCAACTTGGTTTTTAAAACAAAATGGCATCTTTCCACTATTGCAGTTTTTTTTGACTCACCCTGTATACATTAATATTTCAACGACAAGCAAAGGTAACGGACTGTTGCTTGAGACATAAGTAGAATGATGGACGTATGATGTCCCATTCAACACAGACAGTGTGACATAATCCATGTTGTCTCATCATCAGCCATGTAGCTAGTAGGCTATATGATGTCGCACATCATTCATCAACGTGTTTGTTTAATAACATGACCATGTTAATGTCATCGCCTGTCAAGAGCGACGGGCAGGTGCACTCTCGAGCGCTTCGCTTTGCTCTGCTCCTAATCACATTTTCCCTAGTGATGATCGTTCCCAATTGTTGAGGCAATTGTTGTGATCATGGCCTTGGTACGTACCGTAGTACATTTTGAGAACACTTTTTGTTCATGCGTAAATCATTACTTGTCATAATCTAAATCTTTAAGGATGTTTCTATAACTGCATCCTCGGTTTTCATCGTCTCCAGTGCAGTGATGTTGGAGTGTATCCCAGTAATTGACACAGCATAGGGAGTTGCGGTATTTAATTGTTTTGGATGGCATATGTGTGTACATATACGCCGTGCACTAGAATCTGACATGCGATACCTTTAACGCACACATAAACACTCTTGTCATGATACAGATGTAGATTAATGAAGTAAATGCGATAAAAATAGGTGACCAACAAGTATGTACCATGATTATTAATACCTGTGCAGTGATGTCGGAGTATATTTCATTGAGCAGCACAGCATTTTGCTTTTGAGTGCAGGTGTTTGTTTTTGATTGCATGGGTACACATGCCCAGGCATGACCACAAAATACCACGGTGGAGACAATCTCCTAGCGCATGCGTGGATGGTTTTCGATGATGCAATCAACCGAGCCTATACTGCGCGAATGTGAAGCTGATAGTTGGGCTTTACCTGTGCTGCCCGGCGGGTTGATGTGCAGAGGTTCCCCCGGATGGATTCCCGGTCAGGGAGCTGCAATTTATTGGTTCATCTTGTCCCCTCTGATCTGCCGTTTTTTTTAAAAACAGGGTGGTGGTCAGGTTAGGATTTTAATGACCACTTTTTTTCCCCTTTATTTTTTTGAAGAGTCCATTTTCAAAATCTTTACAGTCAATTGATCCAATCCAATCAAGCGAAATGACGATATAGTAAAATGAACACGATGTTTAATTCAAGTATTTTCTTCATAAAACATTTCCTTGAAATATATTCTTTAATCAAGTTATCAGTTTCTAAACACTGTTTTGTTATACTAATTTCAATAACTTGTTCATCAACTTTCATGTAGTAATATGTTCTAAAACAAGTTAAGTTCCACAACACTGTGCTTTCCACACAAATTATAATGATTTAGCTTAGTGGAAGTAATGTCCATCGAACTAATGACCCTGACCTGAATTACACTATTAAAGTTGGAACTAATATAAGGCAAGTGGAAATCCGTCTCCTGGAAATCCTTTGTCAAATTGACATACATTTAGGTTCATCATAGTAATTCTATACTGATGATATTGAGTATTGTATGTTTTAAAAAAAAAATGGTATTGGTATCGTATGAATCGGCCCATGAATATGATCATAATTCTTAACACCCAATTTAACCAAATATGCTATAGTTCAATCAGCTCCAAATTGGCGAGAAATATTTGGTTTTTATCTATCCGCGTGCAAAAATAATCCAAACGTAAACTCGAGATTTTGTCATACGCAAGCGTCATACATACAATGACACTGCAACATTGCACACCATTTTGCGCCATGCAAGAGTTTTGCGCATTGTCGCTCTTCTGAATTCATTCGCTGCAGTAAACATGTTTTGCCAATTTGGTACTGACTGAACTACATGTATAGTAGTAGCGATTTAATCTTCATCATGTTTGACTATCTGCATTTATGGTTCTATTTGACTAGTAGTTAATCAAAAATGAGATAGCAAAATTGATTATTCTGATCTCAAATTTTGTGATTATAGTAAAAAAATAATAAGATAGCAAAATTAAATACTGATCAATTATTGGTTATTAACCCTAACCCAATCTCTGGCGCAAGTCCGAGTTTCTTTTCCGACCTTTCTCCCGGATTGCTTTGTATTGAATAGTAGTTGAATGAAAATCAGCCTGCCAGTGTGTTTGGGTTTAACCTGGCTTTAATGGGATACCAAATAGAAATGTGTACACAGGGAAGTAGGATCATAACTGAAGCGTGCAGTCTCTTGCTTGCATTGCATACGAAATATTGGCAAATATTGTGTGTTTGTCAACTACGGCCATATTTCCAAGAAAAGGAAATTCCTAGTAGAATATTGAGGTGTCAGAACTTGAGTATCATGTTTGAAGAGATATGATTGAACATATGTACGATACTTGTTGATAGTGACAGTACAATGCTATAGTATTAGTATCAAGGGATTAAATCTTGCGAATAAACTGAATACCTACCAAACACATTTCTTTTTCATTTCATCTGTGGTGAGTTGGTATAAGAGCAAAATCTGATTGGAACAAGGACCCAATTATGTGGATGCCTGTACACAAATGCCTTTTTTTGTGTTGAATTTCTGAAAAGGGCACACTGTTAGTACCAGAAGTATAGCACATGACAGCTACGGACAGTGCCTTTGTGGATCACAAGGGCTTAGTTAACCCTAACAGCCCCCTTATGTTTCTAGTGTGATATTAGTTTAAAAGCAATCTATTCAAGCAAACTAATAATCACTTCAAGCAAAAAATAATAATATTTTGACAAATTGGGTACAATTTAAATCTTTTTAAAAAACTAAAAAACAACAATTGTGACCCAGATTTTTGAGATTTTAGGGTCGGTCGCTGAGGGCAACACAACAATATTTGTTGTTGGCCGAAACACCTGGTAGCTGTATTATAGTACCAGACCGTTCTCTATAAAGTCACAATATTTTTGCAGCATGAATTTGCAGCATGTAATTTTCACAAATAATAATAATAATAATAATACATAGTACTTATAAAGCGCCTTACAACAAGTTCTCAAAGCGCTATTGCCAATATTTCACTGTCATTAGGAAATTGTCAGAATCATTTCGCTTCATATACGTGGCTACTGGCTAGGCGCACACAGTATCAGCACTTAGATTGTAATATAACCCTTTTTAACAGCTCCCCAATCTCGCTTGGGTCAACGTCGCACTGCGATACAAATTATGAGTGTACAAATACAGACCCGGGATGATCCCCTACTCTTTACGAAGGAGTCTGACATTTTTTAACGTGCTCGGGTATAGCTCTTCCGATACATGGGACCAACATTTCTATGTGTCTTCCGAAACACGATGCGCTGATCATGCCTACTTCAATCTGTACGGTCTGAAGGAGGCATGGGGGCAAGGTTGAATGGGAATCGCCGCAATTCGTTTGTCAATTGAAATCAACAAACACCCGAACTGAAACGATCCACTAAGTGAACAACGGCACAGCAGTTAGGCCAACAAAAAAAGAGTTGACTTGCCCTTTCCGACCGACCCGAATTTTCGGAAATCTAGGGTCGCTATTTTTTTTTTTTTTCCAAAAAAAAGAAAAGAAAAAAAAGATTGGATTTTTGTTTGTTTGTTGTTGTTGAAAGAAGCACATAACAATAAAGAAAGATGAAAGCATGTTTTTGAGTAGTATCTGCTTGTTTAAAAAAAAAAATAAAAAAAAAAATAAAAAAAAAAAAAATTTAAAACGTGTTTTTGTGCAGTAAATTTTCACAAAATTTCAACAAAAACAAAAACAAAATCAAAACAAAATCTGACCGTCCGACCCTGACTTTGACCCTGAAAGGGCAAGTCAACTTTTTGTTTGTTTTTTGCCTTATGTATGAGCGCTCTAACCTGTTGCGCCACCTCGGGTTTGGGTGGAGTGGGCAGTGGTTTGCGCGTACATTACTTACGGTGTCAAAAGCATGGAAAAAGCATTTCATTTTTAGTACAAAATTTGATTTTGAAAGGTGAAAATGGGAAGAATATGTTGAAATAATTGTTCAGAGTATCTGGGGAATTGTTTCCTGCACATAGTTGTATGTAAGCTATGTGAAATCCTGAAAGTCACAATCATAAAAAACTTTTTGTTTGTTTTTTGCCTTATGTATGAGCGCTCTAACCTGTTGCGCCACCTCGGGTTTGGGTGGAGTGGGCAGTGGTTTGCGCGTACATTACTTACGGTGTCAAAAGCATGGAAAAAGCATTTCATTTTTAGTACAAAATTTGATTTTGAAAGGTGAAAATGGGAAGAATATGTTGAAATAATTGTTCAGAGTATCTGGGGAATTGTTTCCTGCACATAGTTGTATGTAAGCTATGTGAAATCCTGAAAGTCACAATCATAAAAAATCGTATCAATCGTTTGTATTCGATATAATATCGAATAATAGAAGTACAATGTAGGTGACCTTAAAAGGGAAGTACATCATGAAAAAAAAAGATAACATTTTTTTTTGTTGCATTCTTTTGTCAATTCTTGCAAGCTGCAAGCATTCATACTTTCCTGCATACCTCACTAATTTTTTTGTGGGTAATAAAATTACACAGATTCAAAAAGGACTCTTATTTTTATTCAATTTTATACTCAAACAGTCATTATACACTGTATACTTCCAGTCACCTGAAGAAAAAAAAATCAAAATTGAAAATGTGGGGTATGTTTCAATTGTAATGTATTTCATACAATTAAAAGAAAATCCAGGGTTTATATTTAAAAAAACAAATTCTGTCCAGTATTCCTGTAATTGGTACTTGGTAGAATAGTATATGGCTCATTCCATGAAGTTGGGGCATATTATGTGACATCCAAGTGAAATTTTCAAAATGGATATTTTCCAACTCTTTCTTCTTTTTTAGGTTCTACATTTACCAAAGTCCAATGTAGAACTTTTTATTTTAATGTAACATTTGGTGTAAAATAACCGCACATGTTCAACAGTTGGATGACATTTCCAAAAATCCTGATGCTACATGGACACCATTTCTCATTTCCATATCATTTTCTAATAAAATAGCTTAAGATGTGGGCCAAGTTTCTATACCTCAATTAACTACTTGGAACCACAAATACATGAAAAGAAACCAGATTTGTCTAGGTTGAACATAACTTAACGAACAAGACATCGTAGATTAACTGTTTTATGTAAAAACTCATTGAAAAGTGACTCTTTATTTTGCAATTTGTATAATGAATTTAAATAAAGTACATATCAATATTTGTTTGATGTAAAGTACTCTATAAACCATGCACATTGATTACATTATAGTCATAAAGTAAGTATATGAAGTATTATTTACCTGTATAATGTTATAAAATGCACTACCGATGCTACATGGACACCGCGTCTTGTAACATTGTTAATAATAAGACTATTCATACTGTTACAATTATTTGAGTGTGAATGGTTTGTCTACTTGTTCATCATATCAAGTAGATAAACAGAATGAATTGCTTGAAATTTATCTAAACACTGTTCATGTAAAATTTACCTTTTCTGTGTACTTAAGTATTACGATGCTACATGGACACCGTGCCCTAAAATATTTGGAACAGCTTGAACAGGTGCATCTTTTTCAGATCAATAGAGAGGATGTACTATGATGTTAACTTTTTATGTTATAAGCACACGATAAAATTAATAACATGGAAAAATTACAAATTACACAAAAAGATAACCTGCCATGAAGCATAAAACATAATTACCTATGATACACATACACCATTTCTTACAATTACACAATAACAATACACCATTGATCAAAGAAACTTAAGATGTCCACTGAAACAAACTTCATGCAGTGTTGTTCTTAAAGTACCCTTTGTGATCTTAGTCTCTTTGCTTGTTTCTGATTGAATCATCCTCTATTATTGATAAAGATGATTGAAAAGTTTGATCACTTAAAAAGTCAGTTTGCAAAAAAATAATTTAATTGCCATGATGGATTTCTTTGGAAAGGTACTAGTTTTTGAAAATGATGGGTTCCTTGTCTTCATCTCCATAAATTCCAGGATGATAGAACTGTCTTCTGAATTAATGTCAAGAACCTGCAAAGCAAAACAAAATAAACCCTATGGCTTAGTATCTTCATGGAACATTGTGTATTGATATTGGAGTAGATTATTTATTCATGTTGCACTTTTTGTGTTGCAGGAAAATATTTATATTAAAATCATGCTGGAGTATTTTATTTATTATTCATTTAACATGAAAAAGAATAGCAAAGGATAGAGAACTTAAATGATTTACAATTATTTGTTTTATTTATAGTAAATAAAACTAAAATAAAGGAATGTTTATTGTGAATTCAGTGAAATGCTAATGGAAATGGTGTCCATGTAGCATTGTGTATTAATATATTTCATTAGATATACATCTCTCATAATATGCCTTTTTTCTGTAAAGTGTAGTAAAATGTAGGCAATGTTTTGAATGTTTTGGGTGATGGATAATTTCGAATGGGGTAATTGTTTTAGTCTAATTAGGCAAATTTTATGAAATGCTACATGGACATGGTGTCCATGTAGCATCGTATTGGTAAGCTATATTATTAGCATTAAAAGAGCAAAAACTAATTCATTATTAACTTCAAAGTTTATTAATGATGTGATTCTACAAAAACAATACAATTTCAACGAACTATAACGATACCCAATGCAAAATATTGCCCATGCTATGCCCGATGCTACATGGACGCTTAATTATTATGGCGTCCGTGACTCAAAATTAATATCATAACATGAAAAGAAATTCTGATTCAGTGTTTCCCTTTCAATAAAAATGCATTAATAAATACAGACATACAAGCAACATTAAGAAATAATTACAATCGCACTTACCATTCACAAAACTATCCAATGTTTACATTTTGATGCTACATAAAAGTCCCGATGCTACAACGGGACACCAGCGACTGAAACCTTGATAAAACTAGCACACGTGTGGCAAATTCAAACAAACCTGATAGCTATTGACCTCTATCCTTACAAAAAGAAATATGGAATGTTTTATTTATCTCCAGGGGGGGATTCCCACAAATTGCATAGGATGTTTATCACGATGCTACATTTTATGGTTAGGACACCATGCACACGGCACGGTATACTTTTTCATGAATATATGGAATGGTCTTCATGAAATTTATTCTCATTTGCAATAGTTTTCAATTGATAAATGCTCTTAATTTTGGAAAATAATTTTAAAATGTATGATAGAGAACTACCCCCATTCAGCAATGAAAACTCCCGATGCTACACGTGTATATTTTGTGGACACCGTGCGTAGCATCGGAAAGGCAATTTTCATGTTGCTTGGGTGAAAAATCAGTCCAGCGTGACGAGGTGTTTTGGTCAGTAAACTATGAATACATGTATCTTTTATTAATCAAATCGATTTCCAAGCAATTCTATGATAGTTTTGCTTACATAAAACTCATATTAATTGTTGTGTTTTCCATGTCACGTTTTTTAGCAAAAATGGTCTTGGACACCACCTAATTTTTTATTTTTTTCTTCTTCAAGGAAGGGTCAATTTTTTTCTTCTTTTTTCATGGCTCAATACTATAACCTAGTACTGTTTTTAGACACTAAAAAAATGTGATATACACATAGAGTAAAACAGTTTATAAGCTGTCTAAAGTACCAAATTCTGCTATTTTAACAAATGCCCCAACTTCATGGAATGAGCCATATACCCATGACTATCTGCCCAGGGTTTTCTACATGTAGGTAGGAACTACACACTGGGTGGACTTGAATATTTCTAACCTTAACTTTTACAAAAGGAAATAAATCATTTGAAAAAGTGGTCCTAGTGGGAATCCAACTATGGACCTCTGCATTGCAAAGCATATCTCTCAACCACTAGACTTCGAGGGCTGAAGTGGCCAGGACATGATTTGAATCCCTCTTACACATTACGGAATAAAGCAAAACTACTATTATGATCAATAGGCACAATGAATAGAGCTGCTACACACATGATTGTGAATTGTCCACCCTGAGTCATGTGGGTATTTCCACTACTGCGTATTATACACCATAGGTTGCAGTGTAAGCATTCCTAATATTTTTTAATCTCTCATACTTCTTTGTTAGATCAACTCCTAAAAGTTTTAAGCATGCCAATTTCACACTGGATGACAGAATTGGCTTTTTGAATGGTTTTAAACCTACAGAATATTTTATTCTACAGAATATTTATTAATTTTCTAGTTTTATAACGAAATTGGCTGTTTTTATTCATACACTATTTGAAAGGATGCAGGCTATTCCAAAGAGAACATTCTAAAGAGTCTGAAGTCCGCAATTACTTTTAATGATTTAAACTTGCAAATTCAGTTAAAGGTAGATGACCCGATCACATTTTCGTAACACAGAATTATTTCAAACATACAGAGATTTTCATATCATATGAAAGCTCGTATTTTTCTCATCATCATACTGAAACTTGACGGCCTAAATCGGTATAATTACGGAGAAATCGATGAAATAACGTTGAATTACCGCGAATGGTGGTAACCACCGATATAGTTTGTGTACTACTCAATGGGTACAGTTCACAGCATCTTGTGCGTCTAAAATAAGAACCATTAGAGCTATGCAACTCAAACTTTGGAACACCACTTTTTTTAAGGATGACCTTTCATGTAGAATAGAAAACTTCAAGTTGAAAATCGGAACATCTACCTTTAAACCAACCCATTCTATATGTTTTTATCTATCCACAGATTATGTTAAGTGCAGCGAGCTATTCATTACATATTTAAAAAAACAATTAAAAGAGTTTGAAGAGTCCGGAGTCAGAAATTACTTTTGATTAATCGTAAATTTGCACAATTATTCTATAACGTTTCTGTCTTCTTTATTTTTATCTATCCACAGACTATGTGAACGGAGGCGAGCTATTCACCCATTTATACCAAAGAGAACAGTTCAAGGAGTCTGAAGTTCGGATCTATATCGGGGAGATAGTACTTGCGCTAGAACATCTACACAAGGTAAGAACTCATGGCCTGAAAAAATGTTTTTTTCCCGGCAAGCGATTCCAGATTTCCCTCCAAAATGGAATGCATTTCTTAATGAAAGAGTAACATTTCCCTCCAAATGCCAAAATTTCCCTCCAAATGCTCAAATTTCCCTGCAAGGAGCTTTCCGTATTGCCTATTTTTTCAGCCTGTGTAAGAACTATTCAGATCTATAAACTAGAAGGCTGAGGAAGGGGAGGGGAGGCGACAGGTGTTTGATCATTTCAGCTACTAATTTATGGCATATTTGCAGCTTTTATCTTCAGTGGCGTAGCCAGGTTTTTCATATGGGGGGGGGGGGGGGGGGGGGGGGGGTGAAATAAAAATGAACCGACAAGGACTTTACCAGAAAGTCAACTTTACCAGAAAGTCAACTTTACCAGAAAGTCAACTTTACCAGAAAGTCAACTTTACCAGAAAGTCAACTTTACCAGAAAGTCAACTTTACCAGAAAGTCAACTTTACCAGAAAGTCAACTTTACCAGAAAGTCAACTTTACCAGAAAGTCAACTTTACCAGAAAGTCAACTTTACCAGAAAGTCAACTTTACCAGAAAGTCAACTTTACCAGAAAGTCAACTTTTGCAAATTGCCGCCGAAACTTGAGAGGGGGGCGGGGTTGTGATGTGATGTTCCCAAAACCGGCGCCAAAAAATGAGCCTTCGATAATCAACAGTGCCAATTTTGACAGACATGACTCGAATATTGGGGGAAGATCCCCCCTGCCCCCCTCTGGCAACGCCACACTGTTTGTCTCCTTTTGAGTTGTAACCTGATTCAAGCCTTTAGGAGTTAGGCCACTGTTGTGATCTTCATGATCTTAGTTACTAAGAGAGAATATACACACGAGTGTAGACTTTGCTCTGCTTATATTCTTTTTCAAGTCAAAGCGATTTGCATGTGTGTGTGCAGATAGCTAGCAAAAGGTCGTGTGATACTATCACCGAACCCTGTATCTTCCTTCATTACTCATCGTCACTGGTTGGTTGTACACATTTCTTGACTCCAGAGATCTTGTGCTGTGATTAAGAAAAAATTCTTTCATACCGAGCCTATTATCAGCATTTTTGATGATCAAATATTCTTTTATAAAAGGTTGAATAACAACCAATATGATAATCGATCAGTTGTTTAAAATGTGTGATACACAATTTTGATCAATTGTAAGTTGCTGTGTTCATCTACAAATATGAACAAAAAAGCTTTAATGATCAGTGGTAAGTCATTCACTTCTATCAGATTTGTTGACAATAAACCTCTCTCAAATCAAAGACTTGCTCAAATAAAGCTGTGTCAAGCCTTCAAAGATTGATTGATCGTCCACAGTTTGATCTTATTTCAGGATTCAGATGAACCATTCAAATGCCAGCTAGTACTGTAAAACAGTTCACGGCAACTTGATTTAGCGAATTAGCATTTAGTCAACTTTTTGCAGCAATTTAATTTCACTAAATTTTTTTTCATCTTCCTATATAACCATTATTAATAATATAATTGGCAGCAATTTAGCGAATTGGATCTCCTAGCGAAATTAAGTTGTTTACAGTATGATATAGATATAGTTTGATCAGTTCCAGATTGGCGAAGACTCATAACAGCAGCGAATGAATACTAAGGACGTGGGCGCACATGAAGGCAACACGCGCACTGTGCATCATGCGTGACGCATGCGTACAGCAAAAAACGTGTGTGTGGCCATAATCTAGCTCGTATGCTTGGATTATTTTTTTGCGTGCGGAGAGATAAAAAATGAATATTTCTCGCCAATTTGGAACTGAATATACTATAGGATACTGTAAAAGCCAATATTTTTGCGTAAAGATATTTTCGCGCATTTTGATATCATAGACATTTCGCGAATTGTTTTTTTCTTGGGTGACCTTCTGGATGCACTTGCATGAATGTTGAAAACAATATTTATGTGTGTTAACATTTTTTGCGGAAAAAGATTTTACGCGAAAAACGCGAAAAATAAAACCACCGCGAATATTTCAGCTTTTACAGTAGTGCGGTGATATCAGGTTGTTCCCCTGTCACCTGTCCTCTGGCAAGCACCAGGTAAGCACCAGGTCAGCCTTGATGCAACAATCCACCCCCTCATATACACCAAGTATAAATAGAGGTAGATTAATTTGTTCATTCAATGAGTGATTAATGATTTTGAGAAGTTACTTGTACTCCTGTATGCAGGGGAGAACAATTTCAACAAAAAGTGAGGTAGCATACATCAGATTTAACATCTATGATCATAATTATGTGACGCGATCAAGAGGAATGAGTCGGATGTCGACCCTGGTCGAAAATGAGTTTTTAATACAGTTTTAAAGAAGACACCTAGAGCTTTCAGAAACTGAAAACCCCATGTCGATACGACGTTTTGTTCCAAAGTTATGTCAAATTGTATACATGAATTTCCATCAAAACTTAAGTAAGCTGCCATTTTGAATTGGCCATATCTCAATTTGGGATTCCCCGACATCCGACTCATTCCTCTTGATCGCGTCACATATATGCTATGTTTATGTAACTCTGTGCAGTGATGTCGGAGTGTACCTCAGTGTTCAGTGCAGCATTATGGTAAAGAGTAAAGGGATTTATCGCTGATCACTGTGGTACATATGCCACGTGCTAATAATGCATGTGATAATTGGGCGTGTTGTTGATTCTCTCGGATGACACTTTACAACAGTGAATATAATACACCTCACAGCCTTGTCTTCAATGCCTCGTTGCAGTAGCTTTAGAGGATTTAAACAATGGACAAGATTGCCAGTCTGATGAAGTTAGTATGATCAGTTCCAAATTGGCGAAGCCTCCTTACAGCAGAGAATGAATACAGAAGTGAAAGCAAAGGTACTATGCCTCATATGCATGACGCTTGCATCAGATAACAAATGTGTGCATGCGGCCATAATCACGCGAGAACGTTTGGACTACTTTTTTGCGCACGGAGAGATAAAACCGAATATTTCTCGCCAATTTGGAGCTGATCAGACTATAGTAAACACAAACCAATACAAGGTAGAAACCAATTCTACGAGTATTCCCAGGCTATTGTATAATCAATATGATAAGCACAGCAGAAATCAAGGCCAGTCAGACAGACAACAGTAAATTGGGTTCATTGTTTTATTACTATCCTATTATCTGCGATGCACATACATATTCGTATGCGGCCATGGCACGGTTGTGTTGTGTTCAATAGATAAGTTTATCGTTTCCTATCAAAACAATGTCATGCCCTGCCTGACTCACATGCAATGACTGAGCATACTGCTATGTGTAATTCAGGGATATACAGTAGTAAAAACTAACATACAGTACTAAGATAATGTATCACTCATTGAATGAACACATCAATGTGCCTCTACTGGTGTATAGAGGGGGGGGGGGGGGGGGGGGGGGGGGGGGGGCGGTCATCACACATCTAAAGATTACCCTTCCCCAGATATAGAGTAATATCCTGAAATTGAAAATATTTAATGTGTTATAAGCAGCTTTCGATTTCTAGCTATATTGTGTAGCAGAAACTGAATGCTCAAATTGTTTTGATAACATATTTCCCAACATTGTTATCTTGCTTCATAGCATTATTTACCATGCGTATCCAATCTTTTGTGGCTAACATTGCATTACATTTTGCACCATTAATCACGATCAATTGAACACTGGTTCTGAGGTTTCGCCGAACACTGACTAATGGTTTTTTCTTGTCAAATGCGATCATTTGTAGGGATTTCCTATGAAAAATGCTTCTAATTAAGGTGGCACCCTTATTAACCTCACTGAAGTTTGAAATTTTCTGAATTATTTGTGTGTGAATATTCTGAACAAATAATATTACAGCTGGGTTCTTCTTGCCTTGCTGAAAGACCAACCGTGTCTAGTCTATACATTTGAGTTGCAGATCTGACCGAAATATAGCAGTCCTTAATAAGGCCCCAAATGTGGCTGTCACAATTGGCTGGCTTTCAAAGTAGTCTACTTATCGATACTACATTCTCTGCTGTCGTCGTAGACACTGCCAACTTTTTAACTAATGCTCAATACCCTTTTATTTTAGGTAGGATCAACAACTTAACATCATAATAACTCTTGTGCTGGTTTTTGCTGGTTGGGTGTGTATGAAACAACAAAGTATAGGAGGGGTACAGGTACTGACAAAGAAATCTTGGCCTACTGCCCCAGAGAATCGAACCTGGGTCCCTACATGGGAGGCCAGGCAGTTGGCCAAGCCACAAGAGTTTGGCTCGCCAATCTAACATTTTTGTTCTTATGTACGGCCTGCCTGGGGTTGTCATTCATGGAAGCCAACAGAATTGGTCTGTGCGCGCTGGCAGGTGCTTCTGGATGTATGATATTGAAAGGCGTAATGGAGTAAGCGTTTAAACCCCATATATCGTTGCTGTTCTGTCAAAACCTTGTATGTTTTTCGGGCCCTTCAGCATGTATAAAGTAAAACTGCCCAATGAAGTGTTGCTTTTAATACATGTTCGTGTGCAAGAGCACCGACAATGTGTTGATGTGTTTTGGCCCTTTAACATGCTGAGAGCAGACTGCCTAAAGGTTATACAAAGAAAGTATTACTTTATACATTCCGAAGGGCCAAATGGAGATACGAGGTTTTGACAGAACAGTGACGATATGATTTTGCATGATATAGGCATAAATTGTGAGGAGGAAATTAGTTCTATAGCACACTGAGTGTGCGTCATTGCTTTGTTTTTCGTCTGAGTTCACTCACCATCAGGAACTATCAGTTTCGATATTAGTAGTCAAATTCTCTCAGCTTTCATATAGTGCACGTGCCCACAGCCCTCCATCAATGATATTAATATTATTGCCTTATATTCAGTTCTAGGTGTAAGGCACTAGGGGCATGGTTTCAAATTGGCATCCCTACTAATTGAAAATTATGGCATCCCCTGTTCGTAAAGTGACTTTTCCTATGCTGAATAAACTTTATTAAGGGGGTTAAGGTGGCTCTATTGGCCGAGTCCAATATTTAGATTTCCTTCAAAATCAACGGTCTGACGATTCTGGAGCTGAACATTTTATTTCAATCGGACATTCGGTTGCCAAGATATGTTAGGTCAAAGGGGCATGAAACCAACATATCTGGCAACAACTAATTATATATGCATAAAATATACAAAGTAAAGTTTGTGGATAGATGCTATGAGCTATGGTGATGTGACTTGGTAGTACACTTGGAGAGCTAAAAACGTATGTTAGCTTTTGGCTAATTTCCATAAACGAAATAAAAAGAAAGTTGTTGCCAAAGATGTTGGATTTATGCCCCTTAGACCTAATATATATCTCGGCAACCGAATGTCTATTGAAATAAAATTTTCAATTCCAGAATCGTCGGATCAAGGGCTAAAACATAGTTGATTTGAAAGGAAATCTACATTTTTGACTCAGCCAATAGAGCCACCTGAAGGGCTTGAAGACAAAGATAGGAAATTAGGATAGGATAGGAACTACTACAGGTATGAAGAAAATTGCTCGAATTGCTTCAAAAAGGGGAATACAATTTGCCTTTAGTGAGGAATAACAGAAATCTTCGGTCTTTTACTCTTCCGTGTGTCTTCTATTTATGGTTGTTGTATGAGATTCAGATGATAGCTATATTGACAGGAACTTTCGTGATCTGAACTCCAAGTGACTTTGATGTTGTGGTAAACCGCATTAATGTAACACAAGTACTTAGTATGATTATACATCACTTGCACATGAGCATGCGTTTGTATAGCGTATCATCGCTGAGATCAAAGGGCTTGATGATAAACGATTACATCAGAAGAGAACCATATGAAAGACAACATCATGAGAGGAGCAATTACACAGACAGAACAAAATACCCTTTTACAAGATGAAATACTGGTTTTAAGAAGGAGATGGGAGTGGGGTATTGCATTTGTTACACTCAACGATATCACATCCATGCATTATAGTTGACAGATTGCCAACAATGTGTAAAATTGCTTGTTTTTTCACAATCAACAAGCCCTGACTGTAAGAATTTTTCCATTTGTGACAGCTTGTAATAACAGGTAATTTATATCATTTTTTTTTCTAGTTCAAATTGTTACAATTACACTCTGAGACAACCTCCTTGTTTCAGTTTTGCATATCCACTGAAACAATGTCAATTCTCTATTCTATTCTATTCGAGTTCTATTCAATTCTATTCTATTCTATTTATTTATTCTGTTCTATTCTATTTTATTCTATTCTACTCTGTTCTGTTCTGTTATATTCTATTCTATTCTATTCTGTCTATTCTATTTTATTCGGTTTATTCATTCTATTCTATTTTATTCTGTTCTATTCTATTCTATTCTATTCTACTCACTGTTCTGTTTATTCTATTCTGTTCTATTATATTCTACTCTATTCTATTCTATTCTATCTGGTTTATTCTATTCTACTCTGTTCAGTTTATTCTATTCTATTCTATTCTATTCCATGCCATTCCATTCCATTCCATTCCATTCCATTCCATTCCATTCCATTCCATTCCATTCCATTCCATTCCATTCCATTCCATTCCATTCCATTCTATTCTATTCTCTATTCACATTAGTATCAGACCCAATAGCTTCTTCGTTGTGACTAGCAGGGGCAACCAAATAGAGGGAGATCTAAGAAGTCTTTATCTTTGTAAATTGGAATTTATCTGTCTAAGAAAAGAGCAAAAACAGTAGGTTTTTTTTTACCTGTTCACACAAAATGGAAAACTAAATGCACCTATGGGTATTGCCAATGTACATATACAATGGCATTGTCTCATCATGTATTGCATGACACCAAAACATCAAGGTGTTAGTATTGCATGAGCGTCCAGGTACTGTAAAACCAGAAATGTTCGCAAGTTTCAAATTTTGCAAATCAGTAATACTGGCCTAAATCATGGCATGACAATTTCAAGAAGCTAAACTTTGCAGTTCACTGCTAAAATATACATTGGAAATATTTGCAGCATGAAATTTTCGCGAAATTAGTCACATTTAAATGCACGCAAACATTTCAGGTTTTACAGGAATTATGAATAACATGGGAAATAGATGAGGCTGTGGTATACATGTTCCCAATTTTGATGGCCAACTATTGAAATTGAAGGGCAATGACCCCTTTGTAAAACGTAATGGATTCTAAACTTTGTCACAGTGCAGTGATTTTAAAAAGTAACTGATTTTTGTTCAAATTTAGAATTGGGTTAATTTGAAATTTGGCTATACCTTTTATTGATACACATTTCGTACAATACAATGCAATTGTATTCCGGTCTGTTTGAGCTGAAGTCTATCCTTATATCGGCCTGATTTCAGTTCCTGTATTCTTTACTTTACAGCTTTAAAAAGATTTTCATAGGTGTGGTATGAGCAACCTGTAGGTGTGGGCCTTAAGTTTTTGATTGTAGGTGTGGTACATTAATGATCTTGAAATAACAGAATACCCCTCTCTGCTATCTCTCACCATGCACTTTTTCTGTTTAACAGAATCAAGTGCACGGTGAGAGATCAAGCCTTGCTGAACTTAAATACCCCTCAGATCATTACCATCTGCCATTGATAACACATTGTAAGTTGCTGCTCCATGTCTATGCAACCGATTACTCATTAGCCCTTTGAACTCCATGTGCTATGTTTTTGTGTGGATCGGGGTGGGGGCAAAGTATGAATTATTTACCCAACAAACCGCTGCGAACCCACCCAGATTTGACCACCGGGCTAAAATCCCAAGGCTACCAAGGGCAGCGAATTCTTACCCACTGCACATATAATCCTAGACGGTGACGTCATCGAATCAATGCCATAGCATGCGCTTGGAGATAGTTACTGGCCGTAGTGCTCATGAGAGTAAGGGTCCAGCAACATGGACCATTGGATCAATTAGCACTAACTCCCCATGCTATGCTTTGGTGTAGAGGGGGGGGGGGGCAAAGTATGATTTGTTTACCCAACAAACAGCCACAAACCCACCCGAATTCGACACTATGGCTAACCACTGAGCTAAGCTCCCAGGGCAGTGATTTCCTACCCACATATTATTATAAGCCTGGACAGGGACGTCATCGAATCAAAGCCGTAAGCATGCGCGTGCAGATTGTCACCGGCTGTAGTGAATCGAAGCGCTGCTCAAAAAGGTTAAGCTTAATATTCATGCGCCATCATCAATTGCCATCTTACAAAGTCAATTAATAAGACTCATCTTTTCCCAAAATAACTTTTTATAATATTGTATTTTTTGTTTTTATTGAAAACATTATCATCTTTTGTTATTCATGTTTTTGGTATTGTATGGTGATATGATTTGGATTAGATGGTGCCTTTTAAAAACACAGTATGTATGTATGGTTTGAAAGAGGTTAGTCTGTGCTTACAAAAAAGTGTATAATAATCGGATTTGTAAACTTGAAACCAAACTTTCTGGACTAAAACGAAGGATAGAAAGAACTAAAGTGCTTTTCAGGGTCAATGTTAATACTAACCAAACAATGCTTTATGTCCATTCATTGAAAATGTCAATGACATAACTGTTATTCATTTTAGAAGATCAAGATCTAAAGGGAAACAATCAAACTTAAATTAAAGAGAAAATGTATTTGTCATTTAACCCTTATTTACATGTTATCCACCTGATTTTTTAGTAAAAATATGGGACTTACAAATTGTGCAACTTTTAATTTATATCATAAGTAGAGACTCTTCAGAAATATTTTTTTCCCCTCAATAAATGTGAAAAAACACAATTTGTTTTGAAAACTCATGGTTTTTGAATGCTATTTATGTGATTGTTATAGAATATTGAGACAATAGGGATGCAAATTGAAAAGGGTGAATCTGAAGACGTATCAAAGAGTCGTCAGCGTCCCGCCACTACTCCTTCCTCAATGGTGCCCTAAGCTCACCTTTTATGGGATGTGATACCGGCTCAGGTGTTATGTGTATACAGAATTCAATGAGACACCTTATAATATCACCTTGACAAAGCCCGGATAGGCAAAACGTATCGACTTAGCTTCTGTTATTTGCTCTTACAATATCAAAGCTAGTACTACAATCATAGAAAAAAGGTGTTCGAACACTTGACCCTAATTGCCGTGCCCTAATTTTTCTAACATTGTAGATATAGCTAAATCCAATCACCCGTGCAGTCATCCTATCGATATTTGACACAGGGAATTTGTTACTGAATGGTGTGACAAAATAACAACTGTTTATATGTACCAGCAACGACTGCAAAACTCTGCCGCCAGAAAAATCTCATTAACAAATGCATCGACCCAGGGTGCTCACTGCTCAGTGGTCATTACAAGAGGGGTATCAGGCGCATCCAAGGAATTTCAAAAAGCACCCTAAATAAATAATTGCATTAATGTGAAAAAGCACCCCTAAACAAGTATGGAGTGGTGAGTATTTTACATACCCTAAGCAAGTATTATCAATATTTCCAATACCTTAAATAAATAGAGAAAATATTTTGATACCCTAAACTAAGGTCACGAATTTCGCGGAATTGAGGTTAAACGCGGAAAACAACATTTTGATGAAAAGAAGAAAAAAATGCACAAAAAACGTCCAAAACACAAAATGTATAAATAGTCTTGAATAAATATTAAAATATAAATATTAAAATACAATGGCGATATAGAGGGTCGGCTACCGCTACAGTAATACTAAGGTAAGCCTAAAAATCTGAAATACGTAAGGAATAGGTAAGTAAGGACCCTAAATAGGTAAGGCCATTGAACGAAAAGCTTACCCTTTTTTCTTAATTTTGCATGTTTTGATACCCTATTCACGTTACTTAGGTAACATACCTCTGCTTGAAAAACGACCCTAATTATGTGGTTTTTTGGACCCGCCTGATACCCTACTTGAAATGACCACTTTGAGCACCCTAGGAGCATCAACTTATTAACCTACATGGCTACAAGCTGAGCAAAGAATTGGATACAAGTTTGCACCTAGCTCTGCTACAGAGCCTCTCTAAGTCCCACCCCTTCATCAATACAACCTCCCCCTCTCCTACACCAACCATACACTGATCCGGGGTGGGGGGGGGGGGGGGCACTGACATTGGAAAAGGGTATAGGTATGTACCGCGCTGAAGACCCCCTTTTTCACCCTTTGCTGCTAGCTCTTATGACACCCCTTTTGAGCCTGCATCAGTTCTTAAGACCCCTAATTTTATTGAAAATTCAAAAATCGCGTTCCAAATTTTGCGTTCCAAAGCCCCAATTCTTCGAAAATTTTGCATTCTAACACCAAAATGTGCATTCTTGTTTATCAAAATTGAACAATAGGCCAGTTCTCAAGACCTACTTTTTTGAAAAAATCAGTTCCTAAGACCCTATTTTTCGTCATAAAATCGACTCGGTTCAGTTCTGTAGCCCCCCCCCCCCTTTTTTGAGACTCTGGGCAGCACACCCCTACCAAAAAAAGTTGAGTGCCCCCCCCCCCCCCCCCGGGACACTGATACCTGTACATCATAACAGCATACAGACTATGTACAGTCATAGCCAATCACTGGCACCTCTATTGACACCAATGACCACTGCTATGGTACACACCTACATACACCGTTATGGACTATCGTTATGGACTATCGTTATGGACTATCGGGTGATTGCATAGAGAGAGTGTTGGTAGATAATTGCCCTGTTTAAGTGTTTCTAGAACTAACACAGGGGAAGGGGGGGGGGGGGGCAAATATTGGGGAAATCTGGGCGATGCAGCAGAGCTAGTTTGCACCATTTGGAATTTCAAATATCCATGTATGGTATCAATTAGACCCCTGGCTATCCAGGTAACCCGAAGTGAAAATCAGCTCAGAAATTATGAGTTACCATAATGAAAATCTCTTTCTCTAATTTTAAAATTGTATTTCAAATGTGTGGGCTGTCCTGTAATGAAATTTAATCCATCATTTATACCTATTATCATACATAATCGTCTTTGTTGGTTAGCGACAAAGATGGATTGCATAATTGTCCATCACCATGACAACGGTAGTAAAAGAATAAGGCTTAGCATTGTCTAATATCAAAAATGGTAACAAATAAATTGTTTTACCATTTTTACCTTTTACTTCATCATAGTCTGGAATATCTGAGAATTTATGTAATTATGTGTGACTTTTTATGTTTTTTCAGTGCAATGTTTACCCATGAATTATTCAAATTCTAAATGACTTTTGAATTTCTTTGAAGCGTTTTATCTGTGTTATTCAAAATTATATAGACTAATATTTATAATGATAACAACAACGATATGTCCATTGTGCATAGTCGTGCCCACGCCAGTGGTCGTCATTAGACAATTGTTGAACATGAATTGGGTCTCATCACATTTTAATGACGGTTATTAAGATTTTATTAATGAAAGTTTTTTTATGTGGCAACAATTTTATTTTTAGTAGGTTTACATCCCACCTCAGACATCATTAGAGTGTATTATAAAACACTCCATCAGAGGAGACGTTTTACCCTTCCCATAATACATCTCTTCGGTTTTACTTTTGTCTGCGCTGATTTGCCACCCAATGCAACATGGGTTGATGGTGACGAAAAAGGTAATTCCATGATGCAATTTGTTTTTATGCATGAGTTGAGTTAAATAAGTTGATCTGTTAAAAATCATTTTATTGAATGAATGTTGCTTTATTCCGTATTATAACGGAATAAAGTGAATTTCACTCAACTCGTGTACAAAGAAAGAAAAAAATCTTCCAGGATCAGAGCACTTTCAGATTTGGCAAATAATTTATATTCCTTTGACTATCAACCCATGTTTCGTCAGTTTATTCTTAACATGAAAAGAGAGTAACCTGTGTACAAAATAATTAGAATGTCACTGAATCAGGGGTAGAATTTCGTAACCAACCGCACGAATCCGTTAGGATTCTCGCGGAAGGATTTTGCGAGAATCCATGGATTCTCGCCAATTTTGAGAATCCATGGATTATTGCAAAATTAATGAAAATAATATCAAGAATAAGGCTATAAACTTGCACAACTTCCAAATTCGGCATGTTTGTTGACTAAGGGTCAAATACCAGTCATCTAAGGTCTTGTTTTGGACTTAGAAAGAGGGGAAAAAGTTTTTTAAAAAATTTAAAAAAGTGTTTTTTTGTTTTTGTTTGCGCAAATCTACCTGGATTCACGCTGTAGTGAATTTACGCGAATCGATTCGTGGATTTGCTCCGAAAATTCTACCCCTGTGAATGAAATTAGTTGATTTATCTGACACGTAATAATATGAATAATATGGCGATGCACAACAGTATTATGGGTAGGGCAAAGTACAAAATGTATCTTTTCTGACACCCATCCATCACTGGTAATATGAGCGTGTGGAGGAGTAAGACTTGAGAGGAAATTACGGACAGTTTTGGCAGCGTGAAAGCACATCATCAGGAGATTGATGTAGTATGAGGCCGCTAAATGGACAGGGGGGGGGGGGGGGGGGGGGGCACTCAGATAACAAATTTTAAGTGGAAGCATTTTGGTGTGAATGAAAACTTGTGTGAATTGAGGGGCTCCTTTCAACGACCAAAACATGGCCCTGTATAAAGTGAATCATCAAAGTCACCAATTTCATCAGCAGCTGATTCCGAAGCTTAGAGTTGCTTTAGCCCCCGGGGGGGGGGGGGGGGGGGGGGTACTCGGATTTGGTTTGGTCGGGGGTGTGCCGCTGGAGATTCAAAACCCATACCCATTTTTAGGGGTGATTTTGGAAAAATCGGTACCCATTTTTAGGGGTTTTGCTTCATTTTAGACCTATTTTTCGCAAATTTTCGCGAAAATAGACCTAGTTTTTGAAAATGTTCGCGAAAATAGAAAAAAAAATCGCGAAAATAGACCCATTTGTAAAAAGTGACCCCTAAAATCCCTAACCTCTTGGTTAGCGTCAAATTCGCTAACCTAGCGGTTAAACTCTTGGTTAACGGCTGTGTGAATCGATCATGGTTAAATAACCCAGAGTATAAAGCTGGAATGTTAACCCTAAAAGATCTTACGGTTAACTAACCCTGAAGCACTAACCGAGAGTGTGTGCGCTGTGTGAATCCATTGTTATGCTAACCGCGAGTGAGATTTATGACCTGTGACCCAAGTCTTACTGTAAAATGAAGAGTCGCATGACCTAGAGTTAACCTTGAAGTTACCGCAGTGGCATCGCTATTCTCGAGGTTAAGTTTGTCGTGTGGACAGACACTCTGGGTTAGCAGTAAAAAATATTAAAGCTCGAGAATACCTATTCTCGAGCTTAGTGGCCGTCTGAACAAGCCTTATGACACATAAGTTGCCCCTACCTTCCCCTGGTAAAACCTAAAACAAGAGCAGTGTGAAAACTAATATTCGTCCAGTGTTTTATTTTAGACAGAGATCCAGATACCTTGCACTGTCTGGCTTGTTGATGTGACAGAGTAAATAAAATGTTTTGTTATCCTTCAGTTCCTCCTGATCTTAAATAGAAGACAAAGTTGATATTTCTTTACTTAAAAAATAAAAGACTAATTCAAAATTTAATATATCGGATATTGTGAGAACCAAAATGTTTCTGCTTGTTGGTTTGTTGTTTTATTTTTATTTTGTTACGGTCCTGTTTTGTTTTTGCTCGACATTTTGCTCGACATTTTGTCCATTTAAAAAACTGCCTATGGGTCTTCCTGAAGCCAGAGAGCACAACCAAACGTGATTTTTACCATTTTTACCGTCTATGGTTTTGACTATAGCACACCGCATAGATGGAACATTTAACCATTATCATCATCCAGGCCAAACAAGTTGATTTATGTATATACAAATCACTTGGGAGATCAGGTACTCCTGGATTACAGGGAGGGGATTTCCCTCAGATAAGTACATGTAGCAATCGACTAAAGTCCATTTACTGTGACCTGATAAACTATAAACATTTTACATACCTGGGCTTTATATAACGCAACACAATAGCCTGCTGAAGTTAGCACTACCTACATATAAGTGGCGATTTTGGAGATTCAATTTTCAGGGGAAACAAACGGATCAAATAGGGGGGGGGGGGGGGGAGGCGGCTTTGCTGCCGGTTATAGTCAAACGCGGGTCCCAGTCCCATATAGCCATGCCACAGGGGGAGCCCTGAAAAACTTATGTTTTTTATCGCCATGCCCTTCCACGATGATGCAATGGGAAAGCAGGGCTACCAGTGTAGTTGGGTTAACAGACATATCGTGTCAGACATGGCCCCTTGCTCTACCCACCTCTGTTTCTAACAATTATGGAGCTGCTGTGGTCAATTTTAAATATAGCTGTTAAAGGTGTATGTTCCGATCACTTTTCTTTGGCTATGATTTTTTCTTCTTCACATCATGATATTTTTATATCAAAAGAATCCACATATTTTTCTCATTGTGTCTGTAAAATCTTAGGAGCCAGAAATGTTCAATTTAGAAATTATAGGCTAGAATGTGGTGAATTACTGCAAAATGTGGTTAACCACCCGCCAGTTTGTGTACTACTCAATGTGAACATTTCTTGTGACCTTGTGCTTCTTAAATAAGAACCATTGGAGTTCTGCAAATCAAACTTTGGAATGCTACAATTTTAAAATGATATGTATCATAAATTGTAACATAATAGTCATTTTTTGTGTGCAATATTTAAAAAAATAGAAAGTCTTATCATTATTTAGTTGATAATATCTTCAAAGATCACACTGATAGTGCTTAAAAAAGGTAATATTTCAGCTTATAGTGATGTTAAAATCATACTATATATGATTTTGTACAGCACACGTAGAAAGACGATTCCTTATTAGCAAATAACAAATATATGCAATAAAAGTCCCCAAAGTGTTTCCCCCGCCAGTCAATATATTTTGTGCAATCATTTGAATTAGAAATCTATGCATGCGTGCACCAGAGATGAATGTTTAATGGCATCACCATCTGCTTCTGGTTGACCCCGACGTTTGCGCAGCCTTTGCAGACTGCCGGAGAGCGCCAGTGGCGAATGTGAGGTAGATCACCTCCGTATGCAAATCAGTAGAATACCGATCCTCTGTCCACGGCCACTGGCTCGAACGATTCAGGACCTCAAAACTGATCACTTTGACGATTCTGGATGATACTTGGAATTTGACCGTATTATCAGCCCACTCACAGGTGTCCTTAGAGGGTTTATTTAAACTTGAGCTTTGTTTTACTGTCAATACCTGAATAAAGAGATTAGTTTGTATTCAAAACGATTTCATGCGACAAAGTTTGATACAATGTTAGTGAGGTTTCTGTCGTATGTGCGTATGGATCTTCTTCATACTTGCAAGGTAGGTTACTCAACTCTGTCACAGTGGAGTGGGTAACTAGTGTTTTCAAAACAAAAAACAACAACAAATTTGTAGGCAGGCATGAGGGAGACAGGGCTGTGATCAGGGGGGGGGGGACATAACCATTATTTTTTTGTTAATATATATAAAGTTTGTCATTTCATTTGGGGCATCAGGGGGTAAGCCTTCTGGCAGGGCAGGGGGAACCACCCCTGCCCCCTTCCCTCTAGTTACGCCCCTGCTCTTTCTTAGCTGCTTATGTTCTTCATTGGACCGGGGAAATTGGGTTTATCCTTCTCCTTTATGTAATTCTACATGTGACAAGAAATGCAAGCATTGCATCAGTCCAAGTGGCGCGCGGAAGGACGCATGAAAAGAAGAATAAAAAAATAAAATAAGAAAAGAAAGAAAAGAAGACAAAAAAAAGAAGATGAAATATATCCCCAACTTCAACCAGATTGCAAGAAGCATGAAGAGCCACTTCAGCCACTAACTGCAGTGGCAAGTCATGATTATTAGTAGTAGGCCTATTGATTATCACTACATTTGCTACCATTTTTTTGTATATTTTACCATCAAAATCTCTTTATTTCTTGTACCATATTGCATGCAAATATAGCTCTCCTTAGCCTCTTAAAAGGGGGTAAACCACTGGACCCCAACCGTTATTCGCTTCGCTCGCTATGATCGCTGCACTCGCAGGGATAGTGGCGCTTCTAGATCACTATAACATCTCAAGAGTGGTGCTTCACAAAATCTAATTGAGAAGGCCTGCTTTAAAGCTTGTAGGAGCCACATTTGCTGTAAAATTGTAAATCAATTTAGTCAACCTTCATATAAATTGTAAGAAAAGGAAAGCATGACCACAGAGAATCCCCTTGTTATCATGGTAGTTTTATGATAAGATACTGAATCATGGATGTCCTTCATTAGTCATTTAGGTGTCTGTTGAAATTGACCACTTCAAAAACGATTCACGTTGAAAGAAACAATAAACAGGGCTTTTTTTTAGGTGTCTTTTGAAATGGCCCACTTCAAAACGATTCACAATGAAAGAAACAATAATCAGGGCTTTTATTTTTCTCAGTGAAGTTGTTGACATCAACTGTCACAGTCTCCTGTGTTTCAATAGCATTATTCATATATTAAATCCCAATGGTAATGATACGCCCCAGCCTTCAAGTTGAAACTCACTTTCATCACATGATCTTCAGATTGGTGCTTTCATCAATTCCACCATGTGGTTTATTGATTTTTAACAAAAACAATATTTTGTTTGTTACCTAACAAACAAAAACAAGGAATCCCTCTCTAAAACAATTTCCCACATTGCCCCTCTCCTGTATGGTATAAGCAATACTCAGTTGTGACAGCGACTGTTTAAAGCAAAGACGATTTTAAGGTATTCCCACAATGCATTGCGCGAACGCCAGTCAACTAAAGATTTTTTCACACGATGCATTTGTAGAGCTCTAAAGTTTTAGAAATAAGAAAAAGGAACACTGATAACTAATTTATTCATTGAGCTCCAACGATGAACGGGCTAAGAAGACATAATTGTGTGCATGTCTATTGGAACTAAGACAAATTGGAGACCAGAATTAGGGCATTTGGCAAAACCCAATGCATTGTGTTTGCAAGGCTTATAAGTTATAGAGAAGGCATTATGCACGCCATGGTTTCCCTTTATAGCACCGTAGAATAGGGATACTTTGACCCACTTTTTAATTTTTATTCTTTGCATGGAAGATACTTTTTGTCGGTAAACTGACTAGTTGATACTATAACATGCCTGTCACGTAAACGAACAACAATATTTTGTTGTGAAAATGCAAATCTTTCTAGGTTTCCCTCAATCTGCAATTTACAACAAACCAAGTTTAAGCAACAATATTGACATTAGCGAACGATATCAATAGTCACCGTCCAGCTTTTCCCTTACCCCTGTTACCACTTCCGCCCTATCCAGGCTGTATTGGGAAGTTGTTATTCTACAGATGACAGCTTGGATTTACACTTATGCCACTTGCCACCCACTCATCCAGGTCTGACACAAAGCGCTGATCTAAAGTATATTGAAGCAATTTGATAACTATTATTGTTGCAATAGCACTCCCCTTGCCTCTACCCCCCTCTTATCCCTCCCGTCTGACAATTTATTAGGGAAGCTATTATGCTACATTACCTCAGATGGCAGGTATCCTTAAATGGGTTACGCTTTGCTAACCTTGCGCACAAGCTCACACAAAAACAGGCCCGACCCGATGAGCTGTATCTTCAGTATAACAAAAGCTATACCTAAACGAGTTACACTTTGCAATCATGCACAGGTACCCACACATAGCATCCAAGCCTGACACAAAAAGCTGTATCTGCATGATAAACAAGCAAGTTAGTAAAGCATTAATAGTGTTGTTGATGACTTATCCTTCCCCTTCTCATCCCACCCATCTGTCCACTATAGCCATACATCAATTCAGGAAAGCTAGCTGTTTGCTACCCATGAAAGCTAAACCGAAATGGGTTACACTTTCAGTCCTCGCACAGTACCCATAATAACGTCTAGGCGTGAACTCAAAGAGCAGTCCTCGCACAGTACCCATAATGAGCTGTTCTATAACAGCATATTGAGTATAACGTAACGTAGGATATTGTTGTCACTTATAATGACCTGAAAGAGGCTGACACTACCCTGGAGTTTAGGCCACAAACAAAATTGGTTGCGTTGCCCTCAGTGACCGACCCTAAAATCTCAAAGATTAGGGTCACTTTTTTTTTTAAGATTTAAATTGTACCCAAATTGTCAAAATATTACTATTTTCTGCTTAAAAGGAATAAGTTTGTTTGAATAAATAGTTTTTGAACTATTATCACACACACTACATGTAGAAACATTGGTAAAGTTTAAATTTTCCAATTTTGTCTTGACACAAACCATGACAACCACGGTCTGTTAATAATATTTTTCAGAAGAAAAATAAGGGGCATTCAACTGAGCGACCCTACCTCAAAAGTGTGGCACTATATAGAGGCCTAGAGGGCAACACAAACTATTTTGTTGTTGGCCTTAATAGAGTGAGTAGTGAGAGCATATCCTTCTGGTAATAGGTACCTGGTAAAAAAAAACTTGTCACGTTTTTCTTTTTTCTCTTTCGGCCTTGCTGTGAGTGCGATGTATGCAAAACATCTGCAGCCCATTTAGTGTGTCTAGACTAATTTTCGGAGGGCACACTTGGGTAGGGGGAGAGGGAGGGGAGGGGGATAATAATTTCATTTTAAAGAATTTGTATGACGATGTTGGTTTTGTTCATGAGCTGTAGAGTTCACAATATATGCAACACTTTTCATCTTTCTTTCCTTATTGTTTATTTTTGCCTTTTTTTGGGGGGGGGGGGGGGCGATGGTTAATAGGGGAGGGAGAGGATTGTTGGATCAGTTCAAACAGTAAATTAAAGTTATAGTAGACGTAGGTTTTAGATTTAGATGATGATCAGACCTCAACTGATCAGCTAATATCAGCTGATTTAAAATTTGAAATTTCAGTATTTTCATTTATTTTCAGCTCCCATGCCAGTTATTTGCACATGCAACTGTAGGATTCTTATATTTATAAAAAAAAGGTTCAAACTTCAGGGATAAAGTGGATCGAGCACAAGTATTATATATGAATAATCCCATTCGGAAGTGTACACACTACATTATGTATGCATGTATATATTTACAGGCAGGGTTACAATATAATATGCCGCTGTATTATCTCGTATAAATCCCAGGGTATATATCTATTAGGAATAATGAGCCAGGTACCTGGCAAGCAGCAAGCCTGTAGAACGCAGAAAACCCTAGCAGACAGCCTTGCGACAATTCCCAGGGATGCTAGGGTACCGCTTCCATATAAAGGAACAACAATCTTGTTGTTTGCTTATAATATTATTATTAAAGCTAACACATTTTTGTGTTAATAATTTCTCAACAGGCTAGGTAGGGTTGGAATTACTACAAAACTCTGTATCAATCACCTTAAGCTTGTATAGGGTTGTGATTGTATATTTTGTGTGTGCTTACATATTTTGTGTGTGCGAAGGGCATCCATATCAGAATTCATATCATCCAGTCTATTTCCTGGAAGTACAACATAATTAAGCAATGTGTCACAATAAACCTCTTCTATGAATACAGGGTTGAAGTTCTCGATTGACTCTCAGTGTGCTCTGTGAATTCTCCAGCAGGCCCGTAACCGATGGGGGGGGGGGGGGGGGGGGGGGGGGGGGGGGGGGGGGGGGGGCATTCACCCCTCTCCAAAAGCTAATAGCCAAAAAATACTTGGGAGTGTAGAGAGAAAAACAATTGTTACTCCTTAGTCGAAATAAGATCCACATTTTGGTAAAACGGTCCACTTATTGCCACTGGTAAAAAGGTCCACATTTTTAAAAAGGGTTTCCTTTTCTTTCCTTTTTGTATAATTTTTTTTCTCAAATCATGTAAATTCAGCCGTTTTTTGGCCGAAAATCTGCAAAGTGACATTTTAGGTTACATTTAAAAAGTACAAAAAACAGACCGACCGACCTTTTTTGACAGGTCCGTCGGCCTGTAAAGTAAAACAGGGTGTGTTTTTTCAAGTCTTTGGTTTTTTCCAGCGCCTTATGGGCCAATTCTCCAGAGCTCGCTATATGAATGACCTGTATGTCAACAAGCACCAGGCAATCCATGACCCGTGTTCTAAATTTAGGCGGAAGATAAAAAAAGTGCATTGGAAGTATCCAAATGTGATTTGTTTTATTTGCATTTCTGCACATAGTGCCAGTCTAAATTTAGCAATGTGGATATCACATATAACTATTTCGGTGCATATTATGTGCCATGCCATTGCTAAGAAGATAATTGCCCTTCAGAGTAGTACCTATGATGCAAAAAGAGAGGTTCAAATTTGAAATTGTATCCACATTTCTTAGTCTGTATGCCTGTATTTAGGTGTGGGAATCCGGCTGAAAGCCATACTTGTTTGAAAATTGTGCTTTCCTTTAATAAAGATTTGTTTTAATTTTTTATTAAATAAATCAAAATATAAAAATGAAAACAAATTACAACTGTCATACATCCCAATCATCCCAGCTCTTTGCACCTTCCCACACCACACCTTCCCTTGAGTTGCATGCTTATTCCAACTCTTTGCACCATTAGCTCTGTGCACTCCTCTGCGCCCTGACTCCAGCTTTCTGTACCCCACCTTACCTCACTGCACCCAACCATACCATACTCCCAACTTCTGCACCTCATATCAGCTCTTCAGCCCAAGCAATCCGCACTCCCAGCTCTTTGTACCCCAAGATTTCTGCAACCAACCTCAATTATTTGCACCCTGCACACACCCCCGCATTCTGCACTCCTCCCAGCTCCTAGCACCCAGCCTATATTTATCTCAACTTCATCTAAGCTCTTTGCACCCAGAGCCCTGTACCCACTTCTAGTTTTCTGCATTTCCTCTAAGCTCCTTGCACCAACCCCTAGCTGTCTGCACTCTATACCAGCTCCCTGCACCACTCCTAGTTCACTGCACTTCATCTTAGCTCCTTGCACCCACCCCTAGTCTGTCTGCACTCTACACCAGCTTCCTGCACCACTCCTAGTTCTCTGCACTTCATCTAAGCTCCTTGCACCCACCCCTAGCTGTCTGCACTCTACACCAGCTCCCTGTACCCACTCCTGGTTCTCTGAACTTCATCTAAGCTTCTTGCACCCACCCTAGCTGCCTACACTCTAACCCAGCACCCTGCACCCACTCCTAGTTTTCTGCATTTTATCTAAACTCCTTGCACCCACCCCTAGCTTCCAGCTCACTGTACCCACCCTAGCTCTATGAACCCCATCCCTGAGCTCCCCATGCCCCACTCCAACATTTCGCACCCCTAGGTCTTTGCACTCCTGCTTTCTGCATCCCACCTTATCCAGGTGTTCTCTGCACTCCACCTTCTCCCAGCTAATTACAGACAGAGTCTCATGTTCCTATCATTGCTTACCAATGGATGAACTTCTTATTGAAATGACCATGTATCAAGATTCATGGTGCACATTATTATCATCAAGTTTTAATAACGAACAAGTGCAAGTGATATTTATAACACCAATGTCATCCACCGAGTGCTGACATATCATGAATAATTTGTGATCTGTGATCAAAATTCATAGCTACAATCTGCACAAGCTGGCTACTGTCTAGTGTTACTTTGTGCAGAATTTCTAATGAGATGGAAATACAATTTATTATAAATTTGCACGAAACATATGAAAATGTATTTGTTGATATCCGAGTCCAGTCGAAAGTGTTTCTTCTTCACAAATAGTGCCAAATGAATTGGTACATATGTTACTCTATGTTATACCGTTACATTGTATTATGTTACCATACTCAGTGTAAATTTGGGCTGTAAAAATGGGGGGGGGGGGGGGGGGGAAATGAAGGCTAAAATTAAAAATGCTATTATTATTCAACTATTAAAATAGCTCTTGATTCAGGGGGGGGGGGAGCTCAAATATTTTGTTAACTATCTCCCATTGACAAAATGAAAATGGACCCCAGCCAACACCACTTTGTGGAAGCCAAAATGTCCCCTTATTTTAAGATTATGATCCAAATTGAGCAAATCATCAGAGACTTTCTATGTGTAGGCAAAATGTTAAATCTAAGGTACAAATGTAGCGAAAAGTGATCTTGTAATGGGGAATTCATTTGAATGGTTGGCCTGAAAGAGGTGCCCTCATTTGTGATACTCCTAAACATGCCCTAGTCAACATAGAACAAATATATTGATGTAAAACAAATATTAGCATCCCTCAACCCTAAATCCTAAATCCATTGACATTATTTCCTAAATTGCATTGCGTGTAATGTCTTGATAGGGGATGGTCGCCTGCAGGGATAGCACTGGATCAAAAATATGAGAGGTCCCGTGAAATTTTTAGGACCCCGTAGGACTTTAAAAAAAATTTAAGGGTCCCAAAAAAAATTGAGGGGTCCAGAAGTTTGGGTATTTGAAAATTTTACTTTTTTATGGACAGTTTTAATGAATTTATATTGTGAGCAAAAGATGGATATATAATCTACAGAATTTCTTAAGGTTTCCATTTCCATACATCGTCAAATTTAAGGGGTCCCTTCAATTTTGATCGGGACCCGCAAGTCTTTCCAATTTGAACCCTGACACGTCACTATAAGAAAGTGAGAGGTCTAGGACGCACAGACGCGTCAGAATGCGACCCCTGGTCGCCTGCAAGATGAACATTGTCTTTTCAAATTCCAACCCACTCAAACATATAATTACACCATTGATATTATCCTTTGGCCACATTTGAACTCTTCCTGCAGAGCGTGGCCCCTTATAGTCTAGTATCCGCTTTCGTAAACATTCTTATGACCAGATGAAAATCCCTGCTATCCCTGCTATCACTGATACGTCAACGTTTATGTAGTAAAAACCAACTGTTATTATAACAACCCAGTCTTATATTGTGTAGCCTGGAATGATAATCTAATAATTGAGCTAAATTTAGCTTGTCAAATTCTCTCGATCTCGCTAGGTTGTTTGTATGATTTTCTTGTTCATTCGCAGGAGAGTTGAAGCAGAAAGCGTAATACAATTACGGAGAATGCTTTTACATTTGAGTATGTTTGATTGTATGTGTTGAGCATAGGGGAAAGGCAACGAATATAAGGGCTTGGGCAAGGTTGCAGCGTGTCATCACACGGATGGTTGGTTGCGTAGGATGTGCTTCTTACGTCTCTTTTGCAAGAATTCCGTAAAAAGGTTTTGTTGATGTGACAACATCTTTAGCAGAATGTTCAAAATAACCATAATTGGAAAAAGGAGAAAATTAAGCATCAAACAAACAAGTAAATAAGCCTTTGTGCAAGGTAGAAAAACCATCATGATTCCACAATCGCTCAAAATTCATTCAAATCTATACAAAATACTTGAATCTGATCAGCTTTGAAAGCATGATTGTGTAGTTAACCCTAACTCTACCGCCCCCCCCCCCCCCCCACTTTTTTCAGAATTTTTCTTCAACATGGAAAATCGACCAAAATATCCCCCTGATCCCCCGGGATTTGATCCAGGGACCTTTCGCACCAGAGGCGAACAATTCCCCACTACACCACGGCTGTCAAGGCTAGTTTGCGCAGTATATTGCGCAAACTATATGGGCTGGGTCCATTTTTTCATTGAAAAACTTCCACGGCGGGTGGTACCAACGTGCTCAGTCGTGGTATTTTGGGGTATATGGTAGGGTTAGGGTTATAGAACATTTTGGTATTTTAAACTAAATCTTATCCTTGCAGGCTTTGCTAAAAAATTGTTAGGGCAAGAAAAAAGACACAAGAAACGCAGAAGTGGCATAGCTATGGAAAATAAGCGCCATGGCAAGCACTTAACACTTTACACGCGGCTATTAGTTTACCACTTCAAAACAGATTTGTCAGAAAACTTTCCCAACTTTCAAAGCCTAGAATTACTGAACCAATTATAGGAATGTTTGTACTTATTTTAATGCATTTCTCATGGTGATTCCAAATATGGTAATAAAATTTAATAATTTTTACATTTTTGAGACATTTTGTGAAATTTTGGAATGATCTCTACAGACGCCTGCCTGTGTGGAAAGTGTTAAAGTGTCCCCCATTCCAACCTCTAACACTCACCTTTTTGGACATAATAGCTGCTAGAGCCTGTTAGGCCAAACAAAGAAGAAGGTCTGTCTCAGAAGCCCGCCCGCATTGGTATGTGAAATGAGCTACGGCGCATAGGTCTATGCGCTGAGACCTAAAAAACTTCTTCTTTTTTTTTGATTTTTTTTTTTTGATTTGATTTTGATTTATTTTTTTGTTTTGATTTTTGTCTCGCCTGATGTAATCAGAAAGAGACTATGTTATCACTATTTCTGTCCGGCGTCTGGCGTATGCCGTCCGCCGTCCGCCGTCAGCCGTGTGCTAGGAAATACCTTTGTGACGCGATATCTGGAGATCCGTAAGGCCTATCGTGATGGGACTTGGTGGAGGGAAGGGGGGTGGTGCGTTCTGTTGCTGATTGATTTTTCAAGGTCATCGGGGGTCATGCAAGGTCATCGGGGTCAAATATGCGTAAAACTTTTGAGACGCGTTATGACGCGATATCTAGAGATCCGTAAGGCCTATCTTGATGGGACTTGATGTCAGGGAAGGGGGTGGGGTGTTCTTTTGCTGATTAGATTTTCAAGGTCATTGGAGGTCATTCAAGGTCATCGGGGTCAAATATGGGGTCAAATAAGATCCGTAAGGCCGATCTTGATGGGATTTGGTGGAGGGAAGGGGGTGGTGTGTTCTTTTTGCTGATTAAATTTTCAAGGTCATCAGAGGTCATTCAAGGTCATCGGGGGTCAAATATGGGGTCAAATAGATCAGTAAGGCCTATCTTGATGGGATTTGGTGGAGGGAAGGGGGGTGGTGTGTTCTTTTTGCTGATTAAATTTTCAAGGTCACCAGAGGTCATCGGGGTCAAATATGGGGTCAAATAGATCAGTAGGGCCTATATTGATGAGATTTGGTGGAGGGAAGGGGGTGGTGTGTTCTTTTTGTTGATTAATTTTTTGGGGTCATCGGGGGTCAAATATGGGGTCAAATAGATCAGTAAGGCCTATCTTGATGGGATTTGGTGGACGGAAGAGGGATGGTGTGTTTTTTTTGTTGATTAATTTTTCGGGGTCATCGGGGGTCAAATATGGGGTCAAATAGATCAGTAAGGCCTATCTTGATGGGATTTGGTGGACGGAAGAGGGATGGTGTGTTTTTTTTGTTGATTAATTTTACGGGGTCATCGGGGGTCAAATATGGGGTCAAATAGATCAGTAAGGCCTATCTTGATGGGATTTGGTGGACGGAAGAGGGATGGGGTGTTCTTTTCGTTGATTATTTTTTCGGGGTCATCGGGGGTCAAATAGATCAGTTAGGCCTATCTTGATGGGATTTGGTGGACAGAAGAGGGATGGTGTGTTCTTTTTGTTGATTAATTTTTCGGGGTCATCAGGGGTCAAATATGGGGTCAAATAGATCAGTAAGGCCTATCTTGATGGGATTTGGTGGACGGAAGAGGGATGGGGTGTTCTTTTTGTTGATTATTTTTTCGGGGTCATCGGGGTCAAATAGATCAGTAAGGCCTATCTTGATGGGATTTGGTGGACGGAAGAGAGATGGTGTGTTCTTTTTGTTGATTAATTTTTCGGGGTCATCGGGGGTCAAATATGGGGTCAAATAGATCAGTAAGGCCTATCTTGATGGGATTTGGTGGACGGAAGAGGGATGGTGTGTTCTTTTTGTTGATTAATTTTTCGGGGTCATCGGGGTCAAATATGGGGTCAAATAGATCAGTAAGGCCTATCTTGATGGGATTTGGTGGACGGAAGAGGGATGGGGTGTTCTTTTTGTTGATTATTTTTTCGGGGTCATCGGGGGTCAAATATGGGGTCAAATAGATCAGTAAGGCCTATCTTGATGGGATTTGGTGGAGGGAAGGGGGGTGGTGTGTTCTTTTGTTGATTAATTTTTCGGGGTCATCGGGGGTCAAATATGGGGTCAAAGAGATCAGTAAGGCCTATCTTGATGGGATTTGGTGGACGGAAGAGGGATGGTGTGTTCTTTTTGTTGATTAATTTTTCGGGGTCAAATATGGGGTCAAATAGATCAGTAAGGCCTATCTTGATGGGATTTGGTGGAGGGAAGGGGGGTGTTGTGTTCTTTTTGTTGATTAATTTTTCGGGGTCACCGGGGGTCAAATATGGAGTCAAATAGATCAGTAAGGCCTATCTTGATGGGATTTGGTGGAGGGTAGGGGGTGGTGTGTTCTTTTTGTTGATTAATTTTTCGGGGTCATCGGGGTCAAATATGGGGTCAAATAGATCAGTAAAGGCCTATCTTGATTGGATTTGGTGGAGGGAAGGGGGGTGGTGTATGCTTTTTGCTGATTAAATTTTCAAGGTCATCGGAGGTCATTCAAGGTCATCTGGGGTCAAATAAGATCCGTAAGGCCTATCTTGATGGGATTTGGTGGACGGAAGAGGGATGGTGTGTTCTTTTTGTTGATTAATTTTTCGAGGTCATCAGAGGTCATCTGGGGTCAAATAAGATCCGTAAGGCCTATCTTGATGTGATTTGGTGGAGGGAAGGGGGTTGGTGTGTTCGTTTTGCTGATTACATTTTCAAGGTCATCAGAGGTCATCTGGGGTCAAATAAGATCTGTAAGGCCTATCTTGATGTGATTTGGTGTAGGGAAGGGGGTTGGTTTGTTCTTTTTGTTGATTAAATTTTTCAAGGTATTACATCCCTTGCATTAACTACAATGCATACCTCTGTGACAGTGCTACATTGTATCATATGTTTCATCATCATTTCTTTCAAGTCACTTGATGAACAGGCGAGACGCGCCGTTCGAGAACCGCCTTGTTTAAAAAAAGGTTTTAAAAAGTTCTCTGAAGCTTGGTTCAGCAACAAACAAACAAAATGGATACCTCATAGCCTATTTTCTAAAAAAATAAATGAAAAAAAAATTGCACAGCACTTATGTATAAGAAAATAGAAACAGCTCAGTAGCGCCCCAAGTTCAAGTTGCGCCTATGGCACGTGTCATCCCTGCCAGCCCCTAGCTACGCCAATGAACCCAGTGTAAAATTTATGTATTATAAATTCTTAATCCATTAGGGATATGATTTTGCTTTAGTAGGGTTAGCACGTGTTTTGCTAGAGGCTTAATGATAATAATAGTAGAACTGCATGCATAAAAGTACAAGAATCACAATTTTGTGTGAATTAATTTTTGTTTTGTTGAGTTTACCTATGCAAGCAAGCCAAGGGAGGAATAAGACAGCAAAGTGAGCAAAAATATGTATTTAAAAATAATGTATTAAATTTACCATAATCTTTAGGACAATCGCGCACCTGTGTCCATATTATTGGTCCCATTGATTTAAGGGGCATTAGCAGACAAGAATTGTTGGATTGTTTTCTCCCCCTATACCCACAAAAAAAACACCACCCTCCCAAACAAAAAAACAAACAAAAAACCAGCAAATGTTTTGTTTCTGATATCCAGTATTTATTAAAAAGTAAGTTGATCAAGTTTACCGATCAAGTTCTTCTCGGCCGAATTTTGTCTCTTTGGCAGTGACCACTTATGTTGGTCAATTAATGCCAAAGCCAGTGGTGTACCAGTGTACCTAATAAGGGGACAAATATTGACTTGAACCCCTGTCCCCTTAACCCTAACCCTCTTAGACACTACAAAATCACTACACTGCTAGTAGTGTGTGCTAAGCTATCAAATGGCGTGAAAAACTGACCAATTAGCGCAATGAGTTAGGTGACTGACTTCCACATGGGGGGGGGGGGGGGGGGGGAGGGGCAGGTTCGATCCCCGGCGCTGGCACTGCTGCAGCCTGATTTTCCAAAAGAAATTGACCAGTTTTTTCTCCCCTAATAAAAGTTTTATTCACAAAAACACACCTGGTTTCCCTCCAAAAGAGCTAAATACTCGGTGGCAGTACCAAATTCCATGGAGGCGTAGGGACAAGTAGCTAGGGTGTTCCTCACCATGCCCCCACATTTTTTACAATATCTGGTTACTATAATGTACTTCCACAAACTGCTACTTTAGATCAGCCGGTAAAACCTACTTGACAAGTAGGTCGTATTCAGAGCGGTCAGAAATCTAGCTCTATTGTTCGTTCAGTAATAAATAGGCAAGCAATGTGAGGCTTGTGTATGCACCCTCCACGTGAAAGGAATCGCATTCAGACTTGTTGGTGGACAGTTTTATGGATGGAAATGGGAATCAGGCATAAGCACACAATGCAACATACATCTGCCCATTGTGATGCATGAGATGGACCTTCCTGCAGTTTGAATTTGATTCCATCAGGGATTGCAATGTCAAATTGAGATACTGTAAAAGTGGAATTTTTCGCGCTCCATTACATTGCACACTTATCGCGCTCCAAGCAGCTACCGCGAAAATAAAAACTTGCGAACATATTTATTTTGTGTATAAGTGTATGTAATGTCGCAAAGCAAAGTCCTAGTATTAATCCTTTAAATTCCAAAACAAAAATTAGCTCCAATTTGATATTCAAATAGCTCCTGGATTTCAAACTGTGTGACGCTTAATCACCTCTTGATGACAATATAAAACAGCTTGCCTATTTGAAACTGATCAAACATATAGCATTGCCATAAACAATTCATTGACTCTCTTGATTTCAATCTTTTCTCTCTCTCTCTCTCTATTTCTTTCTCCTACAGCTTGGCATAATCTACAGAGATATCAAGCTGGAGAACATTCTGATGGACAGCCAAGGACATGTAGTACTGACAGATTTTGGTCTCAGCAAGGAATTCCTCACCAATTTTGTAAGTAGTTTCTTCCATATTTGAAATCAATTCCAACAACATAAGTTGCAAAAGAAAAGGTAAAGAAACTACACTATTCTACAAGAGTAGATAGATACGATTCACAGTCAAGATGTGGATACGATTATAGAATTTCAAATCTTATTATAGAATGACCATGACACACGCACATACACTGTGATAGAAATGGCCGTTATATATTAAGTGTAACTTTGACTGAAAACGGTTAGTAAAGATACAGTGTCTGAGACTTGGTGTTGTTTTGAAGACAAATAATCTCAAATGATTTGGCTTAACTGTAGAATACCCCACATTTTGATCGTTCACTGTGTGCAGGGTCAATGGTCTATCTCCCGCAGGGTCGATGTTCTAATATCATGCGGGTCAATGTTCTATATCCTGCGGGTTGGGGTCATGCTGCCAAGTGCAGGCCTCAAATTAAGAAATGAAGAGGGCATGCAATTTAAGGCAATTTGAAAGGGGCACCAACTTTCTCCGAGGCAATTATGTACTTTTGAATGAATTGAAAACAGACAGAAGGGCATCAAGACAATGTTGATTAATCTGAGCCGTGGCCAAGTGTCAAATTTTGTGATTTTTATAGCGTATTTGTGAAAGCAAGTAGCGTCGAGTACATTACTAAGTCTTGGCTACATGAAATTGAAATGTCATTTTAACAGTGGGATATTGCCCATCTTCCAATTTTATCACCCATGAAATTAAGAAAGTTGTGCAGACGACTTTTTACAGACGGTCTGTCTGTACAAGGTAATTAATGGAGTTAAATTGTTTCCTAATTAAGTCTAGAGTTAACCACTTGAACTCTTGAGGAGCATTAGACAGAAACCGCCATGGGATTATTTCTGATCGTTTGATGATCACTAAACGTAAGGCAGTGACAAACCTGGCACAGCTGGTATTCAGCTATTTCTCAAAAATTCAAAACCGTTTTCAAACCATGCAGAACAAAAGTGTCCGTTTTATTTTGGGTGTGGGACCGCGTACCCATATTGGTCAAAAAGAGTTGGACATGGTAGGGATGTTATCAAGCCGGGATAGGGTTGTGCAACTTAAACTTAACCATGTTTTTTAAGATTTTTCATGATTTGTCTCCTGATTATTTGAAATTGTATTTGACTAGAGTGTCATCTTTGCATAAATATAGTACCAGGGGTAGCCCATTCAACTTTGTTGTTCCTTCTTCAAAGGGTCAAGCTAGATTTACTTTTTGTAGTACAGCTATTCATCACTGGAACTTATTGCCGAGCGAGATCAAGAGCACCAACAATTTTAGTTTATTCAAACAATTAGTTAAAAGACACTTGGCGAGTTATGATTCAATTGATTTTTGAGCTGGTCTCACTTTGTGCCCGTGCCCTGTTTTTATTTGTTTTGTCCTTGTTTTTCGTTTGGCATTACGGCCGTAATTTGGCAAATCAGCGTAACTCGAAAATTACGTTTTTGAGATATGAGCACTTTAAAGCGTTAGTGTTTGCTTTTTTAAAAAATATTTACAGAGTAAGTTCATTTAAAGGGGAAAACGTGCATGATATTACATTTTCTTTATTTTTAAAATCTTAAGTAAAATAAACTGTTTTTACTAAAGATACAGCTGATTTTAACCAGATACGCGGGTTTGCCAAATCGACATCTAATTATACGCAGAGTTAATCTTGCAAAAACAGCGTAACTCAATTTACGTGTAATTCTTTGGTTACTATTTTTCGCCAAACCTGCGTATCTCGTAGCAAAATCGCTGTTTGGCAAAGGCGCGTAACTTAGAGATACGCTGTTTTGCCAAGAAATGATTAGATTTTGAAACATGTAATACGAGTTACGCTGTTTGGGTGTAGTACATTTCGTCCAAAAGTTTTTTGTCCAAATACACTTTGTCCAATTTTTTTTTGTCCAAATACACTTTGTCCAAAAAAAATTGGTCCAAACAAACTTTAGTCCAAATATTTTTTTGTCCATTGTATTTTTTGTCCAATATTATTTAGGCCAATTTTTTTTGGTCCAATGCTATTTTGTCCAAAATTGTTTAGGCCAATTGTTTTTGGTCCAATTTGTTTTGGTCCAAATGATTTTCGTCCAACAATGTTTTGGTCCAAACATTATTTTGTCCCACTTTTTTGTGTCCAAAGTTATTGCAACGTATTTTGATTATCTACGAACATGCGACTTTCATACTTGTTTTGAACGAACAAACCTACTAAAAGAGAAGAGAATGTAGGCCTATAATCTTATATTCTCTATAGTTGTTTTAGAAAAGCCTATGCCTATCCCTTCACCGCACCTGCTATTTCCGCACACTTTCAAGAGGCCTTCTCTTATCTTTCCTTTTTTGTCTCCTTTCATATTTCCCCTTTCCTGTTTCTTTCTCCCCCCCCCCCCTTTTTTTTCTTTTTCTTCTTTTTTCTCCCTCCCCCTGGATCCGCCCCTGCTTTACGTGATATGTAATATAGAAAACTGGTATTCTGTCTGTGCCCTTAAAGAGAGTGCTACAAAATGGCTGCAGTTGAGTTGAAAATGCAGACGGATACGGCTATCTACTGGAGATGCCGAAACCTTCTCAAAATCACAGAAACGTCAAAACAAGATATCACAAAAGACTACATTATACCATTTGTATAGTCTAATGTACAAATTGAAAGTGAGGGGGTCACAAAAGTGTGGGATTGCTTAAAAGATAATATATGGCCGCAAAGGGGGGGGGGGGGGGGGGGGGGGGGTGGAGGGTTGAATTGAGGCCATGGCGTTCCACAACCAGCATGGACATTTGAAAAATAGAGCTATATCCTCATAATCGCTATTAATAATTAGACACTTTTCACCATCACGGTTATTCAAAAAATGGTGTTGTATTGGTGGAGGGGGAGGGACGACATCTGCTATTCCCCCCCCCCCTTGGGTACCCCACTTTGAATGTGGGAAGGGGGCGTGTCTCCATGACCCAACCCCCGTCGATGACGCCCTGCATTGTGGGCTTCATCATAACTATAAAAAGAAAGTAAAAGACTATATCGACCAATTGTATAGTTCAATGCACAACATTTCAGGTTCATTGTTTCCTCTTTTATTTTTTTCAAGGGACGGGCAGAAGCGTGCACAGAAATGTTGACAGGTGGGGGGGGGGGGGGCACAGAAGAAACAAATCTCAGACTTACTTGACGCGAAGAAGCCCCTTTGCCGCCGAGTGAGCATGTTTTTCCCAAACCTGGTAAAATAATCGATTAACATAAAAATAGGGATATGCAGGGGTATTTTTGATTCTGATTTTTTATTTTAAATTTGCTTTAAAATGAAAGGTAAACATTACACATGTTGAACAAAATCATTAACACGTGACAGAAATAGTTTTTTTCGTAGACAAATTCCAAATTTAAGCTTAATACACTTTCTATGCAGCGTGCATGTAGGCCTACGTATATTTGAATTGACGTTTTGTTGTACATACAAAGAGGGCTGAATGTGGAAGTTCATACATGTAGTAATACAAATGTAGGCCTACCGTAATGGTCCTTGAACTTGAAGGCATGGTAAGGTAATTGCTATCGATATATTATAAGTGTCAAAATATGGTATAGGATTTTGCATACGTCGAGGGGTGTTCAAAATAGTTCCTCTTTTAATCCGGTGTTGCTATTCCTGGAACGACGTCGAAGCTTTTTTACCACACAATCAAGTACAATGCGCAATTCAAGATTTAAGTTATGCCTTATACCAGTTAGTAAGATCGAATAAAAAAATATGTGCGGCGAATTCATGGAGGCCGCCATTTTTAAAATCACGTCATTATAGTTGTTGCTAGTAACGCCTGTTTTTTACCTTTTCTTGAATGGAGTGCCAAGTTTATCCCAGATTTTATCATCAAATAATATAAAAAAAATGTAGTGACCACTCCAGCTCCCCCGAATGACCAACTCTCCCGACTGCCCCTCCTTTTACGCACGCAACTGGGGATCGGGGAGTGGCACATGACCCAAGCTCACCTAGCTACAGGATCTGTTGATATAGTATTTCTGTTTATTAAGTTCCTATTTCACAATCAAATCTAGTCAGTCTGTTAATGACTACCAAATCTAATAAGCCTATAAGCCACGATTGCTACCCCTTGACTGGTTTGGACAAATAATAGTTGGACAAAAACAAATTGGACGAAAATCATTTGGACAAAATAATATTTGGACAAATATCATTTGGACAAATATCATTTGGACCAAAACAAATTGGACCAACATAATTTGGACTATTCATTGTTTGGCCAATAATATATTGGACAAAATAAGGATTGGACGAAAAACTGTTTGGAAAAATAAGTTTGGACAAAACATGATTGGACAAAATAAATTTGGACAAAGTGTAATTGGACAAAAACCTTTGGACGAAACGTTGTACTCCCCGCTGTTTTACCATATTGAAATGCTAACGGTTGCAAAACAAGGCTGAGATACGCTATGCTATCTTTAAAACGGTACGTCGAGGGCTTTTGAGACTATCACAAATGAAAAGAGCGCCCTCGATTTTCCCAAAAATGCATTTAACTCAAAATGTCAATATTTCGACTTACGCTGTTTTGCCAAATTACGGCCGATTAGTACTTCATTCATGTATTCATTTGTTTTTCTGTTTTTTTCTGCCTTTCTATGCTTGTTAAGGACCCCAAATGGAAATAAGCTTTGTGTTCAAAGCTTTTTGGGCTATCCTTGGTACTTTTGCTCATATTTTATTATGTCTATATGTTTTTCAAATTGCTTGGTGCTATTTCATTATGTGCATGTATTACATGTTTGTATTTTAGATGTTTCTATCTCTATATGATGTTTAAGTACCCAATAAAACAAAATCAAATCTTTGATATTGGTTGTATTTATACTCCCTCTAAATAAATTCAGACTATAATTTGATCAGCTCCACATTAGCGTTCATGAATGCAGTAAGCACACGGGTCAAGATATGTGTGAAGTGCGTGCGTTTTGCCAAATTGGGTGCGTATGGGCAACATTGCGCGTGTTGGCTTGGAATACTTATTGCACGCATAGAGATAAAAAATACATATTTCTTGACATTTTGGAACTGATTGAACTATTGGTATGATATAGACAGCTCCATTTGAAATCCTATTTTTTTATTTTTTTATTTTTTTTTATTTTAAACTTTTTAACTTTTTAAAGTGCAGGTCCGTGTAATGTACCCAAAGATGAAATACTTTTTGAATATTGTCTTGGAAAAAACCCAAACCAAACACATATTTTAAAGTCAATCAAATCAGTGACAGTTTAACTGCTCAAATACATATAAGTAAACATTTTTGTAGATGAAACGAGTCAGAGAATTCATTTTTGGTATCAAATTCACTAAAAATACTGATTTAAAAAAAATTGACCTAAAAAATCAAAAAAGTTTTTGGCACTACTTTTTGGTCAATTATTTCAAAACTAAAAGTTTTTATGTAAAAAAAACCTGATCCTAGAGAAGTGTCTTTAGATGATTTTTGTGCGCATTTTTTACCAAAAACTGATTTTGTTACGTTCTCCGAAAAGTTTTGAGCCAAAAATGGATTCTCTGACTCATTTCATTTTAAAAATTGTATACAAAGTACTTTCACATATATCACATTAATAGTTCACTAAGTTACAGCGCTCGCTTGATACATTTTATATTAAAAGGGTTGACACTACACTTAATTATTTCAAAGTGGGTATTTAAGATTCAGGTTCAGACATTATTATCCAACAATTAAGTCTCCTGTTTTTCTATACAATTTATTGTCATACTCATTTCATACAGCAAACATGTTCATACAGCAAACATGTTTATACAGCAAACATGTTTATACTGGTCCGAGCATTGGCTCGATGTGTCAGACAGACTACCCTCCAGCAAACAAACCCACAACATATTTGCCTTGAGGTGTGTGTGCTACCAAAGTTGCAAATCAAGTGAAGTATTACTTGCATAAGTTGATAAAAAGCCTGAATCCCGTAAATTGAAGGAAGTCGCAACATCCTACAGTACCTGCCGATTATTTCCTGTGGTTTTGATTATAATTGTTATCATTTGTCTCTCTATATTATCTTGTCTATATCCCAGTCTGAGGGCAGGACCTATTCTTTCTGTGGCACAATAGAGTACATGGCTCCTGAGGTGGTGCGCAGCGGATCAGAAGGTCATGACATGTCGGTGGACTGGTGGTCACTGGGCGTTTTGACCTACGAACTCTTGACGGGTGCATCGCCGTTTACCGTCGAAGGGGAGAAGAATTCTCAGGTGGAAATATCAAAGTAAGTGGGGCCAGGGGGAGATATGTAAATCGTTTCATCAGCATCTTCAGATTAATACTTTTCAAGCGGCTATTGGTTTTACCATATATACAAAACAAATTTTTCAGAAACCTTTCAAGGTGTATCCAAAGGATTACTGAATCAATACTAGGCATGTTTGTACTTATGCATTTCACATGGTGATTCCAAATATCCAATATTGGATCAGTAAATCTTGAGATAAGACTTTGAAAGTTGGGAAAGGTTTCTGAAAGATCTGTTTGTGATTCCAAATATGGTTATCAAATTTAATTTGTTTTATTACATTTTTGAAACATTTTGTGAAATTTTGGAATGTTGTCTGCAAACGCCTGCCGCGTGGAAAGTGTTATTATCTGATAAAGATGTGGGAAACAGACCAAACAAATTCTTCTCGGTATGATTTGCTGATGTATCACAAGGAACCAACTTATTGCCCATCCCTGCCCCATCTGCTTGTCGCTTTTATTGGTGACAGCTTGGATAACAAGGAAGGAACCAACATCTTGCCCATCCCTGACTATCTGCTTCTCGCTTTTATTGGAGACAGATTGGATAACAGATGTTTAACACTTTCCACGCGGCTATTAGTTTTACCATTACACAAACAGATCTTTCAGAAACCTTTCCCAACTTTCAAAGTCTTATCTCAAGATTTACTGAACCAATAGGCATGTTTGTACTTATCTTAATGCATTTCTCTATGGTGATTCCAATTATGGTGATGAAATTTGACATTTTTAATTAAAACATTTTGTGAAATTTCTGAACTGTCGTCTGCAGACGACTGCCGCCACATTGAAAGCGTTAAGACACCTCCAATCAACAGGGTAAGCCTTGCCAATCAGCAACAGGCTGAGCACTAGCTGACAATGAATGCTAACTGATGTGTTGGCAAAACCAGCCAAGTAACCTAGATTAGTTTTTTACCCAAATTTATTTATCAAATCAAAATCCAATAAATGTTAACTTGATACCGGTACTCACTATATTGTTTCTTCAGCATCTTAGTTACAGCCCAGTTCTCTATCTTTTAAGTGCATTTTAAATGCTGAAATGGACTAATTTGATTTAAATCTTAACTACGGCATATTTTTATCCCTTAACCCCTTAACTGAAAAAGGCACCCTCCACCACCCCTGGATGGTGGAACCCCCCTGTCATACCAGTTATTGCCAGACACCACCACCTTGGCTTACATTCAATACATATCCCTTGGTATTCCGGTAAGTCGCCTAACCTCTTAGAAATGCTCAGAGAGATATGGGTATAGATTACCAATGTGCCAGCACAGCCTAGTATGAGTAGTGCCATGTTTGTGACATTGAAATATCTAATGTGGATACTGATCGGTTCCATTAAGATGTAAATATCCTAAAAATAACCAGCTTTTGATGGAAGTATGCTCAGCACAAACAATAGTAAATGCTTTCGACATCAATGTTTGACAAACAAACCTTTTTGCCCCAGGCTTTTCTTTGGTTTATATTCCATTTAATCAAATTTAGATATCTCTTTACTTTCTCATTTCCCAACAAGAGTAGATAAAACTGCACAACATAATATTTGGTATTTGTCAAAACATGACAGATATTTATGAGATTCATCTTTTTAAAAAAGAATTAATATAGATTCACAATTTTGTTATTTTATGTTGATAAAATTGTCAATATAGACGGATTCTTCGTAGTAACCCGCCGATGCTACCCACCTTTTCCCAAGCAGTGAAGGACTTCATCACAAGGCTACTACAGAAAGATCCAAAGAAGCGCATGGGATCAGGGCCCAAAGGAGTTGAGGAAATCAGAAAGCATGCATTCTTTAAGGTAGATGATTATACAAATATGGACTGTTCATGAGGGAAATGGGGTGAACTATTGCCCCAAGGTGATCTGGAGACCGTAAGCCTACTATTTTGAAAATAGTAGGCTTAGGTCTCCAGATCACCGAGGGACAATAGTTCCCCCCCCCCCCCCCCCATTTTACGAATAAAGAGCAGTCCATATTTGTTTTATATAACGCATGGAAATATATTTTTGTGCGATTTTCATCAAATTAAACATGAAAAAGATCTTACAGGCGAGTCCATCCCCCAAGCCAAGCAAAATCGTACGAGGCAGGGCATTTTTTGTTTTTTTCAAAATGTACGTACATTTTGAAAGACAAAAAAAAGACCGGGAAGTGACATCAGCATGAAATGGACCAAACTATTTTGTGTTATCTGATGTAGTATCCACCAATCAGATGGCTAGAATATTTTCATGCGTTATATAATTGGTAATATGTCTTGTAGGCAATAAGGATTTTAAAATGAGTTGGGATTACTGTTTTAATTATTATATTCATGATTCAAAACATTTAAAAGAAAAAGATTTAAACCATGTTAGTGACGACTTCTGCATGAATGACTTCATAAATGGATTCACACAAGACGTGGTATGCTCCAGTAGCATTTTGGCACTCTTTGGAATACTGTGAACAAATACGACCCTGCTCTTCCCCTCCCCTCCCCCACCCCCTGCAATATATAATAAAAGGAAGTGCTTGGCAACCCAACATTTTGTTTTATTCCAGATTCTCACATACACACAGCTTTTGAAATTATCACTTCCATGCATAGCTCATTCATTCACTTTCAAAACAATTATAATAATTATTGAAATAACAAATAGTAAAAAGAGAATAACATTGACAAAAAAATACGATATAAGAAACGTTAAAAAAATCAATAAGTTTTCAAACCAATTTCACGTCAATGTACAAAAATAGGATGAACAATCTGTGTGTGCACTTTTAATTCAATGTTTTCATCTTGTGTATGTGTTGTCACAATGCACAATCTAAAAGATAACATTGATATCCTAAAAAATTGTGGATGCTATGAGAACAGACATTTTAGTCGTTACATATGAATATCTCTTCATCCTGACACCAACACAATTGCTTCAAAAAGTGCTGGTATTCCTGTTTTATAGTCTGCTTTTGTCTGTTATCCCCGGGGAGGGGAAGCCACTCTGAAATATAGTTGTAAATGTCTGTGTTAATGAAAAGAAGGATTTAAAGGTGTTTGTTTACCCAACTACAATGTGGAAAAAATTGGTGTATCCTTGGTGTAATTCATTCATGAGTTCATGAGACTGGTGTTAAGACTCTGTTATTGAATAAAGCTGTCATATCCTTTAATCCTTTGACACAGATTTTGGGCTAGGCTAATTCCATGCAGAATTACATGAATGATAAACCCATCTCAACCCCATTCTATGAGCATATATCCCCATCAAGGGTATGATTTGCAGTATTTGCAGAGCAAAATTCCTGTTTACTTTTTCTACTTCGGAAATTTACAATATTAAAGGTGGTATCTGAGAGAACATTTATACGCAATGCGTGCATCTTTGCTACACGACCCTATTCCTAGGAGTTACCTGCCCGACTGGCCGGTTGAAAAAAATCTGAAGTTCCAGCCCTGATTTTAGGCCATGACATAAAACTATGTAACATGATGAGAGTTAGACGGATAGCATTGACAGAAATGAAGTCAAGTGTTCTGCATTACTCTTTAATTGTCACCAATTATGTTCCGCCTGCTCCAATTTCCTTCAATTAGCTCCTTGTGAAGATGTGCGCTACTGACTCCAGTGTTTGAAGTCATGGAACAATAATTATAATCTTATCAGGGAAATTAAAATAAGAAAATGATTATTTTAGTTGTTCACATAGCTTGCTTAGGCGACCAAAAACTCACCCTGTTCTACGGGCAAACGGGCCTCTCAGGTAGGGTTAATTGGTCAGATATTTTGTGTGTGTGTTTTTTTCTTCATAATTTACAACAAAAATCAAAACATTTCAAAGTTTTCAACGACAAAATCAAAATTTGTCAAAAAAATTGTCAAATTTTCACAAACAAATCAAAACGATTTTGTATAAATAAAACAATGTTTCTATGGGGCGGTTGAGCCCATAGAACAGGCTGCCCCCCCCCCCCCCCCCTCCCCCCGTTGCCTTAGGGTGTATTATTATTGTATTATCAATGTGTTTCAAAATGGTCTGGTGACTCAAATATACGTTACTATTGCAAGAAAATGAATTAGTGTTAAGAAAAATGGTGTAATATTACTACCGGAAATTGACAAATTGGAAACATGTATATTGATCCAAATAAATAAACAATCTAGTGTTACGAATGTAATGGTACTATTTCCAGGTTATTGTTAATCACATATGTACCATCCTACAATTGTGAGTAAGACTCAGGCAATTATTGCAAAGTGATCAGTGTGCGTCACCAATATTCTATTCCTTGAAGTAATTCCACACAAGAAGAAAGTACTCTAATGCATGTAAATGGCAAAAGCCCAAGTGTTACTTTTTGTAAAAGTGCTTAATTTTTCCCATTTACTGTTTCCAATCCTGGGTGATATAGAGTCTTCCATAATAAACTGGGTGTCAAAATAAAGCTCACAAACTTCCCAAACTTTCAGTCAGGATTCACGAACCCTCCAGAAACCAGATACTTTTTTTGTGTGTGGAGATTACTAATCGGACATTAACCCCCTCGCTCATGCTCCATGACGCATCCATTCAATTCGAAACAGTAGTGACACTGATGATATTTCATTGCAATGCAATTGACCCAGATCCTATGTATCTATTATGTATACACTAAACACACAACTTAACACCGTTAGCGTGGAATCTGTGTTAAATATGCAACTGTTTTTGAATGTACTAACATATGGAGGTGACTTGTTTGGATGATTAGTTGAAAGTGTTATACAATAAAGCATTACTGTTAAATAGAAGACAACAAATCCCTGTTCTACGGGCGAATGGACATCTCATATTGGGTCGGTCGGTCAGTGATTTAAAAAAAATATTTGTTTAAAATGTTATGAACACATTTTCAAAATGTTCAAAAACTTTCAACAACAAAAATCAATCAAAAATCAATCAAAAATTGTTCAAAAAATTCCAATTAAAATTTAAAAACAAACAAAAACTAAATGGAAAATTGGGAAGAAAAAAATGGGTCTGTCAGGCCCATAGAATAGGTGGTGTTTTTTTGTCTTATGGATGAAGTTTTTTGCCAGTACAAAAGTGTAATATTAGTATGCGAATACATCAAGAATAGCAATCTATTCTCTGGCACAGACAACCCTGTTTCAAAACAAGCCTCCGTAATCATTAGGGTATGTCTACGCCCGTAATGACTTTACCATACCAGCTCACCGATTCATTGTTTTGTTTGTACACACACAAACAAGCGAGGCTTTTTACCTATATTGAAAGCATTATATGCTGCCATATGTATGTCAGGCAATAAATTAATTTCATCAGCCCAGCGAAGATACTCAATGGCTATGAAGTAAAAGGGGATATACTTTAAAATAAATGCATTGTTTAATAAGCGGCCTTTTTTCTTTAAAAAAGTTCCATCAAAATTAGCAAAATTATTGAGAAATTTGGCCAAAAAAAAGGAATATTTATTGTTATTTGCTTCCTTGTATCACCCAAAATGTCATGTCGACTCTTTTTAATTCCAGGGAATCAACTGGGAGGATCTAGCCGCCAAGAAAGTGAAGCCTCCATTCCGACCACACATCAATGGTGAATTAGACACCAGTAATTTTGCTGAGGAGTTCACGTCACAGATCCCGGCGGATTCGCCAGCTGCAGTGCCAAAGACAGCTGATGCAAGGGTTTTCAGGGTAAGTGGCCCGCCCGAGACCAGCAAATATGTGATACTGACTATAGTTTGATCTGTTCCAAATTGGCGAGAAAATATTCTTTTTTTCTTTTTTTCTGCACAAGAAAGTAATCCAAAAGTGTATTGGCCACACACACGTGTCACGCATTTGATTCACAGTACGCTTGTTGTCTGCATGCACGTCCGCGTCCTTCTAAATTCATTCGCTGCTATAAGGAAGCTTCGCCAATTTGGAACTGGTCAAACTATAATAGTAATTTGTCCCACCAGAAGACCTGTTTAAGACAAGCACACAAACAAACAACATATTCTAACTGGGATATTCTGATATTGAATTAGTCCTCTTATAGCCACATTATAGTCAACTGATTATTTGTTTATTTATATGTTTGTTTTTTGATGGGGTGTTTGTTTGTTTTTTCATTCATTTTTTTAAAAATATTAACACACAAGGAACTGTACACCATTGCAAAGAAGTTCAGTACGTGTTGCTGTAATGAGCACACAAGTGCTGTAGACCATCATGACTCTACCCAATCAATGGCTTGATTTTATCCATAGCGTCATGAATGTTACCGCCACACGCTCATTATTCAGCATACAGGCATATGACCAGTGCTGCAATTCTCTGTCGGTGACGATAGTGTCTATCAATGCAATTCATAATGTACACGATTTCAAAGTTAGTCATTTTGCAGGATTATCATTAGCTTGCGGAATCCTTGAAAATTAAACCTCCCCGAGAAAAAAATCACTTGTACAAACATTTTAGTTCACTGTGGTCATGTCATCAAACAACAAATTACTTATTTTTGCTTAACAAATTGATTATTTTAGTATTCATGTTGCAGTGATAGTAGTATAGCGCATTAATTGAGCAGATGTTTTGCACACATTTTATCAGTTTATTGATTCACTTCTCTCGCTTAATGAAAAGCTGGGAAAGGAAATGACACCAATTAGCTTAAGGGTTCAATAGAGATTTTTGAAATCAGTCAAAAGTTGTATTTTCGTTCTGCCCGTTATCTTTGGAAACTTACATGTATCTTCCTGGTTGGAAGCCTCCATGATCTCCTGATAATAGGGTCAATTGTATTCATTTCTGTTGAGAAAATTAACAGCTATAGTTCAATCAGTTCCAAATTGGCGAGATGTATGCGTTTTTATCTCTCTGTGCACAAAAGTAATCCAAGCCAATGCGCCCAATTTGATTTTGTGCAAACGCAAGCGTCACACATTTGATGCACAATTCAATTGTTGCGTTCATATTGCGCCTACACCCTGCCTGTATAAGGAGGCTCGCCAATTTGGAGCTGATCAAACTGTAGTGAGACACCTGTCAATTTAGAACATTTCAACATTTCGACCAGTCAACAACTACAATATGTTTCCTAGTTAACACAAAGCATGCATGCACCCTATTGTATTATATGCTTGTGTAAAAGTATATTTCATCATTAAGGCCTAAAAAAGAAGGTCTGTCTCACATACATTTGGGAAAATAGGTATATACGAATTTTTTTTAATAGAAAAAATAGCTTTGCTAAATGCGGATTTTTCTTTTTTTTCTTCTTCTTTATTGGCCCATTTCCCCCCTTCCCCCCCCCCCCCGACAATTACCCCCTCCCCCACCCCACCCATAATTGGGCTCATCGTTTAGAATTGTGCGGCAAAAGTGATGGATCTTTTTCTTCTTGGCCTAACATTGAAAATCTATCCTGTATCCTTAACCCGTTACCTGTATAGGTTTATAACAACATGAAATCAATTGTTGCATTATATATTTCCTGAATATTCAACCCATATCTAAGAATATGACGGGGAATTTTGTATCCAAAGTTACAGATAAAGTGTTGTATTGTTGTCAGAAAAATTTATTATTATTATTATTTTTGAATCATTATCCGTCATTACAAACATGACAGGTTTGATATTTTTAGCGTCATATTATAGAAGAGCAATTATGTTGAAATTGGAAAAACTCATTCATTTTGAATTTCCGTGCTGTCACATTCTTTAGAAGGAAAAAAACCAAGGATAATTTATCCTTGAATTAAGTCCCTGGATTATGCAGTTGTCATTAATTTTTCAAGGCAACCATTTATTTATTGCCTTAATCGTAGAAACAACATGTCTATTTTCTGGGTTTTTCTCTTTTTTTTGTCAGTTGCTAAATTACAGAGAATACTTAAAAATGTATTGAAAAAATTGAATGAAAACTGTTTGGAAAAATGTGTATTTTTTGTACATTTTAAAAATTTGTATATTAAAAATATTAAGTACCGGTAATAATGATTTATTTAAAAAAAATCTAATACTTTTGAAAAGATAACAAATATTTTGTCCAAAATGTACATCAATTGGCAAATTTAGGGGTTGGTTGGGATTAGTAGACTAGGCTATTTTTCATTGCTGACATACCTGGAAAATGTTTCAATTGAATTGCATGTATCCCAAGCCAGTCGCGGGAAATCAAGTCCCGCCTAAAATAAATTGTCAGCTAAATCACTCTTATTTAATGCAAATTTATAGTGGAGATTCAATTAAAATGGGTTTATTTAGTCAAATCTTAGCATTTTCTTCACTTATTCTCACTAAAATGTGATTTTCGCCGCAGATTTTCACCTCCTGGTTTAAGTTGGAACACGTTGGACATTATTTCGACAAAAGATGGCGCCCTAACAATAGGCCCAGAGTATGTTTGGAGAAATTCAGGAATCCCGGGTCCCGCCTGAACAATTAAATTGATTCCCAGGTGCACGATTTCCCGAAAATCCCAGCCCGGATGTACCCCTAGTGATAATTCATAGTATTGTCATGTCAGGCTTCCAAGGGTCTCTTTCCTCAGATTTAATAAGAAGCTAATGATTGGGTCCTTACAAATCTGGAATTTTCAAAATTTAATTTTTAAATCTGGAATTTTCAGGATTTTACTTATAAATCTGAAATTTTCGGGATTTTACTTATAAATCTGGAATTGAAATATAAATATTTGATCATTAATCGTAACATTTGCCTTTATTTTTCAGGGCTACTCTTTCATCGCACCGTCCATTATCTATAGCGACAACGTGATAAGCAATGATTTGTTACTACACCCTTCTGACAATAACCGTCCAACACACTCACAAATATCACTGATATCAACTATAAAGGTAAGTGCGAGATAGCAAGGTTTAGTCTATGCTGGTTCCCTGCACCCTGGATCCCTGGCCCAACTTATCCATAGGTGCAGGTACAGGCTTCTCAATTGCCGGCCGTAACCGTAAGTTCAACACATTGCATTGTCGCTCTGTTATGGCATAAGGTAAATAACGATCAACACACTGTAGCTGAGATACCGCATCGAACGCTGAACTTGTATTGTCGCGCTGCCATAGCTACGGCACGATGGGGAACGCGCTATAACATGCGTGTGAAGTCCGGCGCTGTGTTTAGCGCAGATACATGTGTAGTTTGTGCCCGATCAGCAAACTTGTTATCATTCTAAGCGTGACGCTGGCTTAATCGAATTTATTTGTGGATCTGTTTTTTGTCAATCATGAATTTTTATGCCAGCAAATCAGATTTGAGTGGAAATCGGCACGTACCTGCATCTATGGATAAGTTGTGTGGAGCAACTTGATGCAGGGAACCAGCATAGGTTTAGTCCTTTATTGTACTGGCCATCATTATAGCGACAATGTGATAAGCAGTGATGAAAAAAACGTCCATCACGCTCGCAAATATAATCTCATATCATCTATAAAGATTGCAGCATGTAGACTGATATTGGGTTTGATCATGATTTTAGGATTAATTTAGATACCTTTTTCGAACCATGGTTGTTGAGCTCCGTAGCTTTGAGGTCATTTTGGGCGATCACAAAATGGCGCTCATGTGACAAGGTAGCACACCTCTAAATAATAGGAAGTCGAAATTAGACGACCATTTTGCACCTTATTTTGATCGATGCGCGACGCTTCAAAAGATGATATCTCAATGAACATTGTGATTTAGGAATTGATTTTGGTATCAAATTTAAGCCCAAGACAATGCTTATAATATGTTTATAACGATAGATCGATTTTAACGATTTAAAGTTAGGAAAATGTTAGGCCTACGACTATGCTAGAAACCCGACATTAGCAAAAGACAAGTTTTTGAATTACGGCCGATGCGCTTAGATGCTCGATTGCTTAAAATCTAACGGTTATCCATGTATATTTTACAATTTTAATTGAAAGCTTGCTAAAATAGCTAGAGTTAAATACCAAATTGAAAGAATTTCTATGTATAAATTTCTATTTATGCCCCCAAACTATGACGCATTATACACGCAGGCCAACGTTCTATTAGATTTTCCGAAGATTTAAACCATGTTCTGGCAAGGTTATTTTTAAATTTACACATAGAAAGTCATTCAATTTGGTAGTAAACTCTAGCTATTTTAGCAAGCTTATGATTAAAATTGTAAAATATACATGGATAACCGTTAGATTTTAAGCAATCGAGCATCTAAGCCCTCTACGGTCATTTTTCAAGTTGATTTTTCGCAAGACTTACGGCCGTGCACCGTGAAAGTAGGACTACTATTTATTAACAAAAAATAGTTAATATTATTTGTGAATGATCTATCATTAAAATTCATATTGTTAGCTTTAATTTGATACCAACCTCGTCTGCTGAATCACTGTAGTTCCCGAGAAATCACTATTTTAATCTCGCGTATTGATAAGTATTGCGCAATAAGAGTTGCAAGTTTTCGCCTGGAACTATTTAGAGGTGTGCTACCACAAGTGGAGGGAAGTAAACACTACGCTGAATGAAGTGGTTATGATGACCTCGAAAGCTACTAGTGCTGGGCGCGAGTCACAGGAAATGGAGTCCCGCCCGGAAATTTCGGGTCCCGGGAACAAAAATCACCTTCCCGAATCCCCCCAAAAAATTGAAAATAAAGAAAATAAAAAAATAAGCTTACTTAGAAAAACACCTTGTCGGCTAATTCATGATTATTTAATGCAAATGTACAACGGAGATTCATTTGAAATGGATTTATATAGTCAAATCTGTGGATTTTGTGTACTCTTATGCTCGCTAAAATGTGATCTTCGCCGCATTATTTTCACTTCATTATCGGCGCGTCGCCATCTTTAACATTGACAGATTGAGTTTGTTATTGTTATAGCGCTATCTATTGGCGAAATTGTGACATATTTTTAAAATGGAGACTCGCCGCCGCGAGCTTACGAAAGTGTCATACGCGGCGAAATATCCCACTATAAATCAGCATTAAATAATCGTGATTTAGCCGACAAGGTGGGGTTTTTTTAGTAAGCTTATTTTTTTTCCATTTTTTTTCTTCAATTATTTTGATGAATAATTTTGGAATCAAATGTTTGGAGAAATTTTGGGAATCCCAGGACCCGCCCGAAAATCAAAACGGGTCCTGGGATTACGAATTCCCGAAAATCCCAGCCCTAAAAGCTACAGAGCTCAACAACCATGGTTCGAAAAAGGTATCTAAATTAATTCTATCTATAAAGATAAGTGCTAGAGTATAGCTCGAGTTCCAGGAACCCTCTACTTTATAGGGCTACTCCTTCGTCGCACCATCCATCATCTATAGCGACAATGTGATAAGTTATGATTTATTACTGTTATGTATGCATGACATATAGCCTCCTGTCTACACTGAGACACGTGCAAGTGCACTTCCAATCAGTTCTCTGCACGTGCCTTATAAACGGACAAAATTCTGGTAATCAATTAGAGCCGTGAGATGGGAGCTTAGGCGATGAGCAACGTGGATGTCATTTTCACCATTTTTTTGGGGTGAGGTTTACTTCACCTACTTTTGCACGAGGATAATCTCATGTTACATGCATTCATTGCCCACAGACATTTAATAGAAACGCAAGGTTAAATATGGAGAGTGTGTGCTAATGCCTCTGAGCAAACGAGAGGTAAATTATATTTTATTCACCGAAAGTGATATCACAATCCACAATGATTTTATCATAATTAGGGAAAACAATAATCAAGCTTATTACTGCATTAGGCAAATTTACATAATTATCAGAAACATTTACTGTAATGACTGATTTTGGCGGTTCAATTTGGGAACACAGACTTGCAGGAACCCCTACACCTAGGGCTAAGAGCCATCTAAATGAGAGAGTTGCCTACAATTATATCGGATATCAACTATCGGATATGCCTGAAACCTCACAAAAAAAAATAGGTAATTATTTAGAGCCATGATGTTGAGCGTATGCGATGCCCCCCGCAGATGTCCTTTTCACCAATTTCTGAGGTGAGGTTTACCTCGCATACTTTTTGCACAATCTCAACCTCATGTGACCTGCATCCATTGCCAAAAATCAGTATATATAGACCATTTCAAATCGAGAATGGAAAACTTAAGAAAAAACGGTCACATGGAATAGCTGGTGCGTACATGGCATAATGAAGTGGTTGATAACATTGGTTGTCTGCTTAGTGGTTTATTATGTTTATATGAGAAAACTAGTAGTGAGACTATTTTGTTTTTATCATCAATGGTGGTGATACAGCAACTTCAAAATGTATCGAGGTGAAGGTAAAATGTGACCCGTCACATCAAAATGGACATGTTGGTAGCATGAGTCAATTCTGAGTTATTGTTAGGACTTGAAAGAACACGTTTTAAGCTTGAAAATGATACCATGTTGAAGGCGATCGGATTTTTTAATCAAAAGATATGAGTTGAAGAAGCATATTTTTTTCTATTATTTTTTTAATATTTCACCAAATATATTGGCCTCTATCTCAAAACTGGGTTTGCCGACAACATGTCCTTTTTGATGCGACTGGTCACAAATGTGAAGGTACTACCCCAAATCTCTTTGATCTCACCTCACCGTTTTTGTTACTGAAACACCACAAAACACACCTTTGGGAGGAAGACAATTTCTCACCAACACCAGCGCAATCCACACACGGGTTATTAAAGACACCAGGTAGGATAGGCAGTAGAAGACCTGTTTTTCGACTGTTTATGATGTTTTCGTACTGGATTTCTTTTTCAGCATAAAATATCAAATATCATACAAAATGATTTAGAAATTTGCCAATCAGTTTCATTGGATAACTGAGGAAGCCCTTCTGGTCAATTCTGTTGATCCCACATATTTAGATGCTATTTATTGGTTTTGTTGTAATATATAGGTTGTCATAGCTTTTATCAACTCATCCAAGAATGACACATGACGCGGCATGTAGGAGAATGTTATGCAATTTGTGAGAGTATTTGTTTCTAAAATTTTCACCAAAGACGCATAATTTTTAGAAATGTTGCTTTAATTCCAAATAGGGCAGGTTTAATCAGGAATGGGATATATTGGGCCAGCGGAATGAAATAACATGGTTCGCTTCAGCCGCCCGCATCAAAACAACACATGCGTCGAAAAATTCATTATTATTCATTATCATACAGGTTGTTGATCCTATTATTAAATTTCAAAACACAATTAAACTCAACGAACATTGAAAGCACAAAGTGATACATGAAGAACAGTGAATCAACAAGTGAGTGCCATTGTCAGGTTTTATCCACATAGGTAAATTGTAATCTCAAAGCACATGATCGATATCATGGAGTAGAAGACTTTTTGGTGATGTTTTGTAGTCCACAAAATGACAAACAAAGTGACAACAATATAATTGGATCAACTTAGAAGAAATCTATGCGGTGTCATATCATCTTGATTTTTTTCTAACACACAATTGCAATATTGGAAAGGAAAAGTCTATGTGTATATAGTCCATCTGTACTGTAATCGCAAAGCACACAATCCATAGCATAGAAACAATAGCATTGTACTACAAGCAGAGGTCCACAACATGGTTGGATCATCTTAGAAGAAATATGAAGACACTGTTAGAAGACATTACCTGGTAAGCAACAAACGTTGAAACATCAAGTGATGAAGAAGAGCCCAATCAAATGTGAATAGCTAAATGAGCATGGTTGCAAAACAAATTAGTTTGTAGTTTGCTCTTAATAACGGACACAGTTTGAACTTGACAAACCAGGTCATTGGCAGTGCTGGTGTTGTAATTTCTCAAAGCACATGGTCCATAGCATTCAGGCTTTTGGCTTCTTAGGTAGATTTGATATAGAGATGACAAACATAGAAATCACAATAAGTGTAAACAAATTGTGTGCAAAACCATATCATCGTGACTTTTTAGACACACGCCCCACACATACCCCCCCCCCCCCCCCCCCCACCCACAAGTGGAATTTTGGAAAGCAACATAATCTGTCGGTACTGTGATCTCAAAGCACACATTCCATAGCACATTAAGTAGAATAGAAGTCTTTTTATCTGTGTTTTTTGTTGTTGAGATTCCACAAGATTACAAACAGAAAGACCACACTGTGGTTTGATCAGTTTAGAAGCACACAAACGCAATTTTGGAAAGGAAAGTCCTTGGTGAATATTATGCTTTTATTTACATTCTATAATATACGGTAAAGTTTCACTGTCTCGTAATCCGCCACAGCCAGCATGCCGTCTCTTGTGAAAGTCATGTTGAAAGGTGCGTACAATCCCTGTGCTAGACAAGCCACAAGTGTACCTGTGGTGCTACAGTATTGCTCTATCACACCAGATCCATTAACTTCATCACCATCCTCATCTTTCTCTGTCAAACGCCCAATCAGTAGACAGTCTGAATGTTCATCATAGATAATACTTACTGGCATGTCAATATCAAAGTTGAGGGTTTCCTTACCAGACTGCAGGTCATACACGCACACTTTGTTGTTGGATGCATCCCTCACAGCAACCATTGTTCCGCGGATATCAGCGATACGGAACGGTGTGACACTTGTAGGTATTATCTTGATGATGTTTCCTGCTGCATCATATACTGTTACTTTGCACCTGCTGTACTCTCCATCTTTATCTATACTAAATGACCCTGCTAGTATCCTGCCATCTGCTGTTGTTGTGATGCTGACGGTTTTCTCTTGAATCTCGGAGTCAGATTTGTGTGTTATTTGTCTGTGGTGTTTCCCATCATCAGATGAATATATCCCAATTTCTGCGGTATAATTGGCTACTAGTATTTTATCATCAGGAGTTGTCGCTATGTCAAAACACGCTGCTGCATGTTTGATATCGATGTCTAATGTTTTCTCATATTTTCCGCTTTTATTTTGAAACACGGCGACTTGTTTAGATTTTTTGTCCATGTCGGATACAACAAGCGAGCCAGTTGATAATGTTGCAATGCCAGCTGCGACTTCGAAATCACCAAATTCATCCACCAATTCAAGTTCTCTTGACAGTATGATTTTACCGAGTTGAGCATTGGCAACAAATTTATAAATCCTATGTTCGCCAGGGATTTGAACTGCTTCATTTTCATTTATTTGTAGCTTCTCAATATGGGTTGCAAGGCTATCGGTTTGAGCAAGAAATTCACCATTATGCATTTTCTTCAATTTGGACTGTGTAGCTTCAATGCTCTTGATCTGTGCTTGTAATTGTGCAAGTTGCTGTCGAATGTGGGTGAGTTTAGGCTGGCTCTTTTCTCTGATTTGACCTATCAGCTCTTGCGCTTTGCTCATAATCGCCTCAACTGACCTTTCAACTGCCAATTCTTCTTGTTTGATAGAGTCTTGAATTTTCTTTTCCAGTTCACATAGTTTCTCAACTAACTTGACTGTTCCAACTTTTTCTTTAGCTAATTCATCTTGCATATCTTCTTTGCGTTGCTTGATTCCTTCAGGATGTTTTTCAGCCAGATTTCGTAGAGCTAAACCAGTTATCAGCGCATCCACCCCCTCATCTGGAAGTGTTGATACTTTGTTGCATTGTGGACATTTGATTGTCTTCAGCCCACCCTCTGTCATTGTGATAAGACATAGTCGGCAGCAAGTGTGTGCACAATTCAGGAAGTGTTTAGGATCATTCGGTGGTACGTAGAATTGAAAACACACCGGGCAAGCGAGTTCAATCTCAGCAGCAGTAGCAAACTGTTGTGCCATTGTCAACAGTACATGTTAGAGTATATTAGCTCGTCTGTATGTATAGATATAGTACAGATCCTTGTATAAAATATCCTACAAAGGCGTGCCACCAAAGTATGAAAAAGTAGTCCATGAACAAATTGGCATCAGACGTTCTAAAAAGTAGCCTTTACTTCCTGAAATCAGGTTCTAATTGAACCACTAAATGTGTATAGTGTGTCACAACGGGAAGCAGCACGGGTCAGAAGAGGTTATTCTAAAGGAAGTGTGTAGATCATAACACACAAAACTGTCAATCGTGTGTACAATTTCTGGTTTTGAAATATGAAAATCTCAATTATTTTTTTCCTGCAAACCTGATGAATTTATTCAGAGATAGTGTGTCAAAAGTTTAATAAAAATCTCCTTTTTACACCTTTTATGGTTATGCTTGGGTGCTCCCTCAGAATATCACAGTGTGTATTGCATTTGATTGTATGCGAGAGTATTTGTCATACTTGCATTGACTCCAGGAAGTTAACATGTACACACCATTGTTGGTTTACAGTTCAGTGCATAGTTGAATGTGACAATTTGGCAACATGGCCTAGTGTAAAGTGAAACTCCACTAAGCATGTGATACTATCAGTGCAAATCAAGTGTTTAATGCCACAAGGCCATATCTTCAATAGCTGCCAGCTGTTATTATGAGGTTGTTTATATACTGAACAATTGATACAAACTTAATGTAACTCGGAGCAGCTATTGCAAATATGATCTTATTGTCCAGATACCTAGTGATGTGAAATGTCACTATCTGTAATAGCTGCCATGTTGTATACACTTTGGTGCTATTTGGTGCACATGTGTGAAAATACAACCTTACACATGGCAGCCATTGTAGACAGGGTCTTGTAACTCGACATACTGCAGTCTACCAACAAGTTTGGCCTACTTTTCACTTGTGTATCAATAAAACAAAATTACAGACACATGGATAAGATAGGATCCCGGTGTGGGGGGGGGGGGGGGGGGGGGCACTCAACTTTTTGGGGGTAGGGCTGTGCCGCACAGGGTCTCAAAAAGGGGGGCTACAGAACTGAACTGGCATTTTATGACGAAAAATAGGGTCTTAGGAACTGATTTTTTTCAAAAACGTAGGTCTTGAGAACTGGCCTATAGTTCAATTTTGATTAGCAAGAACGCACATTTTTTGTTTGTTGTTTGATTTGTTGATTTTCAATAAAATTAGGGTCTTAAGAACTGATGCAGGCTCAAAAGGGGGGTCATAAGAACTAGCAGCAGAAGGTGAAAAGGGGGATCTTCAGCGCGGCACATACCTATACCCTTTTTCAATGTCAATTTTATCATTATTAGGTTTTGGATCCAATATTATCTATTATTATGCATTGAAAATCATCCGTCCTATTCTTTCAATGCATTTGTAAAAACCTATTATTCTGTATTATGTCAGCTGGAGCGATATTGGCCAACCAAACAAGTTGCTGTCGAATGAATGTGAGTGAGTTTGGGCTGGCTCTTTTCTATGATTTGACCTATCAGCACTTGCGCTTTGCTCATAATTGCCTCAACTGACCTTTCAACTGCCAATTCTTCTTGTTTGATAGAGTCTTGAATTTTCCTTTCTAGTTCACATAGTTTCTCAACAATCTTAACCGTTCCCATTTTTTCTTTAGCTAATTCATCTTGCATATCTTCTTTGCGTTGCTTGATTCCTTCAGGATGTTTTTCAGCCAGATTTCGCAGAGCCAAACCAGTTATCAGCGCATCCACTCCCTCATCTGGAAGTTTTGAAACTTTGTTGCATTGTGGACATCAAGAAGTCATCCCCAATAGCTTCTATAGAGTCGCTATGGACAAATTCGAATAGCGGCAATTCAATTGGCCATAACTCAACAAGTCTTCCTATTGATGATTTTTCTGTATGTTAAAGCTCACAAAATGCAGTATTTTCGCCTGCACATCTACAGAAAATTATTTGTGTTTAAGAGGGCACTCTTAGGATTCCATTTTTAGGGGGGGGGGGGGGGGGGGGGGAGAAGCCATACCTATCTCCCACTATATTATTTGTCTGGAACGTCAAAATAAAACACGCGTCAAAAATTCATTATTATTCATTATTATACAGGACTATTTGGTGTTTTTCGACATAGATTAAAATAAATATATCTTTGCTTTTATATAATATTCTTTCAGGCATTATAATCACAATATTTCAAATTGAACTGATGGCTTATTTAATCTATATGGTAGTGATATATACACATTTTCTTAAACAATATTATAAATAGTTTTTTAATTAATCACACAAAATATACACCAATAACTAATTTCAATTACATTTTCATTATCATCCGCATACAGTCCACTTCATAATGTCCTATTTTGACCGATATTATCGAAACCGATTCAGGGGAAACATCGATGGCGTCGGTCTTTAGATTATCACGCATTTTGGGTTGCCTGCAGGCGAAAAACGTCACCAATGACCATGTCCAATCATATATTGCGAAAGTCGAGAACAATAGGGGCCTAGTTTTCAGACTATGTGACAACTCGTTGCTTATCCTAATAAAAATCATATGAAGAGGACAATTTGCATCATGCTTTCATTGATCAACCTTATAATATTTGCAGTAAAAACGACAAATTAACCAAATACGCTGTAAATCACTAGATACATGAGGTCTAAGGAAACTACTTGGAATAGCTAGCATCGAGGATAGTGGAGTCAAGTCATGAGAACCAGCTTATTTACAAATATTTTATGATATGCACATTCAGAAGATTCGGATCCACACCAGCTTCATGCATCAGCAAATGAGCAAGAGAATTTTTGGTTTCAAATTTAGTTCAAACTGTTATGAATAATACGTCATAATAGAGTGTATCCCAAATTTATATTTACGTTTGTTGTATTTCATTTCATTGATGCGATTACGTTTTATGGTTATATTGTGCATTTTTATTTAAACTGAAACAGCCCAATAATACAAACGATTTGCAATTAAATTTTTAAAACAAAGTTTGATATTACGTTTCCCGTTAATTCAACAAGTGTTGGGCAAAATGGCAAACATGTAACTGTGTTCGTAGTATGGACTAAGTATTGGACAATTTTAAGAAAAACAAACTTGTCTCCAACCTGCTTTGCTTTAACTTGTCCAACAAACATTGGTAATGGAATGCTTGTAGCAGTACGAGACATCATCCCAATTGTTCTTTTGCTTTTTAAATATTCACTCCTTTGGGTGCTCTATATACAATGTAGTTGCACCATCGAGTTACTTTCATATTTTACATTAGGCCAACAACAACAAAAAAGTTGACTTGCCCTTTCAGGGTCAAAGTCAGGGTAGGACGGTCAGATTTTTTTTATTATTTTTTTTTTTTAAAATAAAAATAGCGACGCTAGATTTCCGAAAATTTGGGTCGGTCGGAAAGGGCAAGTCAACTCTTTTTTTGTGTGGCTTTATTAGTGAAGTGAAGTGAAGTGAGCCATTGGGTCCTGCTGGATCCATCCTTAGACTTTTTGTTGGTCCTATTATTAAATTTCAAAAACACAATTCAAATCAATGAACAATTGAACATTGAAAGCACATGAAGTGATACATGAAGCATAGTTATATAATCAAAAAGTGAGTTTATTACGTATTATTTATACATACCTCCTCAGTCTGGAACGCTTGCATTTTATCCCTAAGATGAACTGCTGCCCAAAATATGCCTTTATTAAAAATCTACATAATTATTTAATTAAGAAAAATCACTTCGGACACCTATACCTCGACATAATGCATCCTCTTTAACCTTTGGCCGAACCGAGATAAGACGTGTTTGTCAATCTCTCCAGCCAAAGGGATATCCATAACAATATCTTGGCGGTGGATTTTTTGTCAGAAGGATCATATCAAGTAGGTTTCGCCCTGAATAGATGGCGCATAGTCTATTGCTATGCGCCCTTAATTGGAATTTGCATAAGTCCCATTTTTTTAGTATGCCTAGACCGTCCGTCGGACGGTCTTTTTTCACCATTTTTAGGACCTTTAGGTCATATAAAAAAAATATTAATTTTTATTTTATTTTTACTTTCGTAAATTTTCAAAATGGCGGCCGACACTTGTGCCACATGGAATTTTTTCTTTAGTCTCCATGAGGTCGGCCTAGTCCATTTCACAACTATCTTCGCGATAGTTTTTTCATGTGTAATGCATTCTAATATGATACACTTATCCTATTCCATGAGTTTGGGGCATTCTTAGTTATCCCATTTCCCGGTTTTTGGCTCATGTGTAATGCATTCTTAAATGATACACATTCGGAACCTGCGAGTTCCGTGATTTCATATACACCCGTTAGCGTTTGTTGATTCACAGCTCATCTTGTGGGTATTCCTATGTATGCAGTACTCTTTCTAATACTACAAGTCATATAGACATTGGTAAATTTTATATGTGTGTGTTGCAGTTTTAGATTATCGACTAGCGGATCTCATCATGACATGTTTTTGTACCATTATATTTATGACAGAATAAATCTATATTTGAGTACTTTATCATTCTAATTGATCTGATCCCCCCTTTGTTAGGAGCTAACTGCTCCACTGAACACTAGTCGATTATATAGTACCATGCCGGGTTTTCAATCAATGTACATGTTATTAACCCTTATTATATTATAACGAAATAAAGGTACTTTATGCTTGTTATTGATGTGTTCTCCTTTCATTATCAACGATGTTTTCCTATGTCCAATTGATACACATTATCTTATTTTGATACTATTTCAGAACTGGATTCTCCTTTCGTGCTCATAGTGCTAGCCAGACAGCTATTAATCGTCATTATTGATCTTTGACTATATGACTGCTATCTCCCCTGATTGTTTATTCATTAGAACTAAACCACTTCAGGGCTCGATTTGGCTTTTTAATCTCTATGCGCGCGCTTTAGGATTTGTATTTGGTCATTTAGTTGTACTTTTGATTACGCGTTTGGTTCAGAACAATGAGGTCATGTAAATGTGGGATCGCTTTGTTTCATGGTGATAAACATAATTCCTGCGTACTGCATCGCAGATGCAACCGTACGAAACCTTGTAAACTTTGCATATCGGTATCCTCTTCTCATTGGGGAAATATGGACGCACTTATTGTCGCTTCCTTAGCTGACTCCCGTCATACCCCTCGTTCCGTCCCCATTTCATGTACAACTAATCATACTAATAGCGATGATTCACACATCGCGGGAGTTAATTCCAAAGCCACTTCAGAAAAGGCTAGGGATTCTCCCAGAGGCTCCATGCCTCAGGTCAATCGTGTCAACAACAAGACTGATAGTCTTCATGTCCGAACCCCTCGTGCTGAAAATGATCGCATTTATGTCAATCATCAGCATCAAGATTCGGTCCTGAATTCGCAGGATTCTCAGGATATTGAGCCTTCCAAAGAAGTGACTCAAATCCCACCTATAACTGAGACTCAAAACCCCTCTACGCAGCGGGAGGTTTTAGTTGAACACACCAGTTGTATTGAAGGGGGCGTATCGGACGATACAGGATCTCTGGCAGTTCATTCTAGACACGGCCAGATTTCCAGCTCCTGTGGGGTTGAGGTTGTAACAGATCTTAACACCACGAACAAAGAGGATAGTGTTCAAAGTCCTGTTTTCTATAGTAGCCGTGAGACAGACTTCACGGTGAGGAATTCAGGCAAAAGTCCTATCAACGATTCTCGTCGTGACCATATACGTAGTTTTGCGGGTCACGCCGATGATTCGGTTAGGCAAAGTCCTGGTTATAGCTCTCGTCGTGACACTAAACGTTACGACGACGACACCAGGCAGATCTCAGAACTGGCTCGAGTGAGACAGTATCAATATAATCTGAGTCATCCTCTAAGAAACGATCTAGTCAATCGTTCAACTGACTTGTTGCATTTATGTACCCAGTCAACAAACAAAATCGTCAGTTTGACACTATTTCACGTCATCAGAATCAGTCATGCTCGAGTTCCGATGTTATAGTTATAGCTCTCATTGTGACACTTAACGTCACGACGATGAAACTAGGCAGATCTCAGAACTGGCTCACTTGAGACAGAATCAATATAATCTGAGTCTCCCTCTAGAAACGATCTAGTCAATCGTTCAACTGACTTGTTGCATAATGTACCCGATCAACAAAATCGTCAGTTTGACACTATTTCACGTCATCAGAATCAGTCTAGCTCGAGTTCCGATGTTAACATCCATAACCGCTTTAGCACTCAAGGGCTAAATGTTTCACGCGGTGATGTTACTCGCATGACACCGTCTGGCCTGGGTCAGACGAGTTTTCTGAATGGCTGCTATTTAGAAACTATATAGGCTTCTCAGAGACAGAAAAGCAATTACATTTCTAACCCGATGATCAAGGAGGATTATCGAAGAGTGTCTGGCCAAGTAGATAATCGTCCTACTTAACCCCCCCCCCGTTGAACAAAGAGACTCTAACCGCATGGCTAATCGTGACCAGATTAACCATCTCTTTACAAACGAGGGGCTAACTGCTCCACTGAACAACCTTTGTTGGTTCAGCCTAATGATTCATCTTATTCTACAGTTGATGTAGAGGGCGAGGAAGATGATCAGTGGGATGATGATCAGGTTGAGGATTATGTTGACTCTGATCAACAATCCATATCTGATTCACAATTGGAGGGCAGCCTGTCAGTGTTTCCGGTGGGAGGTCTGGCTAGGGCCATGAAGCTCGACCGACGGCTACTATAGAAAACAGGACTTTGAACACTATCCTCTTTGTTCGTGGTGTTAAGATCTGTTACAACCTCAACCCCACAGGAGCTGGAAACCTGCTGTTTGTGGCTGGCGATGCGTAGCTTGGCCGCGTTGGGCCTGCGGACGAGGGCCAGCGCTCAGATCATGTCTTCCTGATCGTGTTTTTAGGGTTGTTTCCATGATTATAGTACTTCGGTTTTGTATATCATTATACAAACTCCATTATCTAGGTTGGATTCACAAGTGCTCTGTTAGCGAAATCGGTAGAGCATCAGATTTATAATCTGAAGCGCGTGGGTTCGCATCCCACAGATCAAATAGTTATGGACACAGTATAGTATAGTAATCAGTTATTGTTTGGTTCTAGCCAAACTCTACGAGTCCTCATAAGTTCTTGCCTCGGGAGGGCGCTGTTCTGATCGTCACGTATTATCTATCGGTAGATCCTCCGTTTTTAGCATGGCTGGCGTTACGCTTTTTTGTTTCAGATCATATTCTCTTGCTATGAGCGGCATTCATTTTGCAGCGTCCCTGATATTCCCTCCCTATCATTATCTTATCGGAGCGCAGACCACTGTAACTAAGTTGCCCGGTAGGGTTTTTGAACGGGCGTATCGATAGAACATAATTTGTCCGAGGTCAGGGCCAACTATTCTTTGTTAAATCCTTTGTCAAGCCTCATAGTGCAGCAGCCAAGGTCGCATTGGCTGGCTGGTTGAGATTATTAAGTGATTTATATTCTTAAAGGTAGTTCGGGGGCTCTTTGTCAGAGCCCTCTCAGCCTCTTGGGCTCACGCCAAGGGGCTATCCTTTTTGTGAGTTCATGAACACAGTACAGTTTTTTGGAAGACTGTTTCCTCCTTTTTATTCTTTATGAAGGACACTCAGCTTCGCGCTGCCGGGGGATGGTATGCTACGCGAGTCCTCGGGAGCGGAAGTCAGAATTAGTTGAATGAAGGAGGAGGTAGAGATGAGAAGGAGAGAGAGGTTTTAAGACGTAGCATAGCGGTTTCTTGATCCAAACCTATTTACGATGCTCCCTTACATTACAGATCGCCTACTACGACGCTATTCTTTACTAGAAATTTGGTTTTTTTTCTAGGTATGTCGTTTTCAACCCATTACTGATCTTGTTCCACAGTTTGTTATTCAATGAAGTAGGCCGCATTTCTTACATTGATGTCGTTTTCAACTAGGCCGTTTTCTTTTATTGACTCATGCCTCTTCTCCTATCTAGGGAAGATTATATTGTTTCCTACATGTACGTACGTCACGCCGTTCCTCGCTTTTAGCTCAGACTTCTTATTTATTCCTACTCCTATCCATTTACATCTTCGCACTGCCCAGGGACGCTATGTCACTCATGTCTTGGGTAGTGGAAGCCAGGTCTAACTAGAATGGAGAGAGAGAGAGAGAAAGAGGAGGAGAGACTAAACACAGCAGTTATTGTGACACAAGCCTATTTAGACAATATCCTAATTGTGACTTATACGTACGCCTTTTGTGACTCTTCCTGATTTGACTGAGACGCAGAACGTGACTCTTCCTGATTTGACTAAAACGCCGATTCGACAATTATATTCGCAAGAATTTTGGAGGTTAGCTTATTCCAAGATTGTTGGATTTGTCGTGTTTAACCCATTACTGTTCTTTACTCCACAGTGGGGCGGTTTTTAGCGGGAAGTTTATATGCTTCATATATATGTCGCGCTAGGTCGTTCCTTGCTTCTTAGCTCAGACTTCTTCACCTATCTAATATGATATATTCAGAGTGGCTTGATCTTTCCAGTTGGCTTACAGCCAGTGTTATTTATACTCATCTCTTCGACATGGAATGTTTGATTTCGGACACCCACTTAGGACTGGTTGAGGGCATGAGCAATCATGTCTCCACCTGGTTCGGTGCAAGTCTGTTATGCAAGCGTTCCAGACTGAGGAGGTATGTATAAATAATACGTAATAAACTGGAAGGAGCCAATAAGTGCTCCTATGTTTATGTAGTATTAGTTTTATACATACCTCCTCAGTCTGTTCCCACCTCCGGCCCCTGTGATGCTCATCCCCTCTGAACCAATGGTTAAAGAGGATGCATTATGGGTGGCGGTGTTGCCAGTGTTGGGCTAATACCGTGTTGCCAAAGTGGGAGTATGTAGCCCAATCGGGCTAAATGTCGAGGTATAGGTGTCCGAAGTGATTTTTCTTAATTAAATAATTATGTAGATTTTTAATAAAGGCATATTTTGGGCAGCAGATGGATTAGGCCTGGCTGGTTAGTTCTGATAGACTGGTTATTATATAGTGTGTCTCAAATGAAAATAAATAGCCCTATCTAATATATAGGCTTAATATCTTCGCTATAAGGCAATATGGTTGGGTTTAAGAACGGTATATTAAAACATACATTTATTTATTAGTTCCACATGTTGTTTTATTTTTTGTTACTCTCCTTTTAACAACAATAAATAAACGTTTCATAATAAATATAATATAAATAAATAAATCATTTATTTCCATATAACAACATTTACAAAACATCAACAATATTCAAACAAACCAAACAGATAACAAACAAAATACAACCATAGGACAATATGGAGGAAAAGGCAGGAAGGCCAAAAAGTAATAATAATAACACTAATAATAATAATAATAAAAAAGCATTTATAAGGCCAAACAAAATTAAAGGTTCGTCTCAAAGCTTGCGCGCGCATTGGTTTTGAAATGCCAAAATACCGCGTCTGAAATGCAGAGAATTGTCAAATCAATTTTTTTTTTCCCTACAAATTTTTATTTCGAGTTTTTATTAAAAATATCGGCAGATTTTCCTTTTCTCAAACTTTTACATGACTCAGGTCTTCAAAAAACGCTGCACAATTGTTCTTATACACAACTACATCACAATATTCATTTCAAATAGAAAAAACAAATATCAGAAAGTGTCAACGGTTGCAAATAGTAAGAGTAAAAATTGCCACACAAATAAAAAAAAAAGTAAAAAAAAAAAAATGGAAGACAAAAAACAGCGCGCGTCGCCCGATTTTGAAGCCTTCGCAAGCTTTGAGACAAACTTTTATTTTTGTTTGGCCTAATGCATATTCAAGCATAAGTGTATAATTTAAAATACATTTTCATGTTAATGAGGCGATTTACTATACAAGCAACTGCAAATATTAACCGTGGGTCGATAACAAATCAAATTGAGTCATACAAATCAATTGAGCTTGATTTGATATTAATTAGCTGTGTGTGTTTTTTGAATAAGAGAAAGGTCCTCATTTTAATTCCTTGATTTAGTTCCTTATAGTATTGAAAACTAAGTTTTAAGTATATGAATATCTTTCATCTATTCAACACATATTGCCTGCGCACTTCAATGGGAATTAATCACACACAGATAATAGCAACCAAGCATATTGACAAAATTAGTTATATGTCATGTCAATAGAATAGTAGTTAGTATGATTGAAGTTTAGATCCTTTATTGAGTTCCATATAGACAAACCATTATTGCACTATTTTAGAATAAATATGAATAGTGTATGTCCAACGGTAAAAATCTAAAAATGAAGAAAAATAATGCTAATTATATTGACATTACTTAAACACCGTCAAATCAAACCTTCAGCTCGGCAATGCTGCATTTATTAATTAAAGAATATCCACTAGGATTGACATGTTTTGCAAATAATATTATATGCATCGTGATTCTTTATAATATGACTATTTGTGTCGGAATGTAAGCCCGACGTAAAATATAGCATAACATGAGTTTGTAAAATTAAAATACTGCATTAAAAGTTGTCACATTTTAATTGACATACTAATTGCACGTTACTTGCTTTAAAGCAAGTTGATACCTCAATACATATCATTTCTCTGCCTGAAATTACGAAACTAACATTATTGTTTCACACCGTACACATCAACGTTTACAATCGCATCGACATTATTTACGTTTCTTTGAAATAGTACCTGCCACCAAAATGAAAAGGAAGGGTATTGCTGTCGTACAAAGAGAATTTATCCTTGCACCAAATGACAGATGAACTTTGAATTTATAGACAATATATCGTCTCTTTTCTTAAAAGTTAAGACAGCAGCAAAGACAAAATTCCTGTAAATTGTATATCATTTTGATTGAAAAGTATCCGTAAGATTATTTCCAATATACACAAATAAAATTAGTTTCAATAAGTAAAAGAACCACAGATTCATTTTCCGAAATTTGCAATTGATAGTTAAATTGAAAACGTATAAGGACTCATTTAATGCTGACTGAACCAATATTAACATATCTGTTCACTTGTTTGAGTTTTCAGTAAATAACATTCACTTTCATTGTACATAGTTAAATGAAATGTTAAAACGATTATCAAAAATAACTGTGCAAAGCAATACGACAACTGTATCTTGCGTACAAAACTAACAGAATTATGTTTGACACATCAAACGTTTACAATAGCATCAAAAGTATTTGCTTTTTCTTTGAAATAGTACACCTGGCACCAAAAATGAAAAGGAAGGGTATACCTAGGTTATTCTCTGAAATGTCATAAAAACAGAACTTATCCTTATTCATTGAAACTCTTTAACTATGTTATTGTATGTTCCAAAGAAAAAACAAATGTTAGTTGAGCTTCGAAATTAAGACAAAAATATCGTCTCTTTTTTAAGACTTAAGACAGCAGCAAATACAAAATTCCTGCAAATTATAATCATTTTGATTCAAAAGTATCCGTAAGGCTATTTCCAATATTATACACAAAGTTGATTATATAAAATGTGTTTGATTAAATAGAAGAATCACAGATTACTTTTCAGTATTTTGCAATCGATAGTTAAATTGAAAATGTATAAGGACTCGTTAATAATAATTATTGAACCAATATTAACACTAACAGATCTGTTCTCTTGTTTGAGTTGTCAGTGAATAACATTTACATTCAATATGAAATGTTGAAACGCCTTCTAATGTATCATAGCTTCATCTCCTTAACGCCGGTCGCTCTTCAAATCTTCATCTTCTTCACGCCGCCGCGACGGGCGCTCTTCATATCTTTTCTTCACACTGGTCGCTCTGTGCTATATCTATATCTGCTACACGCCTTCTCTGTATCATATCTTCATCTTCAACAGTGGCCGGTGCGGTGGCTCTGTATCATAATAATAATAATAATAAAAAACGCATTTTAAAGCGCCTTACGAATACACCTCAAGGCGCTGTACAATGGCAAAAAGTCTTAAACTACAACAAGTTATACGCCAATACATCATAAAAATATACATATTACACAGACATAATACTAAAAAACCATGATACAGTAAAGTAAATATCACACAGCATGTAAAACCTGCAAGGATAATATACAGATGCAGGAAAAGTAAAACCAAGAGTACAATGTTCTATACAGTATGAAAAAATTACTCATCGTCAGAGGAGTTAAACAAGAATGTCTTTAGAGCTGATTTGAAACGTGTGAGAGAGTCTATTGCACGGATTTTTGCGGGCAAGCGATTCCATAGTATTGGAGCAGCGGCTGCGAATGCGCGGTACCCATAGGTTGATGTTCGAATGGCTTTATGTGATGGTGGTTTCAAGAGTACTTCCGTCGAGGAGCGCAGTGGGCGACTTGGTTTGTAGATAGTCAGCAGTTCAACCAGATATCGAGGTGCTAATCCGTGGATGATCTTAAATGTCAGTAGGATCATCTTAAAGATAATCCGTTTGCGGACCGGCAGCCAATGAAGTTGACGCAGAACAGGTTGCATATGTACACGACCTCCAACACGGGTAACTAACCGAGCGGCAGAATTCTGCACTCGTTGAAGTCTGTCAAGATCTGCGCTAGGGAGTCCAAATAACAAGCTATTACAGTTATCTAGGCGTGAGGTAACAAATGAATGAACAAGTTTCTCTGTAGAAGCCCGGTCTAGATATTTTCTGAACTTGCCGATGTTATAAAGAGCGAACGAAGCACTCTTGCAGACGTTGCTGACATGTTGGGATAGAGTCATTTTTTCATCAATGATAACGCCCAAGTTGCGTGCAGAGGAAGAGGGGGAAACGGTTGCATCACCAACGTTAACAGTAACATTGATCGATTCATTAATGAACCGAGAGGTAAGATGGAGGAGCTCTGTTTTGCTGTCATTGAGCATAAGTTTATTTGTGATCATCCAGCTTTTGATATCGCTAATGCAACGTTCAATGCGGTCGACGCTGGAATTGGACTCGTGTGGCCTGAATGTAAAGTAGACTTGAGAGTCATCAGCATATATCATAGATTCAAGATCGTGAGCTTCAATGATGTCTTCAATCGGCGAGGAATAAAGGGAAAACCCCATTGGCCCGATGACTGAGCCTTGAGGTACACCATATGGAACAGTTCGTTGCTGAGAACGCACTCCGTTTATGACGATGCATTGTCGACGCCCGGTAAAGTAGGACGACAGCCAGCGATAAGCAATGCCGTTGATACCGTAACGTTTCTTGAGACGAGTCAGAAGTACAGCATGATCAAGCGTATCGAACGCCGCAGATAAGTCTAAGAGGACGACGACAACATGTTTGTGGGAATCAATTGCCTGCAGAATGTCGTTTGTAACACGGACAAGGGCAGTTTCCACACTGTGATGTTTCCGATACGCTGATTGGTGATATGCATTAAGTTCGTTTTCAGACAAATACTGCTGGAGTTGTTGGACGGCAGCTCGTTCAAGAGTCTTGAATAAGAACGGTAAGTTTGAAATGGGCCGGAAGTTTTTCAGTTCATTCGGGTCGAGAGTGGACTTTTTCAGCAATGGCTTAACTAACGCTTCCTTTAGGGCAGGTGGAATGTCACCTTTAGAGAGAGATGCATTGATGATTCTTGTGATGATTGGCACAATTGCATCCAGAAGCTCTGGGTGAACTAACGTCCGCGTTGGAATGGGATCTAGAGCGCACGAAGATTTTGAAGATTCCATTATGATCATACGCACAGTTTCGTTTGAGATCGGCTTGAACTCATGAAAGTTAGTTGTGCATGAGTCATTGACATTGACAGACATTGGAGATGGATCAGCTTCGTCTAATTCCTCGCGAATCTTCTCTACCTTTGTGTCAAAATAGTCCTAGTTGCCTCCTTTTCCTCTTTGCTTCACCTTCAACTGGCCGGTGGCTCTGTGTCATATCTTCATCTTCTTTACGCCAGTTGCTCGACGAAACCGATGGACTCGATTATCAACTGTCCCAACTCTTTCGAAAATTCACTCATAAGTAGCTCTGGTAACTCAAACTAATTGCAACAAATACGGTACTGCATTCTCAATATCTACCGATATCGATAGGGTGTGTGTGTGGGGGTGGGCAAGAGCCCCTGGCAACCCGGTTCGCCGTTGGGGGTTTGATGCACATAATCATAGGATCTACTCCTGGTACAAGGCGGTAAAGGCAGATGGTCCTCAGTATTGTTTAGCAACTCCTCGGTATTGTTATGACAGAAGATTATCCCTCGAGCTCCTCGGTATTGTTATGACAGAAGATTATCCCTCGAGCTCCTCACCGATCGACTTTATTGATGATAGACGATTATCCTATCAAGTAACCCTCCTTGAAATCGATTGAGTTCAATCGTGTGCCTATCAATACAAACAAATTCACGCACAAGTTCGTATGGTTATTGTAGTAACCTCGTGTATGGATTGCACAGTTCCCTGTCTCAATAGTACACCAAGATAAACTATATTATTACTTTGTATTGGGTATGAGTATATTGGCAGCAGGTCCTCTCATCATATCAAACTCTTCCCTAGCTATAGACATAACGCAACCATCAATGTTAACATTATAAGCGGGATCTGTTTCAACTATATTTCAATGAAAAAGACGCGAGAAACACTCCCGGAAACACTCATTGGCATAACATCTATATCCACTCGTATTTTAACATACGAGTCTCGAATTTGTCCCAACCCACCATATACTTTTAACTTAGATCTATATCCACATCCAAAATGTATAAATAAGTTGACAAGTTGATTTTTTTCGGGGAGGGGGAGGGGGGTGTAAAAAGTTACTGGTTAGCAGGGGGGTCATGTAATTTTCAGTTTCAGCTGTAGGGGGTGGGGGGGGGGGGTAGGTTTCCCTAAAACTGGATATATGCAAAAACAACACTTGACTTTATAGTTATCAAATAATTTCATATATTAGTATATAATAATTAATTTTAATAATTTATTTGTAATTTATTTGTAAACAATTTGAATCCAATCTCTCCTCCCTTCCGAACATGCATGTCAACAGCCGCCCCAGCCTATACTATACTATACTATACTATACTATACTCGTTCCCTCATACTCAGTTAGGAACACACGTTAAAAATACAAAGTTTATTGATCCGTGCTTTTCACTATGTACATCGATACGGCGGCACCGTCTGTTAATCAAATGTATTGTTATTGTTGGATGTACTTGATAGGATAATCTGCTGAGTCGATCGGAGAAGTGCTCAAGAGGATAATCACTACCAATCTTCTGTCAGAACAATACTGAGGACCATCTGCCTTTACCGCCTTGTCTCCTGGTCCTTTCTTTCTGTCTCCGGTTCCCTATAATGTGCGTGTCATTCCGTTTTCCCTCCTTATTTACTCCGCCTTTTAGGTGTTTAATACCGTAGACATACACCCCTGTGCGTTTCACACTCAAATCCACTTGCTCCGTCATCAATAAAACATTCAATCCATAACGTATTCCGTCTTCTTGTGATAAGTGATTATTACCAATATTGCCGACCATACCATCTCGCTTCATAATCAGATGACAATGTCGTTCGCTAGACGCTTGTCTTTTTGCCCGTTTAAAAGGGTCATTGAATAGCTTAATGTTTCAATACATGAATTATACCAATTATTATATCACTACCGATGACATATCAATAACCAATAAACATAACAAGCTACAAATATCTATGAAATGTATCGTATACCGTATCATAATTACAACATGTTCTTCGATGTGTATTTTGAATCGAGATTTTCTGTACACGCAGCTCGTAGACACACAGTAATCACAGCATGTCATCATTTCGATGGAACGCCATCGTGTCAATATCGCTAATGACGCAATATTGACCCTCAACTTTAAACCCTAATTCCAAGAGTTCCCCAAGAGTAGATTTGTGTGCATTTTTTTTGGTGGTTATTGAATACATCCTTGGTATTTTAAAACAAAAAACCAGCGTATAGGCGCAGTGTCCGGGTGGTCATGCAGATATGACAGGCCTAAAAGTACACAATCCATAGCATATAGTTCTAAACAATAGCATTGTACTACAAACAGAGGTACACAACGTGATTGGATCAGCTTAGAAGAAATCTGAAGACAATGTTAGAAGACATTACTTGGTAAGCAACAAACGTTGAAACATCAAGTGATGAAGAAGAGCCCAATCAAATGTGAATAGTTAAATGAGCCTTGTTGCGAAACAAATTAGTTTGTAGTTTGCTCTTAATAGCATGCAAACACAGTAGCGAACACAGTTGAATTTGGCAAACTGTCATTGGCAGTGCTGGTGTTGTAATTTCTCAAAGCACATGGTCGATGATAGCATTTCAGGTTTTTTTCTTCTTAGGCAGATTTGATATAGAGATGACAAAGGTAGAAATCACAATAAGTGCACAAGAATTGTGTGCAAAAGCCATATCATTTTGATCAACTTTGTTGACACACACACACACACCCCCACACACAAGTGGAATTTTGGAAAGCAACATAATCTATCGGTACTGTGATCTCAAAGCACACAATCCATATCATTAAGTAATAATAATAATAATAATAATAATGGCATTTATAATGCGCCGTCAATCTAGGTAAAACTATTCCGAGGCGCAAACATATAAAACAAAAATACAAATTAACATGAAAAATACATAAACAAGGATGATGTGCATATACATGTACATATGTATAATACAAAGAAATCAATTATAAACTGAGTCAAATAATCTTGTTTTTAACAAGTTCTTAAAAGAGTCAAGTGAATCACAGCATCTTAAATTATAAGGTAGTGAGTTCCAGAGAGTTGGTGCAGCAACCGAAAATGCGCGATCTCCAAATGAAGAAGTAGTCCGTGGAACAACAAGTAAAAGTTTATCAGTGGACCGGAGAGTACGTTTTGGATGATATGGTACAAGAAGATTAGCAATATATGTTGGTGAAGTGCCATGCAAAGCTTTCCAAGTTAAAAGAAGAAGTTTAAAATGAATTCTTTCGCGAAGTAGCAGGCTTTTTTTGTTGTTGTTGAGATTCCACAATGACAAAACAGAGAGACCACAATGTGGTTTGATCAGTTTAGAAGCACACAAATGCAATTTTTGAAAGGAAAGTCCTTGGTGAGTATTATGCTTTATTTACATTCTACAACATACGGTAAAGTTTCACTGTTTCGAAATCCGTCACAGCCAGCATGCCGTCTCTTGTGAAAGTTATGCCACAAGGTCCATACAATCCCTGCACTAGACGAGTCACAAGTGTACCTGTGTTGCAAAAGTATTGCTCTATTACACCAGATCCTTCAACTGGAACACCATCCTCATCTCTCTCCGTCATACGCCCAATCAATAGACAGTCTGATTGTTCATCATAGATAATACCTATCGGCATGTAGATATCAAGGTTGAGGGTTTCCTTACCAGACTGCAGGTCATACACGCACACCTTGTCGTTGATTGGATCACACACTGCAACCATTGTCCCGCGGATATCAGCGATACGGTACGGTAAGCCACTTGTGGTTATTGTCTTGAGGATGTTTCCTGTTGTATCATATACTGTCACTTTGTACCTGATGTCTTCTCCATCTTCATCTGTACAAACAGACCCTTCTAGTATCCTGCCATCTGCTGTTTTTGTGATGCTGGTGGTTCCCTCTTGAACCTTGGAGTCAGATTGTTCTTGGTGTTTCCCATCATCAGATGAATACATCCCAATTCCTGTTAAACCTGTGGCTACTAGTATTTTATCATCAAGAGTAGTCGCTATGTCAGAACGGCTCTCTGCAGGTTTAACATTGATTTCTAATGTTTTCTCATATTGTCCGCTTTTATTCTCAAACACAGCGACTTGTTTAGATTCTTCTTCCAGGTTAGATTCTTCTTCCCTGTCCAATACAACCAGTGAGCCAGTTGATAATAATGCAATGCTATCTGCAAATTCAAAATCACCAAATTCTTCCATTAATTCAAGTTCTCTTGACAGTATGATTTTACCGAGTTGAGCATTGGCTACAAATTTACAAATCCTATGGTCGCCATGGATTTGAACCGCTTCATTTTCATCTATTTTTAGCTTCTCAATCTGGGTTGTAAGGGTATCAGTTTGAGCAAGAAACTCCCCATCAGGCATTGTCTTCAGCTTAGACTGTGTAGCTTCAATGCTCTTGATCTGTGCTTGTAGTTGTGTAAGTTGCTGTTGAATGTGAGTGAGTTTGGGCTGGCTCTTTTCTCTGATTTGACCTATCAACTCTTGCGCTTTGGTCATAATAGCCTCAACTGACCTTTCAACTACCAATTCTTCTTGTTTGATAGAGTCTTGAATTTTCATTTCCAGTTCACATAGTTTCTCAACAATCTTGACTGTTCCAACTTTTTCTTTCGCTAATTCATCTTGCATATCTTCTTTGCGTTGCTTGATTCCTTCAGGATGTTTTTCAGCCAGATTTCGTAGAGCCAAACCAGTTATCAGCGCATCCACTCCCTCATCTGGAAGTGTTGATACTTTGTTGCATTGTGGACATTTGATTGTCTTCAGCCCATCTTCTGTCATTTTGATAAGACATAGTCGGCAGCAAGTGTGTGCACAGTTTGGAAAGTGTTTAGGGTCATGTGGTGGTACGTAGAATTGTAAACACACCGGGCAAGCGAGTTCAGCCTCGCCAGCAGCAACAAATTGTTGCGCCATTTTATATCGGTATATGTCGCCAGTATAAGATATGTAGGATAGTTATGATCAATATCATTACAATACAAATATCACAATACTCTATCATTTCCATATATATTATTATCTTATATAAACAAATAGAACCAATCAGTGATTGGTAAAGCTTGAGCAATTAGACATGTGAGTAATTACAAATAGTAGATTTTAATTGCTATATTGTGCTTTGTTTACTATAATGTCAAAGTCTATAATGATACAAGTGTATCGACATTTGGCACAGAGCTACGTACAGGGTGTATAAACAAAAGAGAGAGCCCTATTTATCTTAATCAGTTCCAATTAAAATACCACGCAATAAAATTGAATGCTATCTTGGATTCAAAATGTGTGACCCAATCAAATGCCGTTCTTTACTGCTACACACAAATAAGTGCAGGTGACTTACGGACAACTGCAATACCCCAGCGTAAACATTAGTCCCGTATAATGTGTATCAGGTTTGATAACCAAAACAATTCTCATAATGCCATGAAGGCATGGAATATTTGCACAATGCAGTAGTTACACGACGTTTCAGTGGTTGGCTTACACAATTTTCGATCAGATTTATAGATATGTAATGGGTGAAACATGGTTAAATTGTCATAAAGTGTAGCTTTTGAATGATTAATGAAGTACAAGTACCGTCCAGTTTCAATAATTGACGGTTTTGAATCGGGATAATGACTTTGATCAGTTGTTTTGTCGGTAAACTGTGGAGAATCAAAACATTTTAATTCGGATTTGAAATGGTCTATAAGTGCTTGTTTCATGCTTTCCATGTAATTTTATGATATTTTTATTATTTCAGTTACTCTCATTTACATATGTGTTATTTTTGTAATTTCAGGATTCTCAGTTCAATGAATTATTCTCTGTGGATCTGGCATCGCCACCGTTGGGGGATGGTAGTTTTTCTATATGCAGGTAAGTAATTACAGGGCCCTGCAAATCCACTCTCGGAATAGTTTTATCTGGATTTCGAGTATAGCTATACTAAACTTAACTACTATAGTATAGTAAACATGGTAAAAAAAAGAACAGCCACACTTATTCGAGAGGATGAAACTTTTTATCTGATCATCCGGGTGACCCTGGAATGACGTCACATGCCGTTGACAACAAACATCACAACAAATTTCAAATTGCACCGTCACCAAAACGGCCAAAATATAGCCCTTTTTGTACCTCCTTGATATGGTACCATCGAACAGAATATTTGCCCATGGGATTCCTCTGTATATTCATGTTATCATATTTACACACGATGCAAGTTTCCACATGTTTTTTTACAGTTGAAAGTCCAAAAATAGGGTGAAACATTTTGCGAATTTTGCTTTTGTAAACAACTGTCGCTTACACAGCCTCACATGGTCACTAGGAATGATCTTGTGTATGGTTGAGTAGAGTGTGCAACTGATTTGTTAAAACGATTTGCTTTTTTAATGGCAAAGGGGGATCTCCAGGCTCACCTATAATGATATAATTGATATAGTCCTGTGAGGAAATTTGTTAGCTACATTTGGGTACTTCATTTGCTATCAAAGACTGCGTTGTTATTTAGAAATTGATAATGATTTATGAAAATTATGCTGTTCCGAAAGGGTCACAATTTTTTATAATTACGCACAATGCAACAATATATCGATGCACAGGACTTAAAAGTGGGCTATTTGATTCAAATCTTGGCATGCATGCATGAGAGAGTGCGTATTGCGTAATCTTGTAAATAATGACATTTGAGACTTCAAGATCTGTAAAAAAGTTGTACATTCTTGCACAATTTACATTCTTGGGTAACAAATAAGGTATCAAAATGTACCTGGCAACATGATTCAGAGTGTAGATACAGTTTTTAACGGTAAATTTGTCAAAACTCTGCCAAAAAGTGCTCAATGGTGTTTTTACCACCAGAGTAAAAATTACATGAATGGTGAGTCAACATTTAGGCGATAGGTATTTTCATGACTAAGTTGATCCATGATTCAGAGTGTATGTCAATTATATTATCATATACATCAGAATAGCGACGATATGTGTTTCTATTGCTGCACACATTTGACTGAAACTAGCTATATGCTAATTAAATGATAAGACCTAACTTGTCATTATGATATTAATCACTCTTTTTCCAGGAAATGCACCGAGCGTAAAACCGGCCAGGAGTTTGCCGTCAAAATAGTGAGTCGTCGTGTGAGCTGCATACAGGAGGTGAAAACATTGAAGCTATGTCAGGGTCACCCTAATATTATACAACTACATGGTGAATACAAGGATGAGGTCAGTGCCCCCTACCCTCTCCCCCTCCCCCCCCCCCCCTCCCCCTCCAAAAAAGGAGGAAATATGAGCCAGACAACATCTTTCAAGCTTAATTTCAAGCTTAAATTCAATAGTGTATATTTTGCGAAAACTGGGTCATATTATTATTAAAGTGTAATTATTTTCAAGATGTTTCAACTAATTATGACCATAATTGTAGGAAACATGTGACAAATTTCATGCAAAAAGCATGAAAATTCGATATATACCGGGAAACGCTGAAACAGACATGTGAACAAGAATTTGGCTGCCTAAAAGAGTTAAAATGGGAAGGGTTCGTTGTCTGGATTGCTATTTACTATTTGTTTTCTTCCTACATTCTGGGAGGTTGGGTTGGTAAAAAAACTTAAAATTAAGTATTCCCAATATTATTTACCTCATGTAACTAAATATTCACCATCATGTAATGTATCACATGTAGGCCTGTACAGGGTGCCCAGAATGATTGATCATTTATTTAGCTATGAATGCCATTGTTATTGGTCAAAGTGCTTATGATTCTAACATACACTTGTATTTAGCTTTCTTAGGAATGTTTAATCTTAAAAATCCGACGTTTCTGACAGGAATTATGAACTCTTTTGTAAATGGTAGATTCCAAGTTTGATATTAAATTGGATGGATTGAGCGTGATACACAAAGATATTGGTCGAGCTATGAGTTTAAAAAAATAAAAAATAAAAAAAATCCCAAAAAATTCTCAAAAAATTTCAATTTTTAAAAAAAAAAAAAAACTAAAAATTAGATTCCTAAACAAATTTCACAATATTTCAAATTAAAAAAAGAAAAAAAATCTAAATTATATTCAGGTAATTTGATGTGTCCTCTTTTGATTTCCACTACAAAATTAGTAGATATCAAATGTTTGCAGAAGCCATATTTGAATGGTGTTAGGGAATTGTTCTGCTTGAGCGATTTATATCATACTTTCTTAAGCGGCAGTTTTGAAGCTTGGTGTAAGTTTTATCAATTGAAATATGCTGAAAGTGAAAAGCAGGTTTTCACAGATTTTTAATGTCATGTCATATCGGAATGGATAAAGATATTTTTGATGAAAGTAACAGAGTATAGTAGGAAACATGTTTCCCATTATATTGCAGGCATTAGGCCTTAACTGCAATGTTGTTTTTATATTTCTGTTATTTTTTCCAACCCAGTATAAATCATTCTGGGACACCCTGTATATCGCCATCTCATTTATGTCTATCAACTATCTTTCATTTGAGTTCAATTTTTTTATGAAAATGCTTGTCGAAGTAGCCCGTTGTAACCTCTTATACGCTTGATTTTATTCCATATAGTTACACACATATATAGTGATGGAACTATGCAAAGCTGGAGAGCTACTCACAAGAATACGCAAAAAGAAACATTTTGATGAGACAGAAGCCAGCGCCATCATGAAGAAGCTCGTGTCAGCGGTCAGTTTCATGCACGAAAGAGGGATCGTGCACAGGGACTTGAAACCGGAGGTATGTTGAGCTAATTTTATATAGGGTTAAGTCGCCAGTTTTCGGTCAGCGCCTATTTTTGGTCACTTCGCCCAAATTGTGTAATGAAAATGACCTCTTCGTTATAAACTGACGGCTAAAAAAACGGCGCATATAGTTGATGCCCGGTATTGCTTTAAAATGGCAACGACCGATGCAACTACACGATTTTGGAGAAAGTGACCGAAAATAGGTGCTGACCAAAAACTGCCGACTTTACCCTACAGGGTGTATCAAAAAAATTAGGACACTTTTTGATGATGGTTTAAATCCTTGGTAAATCACTGAAGCATGACCAATTTTTATTTCAATGTAAAGTACAACCGATAAAGATAAAATCCTTAAAAGATGAAAAAAAAACATCTTTGATTAAGAAAATTGTGACCTATTAGGCAAGGCAATCTATTTTGTAGTATGTACAATGGTCATTTATACAGTAACAGTAGAGTAAAAGGAACGCGCACACTATGCCAATTCTACTTCTTATCATGCTAATGAACCATCTACAGTGGGTTCAAGAACTTTTTTAATTTGCACAGAATATGCATGCATCTGATTTGTGGATTATTTAGCCAGTATTGATTTGTGCCAGATTTATATGGATTACCAAACTAATCCTTGCTATTTACTGATAGATTATTTTCTATGTTTATAATGTTTTATTGCCAAAGTTTCATGGCTGCATACTTTCAACTCTAAATATGAAAATAAGAACTAAAACCATAACACAGCATATTCATTCGGTAGATAACACCTTTACTGTTCTGTATGAAGTTTTGTTGGTGATTTTTAAGGGAATTTTCATGGATGAATCCTAAACGATTTGCTTTTGATTTGCTTAGAATACGTCCAAAATCAGATCAAAAGTGAGCAGTTTCTTCAGTAAAATTGCTCTGAAATCAACTTTGAGGTAAAGTCTACATCTGAATTTGAATGTATTGAAAGGTCATTACATACCACAACTTATCACAGAATATGAAAACATTTGATCTGTGCGTTTAAAAGTGTGCTAAGTTAGAAGATAGAATTCCACCATATTTTTGGTTAAAATTGTGTGCACGAAGGGGCTCTCTGAACCCGACCACATACACTGCGTATGCGCTATTTGCATTGAAACTTGAATATCTCATTCTAACATTTTAAAACACACCGATCAATTGTCTTTATATTTCAGGATTGGTTTAGGTTTGTTATGATTGTTCTATACACTAAAATTCAGATGTGGACTCGCCTTGTGTTTTATTTTATAGGGCAGTTGAGGTGAATCAAATGTGTTCCCATCTTATTATTCTGCCAGCTATGATGCATGAATTATTATAGAGCTTTCAATATTCAGACTAACGAAAGTTGTCAAAATGAAACTTTTAAATGGGCCAGCTTCATACAACATCTTGGAATGGGGTAGGCTTGTATAGCTTTTAATTTGTTTTTAAAAATGGACCTTGTTAAAAATAGAATCAATGTAGAGGAGTGTGTTTGACTTTGAATGCCAGTTTAATCAAATCAGCCTTTGTTATCTGTGTGGTGCAGTTCGATCAGCACACTGGTTTCCCATAGCAGCATGGTTTATCTCAAATTAACAACCCTTTGCTGTACTTAACGTATGGGGGAGTTGGAAGTGGTATTGACTTTCGAGTGTAAGATTATCAATAATTAGCTCTTCAGCATGTTCTAATATGCATTTTCACTTTTGTACTTGTCAAATGCACGCCACTACAGAACCTTTTGTTCAGCGACGATTCCGAATACGCAGAACTAAAGATCGTAGACTTTGGGTTTGCACGGGTCACAAGTCTCAACCAACAGATGATGACGCCATGTTTCACGCTGCCGTTTGCAGCACCAGAAGTTCTACCCCGCGAGAGGGAATTCAAAGATAGAGACGCCGGGTATGATGCCTCCTGCGATCTCTGGAGCTTAGGAGTAATCTTGGTAAGCATTCTTTATACGTATTTTCAATTAATACTTTCCATGCGGCAGGCGTCTGCAGAAGACATGCCAAAATTTCACAAAAGTTTCAAAAATGTCAGAGCTATCGAATTTCATTTCCATATTTGGAATCACCATGAGAAATGAATTGAAATAAGTACAAACATGCCTAGTATTGGTACAGTAATCCTTGAGATATACCTTGAGAAAGTTGGGAAAAGTTTATAAAAAATCTGTTTTGTATAATATGGTAAAATAATAGCTGCATTTTAAGTGTAAAAAGGTATCATTATTACATTGTAGAATAAAGTGTATACGAGGGGGTATCAAAAAGTTCTTGACATCACCCAGAAGTGAAGGAGTCAGAAACCTTTTTTTGTTATGTGACCCTTCAGACATCTTTAAAAAGTCACTGTGCAAAGTCACACATCTCTCCCACTATTTATTACCTGTCCACAGACCGCCATTAATTGTAGAGCTCCTCAAATTGACCGACATTGATTGATTCTCAGATTGCCTTATTCCCAAAACAGCAATAAATAGTTTAAAGTGTTGACAGAAAGGGGTCAAATGTCATTGCAAATAAGCTTGGTGACAATAATCTTGTGGGTAACATGGGGTGTACGCAGATTGACCTCTAATGACCCCTACATGACCTTTGACCCTTTCTGGCAACATTTTAAACTATTTATTGCTGTTTTGGGAATAACGCAATCTGAGGCAATCTGAGGATCAATCAATGTCGGTCAATCTGAGGATCAATCAATGTCGGTCAATCTGAGGATCTCTACAATGGCGGTCTGTGGACAGGTAATAAATAGTGGGAGAGATGTGTGACTTTGCTCAGTGACTTTTTAAAGATGCCTGAAGGGTCACATAACCAAAAAAAGTTTCTGACTCCTTCAATTCTGGGTGATGTCAAGAACTTTTTGATACCCCCTTGTAGTTTCCGATAAAGCACTTAATTCTATTGGGTAATAGAGTCATGTCTTGAACTTAAAGAACACTGTACCAGTATTTTGAATTTCACTTTTAGATTGCTAAAGTATATATGGACACCAGCATTTTCCTTAAAATGAGAAGAAAAAAACACCTTTTGCTATGTGCCCATGGATTATTTTTGTCAGTAAAACTTTATTTCTCCCTTGGTAGGAGGGGGGGGGGGGGGGGGGGGGGGGGGGGGGGGGGGGTGGGGGGGGGGGTATGTTTGGTAAGGGGAATAATATATTCATCAAATTGTAATACTGATTCAGTTCCAATATTATCTTATCAGAATAAATAATACAGTACTCGAACCATTATTTTCAATTTGAGTCATAGGTATATTTTGTTTATTATTTTGTTTATAAATGATTTGATCACAAAAAAACTCATCGTCACTTTCTTGATGTCAGAATCACCTAAAATGTGAGATGAATGGTGATCTCATCGCAGTTAACAGGGTGACCAAGGTATAATCTCGACGTGTGTCATGAGATGTTGGGGTCAAATGTGAGGTTGTATACATCTCGGACTAGCTGCCTCAAGGAATTCTGAGCTAGGCTGCCTTCAACTTGTTAGATGTCAAGTTTCACGCAAATATTTAGGGTTCAAAAGCAAAAAATACAATAATTGCACAAATTTATATGTACACATCACCATGGCAATGCACAATGCCCTCAAGTGAAACAGGCTCCAGTTCCAAAGCCAACTGTTAAAGGTTTAAGTTTAACTTTTGGAATGTTGAAATTTACCACTTAATCTTCATCTTGTCACCCGTTTCTCAGTGCCCAGTTCTTCGGGAGTATATATTTCAATCTTTTCAGCTTTAATTGATCACTCACACGGTCACACCTCTGTTTAACAGTTTAAATCTAAACATTTGCGTCTGATTCTTCCATGATGAAGGATGCCATTAAAGGTGGATGGTCGGATCACGTAGCTTTGTTTTTGCCCATCAAGATATTTTGATTTCCGAAGAACCTTCATTATTTCTGTAAAATAATTGGCGCAAGATATGTTCCATTTAGACGTTACGGGCCAAAATGCAGGGAATTACTGCCAACAGTTTGTGCACTACTCAACAGGGAAAATTTCATGTCACTTTGTGCTTCTGAAATAAGAACCATTGGGGTTATGCAACTCAAACTTTACAATACCACTATTTTAAGGGTGACCCTTCATGTAGAATAGGAAACATCAAGTTTGAAATCAGGCCAGCAATCGGAACACCTACCTTTAAATTCTACCTTGTTAACCTTTCATATTTAACGCAATATTTGAAACTGTTTCCCCCCGTGTTCGTGCAGTTCACCATGCTGTCTGGCAACGTTCCATTCCAAGCCAGAAGTGGCAGCAGGAGTAACAGCGCCAGCGAAATCATGAAGAGGATCAAAGATGGAGACTTCTCCCTGGACGGTGAAGAGTGGAACAATGTAACGCTGCAGGCCAAAGATCTCATTCAAGGTAAATGCTATTTTCTCTCTCTATAGTTTGATCCGTTCCAAATGGGCGAGAAATATGGTGTATCCTTGGTGTAAGATATTCATGAATTAGACTAGTGTTAAAGGTATATTATGTGATCTTTTCCAGGGGATGCCCTCGATCCTCGAAAAAAAATTGAAAGCAGATTTTCTTTTCTGATCATAAATCATCAATACAGTTACAGAGCGATACGATTCCTAATAACCTCAAAATCATGGTTTTAGAGTGAATTTAGAGTAACATTTGAAAAAATAGATTGTATCGCTCGGTACAATCTATTTTCAAACCATGATTTTGAAGTAATTAGGAATCGTATAGATCTGTAACTTAGAAGATCTTTATGATTTATGATTAAACATGCAAATCTGCAAGAAAATCATAGTAAAAATCAATGATAGAGGGTGCTACTTGGAAAAGATCACATAATATGCCTTTAAGACCCTATTACTGAATAAAGCTGTGTAATCCTTTAAACCTTTCACAAAATATTTTCTGCTAGGCTAATTTCATGCATTCTTACACCAACGATAAACCAGAAATATGCGCACACGATATTGAACAAACGCATGTGTTTGAATTCAAATGGTTTTGCTGTTATCATTTACAATCGTTTTGGAATAAGCCATTTCTTGCCATTGATTGTTCAGGCAATTCTACCGTTCTTAAATGGCAAAGTTAAATTTTCAATATGTGTACTTTATTACAGGACTGTTGACAGTGGATCGAAGGAGACGTCTAACCATGGATGATCTGCTTCAGAATGAATGGATTCAAGGTCACCAGGCCAATAGCTCCACACCACTAATGACTCCAAAACTGCTCTCATTCCGACAACCCCGAGTGGAATCGGGAGTCAAGGCCACCATGAAAGCCTTCCATAAGGCACATCGTGAAGGATTCCGTCTACTAGAAGTATCCCATGCCCCGTTAGCCAAGCGGCGTAAACTAAAGAAGGATTCTTCAACGGAGACTAGGAGTAGTTCTGGCGAGAGCATTCATAGCATTAATTCCCCGGGTGGCACGTCATCCCAAGGCAGGGTGACGCCAACCCAGCAGCAGCAGTTTATGAACCCCAATGCAAGGACTACCTCAGATACAGGAGATGTAGCAGAGGTTGCTGGTGCCACTCTTCCTGTCGGCAGTATCGCTGCTGTTCCTCTGCTGACATTGCAGCAGCATCATCTACCTAGCACAGACTCTATAGGCTTCTCCCCTGTCTTGCAAGCATCCGGTACTCCAGATTTATCTGGTCCAGTAACACTGCTACAGCAACCTCCTGCTAATGCCGCTGCAAACCCCGCTGTAGCTGTAGCACAATCTAGTACAACAGCAAATAATAACAACATGGTGACTTTTGTGAAAGGTGTTACAGCGCCTGGGCCGGGCTGCGTCACACAGACGCTGACTCCTCTACAGTTAGTTCAGTTACAGCTTCAGCAACAGCAACAGCAGCCAATCATAACAGCGTATACCATTCCTACTACTTTGAGTCATCCCTACACAGTGCCTGTTCACCTGACAACGCATCAGCAATACACCACACATTCCCTGGCACCTCTACCCACCATACAAGAGAATTCCCCGACCCAACTGCTGCTGCAATCTGTGCCGGCTGCGCAATCCACCATAGGCGAAAGTACTACGAAGAGGTAAAACTGCACCAGCCGATCTTTATTGAATATGGGAATAATGTCGACTCTAGAGCAACGACTGGCTTGAAGTAACATTTTCATGGTACCGTACATCAATTTTCACAAATCGTAATGTTTGAGCAAAAATAGATTACTCAGAAGTAATATGCCTGAAATTAAATATGCGCAAAATATGCCTATTGATAGGTCTATAAAAAGAGATGCAATAGGGCTAATTTATCAATTAACACACACACCGGAGAGGTTTCTCATGCTTTTGCTTAGATTCAGGCTATTTTGTTTTCAAAATAATCACACTTTCTTTCATTTTCAGCTTGTTGTTTTGTCTTTAAGGGTCAAATGCATGCAAATTATCATGCATGCATGCACACATGACCTTTTTCAAAAAGGAAAATTGTGAAAAGAATCAACCCTCGAAGTTAGCAACTTCTACTTGCAACATGTTGATCTACTGCTGATCTTTTTACAGACATCATCAAAATTTCTTGGGAAAATTCATACAAAGCTCAACCTTAACCTGCCGTTGTTAACATTTTAAAGTGGGTTTGTGCAAGCGAGCGAACCACTGAATGCATAATTTGTGTGGTAAGTCTCCACTCAGCTGCAAGAGACATGATTAGTTGTTACACTTATGATATAATCTCCTCTTAGTTGACACAGCATACACTGGTGTTCAAAGCAATACGATTGTGAATATACACAAGCCAAGAGCAAGTTAACTCTGTATATTATTAAGGTGTTTTTGTTTTATAAGTAGACATAAACTTTAAATTGAAGCCATGGAATTTCTGCTGAAAAGATTAGAATGTATCATTGCACTGATATGGTTATTGGGATCAAATTGTGTTGATCAGTCTCATACTGAACTATATTTCCATATCTGTATGAATGTAAAGGGTTAGGGTTATAAGGATGTTTTTGAGTATCAAAAAGGTGCAAATTGATTCCAAGTAGTATGTATTTGGACCTGAGCCAGACACATATGAACTGGCATTTTTTTGTGATGAGCCATACTCTGACATAAAGGTCTTTCCTACTTTAGTTCAGTCAGTTCCAAATTGGCGAAACCTGTTTACAGCAGTGAATGAATTCTGCAGAAAAAAACGCTCATATGTCGCAGTGACATTGTATGCGTGACGCTTGCCTATACCAAAATCTCACATATACGCTTGAATTACTTTTGAGCGTGGATGGATAAAAACAGAATATTTCTCGCCAGTTTGGAACTGATTGAACTATAGACATTATATACCATGCAAGTGACCTCTCTACCGCCATAGTGTGTGACCTTTCATCACAGGTCACTTAATGTTATCTGAGGTCACCGCATGTGATGTCAGCCAGGGGCGTGTCATGTGTCAACATTCTAGAGCATACGCGAAGCATAGCAATGACCCAGTGACAATGGATTTCTTATAAATTCCTTTGCAGCAACGCATCACAGCACACTGTAAACAACGTCTATAGTTTGATCAGTTCCAAATTGGTGAAGCCTCCTTACAGCAGCAAATGAAAACAGAAAGACGCGGGTGCACAAGAAGGCAATAAGCGCACTGTGCGTCATATGCGTACGTGTGGCCAAAACCGCATGCGTGTGGCCATAATTGTGTGCGTACGATTGGATTACTTATGCACGCGGAGAGATAAAAACCGAATATTTCTCGCCAATTTGGAACTGATGGAACTATAGCCTGAATATGACTTCAAACCCAATCAACCCACAGATCCGACATGAAGAGGAGTCCCTAAGACTAAAACATACTGTAAAAGCCAATATTTTTTCGTACAGATATTTTCGATCATTTTTATATCATAGACATTTCGCGAATTGTTTTTTTTTCACGGGCGACCTTCTGCATGCACTGCATGAATGTTGAAAACAATATTTTCACGTGTTATAATTTTTGCGGAAAATGTTTTGCGTGAAAACCGCGAAAATAAAACCTCCGCGAAAATTTCAGCTTTTACAGTTTTTAGTCAGATTCAGAGTCTTTTGAGACCAAAATATCATAAACAAGACGTGTGTGTGTGATGTTCAACACGTACTGCATCTATTTTGACGAGCGTGCACACAGATGTTCACAAATGGTCCATGGCATCATGATTCAAATCATAGCACAGTAACACTACGAGGGCTCAGAAACAAAAGGCCTTATATCCATTTTGACAAATTTGAGAAAAAGCCTATTGAAGATTTTTAAACACATTGGGAAGATAGAGATGAGGCATTGTGATACTGGCTATAACTTTGAAAGGGGTTGTGTTATGGAGATAGGCTATGAGTTAAAGGAAAGAGAATTTCTTTCTGAACATTTTGATATCAAAATCTTATTTTTGAAAAAATGGAGATGATGCCTTTTGTTTATGATCCTTTGACTAGTAACTAGTGACTATAATCAAAACAAATAATTTTGTATCAACGCACCTTGGAAACATGCACCAGTGCAAACGCAAGTCAAGTGTGCACAGGTTTTTGTCCACTGCCTGCATTCCTGGTAAACATAGCAAGTGTGCGCATGTGGCAAATTGGTAGAGATTTTGTGCTTTGATTATAATTGTTATTTTCCAGTCTTTACACATGATATGAAATTTTAAAATCTAGATGTTGTTAGCTGATAACATGTTCTTTTTTAACTTTTAATATGATACTGCAAATATTCAGGCCTTGAAATTCTGTAAGTCAAATTGAACTTTTTAAGGCCACATCAATAATACATGGGACTATATAAAGAGTTTAGGGGCACAAAGGTCAAAGTTCAATTTCAATGCTGGCATTTCTTTAGAGAAGAAAACAATAGTTTTGTATTTTTGTGATTGTTTTAATTTGTTCCAATTTTGATTTGTAAATTATGTATAATTTTTATAGTATAGACCATATTTTAATTGCTGCCTAAACTAGTCTTTACAAACAGACAATGGAATTTGATGTGATTATGAATTTGAAAATAATTTTGTATTTTGACTTGTGTAAATAATCAATTATGTTGAAATATTTCAATATGTATATAGTAATATTAATTCGTTTGCCATAATTACAAATTTGGGTATTATTATTAGATGTATTTCCATATCATAGAATACTGTATTATATTATGTTATATATTATAAAAAGCTACTTTTTAATTGAATTCTTTACTGTGATTTGGGTATTTCTGACGATAATAAATGTTTGTGCCTTTTCTAGGCTGGCTGACTGCTGCAGATGAAATAATAATAATAATAATTATGATGATAATAACAACAAGAATAATTGTTTTTTTTATTAATTCATGAATAACGAATCACAAAAACACTGCAGGCTGTCCCAGAAAGATTATAGAACACAGTAAGGCAAAATTTATTTTGTTATGTTGTCCTCCACAAGGGGCGGGCGGATTTTTTTTTTTTAAATTTTTTTTTTAAAGATTTTCTTTTACCAGCGGAAGCTCAAAGTTCAGCCAACAAGAAGTTGAAATCACTCTAAGAGTCACACATATATGTTATAAACACGTTATTTAATATTCAATGCCATTTAAACTGTTAAAAAAGAAAATCTGAAGAAAGAAAAAAAAATCTGAAAAAATCTGAAAAAAAATCGGAGCGGCCCTAAATCTGATGAGCGGGCGGTTGAGGACAACATAACAACAACAAAAATTTGCCTAATGCCTAAAATCTGTATTTCAAAAAGCGATTGTTCATGTCATTTTAAGAGGGGAAAAAGAAAGGAAAATGACCGGACTAACAATGCGCACATTATGACCGATTTAGGTTTTTGCATAGTGATGTTTAGTTTTTGCAGCCTAGTTACAAATATGTGGTGAAACTAAAAAATGTGATGCGTGGTGTGTATTAACCAATCATGCTCCATCAAACGGGCACATAATCTGCTAACATAGGGCCTCTTTTCCATGAGTCTGTAAAAAGTGGCAACACCATTAAGTATGGTATTTCATATCAGTCGCATACAATTAATTTATACAAAAACAACTTTTTGTCTTTCAAATTACAGATTTTATAGCATTGATTTTTTAACTATTCGTTAAATAAAAATACAGTGAGACATCTAGCCAAATTTGAAAGCCACAGATATTCTATGAACTGTCGCAATCGTGCATGCAAGTTTCCCATAAAGCAACCTCCAAAACGATTACATAATCATCCCATGGGGACATCACACTCAACGGTCTGATAATAAACCTAATGTCATTGATTTTTATGATGAAAAAAAACCCACAATTTGGTCATCAATGGGTATAGGCCTACTAATCTTTTTAGGGACAGCCTGTATCCATAGTATTGCCATCTACTACAGCTCAACAGGTGTTATGCGATTTTTTTTTCAAACCTTGTCCACACATGCCTGGCTGTTTCTGATGGGTGTACAATACCATGGAACCTTGTTAACACAAACTTCCTGATAACACAAAGTGCTATTTAAGTCTCAAGCTTATATTTCACCATTATAATATGACTGGATAACATACATTCCTGTTGACACAAACTAAAATGCAAGGCCCAGGCAACTTTGTGTTAACAAGGTTCCACTGTATAAAGCAATCCCATTGAATATTTTGTTTACTGCAAATATTATTTCATTAGCTCTTGCTAAGCAAACAATCATAACATCAAGATTATCATCAAACTAAATGTTTACAAGGTGTCAATTATGAGAAAGAATTTGCCCACAAAGTGTATATTTCAGATTTTAATGAGCTATAGATCCATTAATAATGTGGCATACTAGCACCTTAAGGAACCATTTGGGGTAGGTGTATTCACAAGGGTCTGCGGTGTGTTTTGCCATACCATCGGGTCAACAACCATGCTAGAGAGTGTCTTGAAAGAGCCGTCTCAAGAATATCCAGAACTTATTTTCCCCTTTTTAACGGGTGGGGGGTGGTAGGGTTATTGGTGAAAACAAATTGGGCTTAAGTCAAGTGTGTGTAGGAGAGAGGTGAAGCCTGTTTTGAGGGCCTGACTGATCCAATTTTAATTTTTTAATTATTTTATTTGTTTGTCCTGAGACGAATATTGTTCTTTTTTTTAAAAAAAGATTGAAAGATTTTTAACTAGGTTTAATTGTTTGTGTTTGTGAGCTTCAGCTGGAAAGTCATTCACGCACTTATGCACAGTAACAATGCATGCGTCCATTCCCAATGAACCATTTAGCCACTCATGCCTCGCTGCTTCAACTACGTACAACAAAAAGCAATCCCGTAGAATATTTGATTTGGTGCAACATTTATTTTTGTTTTATCTTGTTTATCAAATGATCATCACTTTAAAATGGTCCAATCAATTTCTATGAACGAGGTGTCAAATTTTGAGGAGGAAATTTTTCCAAGAAAAGGTGTATGCTTCTGATTTTCGATACAGGTCATAGATATTGAATGAAATGGGTCAGGAACTGTTTGTGCTAGGTGTATATTGGCTTAGGAACCCGAATAGTGGATGCTCCAATAATTAACCTTTCATAAAAGAGGCTACTGCAAAAGCCTATTTTTTTGGTTTTATTTAAAGATGCGAAAATTATAGCATGCCAAAATATTGCTTTTAATATTGTCCAGTATTCCATCCATATTCTGAAGGGACTAGGGAGACACTATCATGCGCAAAAAAAGTTTTTGATCTCAAAATATTTGTGCGCAAAAATGTTTGGCTTTTGCAGTATTCCATCCATATTCTGTGGACCCTGGTGAAAGGCATTTAGACATATTCGAGGGCTCAGAAACAAAGGCCATATCTCGATTTTGAGAAAAAGACTAAAAATTTTAAACACATTGAGGAGATGGAGATGATTAAGGCCTCCTGATACTGGCTATAACTTTGAAAGGGTTGTGTTATGGAGATCAGGCTATGTTACTGGAAAGAGAATTTCTTTCTGAAAATTTTGATACCAAAATCTAAATTTGAAAAAATGGAGATGAGGCCTTGTGTTTCTGAGCCCTCGATTATACAACATGTACCATGACCCTAATTGTGGCAATATCAACATTAATTACAAATTCAACATTGAATGATGAATTTCAAACATGTAATTTATTTACAGGTAGGTACAGAGCCTGCTGAGTGCTCTAATAAAATGTTATTCAGTCGAGAGGAAAAACAATTGTCTGCGTTATTATTTGTGTGTGTGCAACAGATGGTTGCTGTAATACAGGCTATACTACACTGTCAAAAGAAGTTTCTGGACACTCATTGAAGTTCAAATGTTTCACATAAATATTTAATATAAATTAAACAATTGCATGTCATGTCAAAATAAGCAGACAATAATTCTCTATCATGTCTGTATGAAATTAAGATGAGTAAATAATAACAATTGATGATGGCCTATAAGCATGATTCTAGCAGAATCTATGACGAACGAAACTTAATTAAATTAAGATGTACGCATTCATGCATGGCTGAGCACATTCATTAAGCAATGGTAAGGTGCGTAAAAGGAAATTGCAAGAAATGAGCATTTACAGTCATTTGAATGGAGGGATTATCCAATTGTGTGCAATCTTCTTGCCATTGTCAAGTGAATGGGATCTGCCATGCATGAGTGATCCTGTCTAAATTCCATGTTAAGCTGTTAGAGGATTACTTTCTGCTTATTTGATATACAATTATATACACTGAGCCAAAAAAGAAACGTATAAAATTTTAACAGATCACCATAGGGTCAGTGCGCATTTCTCTTGTGTCATTGAAGCAAACAATTGGTTATTGACTGCCATTTGAAGCAATACATTGCAGTAATATTGTATCCAAATTTGGTACATTTTCATGCACAGAATTTTATTTGGTGATCTGTTAACATTTTATAAGTTTCTTTTTTTTTATAAGTTTCTTTTTTGGCTCAGTGTATATATAATTATATATATTCTATTAAATATTAATTTAATTTAAGTGTCCAGGAACTTCTTTTGACGAGTGTATATAGAATGATTCATACCGTGTTAGTTAATATAATTTGATTTTATCAGTAATCACTGAAAATTGGTCAAAATCTGTTCTTCAGTTCCAGCGCATATCAAATAATAACATTTGCACCACAATGCAACAATAAGAAGATAAAAATCAGGTTTTTTTTAGGGGAACAAATAAAATAATACTGCACAGAACGCAGATTTCAAAGAATGCTAAACATGCATCTTTCTTCTTTCTAAGCACTTTTATTAATATTTTACAAATAAGTGAGTAATTGACAATTTAATATTGCAGTTATACCGGTACATAAACAGAACACATTTTGCTATTACTAACCAAAATATGACAGTAAAAAGCGACCCTAGATTTTCAGTCCGTTGCAAAGGGCAAGTCAACGTATCTATTTTGTTCAGCCTAATTGTTCAAAATGTACATGTACACATATGTACAGTCCTCAAAATAAGTAACCGACCAGGTAATAAATATGCTCTCAACTCCAAAACTATAACTCCTACATAAACATATTAGACAATAAAGTTGTAAGGAAATTTCTTGTCTTTAATTTGAGATATTACACGTGAAGATTGAATGAATATTAACTCAGTTATGTGCCCTAAACCAAAACAAAGTCCGTTTTTCATTTTAACATTTCGTGCGTCTACACGCAGCCTAGGACTACATGTAGTAACAGGCATATTATTGATTAACTTGTAGCAACAACTCACTGGTCGATAGTATCACAGGGATTGGGGATGCATTCAATTGATCAATGCAACCCATACACATACCTGTCACACTGTCCCGCGTGTTCAAATCCCAAGTGTTAAAATATAAACTGCACTTTGTTTGATCCTTTTCAATGTCACATTCTTAATTAATAACCGATCTCAATGAATAATGTATCAACTTAAAGAAGAGAAATTTCTTTAAAACTTTATTATTTAATATTTTTATGTAGGAGCTATAGTTTTGGAGTTAAGAGTATATTTATTACCTGGTCAGTTACTTATTTTGAGGACTGTATTAGGCTAATTTAAGCATGGTTTGAGCATTTTGCTTTAGTCTAGTCTGTACGGACCAACCTGTTCAACAGACAAAACTTGTAATCTTAAAAGATTACTGATGCTGAAAAAATCCTTTGTACTCGCAAGTATTGCATTTTAGAAGCAAGCGACAGATATAAAGACTATCAGTCATCCAGTAGTTGGAAAAAAGATTGATAAAACTCACATTTTACAACTGCTACATTGTGTGTGAAACCATCACACTTCATCAGGAATCTGACCTGTTGATGATGTTGGATCACGTGTTGGATCAGGACCCAATAGAAGGCTATCACATACCTGGGACAGGACCCTTTGGGGTATTCCAAGCCGTCTTCATCTATAACGTGACCCAACATCGTCAGCAGGTCAGTTTCACACCCAATGTAGCAGATGTAAACAGTTCCAGTATTAGTCTAATTCATCAATCAACAGATATAAACTTCCAGTGGAAATTAGAACCAGATACAACACCTGCATACCATTTTAATATATGTATAGCTCTATATGCTGAACCAGATACAATACCTGCATACCATTTTAATATACATAGCTCTATATGCTGAACCAGATACAATACCTGCATACCATTTCAATATACATATAGCTCTATATGCTGAACCAGATACAATACCTGCATACCATTTCAATATACATATAGCTCTATATGCTGAACCAGATACAATACCTGCATACCATTTTAATATACGTATAGCTCTATATGCTGAACCAGATACAACACCTGCATACCATTTTAATATACGTATAGCTTTATATGCTGAACCAGATACAATACCTGCATACCATTTCAATATACATATAGCTCTATATCGTCAGCCTGCTTCGATAATTGCCTAACTCACTTTTCAGTGAAATTGAGTTTTTTGCATAAATCATGAGTTCATTACATTATGCACATGCTGTTATAATACCTAAGTCATTGACCGATCATAAGTGTTGATAAATGCACAATTGCAATTCAGCATTGTGAGTTAGGCAGATTGTACTAATGATGAAAAGTGTTTAAAATGGGTCATATTAACTCGTATTAGGCATATAACAAGCCACATTTCACTTTTACAGATATAAATTATCCCCAACCTAAAAGTATCGAAACATTTAGAAATGTTCCAATATATAACGGCTCGAAAGGGTATGCATTAATCGAAGCAAATAACCAAGTGCATAATTTTGTTCTGCGTATTTTGACACCTCGATCGATAAGATTCGATATTGCGGAGCGGAGTTATTGTCATTTCAATGGTCGTGGGTCCAATTTCCAAAGTGACAATCATCCTATAGAAAGAGGTTTGCATTACTGTTAAGAATGATCAGATTCGTGATTTTCAATAGGGATGAGTGTCACTTTTGAAACTGGACCCACGATCATTGAAATGACAATAACTCCGCTCCGCAACATCGTATCTCAACGATCGAGGTGTCAAAATACGCAGAACAAAATTATGCACTTGGTTATTTGCCTCGATTAATGCATACCTTTTCGAGCCGTTATATATTGGATCATTTCTAAGTGTTTCGATACTTTTTGTGAGCAGTTTATTATATATTATATTATAATATATATTACATTATATTATAGGTATTGGGGTATTGATGTGGGGAGTATTCTAGGCCTATTACATACCAAGCGCTTCTTGATCTTGGCCAAAAAACAGTAGCGATCTAACCATGGTTTATCTATCATGTCTATAGTGGTTCTCGGTCGGAACCAGCTGTCAATTACGTGCACAGCTGGATCTTATGAGCTGCTGTGGGCTCCAAAGCAAGTGCATGATTATGTGTACTGCTACATATGGTACTTAGGCTATCCCATATTTGTTATCGCTGGGGCTGGGGGTACTCATAAAGGTTATGTACTATTAATTTACAGTGCTAAAGACCCCTTTTTACAACTCTCTGCAATTTCCCAAGACCCCCATTTGCAGCATGTGTCAGTTCTTCAAGCTCCCCTCCCCCACCCCATTTCAACCATTCAGTTCAATAGCCTCAAATTTGACTAAAATTCAGTTCCAGAGGTAAAATTCAGTTCTCCAGCCCAGTATACTTCATGTCACACACCTATATTAAAATGAATGTTAACTATTGTAACCCCCCTCCCCCCCCCCCCCCCCCTCCCCAGGTATTCCCTTCTGGGAAGCAAGGCTTAGGCAGGCAGCCGTGTAGGCATTTTGTGAGCATTTTGTTGAGCCTGTTTTGAAAATTACACAACCAATTTTCAAGCTAACATGACCTATACGGTAATACGACCTAAACCCATACCTTGAAGGTATCTATAACTTGAGCTCCTGTTGTAGCATAAGATTCTTATTGTGTACATACAGTAAAAGGTCAAACCAGAGGAGGCCTTGAACACTATGGCTCCATCAGTAGTTAGCATATCAGCAGAAAAAAGCAAATATATTATTAGAAATAATATACTATTGGGAGATCAATCAATAACAATCATGATTTATGCCTTTTTCACCAAACAACACACTGTCCGCATTTAAAAGCCACTTGAGATTTGTCTGCAGGTTTTTACCCACATTTTCAAATAAGTACACCCTTTGCTCTCTTGGAGAGGTCATTCTGGTCTTACTGTCTGCAATGCCATAAAATGTGCAACATGCATATCCTATGGTTTGATTTTACTTAGTCTTACAAAGTTGAGGTCAAGACACTCACAAACAAATACTAGGTATCACTGGTAGGGTGAAGTTGCCAGTTTTCAGTCAGCGCCTATTTTCGGGTCACTTTTGCCCAAATCGTGTAATTGCATCGGTCGTCGCCATTTTAAAGCAATACCGGGCATCAACTATATCAGCGGTGTTTAGCCGTCAGTTTAAAATGACAAGGTCATTTTCATTACACGATTTGGGCGAAGTGACCAAAAATAGGCGCTGACCGAAAACTGGCGACTTTACCCTAGTACACATTTATCATAAGTCATCAAAATTAACAAGAATTGGATCATGGCCTGTTGCTGTCAAGAATTTTTTGAAATTCTCTGGAGTTAGTCCGGTAGTGGCAGAATTCACCATGGGGTGGAAGAAAACCTTAGGATGCCCTCCGTCCAAGAAAGCCGAGTCCAAGATAAAACGTACATCTCCGGCTTTATCGTTGAATAAAGACAACGCCGTCACACAGCCCTGTCCAACGCCTAGTTTCTGTAACATGATGGACTCGTCGGCAAATCGCAAGCCACCGGGCGCGCCGACTTTCTTGGCCAGAGCACCGAGATTGATCTCTCTGTCGTGGAGCGCAGATAGCAGCCAGAGCTTCTTCTTTTTGTCTTTCATGAAGAGATTCTTGCTGACGGCACCTTCCAGATGCTGGATATGCGGCATCATTGCTTCAACTGTGAATACCTGGAAGGATGAATGAGGCAAGCTATTCTGTGAGTTCTTTTCTTTTTAAATAAGGCCAACAAAAAAAAAAGTTTGTCTCAAATGACATGAGAGACTGAAAATCCAATGCGGTCTGCGGATTTTGATTTTTTTTCTTCAATTCAGACCTGGTCGTTAATTGTTTGGCCAAGTATAAAAGCACAAATACAAGTTTCTTTACAAGTACAAGCCTCCTCAAATATATGCCACATGCACAAAAAGCCTGCATTTGGGAATAAACCAAGTTTTGTTTTTAAAAATTGGTTTTAAAAGCATGTTTGATCAAAAGTGGAAAAAGTTTGACTTTTGACAGATATTTTTGGAAATAGAAGAAGTAAAAATTGAAAAATTGAAGAAAAAAAAGAAAAATTGAAAAAAAAAGAAAAATCTGACATTCTATGGAGTGAACGCGGGTGGTTTTGGGAATGCACGCGGGTCATTTGAGACAAACCTTTTTTTTGCCTAATGAATCTTTCTGACCTTCTGAAAAAAGCTATCATGAAAAAAAACAAAAAAACATGGATATACATTCTTCTTATACTTTATGGGACAGGGTGAAAAGTTGCACATTGAAATGGCTGAATTGAAGTTAAAAAGTAGTGTAACTGAATTGGGAGTTAAAAAGTAGTGTAAAAGAATTGGGAGTTAAAAAGTAGTGTAACTGAATTGGGAGTTAAAAAGTAGTGTAAAAGAATTGGGAGTTAAAAAGTAGTGTAACAGAATTGGGAGTTAAAAAGTAGTGTAAAAGAATTGGGAGTTAAAAAGTAGTGTAACAGAATTGGGAGTTAAAAAGTAGTGTAAAAGAATTGGGAGTTAAAAAGTAGTGTAAAAGAATTGGGAGTTAAAAAGTAGTGTAACAGAATTGGGAGTTAAAAAGTAGTGTAACTGAATTGGGAGTTAAAAAGTAGTGTAACAGAATTGGGAGTTAAAAAGTAGTGTAACTGAATTGGGAGTTAAAAAGTAGTGTAACTGAATTGGGAGTTAAAAAGTAGTGTAAAAGAATTGGGAGTTAAAAAGTAGTGTAACAGAATTGGGAGTTAAAAAGTAGTGTAACTGAATTGGGAGTTAAAAAGTAGTGTAACTGAATTGGGAGTTAAAAAGTAGTGTAAAAGAATTGGGAGTTAAAAAGTAGTGTAACAGAATTGGGAGTTAAAAAGTAGTGTAACTGAATTGGGAGTTAAAAAGTAGTGTAACAGAATTGGGAGTTAAAAAGTAGTGTAACTGAATTGGGAGTTAAAAAGTAGTGTAACAGAATTGGGAGTTAAAAAGTAGTGTAACTGAATTGGGAGTTAAAAAGTAGTGTAACAGAATTGGGAGTTAAAAAGTAGTGTAACTGAATTGGGAGTTAAAAAGTAGTGTAACAGAATTGGGAGTTAAAAAGTAGTGTAACTGAATTGGGAGTTAAAAAGTAGTGTAACTGAATTAGGAGTTAAAAAGTAGTGTAACTGAATTGGGAGTTAAAAAGTAGTGTAACTGAATTGGGAGTTAAAAAGTAGTGTAACTGAATTGGGAGTTAAAAAGTAGTGTAACAGAATTGTTTAATAACACTTCATAACACTCCGGGGTTCAGCCTCAGCTCCCGCCTCAAAACCCATACCCACTTCCAAGGATAATTTTGCCGGAAAGGGTACCCATGTCTAAGGATTTTTCTTCAAATGTAGACCCATGTCTAAGGGTTTCTAACCCAAGATTTTAAACACAACATTTCAAATGGGTTGAATTCCACAATTCCGGGGTTGAATTTATCGAATTGAATTCAGGTTGATATTGAAAAATGCCCGGAAAAAACATCGTCAACGATGTGCTCAAATCTGACCCATTGCTAAGGGCTAGTGTCAATAACAGGACCCATGTCTAAGGATTTTTCAGTTGAAAAGCCTACCCATGGCTAAAGATGTCTCATGAAAAAACGACCCACTGGAGCGGCACGTCCCCGTATGCATTACATACATGAGTACCCCCGGGTCTTAACCCCTGAGAACTACCGGCCGATTGGTTAAAAAGATGGATCATTTATTGCACCAATGAGAGACATTGTTAGAATAATTGTATCCCTGATAAAGATGGGAGTGAAACATTTTACAAGCTGCATTTGAATTGGCTATTCATATGAGTACATCTTGTAATAAACCAATCAGAACCACTGTAAGATAGACAGGTAGACCCATGGGGTTAAAGGTGTATGTTCCGATCACTTTTGGGGGGCTATGATATTTTTTTTCACATCAAGATATTTTGATATCAGAAGAATCCCCATATTTTTCTCATTATGTGTGTAAAATCTTAGGGGCCAGAAATGTTCCATTTAGAAATTATAGGCTAAAATGTGGTGAATTATTGCCAAAGGTGGTTAACCACCAACCAGTTTGTGTACTACTCAATGGGCAAACATTTTGTGACCTTGTCCTTCTAAAAATAGAACCGTTGGGAGTTATGCAACTCAAACAATAATAATGACCTTTCATGTAAAATAGAAAACATCAAGTTGAAAATCGGGCCAGCAATCGGAACATCTACCTTTAAGTCCTACATGTATGAAGATTTAACAAAGTAAACAAGGCTCGGTACTAGGGTTAAAGTCCATACATCTGGGGAAATCTGTATTGCACCCCTGCCAGTGGAGTAAATTTGTTGTTGGCAGGGGGGATGATTGCGCCAATTGCATGCACATGAGAGTGTCTGAGGCCGAGGGGAATGTTCCCCAAAGCTTGAACATGTTTTTATAGTTTTGAAACTGGCTTTGTGCAATTTGGTGAATACTTTTAAGGACAATTTAGATTCACAACCTATGCAATTGTACATACCAAACACTTCAATTCAATCAATAATAGTTTATCAGGTGATTGGTATTGTACTCCATGCATTTTGCATAGGTCGTGGAGGATGTTTTGGACTGATGACCTTCCAAACAAGCATAGGGCGATTGCGTGAAGGGCAAATAGTTAAAATCATCCTCCACAACGGATGCTTCCATGTACATGTAGTAGGCCTACAATCAGGGCTCAAGTTTTACCAAGGCTATCGAGGCCATTGCCGTGCCCTTTTGAAGTTTTGCCTTGGTGCCCTAGATTGTTGTTAACTTTCATTCTTGACCCATTTGTTGGCCTTAGTGCTCCATCATAAATATGTTCAGTGGCCTTGAAATTGGTTGCCTTCAAAAATTAATATTTGAGCCCTGAGTCCATTATAATCACCTGTTGATTGGTACAACATCCGAGATGAGTTGTTCTAGAGGTTGAATTGAAATAATGACCCTCGGTGCAATCAACCTATAATTATACATTCATAGTCCTTGAGTGAGACCTATTTGTTTGAAGATATTGCCCAATTGCCGTTAATGATCAATTTCGAATTAATTTATTTGTCCAATTATTGCATGTCTTTGGCATTCTATGCACACACTGGACACGTTCCTCTGTATCTTATATAAACACTGCACAAAAAGAAAGTATCCACTTTTTTCGAGGCGCCCTGTGTTAATTCTCAGGACCCTAAATAAATTCAACAAGCGGGAACGAACAGGCATTCCCTCCCGCGAATTTTGACACCTCATATGTCACAATATTTAGCACCAATGTTGATGAAGCAGTGGCCATTTGAATAACAAATGATGCAGTTTCCATTGTTGCACTTAACCCTCAAACCAATGGTGATGCCAAGGAATTTTTGTGCCAAGGAGTTTTAGATGAGAAAAGCATAGTTAGTTTTAGAGACATTTAATGAAAGTTTGTTTGCCCTGTCAGTGATGTGGGTTAGTTCAGTGTTCGTTTTATGGTAAAGTGAATCAAGGTTTGTTTTAATGTTTGTGTCGTCTGCATAGAGGATGAGTTTTGGCATATTAGTTGTGTTAGTTAAAATTAACCACAGATAGTCAATGGTTTTGACTATCTGTGAATTAACTAGTTGGTTGGTTAAAAATATTTATAATTTGTTTAATACCTGTCGTATATGCCTAATACTTCTATGTATTTTCCCTCTACATGGAGGACGGCACTTGATAGGCCCTAGCTACTATGGGTAATACTTGTGGCAGGAGACTGGGAAACGTGATCGCTTAGGTTTGAATTTCAGATGCTTTACCATGCGAGGTCTTGTGGCCCAATGAATAAGGCACTTGCCAAGTAAGCAAGAAGTCCTGGGTTTGATTCCCGGGCGAGATCGTTTTCCCATAATTGTCTCTTTTCCTGGTTAAAAAAATGTGTTAGTTATGTCGTTCATGTAAATAATGAAAAGGAGGGTCCTAAGACGGATCCCTGCTGAACTCCAACAGTGATTTCCTGTTGTGATTTAGACTTACTGCATGAAATGACAATAAAATGAATGAACAGATTGAGTGCGGTGGGTGAGTGAGATAGTTTTCAAACCATTCCAGGGCGATGTATGTGAGTACTGAATAAATATGAACGAATGAATGAATGAATGAATGTCTACCACTGTACCAACTTACTGGCCAGTGCTGACCATTCCAAGTTCCAAGGTGACTGTCGAATTTGGAAGATACCTAGTCCATGCAGTACCCATATCCATGATATGGGTACATGTTCAAGCAACTCTGTAAAGTGGAACCAGAACTGTGACTTGAACCGTGACCCTCTAAAAGTGAGCTATCATGTGACTAATTTACATAAATAATTAATGTCTAAATTCTGTTTTTACGGACATAACGGACATATTTAACTTTAAATTTTAGTGTTCACCTGGCTCTTGACCAATATGTATCTATTATTTGGATGAAATTCAATCCGGTAGCCTTGCACAGAAAAATAAAAACCTAATTGAGTAATTGACCTTGTGTTGTTGTTTCTTTCAAAATGGCCGACAAAAAGGTGATTTTGTGTTTTATACCCTGTTTTTCTTGCTTAGTGCCTATAAAAAATTCCAATGCGACTTTTCAGAACACTTTTGCTAGCTCTTAATTTCATAGCAATGCCATGATGACTAAAATATAGTGAACATTCAAGGACAACTTTGATTCTCCAAACAGGTGAGTGGGACATAAAAACGGAGGATTTTCAGGTTACTATTTGTCTAGAACGGTTCCTTTCAACATACTTGATACTTGATACGGTGAATCCTTTGCAGCTGTGATCGCAGCTAAACTGGATTGTGGTGCGTGACGTCCGTAGCCAGACGGAATGTGCAGTGTAGAAAAATGGTGCGCGTACTGAAATATTACTTAAAGTTTTTCAAAATAAGGGTGCGCTAAAAACTGGTAGGGAGTTAAAGGACGTTGCTACCATGTGGAGGCTGCATAGCCCTAACTATGATGGTAGGCATGGATGTGGTCCTGAATATGTTGACCGATGGATATATGTGGAGGACAGCAGCTGGTGGGAGTCTGTTCCATACATAGATCGCCCGTTGGTAGAAGGCGAATTTGTGTGCATTTATTGATGTGTGTATATTGTTTACATACTTGAGAGGGTGGTCCAATCTGTTGGAGATATGTGTAGCCCTTTGAATGTTGTGTGGAAAGTGAATGTTTACCAGGCCGTATTGAATTTTATAAATCATGGTGGCTTGTTGAGCCAGGCGGCGGGTGTGGAGCGAATCCCATTTGAGCCGATACCCATCTATCGAGACTACCCCCCCCCTAGTACAACAAATCATACTTAGTGATATTTGTCATCAGTTGGTATTATTCATCATAGGGTATTTTGCATGTTTCACTATCTGTCCCCAGGGGAAAAGAAAAAAACCGAAAAAAAACCAACGTATGGGTTTCCTGTACTACGCCCCCCCCCCCCCCCAAAAAAAAAAATTGATCATTTATATCAGAATTAACCTACCTCCGGATGTTCCACAGTGGTTGATTCTATTCCCAATCGCTCTAGTTCTTCCATAAGTTCATCTCGACCACCTAGTCTGTTATCACCACCTTCATTTGCCATTTCCTGATGTTTTCTGTCACAGACAAAAAACAAATTCGCCAACAAAACAAAACTTGGGAAATGTGGTAAACACAGACCGTCGTATAGTCGTGGGCGCACCACACCAAATAACTTCCTTTTTTATTTTTATTTATTTATTTGGGCCTTACGACCCTGGATAACCCAAGAAAGCCTCGTTGAAGCTTATTTCCATTGGGGTCCGTTAGATGTGTGAACAGCTACAGACCGGGATGATCCCCTACTCTTTGCGAAAGAGTCTGTAACCTTTTAACGTGCTCGGGTATTGCTCTTCCGATGCACGGGACCACCATTTTTATGTGACTTCCGAACCACTGATTTTTGCTGCCATTAGGAAATCGTCACTAGATTGTATTATATCCTTCATCAATATATTCCTGTTCATTAATTGGTTAAAAGTGTGTCACATGATCAAAAATAGTCTCACCATTAGGCAAGAAAGACCAAAAATGCTATTGACGAGGGAGAGAGGTACTATTTGGAGAATGAAATAGTCTACTATTACCCTATGACCTCGATTTACGTGTCAAAGTTCTCTTTATGTTAATATTAGGACAGTTGACTTTAGGATTGACAAGCCTTAAAACGTAAACAGACAACAGTTTCAACAATGGCGGCTGCTGGTGAAACTCCACGGTTTCGGCGTGTAAATGAGGATCAATTGACAGCGCAGACAGCGAGAACACTATTATAAACAAATAAAATATGGGGTGTCATTTTTTCGCGAATTTTGCAAGGAACCAACGCCGATTACACTTTATTGGAAAACGCCGTACCCTGGCCGTAGGCCTACTCGACATGTTGCTTTCCAAGTTGTACGCCGGTGCCCGTAACCAAATGAAATTTGAATTGAACAGTTCGTGAGTTGGAACTTTTTGAAACTTTTGAACAGTTAACTTTTGACTTTGAAACATACTGCAGCTACAGTACTATATAGTGCCAGGTAGTGAGTAAAATTCTTTTTTTATATTTCTCGTTGCCTATGCCCTAGGCCTAGGCTAAAATGTGCAAAGCTTAGTGTTAGCCTAGTAAGGCCTAGGCTTAGCTCAGTCTTGAGAGTCTACTTTTAACAAATTAATGAACAAGAAATATATTGATGAAGGATATAAAACAAATATTTTCTGCTCTTTATTCGGGATCTGGTGGAATCTATTTGGCCCCTCGGTGAATCGGAGACCGTGGGGTACTATTTTCCCTCGACCTTCGGTCTCGGGAAAATAGTACCCCACGGTCTCCAGTTCACCTCGGGGCCCAATAGATTCCACCAGATCCCTCAAGAGCAGTAAATATTTGTATAATATCCCCTAACAACTCCCCAATCTCGCTTGGGTCGACGAAGCAATTGAGACTAAGTACCTTGCCCAAGGATACAAACAAGTTGGCTGTAGCGGGGCTAGAACTCACGACCTTTGCATCGTGAGACCGGCATGCTATCCACTACACCACACGTGCTCTCTACGATTGAGGGGGCACACCACTAAATACCTCCCCCATTGAAATACACGCGTTTCGGCCCTTTTTCAAGACCGTATTTTTACCCCACGTAACAATGATGGAAGTTTTTATTTCGCATGAATGTATTAGATATGTATTGAATTTTATTTTAAACTTGATTTTTCTTGACCCATCTAGATGAAATTTTTCGCTACGGGCACCTAAACAGCGCCCTCACCATTTTAAACCGATATTTTCGCTTCCTCACCGGTTCCGGCAACGATATCCTTCCGCAGCCTAGGCTCCCGCGCGTATTCGATTCCGACGATTTTTGACCACATTAGCAATGCTGAGGTTCTATTCTATCTTTTTCATAAAAAATAAGCAAGATTTACTTCTATTTGCTTCACCTGGGACGATGATCAAATTGATATAGGTACTATTTCTCCGAACCCTACACCAAACGCGCAAGGATTTAGTGTAGTGCCCCCTTGAGGGAGCACTGTACCAAATCAATGCGCAATTCGTGTCATCCTGTAATAGTTCCGGAAAAGCACGAAGATAGGCTTGTAAATGTGAGGTTTTCGGGCAATTTGTTTCTCCGGGGATGGTATGTTTGTATTTAAATGAATGAATGGGACCTATCCGTTGCACCTACAATGATAAAATACGATATTTTTAATTTATCGACCTTTAAATAGTGCCCAGGGCGTAAGCACCTGCCTAAATGGTGAACAGGCATGCCAGAAAACGTGAAAAAGTGAGGGCGCTATGTGCAGGTCCGTAGCGTAAAATGTAGGCTGATAACTCCTCATTAAACAAGGCTTAAATTAAAGTTGAGATGTTACTGAAAATGGTCATAGGTGACAAGTATGCCATAAATGTAACCGGAGCGTAGAAAAGGTGTCTTGAAATATGGCACTTTTACACGTATTTCAATGAGAAAGATATTTGGTGTAGTGCTCCCTTGAAATCGTGTAAAAATGTTCAAGACACCTTTTCTACCCTCCCGTTACATTTATGGTATACTTGTCACCTATGACCATTACTGAAACTTTAATTTAGGCCTTAGGTGTTATTAACCATACTCCTTGGAGTTAATTAATAACAACATAATATAATATTAATATAGGAAAATATCATCAGAAGCAGATGCCATGACACTTCAGGCAGACCTACAATCCTGGAAAAAAGTCTTGGAACACCTGCGTGTGATTAACGGAAAAGTGTCACCCCCACTCCCCAATGTTGACCAAGGCCAGTGGCTCCTGCAGCTTGCCAGAGTGTCCCAACATTGATCGATGGGGGGTGGGGAAGGAAAAATCTCATTTGAACAATTTCCATTTATAACAGAAGACACTAAGTATCAATACATGCACGCAATACCCAGCACGTGTGCTCAGCTCAGCGTTTGCGTTCCAAGGACTTTTTTCCAAGATTGTAGATAAGTTGGTAGACTGGTCAACAAAATGGCAGATGCGCTTTAATCCATCTAAATGCTCGTTACTCCAGATCGCCCGCATCAGAAAAATCACAAAAACAACATATCAGATGATCATGATGATGGGAATTAATTTGGAACAAAACAACCATCACCGATACCTTGGTGTTGAGATTGCATCCGGCCTGGAATGGAACAACATCTCCAACAAGGCTAGGAAAACCGTCTAAACTTCCTCCAGAGGAACCTACACAGATGCCCACAGAAGGTTCGGAAACAAGCTTACATTTCACTCGTCCGTCCATACAGGGGCGGACTGGGACCTGAAAGCGGCCGTGGCAATAGGCAGTGGTTACGTAGCCGTATACGGCTACGTAAACCGGGCGCTGCATAGCCGTATACGGCTACGGAACCAATACTCTGCGCGTTAGTTACGTAGCCGTATACGGCTACGTAACCGATGCTCGGGGCGCTGGTTACGTAGCCGTATACTATCGGGTGGATATAATAGACTTCAGCCTCCAGTCGTACACTGAGTCGTACACTGAGTCGTACACACGCTCAACTATCCGCGATATACCCGCTCGTCTTGAATCGGGTGGATATATAGTGATATATTTTTGGTAAAAATATGCCCGCAAAATGAAAATTGACCTCCTAAACAATACCAATTTACGGGGGGGGGGGGGGGGGGGGGCTTCGTTTACCGCAGACTGAGACAGTGAGAATTCAGAGGTTATCCTGGTCCAAACTTCCGCACTTACTTTTAATTTCAGCCTGTTTTTGACCCTTTTTAATAGCTCGATTTCACCAACGTTCAGTTTTTTCATGATTTTTCTTTCGTTCTAATGCTGCATTTGGGCCATCCCGGGGGTGGCTTCATTCTAATACTTTTGGTAATGTTATCGTTAATAGTTCCAAATAGTAAGAAGAAAAAAACTTATTTTTTTCTCTATGATTATTTTTGCAAAGATATAGTCGAACGGAAATTGTTGGACAAGGAATGGGGCGAACCATTTTGAAAGTCCATGCCAGTGAGAGTTGGGGGGGGGCGGGGGGGGGCGGGGGGGGGGGGGCGGGGGGTAATGCCTTACACAAATTTGTTTAATGACCTTTGTAGACTACCGTAGGCCCATGACGGTATTATAGTCTTGAAAGCATCGTCTTGAAAGCATCTATAACATTCCTCATGATGTTTCTGTCACATTTCATTAAATTTAAATGAAAAAACAATAGACGAGACATTCATATCATAATGTGCGCAATTTAATATCAGTATTCAGTTAACTATATGACTCTGCTCATCATGTAAACAATTAGTACAAGTACTCAATTAAGTATACTTTTTTGGAAAAATAGGGATATATCAATAAGGTTGTCATAGAATATATAAACCTATATCGGAATATGCATTCCGCGGTGTTATTGGAATAAGGTAATTAATAACAATATGCTAATACTACTACTAATAAATACTACTTAGAAATTATTGAGTGCCTTACGATGTAACAGGTAAAAGTAAGGATTGGTGCACAGAGACGCTTTAAAAACAAATGCAAGTACATAAAAAACCACAAATAGGGCCGCATGTTGAAAGTACACAAAGGGTAAATACGGGATTGAGGGCGCTAATACGTTCGGCGTTTTAACAAAAGTACGGCTACGTAACCCCGGGGTTACGTAGCCGTATACGGCTACGTAAACACTTCGGTGGCAAAATTATTAAAGCGGCCCTTTTTGACCATGTCAGGCAAATTTTCGCACGGTCACAAAATTTCGCACAGTCACAAATTTTCGCACGGCCACAAAATTGGAGTAACCGGCCCTGAGAGCCCCAAAACCAAGCGGCCCATGTGGCGATCGCCACAACGCCACAGTGGCCAGTCCGCCCCTGTCCATAGAATATGCGAGCACTGTGTGGGACCCACATCATCAAAGGGAGATAAACCAGCTGGAGCAGGTACAGAGGAAAGCAATTCGCTTTATAGCCAAAAACCACCGAAGGAGAGCCAGCGTTACAGAAATGAGACATGACATTGGATTCCAAACACTGCAAGAGAGTAGGCAAACTCAAAGATTAAACATGCTGTACAAAATAAACCACCAAATGGTCAGCGTCGAAATGCCACCATGCTATGCTCCAAGACACACAACATCACAAATTGGTACCAGGAGCAACCATGGCGAGCAATACTCCAAAATACCCACCAGAACAGACTGCTACAAGTACAGCTTCTTTCCTCGCACCATATCTGTATGGAACCAACTACCTAAAACGACGATTCAAGCACCATCTGCGAAGTCATTCACTAACAGATTGTCAAACACAGTATTCAGTGAGCTACATGGGCTGTACATAGGCCCAAGAGCACCCACAGCTGATACCAACAACTAGTCAACACCAACCCATTGTATATAAATGTATATATGTTCTACGCAACCGTTGCTGCGCATATTATTTTGGTTAGTTCATCATATGATGGGAGTTTTTACGTTGATTTTTATTGAGTTGTTGTAGTACTACACCGGACGTGATGTTTTACAGAGCTTGGTGCGATACCTTATTAATAAGGTCTGCCAAGAATATCTTCAGATTCAGATTCAGAACATCAGACTGAGAAACATAGTGCTTCAGGGAGACTTCAACCAACCAAACATTGACTGGACTACTTCTTCGGTAATGGCTAACCATACTGCGTCTAAGGAAACTGCAGAACAACTTCTACAAGTGACTCAAGCTTACGGCCTAGATTCTGGTCCTTCGTCAAGAAAATAAGGCAAGAAGAATCTGGGATCGCTGATCTAAAGGTGGCGAATAGAATCATCAGTGATGACCTTGGTAAAGCAGAAGCGCTGTCGAGTAACCAATTTGCTAGTGTATTCACAGTTACACAGGTCATATACCGTCTCTTGGAAAGAGTGAAATCACAGACATCCCTGCACTTATCATCGGGAAAGAAGGAGTATTGAAGCAAATCAAGAAAATTAAGCCAAACAAAGCTCCTGGCCCAGATGGAATATCACCTTGGATCCTTCACATGTGTGCTGATGAGATAACGCCAGTACTAAACAGATATATTCCAACAGTCAGTTGACGAGGGAACTCTTCCAGTAGTCTTCCTGTTCAATGGGGAGAAGCTAACATATATGCAATATTCAAGAAAGGTGCCAAAGAGGTACCAGCCAACTACAGGGGAGTCTCCTTGACGAGTGTTATTAGCAAGATACTAGAGCACATTATACATTCTCATATCATGAAACACCTGGAGAGGCACAACATACTCGTTGACAACCAGCATGGCTTTAGGGCAAAGCACTCGACAGTGACTCAACTTGTCTTAACCATCCATGATTTGACCAAGAACATAGAGACTGGAAAGACTACCCATATGCAAGGGCGTCCCTAGACCCTTTTCATTGGGGGGGGGGGGGGGGGGGGGGTGTAAAGGTCATCAATTGCCGACAGAGCCATTTGTGCCGACAAAAAAAAATTTCGGCTCGCTTCGCTCGCCGGAATTCATACACGCATATTTTAGTAATGGACTGTATGGTCAGAACCGTCAATCAGTTTTCAGACATGGTCGGGGGACACTAATTTGATAATGATAATTGAAAAGTTAAATAAAGCAGCGCGCAGCGCTGATTGAATAGTTCTGGGGGAGCCAAGGGCGTATCCAGGACTGTTTTGATAGGGGGGCACACATCCTCAAGCCATCTTGTTTTAATATCTTAAATATTGAAACGTTGAAACCAATACAAAGGGCGCAAAAAGCTGCAGAAAATATGCGCGCCAGTGGCGTAACTAGACTTTTTCATTTGGGGGTGGGGCAATAAGGGGCAGTGACTTGAAATGGATGGGGCTCCTAATGGGTGGGCTTCATTCCAGTGTCAATAAATGCGCGCGTGGCGCGCGAAATTTTGGACTTTACGCCGACCTTTTGTACGATTGAGCTACAATTCGGCTCTAAACAAGCTTGTACCATAGAATATTGCATTTTGGGAAGACATGCGCGCGTAGCGCGCGAAAATTTTTCATCTGTTACTTTGTACCATCATTATTCCATTCATTTGGGGGGCAAGGGTTCAAAGTGGGGGGCTGCCCCCCCCCCCCAAAATTTTTCATGTTTTGAACTCAAATTAAAATGGTCATTGAAAACTGGTTGGAAGCCTTCAGATACTATAAATTAAGCTTAAATAATGAAACATTGAAACTAATACGCGCGAAGCGCGCACAATTTTGCATTTCTAACACTTAAAGGGTCCAGTATAACGTTTTTAACGTCACCCATATAATATTCGGTTTGGTTCGAGACATTTATAATGTTGATACCTGTAGAAAGAATGCGTGCAAAGCGCAAAAAGATTTTCAGTTTTTAAGCTAAAATGGTCATGGTAAACTTTCCTGAAGCCATCTTGTTCAGCTTGAATAATGAAACATTGAAACTAATATGCGCGAAGCGCGCAACATTTGGCATTTCTAAAACTAAAAGGGTCCATCCAGTATGACGTTTTTAACGTCCCCCATAATATTTGGTTTGGTTCGAGATCCATTATAATGTTGGAACCTGTAGAAAGAATGCGCGCGAAGCGCACAAAGATTTTGAGTTTTTAACTAAAATGGTCATGGAACACTTTCCTGAAGCCATCTTGTTTTTGTTGAATAATGCTAACAAAACATGGTCAAATGTTCAGTATAGGCATGAAAGGCCTACAGCCTGTATGTCCGACAACGTCATAGACCTATACCATTACGTGAGATATCGACTGTGCCCCTGGTGCACACACTGTAAATCCTGGTCTCACGCAAATAACGACAGTTGTGCTTATTGTCTTAATTATAATGATAATTTGCATTGTTCAAGTCGAAGTTAGGACAGAGTCTACTTATAAGTTCTTACTTTGCATTGACACCTAAACGTTGGAGTTGGACTTACTTTTGCGATAGACTGATAGTGAGTTGCAGCGTCTACAATCAGTACAATGAGAGCAATTGGCCTACATCAACTTCATGTACATAATTATAGGCGAATTATTTAATATTTCGTAACCTATGTGCCAACATGATTGGCATTGGCGACATTATTGACTTGGGTTTGCATTGACAACGACAATGAAATAGGCCTATAGTTAGTATAATTACAAGGTCCCACACATTGCCCGTTATGCCTAGCCTAGGCCTATACTATTTCGACACAATTTTTTGTGTGTGTCTTGACAATGAGCAAAACAAAGACTTGGGCCTATAGGCTGTCATGTGCGACAAAATCTCATACAAATGGGCTCGTTCACAGTGCCTACAAATTCATATGCCTACATTGCCTTTGTTCATTTTTGATTTGATTTGTGTTACATAACATAATTATATGCCGACACAACATTATCATTTGCGCATACGATAATTGTTATAGGGCTTTCTTTCTTTCTTCCCTTTTTCCTTTCTTTCTTTCCTCTTTCCTTTCACTTTCTTTCTTTTTTTCTTTTTTTTCTTCTTTTTTTCCTCTTTTCTTTCCCTTTCTTTCTTTCTTTCTCCCTTCTTCTTTCTCCCTTCTTTCTTTCCCTTTCTCTTTCCTTTCTCCCTTTTCTTCCTCCTTCCTTTGATTTGCCCACAGCACCATAATTTTGCCGACAGATTGATGATGGGGGGGGGGGGTGTGACACCCCCCCCCCCACCCCCCCCCCCCCCCCCCCTCTGGGGACGCCTTGCCCATATGGCCATCCTTGACTTTGCCAAGGCATTTGACAAAGTACCACATGAGAGAATGTTAGCTAATTAGATCACATGGTATTAGAGGGAATCTGCTCAAATGGTTAAGACACTTCCTCACCGAAAGAACTCAAAAAGTAGTCTGCAATGGAACTCCATCTGAATCAAAGGTAGTACTACCAAGTGTACCTCAAGGCACAGTCCTCGGACCACTGATGTTCTTACTCTTCATCAATGATCTTCCAGACAAATTACAAAGCACTGCCAGATTATTCGCAGACGACTGCGTCATATATGCTGATGGAGACACCAAAGAGGATCTTGAAATACTACAAGACGACCTGAACCGACTTGAGGAATGGTAGAACAAATGGTCTATGTCGTTTAACCCAGCTAAATGCTCCGCGTCATGAAGATTACAACCAAGACCAAACCCCCTGAACGAGACTACACATTCTGCGGGCAACTATTACAAGAGGTAATCTCTCGGATCATCCCTACCTTGGAGTGGAAATAGATAACAAGCTGAGATGGAAAAACCAATACTAGAAACTGAAGGCAAAAGCAAGTAAAGTCCTTGGTTTCTTGAAGCGTAACCTCTGGTTCTGCACTCAAAGCATCAAGGTAACGGCATACAACACACTTGTAAGACCAATTCTGGAGTATGCTTGTTGCTCATGGGATTCATTCAGAAGCGGGGATGTGGCAATGATAGAAGCAGTCCAAAGAAGGCAGCAAGGTTTTGCTTGAATGATTACAAACAACTAAGTAGTGTCACACAAATGTTAGTGGATTGAAATGGGACAGCCTCAAAGACCGTCGTAAAGAAGCAAGACTAAAACTCACTGCACAAGATCATGAATGGCGATGTTGGAATCAAACCTGAACCTTATTTCAAGATTGTTGGTGGTAGCAGAACAACTAGGGGAAATAGTCTCCGTATCCAGAAAGTCCTGATCAAGAAAGACATACATAAGTACTCATGATTTTTTCCCAGAACGGCAGCAGATGGAACAAACTCGACGAAGCTACAGTGATGAATTCACAGCGATAAAGCGAAGGGATCATCAGGAACCAGCGACTAAACCATTGAATACATGTATGAGCACCTATTACCATTTTGCACATTGACCGACAATGAGCTCGACGACCCAACAGTTGGTGAAGTACAGTTTATCTGCGTATGTTACAAGCCATTTGGGTATTTGAACCATCTGGGTAATACCCAAATGGTTCGGTACCAAACCGAACCATTTTGGTATTTCACATAACCACGCCTACTTTGTGTAACCGGGACTATTTTTTTATGTAAATTGACTGTCTGTCAATTATACCGCATTCGTATTGGGTCAATTATAATTAGAAATACTAAGGACGAGCCATTTTTATTATTAAGGGGGGGGGGGGGGGGGGCGTGGCATTGAAGTGTTTTGAAAACAACAACAAAAACTTAATATCTATCTACTACTATCCAGGCAAAAACAAACACATTTGACCCACTGCTGGACGAGTAAAAAACTCTGCCCATATAACTCACAGGGTAAACACTAAAAAAACTTCTCCGTTTGCGTCTAAAAAAGATTCCCGAACCCAACTCCAAGCCGCCACCCCCGAAAATCAAATGGTGCGTCTTGGGACCATAACATGTGGATTTGTATTACCGGGCCGGTGCTTCGTACAATCTGCGAGCAACTTTTTCGTACATTGCGTGAAATTCGCTGCAAAGTTTTGCCAGACAGTCATGCAAACGCCAGATACAATTGGTGACAATTCCTGGAAATGAAGAGCAAGAAGGAGTTCGACACAGCCTCTGAGAAACACAGGTATGAGATAAGCCCTCAATTTGTATAATATAGCTAAATCAGTCCTTGCCGGTGGACAAATTCGCCACCAATTTGGAGCCATATTTGGCCACCTTGAGTGATTTGGGGGTTGATGGAGGCTTGATCAGGGATTTTTGGTCCGCATAGGTTTGGGGTGCTGTAGATTTACACAGACGACGGTGGCCATGCGAAACCTAAATTTTGAATTCGTAGTGAATAACACGTACGGTATTGCGAACGTGAATCTTATCATTTTTACAAATTCATTATAGGCCTAATTAGAATTTTCATCGTTAACCGGGCGATGACTGTTAAAAATAATTCAAAATGGTGCAATCCCGCTGCATATTGGGTCGTCTGAGACACACGTGGCCAGCGTCGCGTCGTCTGCTACAATCACGCCTTTATCGGTATAGCGCCACCAATTCTATGCCGACCAAATTTTAATTTAAAAGTGGCTTCCGATCGGCAAGCTGAGTGGCACAACCCTGGCTTGATTGAATGATCTTCTATTCTCTATTTGGCTTCCTCTGGACAGTGACGTAGGCGCAGCTTTTACGCCTGCGTATGTATCTTCAGTCTTTCAACGTCTCGAGTGGCAGTAGGCGCGTGTGTGCATTATGTGCTGCAATTAGTAGAATATGCAGTTACGTCACTGTCTCGTGATCCCGTTCCGGCCAAATAGACAAGTCCCAATCAGTACCGTAGTGCAAGTGTATCTTCGATCATGGACTTACAATGCAGGGTTGCACAAAGTTGTTTCTTCCCCAGGAGCAAAATTTTTAGCTTAACATTTCCCCACCTATACTTACAGGTTTGATAAAAATCAGATTACAATATCATATGTTAGTTATAGTGTTGTTTAGATGTACCAGTACCATATTAAAGGTAGATGACCCGATCATATTCCGATTTTCAACTTGAAGTTTTCTATTCTACATGAAAGGTCATCCTTAAAAAAGTCGTGTTCCAAAGTTTGAGTTGCATAGCTCTAATGGTTCTTATATTAGACGCACAAGATGCCGTGAACTGTACCCATTGAGTTGTACACAAACTATATCGGTGGTATACCACCATTCGCGGTAATTCGACGTTATTTCATCGATTTCTCCGTAATTATACCGATCTAGGCCGTCAAATTTCAGTATGATGATGAGGAAAAATACGAGCTTTCATATGATATGAAAATCTCCGTATGTTTGAAATAATTCTGTGTTACGAAAATGTGATCGGGTCATCTACCTTTAATATTTTTACATTTGAGAAGAATTTTTGTTAGGGGGGCATGAAAAAAATAGATTTGCGCGAAGGGCGCAAATTTATTTATGGCACTTTACGCTAAAATTGTCAAATTTTGTCTAATTTAATAAGAAAATGTGCGCGAAGCGTGAACAAAATTGCCTTTTTAAGCTAAAATGTTGTCGATTTCTTTCTAATTTTAAATAAATAGATTTTTTTGGGAAAGGGGGGGGGGGGTGGGGGGCACAAAAATATATTTTTGGGAAATGCCCCCCCCCCCCCTCCCCCTTGCCCATGTAGCGTCGCCACGGGAAAGCAATAAAACAATAAACACGTTAGTATACCTGCAACCACAGCTCAAAAACCTAAAGTTGCATTTTTTTCTCTTCATCTTTTTTCACCCTTTTCCCCAATACTTTTTCTTTTTCCACTTGGCATTATTTCCCCAATTCTGCTCATTATTTCCGGGAGCTGTGCTCCCTGCTCCCGCACTTTGTGCAACCCTGTTACAATGCTTCGATATAGTGAAGCATGAACGATAATAGTAAAGCCAGGCATTGGGGATAGATATCTCCCAGCAGCACTACATGACATACAATACTATTACTACTATAAACTAGTTTAATTCAATCCTTACCCCGAGAAATATTCGGTTTTTATCTATCCCGTGCGCAAAAGTAATCCTATTTCGTAAGAAGCGTATGAAGCGCGATTTGGCCATACGCAAGTGTCACATAAGGCGCATGAAAGTCGATATCGAGTTTCCTGTTACCCGCCCGCATACTCGGATTTGGTTTGGTCGGAGGTGTGCCGCTGGAGATTCAAACCCCTACCCATTTCTAAGGGTGATATTTAGGGGTTTGCTTCATTTTAGACCAAATTTTCGTGAAAATATACCTAATTTTGGCAAATTTTCGCGAAAATAGAAAAACAGGACCCATGTCTAAGGATTTTTCAGTTGAAAAGCCTACCCATGGCTAAGGATGTCTCATGAAAAAAACGACCCACTGGAGCGGCACGTCCCTGTATGCCTTACATACGTGAGTACCGCCCCCCCCCCCCCCCCCCCCCCCCCCCCCCCCCCCGGGCCCGCATCACTTTTTTTCACCCGCGTCAAAATTTCAAAGTTTCCCAAAAAATTCATTATAATTTATTTTTAAACACAATTGTTGCCAGTTTTATCAATTTGAAGACACATTTTTCACTTTCTTAAAATATGAATTTGAGAACTAGGCTCATAAGCAAGGTTTTTTTTAATCGTAAACCTAACATTATTTTGATGCATTTATTCGTTTCTGCAAAAACACCTTAAAAACATATTTTTTATTATTTAAATGAGCACCGTATCAATATGGGTTGATCAAACCACGCATTTACATGTCAATAATGAAATCTGATCAAATAATGAATAATGAATTATGAAAAAGTCGCCTCATCACTTGAAAAATAAAGTAACGGGAAACTCGCAATTGACTTTCATGCGCCTAACAATGACTGACACTGCAACATTGCGTGCCATATTGCGCTGGCATGCAAGCATTTTGCGAGCAATGCTAGATTCTTAGTAACAGTGGCGTAGCTCAGGGGGGGCAAATGCCCCCCTGACGAAAAAACTCAATTTGGGCCCCCGCCCCCCACCCCCCTAGAAAAAGGGGGGGGGGGGGGGGTGAGAAAAAAAAAAAGTAAATAGGAAAAAAATGAGAAAAAAGACAGATGTTAATAATTTAGGAGTGGGCTATAGAGGGTCATTTTTAGGTCATAGTTTCAGATCACGCTTGCTACATGATTTTTTGATGACTTCATGCATACTGACAATATATTCAACAAAAAAATTGAAAAAAATGCGAAATCCAGGGTGCCCCGGCCAAAAAACCACAAAAAGTCGGCCATTTTGGAAAAAACAGTCTTTTGATCACAACTCAGTCATTTTTGGTCTAATTTATTTGATTTTGGTGGCAATACCCATGTTTAAGGGTACCAGATGTCATTCTATGTTGGTTTCGTCTCATATAATCCCTTCGTTGTCTTGTAATAGCTGATTTTGGTCAAATTTGGACTGTGAGGGCGCTTTGCAAAAAGTAGCTATCGCATTAATTAAAATGAATTTGAATACATGAAATATGTTAAGAGTGTGTCAAGAAACATTGTCTGAAGATGTGAGCATGCTACCTCAATTCATTTTTCTGTGGCATCAATTTTAAAATCACAAGAACGCGTTAAAAGCGCTTCCATTGGATAGTACAGGGGTCAACGAACTTTCATTAGTGTGTGTTTCAATGGAGACAATTCAAAGATGTTCAAAATGGTGTAGCTTCAAAACAATAAATGGTATTTTACTCAGATTTTCAGGAAATGCCTAAAATGTAACTCCTATCATATTTCAATATTAGAATTTGAGATTCTTCGATGCGAAAGGTATTTTTTAAAACAGCACCCCCTCAGGGCTATTTTTACTAAAAATGCCTTTTTCAGGAAAACGAAACATCGTCATGCGATAGAAGTTGCATAAGATTATTCCATATCCCCACAAACATGGGTATTGCCACCAAAATCAAATTGATTGGACCAAAATTGATTGATTTATGATCAAAATACTGTTTTTCCATAATGGCTGACTTTTTGTGGTTTTTTTGGCCGGGGCACCCTGGATTTTGCATTTTTTTCATTTTTGTTGTTGAAAATGTTGTTAGTACATATAAAGTCATCAAAAAATCATGTAGCAAGCATGATCTGAAACTATGACCATCTATAGCCCCACTCCTATGTTATTAGCCAAAAAGAAGGAAAAATTGTACATATAGTACATTTACTGTGCGAAATTTTTTGACCTTAACCGCCCCCCCCCCCCCCCCCCCCCACTTACGTGAAATTCACGAGGTAAGTGACTTGAAAAAAAATGGGGGCAACCTTTTACGAACATTTTAGAAATCTTGCCCCCCCTGAAAAAAATCCTAGCTACGCACGCCACTGCTTAGTAATAAGATTACGGGTCAGCTTTAGAATACCCTACCATTTGTAGACCGCACTGTGTAAGTGTATGGGTCGTTCTTTAAAAGCCCCCATTGAAAATATGCAGTGGTAGGGTACCGTATACTAAAGGAACTCCGCTTCTTAATTCATAAAACAGGTTTCGCCAATATGGAACTTGTGGCCAATAAGCTTAAGTGATTTTTGTGATAGAAATAGCTGGATGGTTATGAATGAAACATACAGTAGATGTAGACAGACCATGCTATGTCACCATTTGACTGTACGGGAATAGGGCGATCGATTGTTCGGACAGCTTACATTGGGGTAGATATTGTGATCTATAGAGATTTAGGCCTATAATATCTTATTGAATGCACCTTTAAATAACAATAATCATGTATAATTTTTGTGTACAGGACAGGTTATAAAAAGCACCGATAAAGATGTGCTGCAAATTAAAGAAGTGCAGCGAAGAATGTTTGACGCTCAAACACTAAACAGTAAGTCTAGCCAATTAATTGAGTTTGTGAGTAATTTGAGGTCATAGGTCATTAAGGAGGCATCAAGTGGTTGGATATATCTAAAAATAGTCTGACTGAGCTAAACTTAGGTCAAATAAAACCTGAATGTGAGCTAGTGAACATGTTGCAATTAACTCTAGGCAGTGATCGACTTTTGTGAACAAATGTGTGTAGCAAGTTTTTGTCAAATTTCTACTGTTTGTTACAAATAATAAATTGTTACATTGAAATGCATAGTTTTATAAAACTGCTACATGTAGTGCTATAGATATTTATATTAGTCGAGAAACGACTAATATACTGTATTCGTCCTGTTTCTTTCTTCTTCTTATATTAGTCGAGAAACGACTAATATACTGTATTCGTCCTGTTTCTTTCTTCGTCTTCTTTCTTTTTCTGTCATGGGACCTATAGCTCCGTAAACCGTTGAGCCGATTTTTACCATATTTGGTCATAAGAACCCTTATGTGCACCACTACTCAGGTTGAAAAGCATAAGGGGTCAAAGGTCACACAGGGGTCACTAGGGGTCAAAACGTGATTTTCACTTAAAACGCATTTCCAATTTAGTGAAATGACCTAGGATCGTCAAAATTGGTCCACATATTCCTTTTGACCGTACGCATGTACAAAAGAACGGTTTTAAAATTAAAAATCATTTGGGGTCACTAGGGGTCAAAATGTAAATTTTACTCCATTCACTTAAAACCCTACTTGTCCGAGGGAAAATGACTGATGATACTCAGAATTGGTCAAAAGATTCCTTTGATCAATGTTCATATAGGGTCCTTCCACACTAAAAGTGACATGTCAAACGAGGTCACTAGAGGTCATTGAACTTTACAGGGGAAAAATATAAGGCATGCTTCGATTTTGACCGGGTTTCTTTTATTTTGTGGGCATTGATAAGACAAGAACAAAGTCAATTATACCGTTAAGATCAAAGGTCAATAAAAGGTCACTAGGGGTCAAAATGTACATTTTTACTCCTCGCACTCAAAATACTACTTGTCCAAGAGATAATGACCTATGATTGTCAGAATTGGTCAAAAGATTCCTCTTATCCATGTCCATATAGGGTCCTTCTCCACTAAAAGTGACATGTTACACGAGGTCACTAGAGGTCATTGAACTATACAGGTGAAAATCTTAAGACATGCTCCGATTTAACAAAACTACTTTTTTCTTGTGCGCATTGATCAGCCAAGCAAAAAAGTCAATTACAAGTTTGGGGTCAGAGGTCAAGAAAAGGTCACAAGGGGTCAAAACGTGATTTTCACTAAAAACTCATTTGCAATTTAGTGAAATGACCTAGGATCGTCAGAATTGGTCAACATATTCCTTTTGACCGTACGCATGTACAATAGTTCGGTTTTTAAAATCAAAAAATATTTGGGGTCACTAGGGGTCAAAATGTAAATTTTCACTCCATTCACTCAAAATGCTACTTGTCCGAGAGGAAATGACCTATGATTGTCAGAATTAGTCAAAAGGTTCCTCTCATCCATGTTCATATAGGGTCCTTCTCCACTAAAAGTGACATGTCACACGGGGTCACTAGAGGTCATTGAACTTTACAAGTGAAAATCTTAAAACATGCTCCGATTTTGACGGGACTACCTTTTTCTTGTGCGCATTGATCAGCCAAGCAAAAAAGTCAATTACAAGTTTTGGGTCAGAGGTCAAGAAAAGGTCACTAGGGGTTCAACTGTATTCATTTACTCCATTTACCACTCGAAGGGGTTAACATGTAACACACCCGACTAATATTCGTGATCTCCGATCACAGGTCATGTCTAGTTCTTCTTTCTCCTGTCATGGGACCTATAGCTCCGTAACCATTGACCCGATTTTGACCATATTTGGTCATAAGAACCCTTATGTGCACCACTACTCAGGTTGTAAAGCATAAGGGGTCAAAGGTCACACAGGGGTCACTAGGGGTCAAAACGTGGTTTTCACTTAAAACGCATTTCCAATTTAGTGAAATGACCTAGGATCGTCAAAATTGGTCCACATATTCCTTTTGACCGTACGCATGTACAAAAGAACGGTTTTTAAAATTAAAAATCATTTGGGGTCACTAGGGGTCAAAATGTAAATTTTACTCCATTCACTCAAAACCCTACTTGTCCGAGGGAAAATGACTGATGATACTCAGAATTGGTCAAAAGATTCCTTGGATCAATGTTCATATAGGGTCCTTCCACACTAAAAGTGACATGTCAAACGAGGTCACTAGAGGTCATTGAACTTTACAGGGGAAAAATATAAGGCATGCTTCGATTTTGACCGGGTTTCTTTTATTTTGTGGGCATTGATAAGACAAGAACAAAAGTCAATCATACCGTTAAGATCAAAGGTCAATAAAAGGTCACTAGGGGTCAAAATGTACATTTTTACTCCTCGCACTCAAAATACTACTTGTCCAAGAGATAATGACCTATGATTGTCAGAATTGGTCAAAAGATTCCTCTTATCCATGTCCATATAGGGTCCTTCTCCACTAAAAGTGACATGTTACACGAGGTCACTAGAGGTCATTGAACTATACAGGTGAAAATCTTAAGACATGCTCCGATTTTAACAAGACTACTTTTTTCTTGTGCGCATTGATCAGCCAAGCAAAAAAGTTAATAACAAGTTTTGGGTCAGAGGTCAAGAAAAGGTCACTAGGGGTCAAAACGTGATTTTCACTAAAAACGCATTTGCAATTTAGTGAAATGACCTAGGATCGTCAGAATTGGTCAACATATTCCTTTTGACCGTACGCATGTACAATAGTTCGGTTTTTAAAATCAAAAAATATTTGGGGTCACTAGGGGTCAAAATGTAAATTGTCACTCCATTCACTCAAAATGCTACTTGTCCGAGAGGAAATGACCTATGATTGTCAGAATTAGTCAAAAGGTTCCTCTCATCCATGTTCATATAGGGTCCTTCTCCACTAAAAGTGACATGTCACACGGGGTCACTAGAGGTCATTGAACTTTACAAGTGAAAATCTTAAAACATGCTCCGATTTTGACGGGACTACCTTTTTCTTGTGCGCATTGATCAGCCAAGCAAAAAAGTCAATTACAAGTTTTGGGTCAGAGGTCAAGAAAAGGTCACTAGGGGTTCAACTGTATTTATTTTCTCCATTTACCACTCGAAGGGGTTAACATGTAACACACCCGACTAATATTCGTGATCTCCGATCACAGGTCATGTCTAGTTTAGATTGTATAGCAAAGTGTGGAGCATTTAGTGATGCGACACTGGGTAAATCATACCATGACTTTAGTTCGTGTAGGTCCAACGAGATAGGTAGAGCGATGACTGTAGCTAGGGTCATTGCCAGCCCATTTACAATGCAATCCTAAATCTCGCGCTCGAAATTGTGTAAAATTATAGATGAACCACCAGTAAATTCAATCAGTTATACATTAGAAATATAGAAATAGTTATTTTGGATATCTTAATTTCTTAGTTTAAGCTACATAAGATATCAGTGTTAAATAAAAGATAGCAAAATAATTCTCTAATACAGAAAAGAAAACAATTTCCACATTCATCTCCAAATAAATAAATACACATAAAAATAGGTGGGAGTCGGACGTATATTTTGGAGGGGTCGGACATCCTTTTTGCAAATAATTCACACAGCGTACGCTCGACCCCTTTTGATGTACTCCCTCCCTCTTTCATAGTACAAGTCACAGTATTCTGTTATGGTATCAGCGTATAAGTGTTGATCCTGTACTTCCATATAAGTTTGATGGCTCATTTATTCACCAAACACAGTGAACAACCTCTTGACAATTTGCATAATTCATTTATGTAAGTACGACCCCACTCTTTAGTACGACCCCACTCTTTTTACCCCAAAATCAGTTTTTTTACTTTTACTCGCTGCGACAAAATATTGCACAATTTCCGCAAAAGTATTTATCAGATATATAGTCATGTAGTGACTCTGAAGTTTGCCATAAACAAAAATCAGGTTAAACCAATTTCCAGTGAATGAGAGCCAATAATGTTATTTGGCCTGTGGGGTTACCTATACAGAATTGTCCAAAATGATATTTGCTTACATTTTTTTCTTCTTTTCAGAACACCGGTGTAAACATGTATTCGAGTCGTTTTGCGATCTACATATACATGTACATGGGCTCACGTAAGAGACGGGGCAGAGTATTGCTGTGACAAAATACCATCGCTACCAACAGAACCAGGCAGGACCAATACTGTTTGCAAACATCTAGCAGAATATGGAAATGAGTAGGTTAATATAGTCGTATATTATTATTAAATGCACTGTTCCTACAAAATTCAAGGTTGTAAAAAGTATAGGAAACAGTGGCGCATCGCCATAGGGGGGGGGGGCCAATATTGATGTGATGTCGGTTGAGATTGGCACTGTCGGTTCATTTGACCACAGGAATCATGGAATTATGATGGTCAAAAGTACACACGTATGTGTCCCCAAAATGCAACATCCTTTGCTATAAGCTTATTTAGAGCCAAAATGTACCTCGATCGTGCCAAAAATAGGTGTAAAGTTGAAAAATTTTGCGCGTTACGCGCGAATTTCTTATATCACAAACGTCTTGTGTGTTCGTTTTTCAGGACTAGAATTTTGTTTCACCTACAACCACATGTTACAAGAATCCAAGATTCTTGGCAATTGAGTTTGTGTGCAATTTTTAAAATTTGTGAGAATCCAATTGGATTTTCGCAAATCTTAAATTCTTGGATTCCTTCCAATTTTCTAGCCTGTTTTTCTCCCATCATAGTCTAATTGTCAAAAGAACCATGATTCACCCGGGTGGTAACTTGTGATCAATTGTTTTTATTTCTGGGTTCTCAGGGGTTAAAATGCATAAATAAATAGTAATAATAAAAAGCTGTTACAATACAACGTATGTTCGTGATCTTTGTATGTTTATGACTGCAATAAATAAAATGAAATAACATTTTTTGACTGTGCGTTTTTTTTTTGGACTGTGCGAATTTTTTTGCTAAAATGGGGACGGAGAAGCTGAACAATGGGGACGAGAAATTGTTCATGTAGTACATTTACTGTGTGCGATATTTTTTGACTGTGCGATTTTTTTTTTTAACTGTGCACACAAATTTGACCTCACCCCCCGCCCCCCCCCCCCCCCCCCCCCCCGCCCCCACTTACGTGAAATTCACGAGGTAAGTGACTAGAAAAAAATTGGGGCAACCTTTTACGAACATTTTAGAAATCTTGCTAAAAAGAAAATAGGGACGATATTGATGTTTGCCCCCCCCCCCCCCCCCCCCCCTGGAATGACAATGCTGGCTACGCGCCTGGACTGCAACCCCATTGTTTCTACTGGTGAAACTGTTTATTTCTTTCTATTTTCATCTTATTTAAAATGCATTTACAAAGAACCGATGCTCTGTTTTACAAACATCTCGAACTAAAACACCTGAACAAAAGGTTATGACTGCAAATTGCAATAATGAAAACATGAAGTGGACCCCCCCCCCCCCCCCCCAAAAAAAAGCAAGCGGGAGGGGATGCTAAACATGTTATTTTAATTTGAGGAATATATATTCATAATTTTTTACAAGACACTGTTGATGAACAGACGAGGTGTGCCTTTCGAGCACCGCCTTGTATGTGATTAATGTGATAGGTAGCTCAGTGACTGCTATATCCACCCATTTTGTCCACCTCTTACACATTCCACAAACCGCCCCAAGAAGACATGTGTGATGATCCCCTTGTAAATATCAAAATTTTAATTTATTTCTCTGCTTACAGCTCAAGAAGAAACTTTGTCCTGATACTCTGCTGTGTACGTTTTGGTCGGCACAATTCTATAAAGGAGAAAGGCCTGAACGTGTAACAGAGGAAGATCTAGTGGCTACAGTAGTCGTAGAAGAACATATAAATGGGTTCCTTCAGATCAAGCGACTCAGGTTAGTATTTCTACAAATCGTAGCTGTTCTGTTTTTTATGTGCACTAAAATAGTTCATAAACCTGACAACAAGATTTAGGTTTCAGTCAAATTTCACTTCAAAATACAATTGTATTTTATGTTTCTTTTTCGTCTGTTAGACCAGGTAAACTGGCAGCTTTTCCACACTGCTGCCAGCTGTTCATTGTGCTATCAGTATCATTTAGTGATGTGCAATTTCAAAGGGTAAACATTCTAGGTTTGTGAAATATGCCATTGACATTTAGACTTGACCTAATGCTAGCATGTTATGCTCGACAATGTTAAACATATATCAAAATTCTTTCATTTTGATCAGCTCAACAATATTTTCATCCCTATCCCAATCATAATTTACTGTACATATTTGAATTCCTCATTAAGCCAGAATGTTAAACTTAAGTTGTGGGTGGTTTTTTTTAGTTTACAAATATTTGTTTGCCTATGCACGCACCCTACCCTGATGTATACTGCATTTTTTTTAATCTGCATATTTTAGAGCTTTCCAAAATTGTATATTTTTTGCTATTGTAGGTTGAATACTTTTTTGTTATTGTCATTTATATAAAACCAATGAATCAGGGCAAGTGCACTGTGTTGCGAATAGGGTGAAGGCCATGATGAACAATGCGATCTTTTAAGATAAATTGTTACATAAGATTTTACAGACATAATGCGATAAATACGGGATTCTTCTGATGTGAAAATATTTTGATGTGAAAAAAAAATCATACCCCTAAAAAAGTGATCGAAACATACACCTTTAACTCGAAGATAAACTTAAAACTTGAAGATGGAATTTTAATTTAAAACTTCTTGAAAGTATGCCTGAACCGATTACATTGATGACCTGGTCGTTGGACTCGTACAACAAGCAGTAGATAAAAACCCAGCAAAGTCCAGACAAAATCAATGCCACAAAAGAATAGAATAACAAACTTAACTTAAAAGCATGATTAAGATGGAATAGATTCCAAAACAATTCAAAACATCCGAGCATTAATTCATGTATGATGGAAGTGCCTGGTAAGAAGTGGTGATGCTCAAGAGTGAACAAAAACTTGCCCAACGTGGCTGCATATGGTTATAGTTGTATATATTGTAGTAAATCAGTGTTTTCACTCACCCTATACAAAGGGTGAAATACCCTTCACTTTTGATTTTCACCCTTCAAAATTTTTCTCAAGAGTGAAAAATGTTGAAAATTACTGCCCAAAACACTGTGCAAGCACACGTTTTGGCCATCATTTTGGTTTTTCACCCTCAAGAAATTAACCCAGTGAAATTGCTGTAAATTCAAACTTCTTTTAAATCTTTTTCAGTGCCTCGTCACCGCAATAAGGTCCCACATCACCAAGACACCAGGAAATAGGATTGCTGTAGAAGGACTTTTAAGAGACCTCTATCATGTTGTGGCAAAGAAAAGTCATACATGAGAATTGGGAACTTCATCCACACAGTAACTTGCTTTATTCTCGCTAAGTTCTGGTAGTGTACATCATCGCTTATTCAAAATACTTTAAAAGGTAATCAGTACCCGAACTTAGATGTTCTTCTGTAAAAGTAAATTTTCAGTAAACATACTTTGCTGAAATTTACCAGAAAACTGAGCGAGCATTAAGATGTGAAGTGAACCAACTGATTACCTCAATACACCACTCCGCTGGATATAATCGATACTCGATTTGTACGGTTTGATGACTGCATTCATCCGATCATTAACAGGCCTACGCCTCATTAAAAAATCGTTTAATCGCCAAGTTTGATGCTCTTAAACGCGATTAAAATATACGCGCTTGCCCTGAATAGCAAAACATAACTAAAATACTCTAATAACAGCTGATTTAAAGGGGATGCCTTGGTGATTTTTGCCAATTTTTAAAAATATTGTCAACAAATGGTTACTTTTATAAGAACTAAGTTAGGCCCCATTGCCTGTGGTGAATACCTATAGATGCAAAACATTTTGTTGGATGAATGCGAAAAAAACAGAGGAAGAAGTAGCAAGCATCCAACACTGAGTGATATTTTGACATGAATAATCTTTTCAACAACTCATTGTACAGGAGCGCACCGTTGTTGATTTGTTATCAATCCACAGTTGTTATGCAAAATAGTGCATCAAGGCCAAGATGTTCACACATTGAATACGCTCAAGGCCATCATGCAGTTGCAAACTACAAAGTGCAAATTTGCATCAAACATGTCAAAACTATGGCCATCAGGTGCAAACTACAAAGTGCAATTTTGCATCACACATGTCAAAACTATTGTTCTGCTTTTGTTTGGCTTTTCCTGACAAAATAAAAATATTAAGATTTGTGTTGAATAGCATTATAGGAATATAGTGAGAATAATCCAATACAATAATAGTTCAATCAGTTCCAAATTGGCGAGAAATTTTGGTTTGTATCTATACACGCCCAAAAGAAATCCAAGCGTATCAGCACGTCATTGCGCGCCATATTTCGCCATGCCATTGATTTGCGCGCGACGCTCTTCTGAATACATTCGCTGCTGTAAACAGGTTTCGCCAATTTGGAACCGACTGAACTATAAACACATTTAATAAGCCTTTGTTCATCAGAAATTTTGCGTCCGACGGTACGATACGTCTGCGCATCATTGTTAATTTCTGATGAACAATGGTGGAACATGATTGAATCCCTAAATGTAACATATCATCGCTATTCTTTCAAAACCTTGTATGTTTTTCCGGCCCTTCAGCATGTATAAAGTAAAACTGCCAACGGTTATGCATAGGAAGAATTGCTTTATACATGTTCCGGGACAAGAGAACTTACAAGGTTTTGATAGATGAGATTTTGTCACTTAAAAATGTTTAGAACAGACCGCCTAAATGTCATTAGGAAGTATTACTTTATACATGCTGAAAGGCTGGATGGAGATACAAGGTTTTGAAAGAATAGTGACGATATAAGTATAGATCTTTGTCTTTGATTGCATGATTGCTACTCTTTGGCATGAAGGTAATATAATATACTTAAATGCCCATGCACTATCAGAGGTGAGGTGCAATTTGCATTATAAGTCTACAAAGTGCCATTTTGGTTTGGTCTTCACATTGTGTTATGCCATGTCATCGCTTTATGAACATTGAGTTCACATGCATATATTCATAATATATTGATAACATTTGTACATAATTTTTATGGACACGCTAGGTGCAACGTAAGTAAGAAGACCTACGCTGAATTAATATTGGATTTGTTTGACAAGTCAGAAAAGAGTAAATGTCAAAATATGTGATTTTTCATATCCTCTAAATGACAAAGATCGATTTGCGTGAAATACAAAACAAATAACAGTGCTTTCCATTCTTGCAGTAATGTATTGTAAATATAACATTCTCATTTGCTGACCGATCAAATACTTTATTGAAACCTGTCCAAAAGTAAGGTTTTGCCAAAACTCTGTATAATTTAGAACCGTGAATGTTTTTAAGCAAATTAACCTGCCCAAAAAAAGTTCGGAATTTGTTTTCAATCACAAAATGTTCAAATATCTCGGGATATTTCCATACTGTGTTGCATATCAATGAAAAGCTGAGTGTGTTCATCTTTACGATGATACCCAATAGCAATGCCTTGTTCCAGTGCTCTGCCACTAGCTTGAGAACATACAGAGGTCTCAATCTGAATGTGCCAAAATCAGCACTATTTATGCTTAAAATTCAATAGCGCATCACTTTACACTGTGTGGTCAATGTAACACTTCATTTATCAGACGGCAAAGAGCGCAGAATAGTGGGGAATTTGGCACATTTTGAATGCGACCTCCCCCCATTCTCAAGCATATGGCTAAGCACTGAAACAAGTGATTGCTACAAAAGAATATATCATTAGAAAGAAGAACATTATCAGCTTTACATTGATATGATTCACAATATGAATATATCACAAAATATTTAAAAAAATGGCGATTGAATACAAATTTCCAAACTTTTTTTGAGCAGTTTATATACGAGGGTCATTCAATAAGTTCTACCTCCTTACTCATAACATCGCTATATGAATGTCGACCTTATGACATTGTCATGATTATAGCTCGTAATCATCTTCTACACATTTATGGTAAATCATAATTGATACCTGTCTCACTTTTGTTATAATGGGGTCAAAGCCAGAGAGAGATTTTGGACAACGGAAATGGAAAATTACCTTAAAAATAAATACATGGGTGGTTGTTTTTTTGTTGGGGGGGGGGGGGGGGGGGGGGGTAGTGTGTGGTTAGATATAAAAGCATGGTTTAAATATTTAAAATGGAAATCCATAAATGGTATCTGAATATATTACAGTATTATCATGTATACATGAGATTGTAAGCAATATTAACACCAGCGGGCTTGCAAATTGTGTAATATCAACTCGAATGTATTGATTATATGCCTTTGGCATATAGGAATACTGCTAATTGGGCAAATTTTCATTGTTACCAGTTAAGTCATGGTGATGCCTCGTATGTGAAATCTTTAACATAATAGGTACCTTTTGCGTTTTCCTTATGTACAACCTTCAGAATGGACAATCAGGTAGGCAATGATATAAAATTATCTCTTTGAGAGACTTATAATCCCTCCTTTAGTCCTGTATATTGAAGATCTCTTACTTCTTATGAAATTCAAATATGACTTTTGCAGGGTTCTCTAAGGGAGGGTAAAATTAATGGTTGTCCGGATTTGGTTCTGGCTAATCAAAGGGCATATTTTTTTCTGAAAAATCAGTCACCTTTATTATTAATAGTCTGTTCAAGAGATATCTGACATTTAGGACGGATATAATTGACCGATAGGTTCTGCATATACAGAAAAGTAAACCATTACTCAGATTATTGTACTATGGATTTGTAGCTGAGATTCCAAGCTGCAATTGTGTAATATTTCATAAGACTGGCTTATATAATAACAAAGTTATCAGGTAGGAGGTAGAACTTATTGAATGACCCTCGTACATTAGCAGCATTTCTGATTGTTTGTAATTTACCTTGTTTTATATGGTTATGTTTACTGGATAAAAAAGAAATAATAAATTGTTTTAATGGTAAACCCACCTAAATGTGTGTGTTAATAATTTTGTAAACAGCTGTGATGATTTTGCAGTTTCATCAGATTGATTGCTACATATTATATATATGAGACAATATAACAGTTGGGATGGGATGTAGGGCCACGTACCTGCGATGGTAAAGCGACGCTCTGGTTGCTGGGAGAGCATCTTCAAAATAATATACTAGGGATGTAGTTAATAACAAATGTTCCATCTAGAGTTCAACGTTTTCACCGGGTAATTCTTTTATGAATCAATTATTTAGCCTGCATTAAAATAAAATAATGATGCTAATAACAATTGAAAAGTCGTGTTCAATGTTGTTTACAGAAATAATTGCATTCACCGTAAATCACTATATTTTAATTGTGGTGAGAACTTGAGAAGACTGATATTTTGGTTAATTATCCTGATTTGTTTGAAATGTGGCAGGTGAAGGAAACAAATAATTGCATTGTAATGAATTGTTCGAAAATTAAATTATATGACAAATTTAGTGATGCTAATGTGAATAAATGTTTTGTTTTAGACCGGGCATTGTGTTTACTCCTCATGTAACATAGGAGACCCATCATGTTTACGTAATGGTATCGTCTGTAAGACATGGCCATATCTTAAACAACGTTTATTCTCCAACTCGTGTACTTGCATTGATTAAAAGCATTTGTAGTTTTGTCCTCTTATTAGGTCGTCCGTAGGAAGAGACCTTATGGCAGCATCCTTCGTGTGTGTTGTCTGTGTGTGTAGTCTGTGTGTGGGGTGTGTGTGTCAACAATTTGGTATACACTTTTTGTTTTGTCCATTTCTTTTCCATACAATGACCAATTGCAATCAAACTTCGGTCATAGATGCAACATGGAAACCTTCATATGTTAATGAGGTCAAAGGTCACATACCAAGGTCAAAGGTCATCTGAGGTCAAAATGTAAAATTTAGTATACACTTTTTGTATTGTCCATTTCTTTTCCATACAATGACCAATTGCAACCAAACTTCGGTCATAGATGCAACATGGAAACCTTCATATGTTAATGAGGTCAACGGTCACATACCAAGGTCAAAGGTCATCTGAGGTCAAGATGTAAAATTTAGTGCACACTTTTTGTATTGTCCATTTCTTTTCCATACAATGACCAATTGCAACCAAACTTCAGGCATAGATGCAAAATGGAAACCTTCATATGTTAATGAGGTCAAAGGTCACATACCAAGGTCAAAGGTCATCTGAGGTCAAGATGTAAAATTTAGTGCACACTTTTTGTATTGTCCATTTCTTTTTCATACAATGAAAACAGTGCTTTCCATTCTTGCAGTAATGTATTGTAAATATAACATTCTCATTTGCTGACCGATCAAATACTTTATTGAAACCTGTCCAAAAGTAAGGTTTTGCCAAAACTCTGTATAATTTAGAACCGTGAATGTTTTTAAGCAAATTAACCTGCCCAAAAAAAGTTCGGAATTTGTTTTCAATCACAAAATGTTCAAATATCTCGGGATATTTCCATACTGTGTTGCATATCAATGAAAAGCTGAGTGTGTTCATCTTTACGATGATACCCAATAGCAATGCCTTGTTCCAGTGCTCTGCCACTAGCTTGAGAACATACAGAGGTCTCAATCTGAATGTGCCAAAATCAGCACTATTTATGCTTAAAATTCAATAGCGCATCACTTTACACTGTGTGGTCAATGTAACACTTCATTTATCAGACGGCAAAGAGCGCAGAATAGTGGGGAATTTGGCACATTTTGAATGCGACCTCCCCCCATTCTCAAGCATATGGCTAAGCACTGAAACAAGTGATTGCTACAAAAGAATATATCATTAGAAAGAAGAACATTATCAGCTTTACATTGATATGATTCACAATATGAATATATCACAAAATATTTAAAAAAATGGCGATTGAATACAAATTTCCAAACTTTTTTTGAGCAGTTTATATACGAGCGTCATTCAATAAGTTCTACCTCCTTACTCATAACATCGCTATATGAATGTCGACCTTATGACATTGTCATGATTATAGCTCGTAATCATCTTCTACACATTTATGGTAAATCATAATTGATACCTGTCTCACTTTTGTTATAATGGGGTCAAAGCCAGAGAGAGATTTTGGACAACGGAAATGGAAAATTACCTTAAAAATAAATACATGGGTGGTTGTTTTTTTGTTGGGGGGGGGGGGGGGGGGGGGGTAGTGTGTGGTTAGATATAAAAGCATGGTTTAAATATTTAAAATGGAAATCCATAAATGGTATCTGAATATATTACAGTATTATCATGTATACATGAGATTGTAAGCAATATTAACACCAGCGGGCTTGCAAATTGTGTAATATCAACTCGAATGTATTGATTATATGCCTTTGGCATATAGGAATACTGCTAATTGGGCAAATTTTCATTGTTACCAGTTAAGTCATGGTGATGCCTCGTATGTGAAATCTTTAACATAATAGGTACCTTTTGCGTTTTCCTTATGTACAACCTTCAGAATGGACAATCAGGTAGGCAATGATATAAAATTATCTCTTTGAGAGACTTATAATCCCTCCTTTAGTCCTGTATATTGAAGATCTCTTACTTCTTATGAAATTCAAATATGACTTTTGCAGGGTTCTCTAAGGGAGGGTAAAATTAATGGTTGTCCGGATTTGGTTCTGGCTAATCAAAGGGCATATTTTTTTTCTGAAAAATCAGTCACCTTTATTATTAATAGTCTGTTCAAGAGATATCTGACATTTAGGACGGATATAATTGACCGATAGGTTCTGCATATACAGAAAAGTAAACCATTACTCAGATTATTGTACTATGGATTTGTAGCTGAGATTCCAAGCTGCAATTGTGTAATATTTCATAAGACTGGCTTATATAATAACAAAGTTATCAGGTAGGAGGTAGAACTTATTGAATGACCCTCGTACATTAGCATCTTCAAAATAATATACTAGGGATGTAGTTAATAACAAATGTTCCATCTAGAGTTCAACGTTTTCACCGGGTAATTCTTTTATGAATCAATTATTTAGCCTGCATTAAAATAAAATAATGATGCTAATAACAATTGAAAAGTCGTGTTCAATGTTGTTTACAGAAATAATTGCATTCACCGTAAATCACTATATTTTAATTGTGGTGAGAACTTGAGAAGACTGATATTTTGGTTAATTATCCTGATTTGTTTGAAATGTGGCAGGTGAAGGAAACAAATAATTGCATTGTAATGAATTGTTCGAAAATTAAATTATATGACAAATTTAGTGATGCTAATGTGAATAAATGTTTTGTTTTAGACCGGGCATTGTGTTTACTCCTCATGTAACATAGGAGACCCATCATGTTTACGTAATGGTATCGTCTGTAAGACATGGCCATATCTTAAACAGAACGTTTATTCTCCAACTCGTGTACTTGCATTGATTAAAAGCATTTGTAGTTTTGTCCTCTTATTAGGTCGTCCGTAGGAAGAGACCTTATGGCAGCATCCTTCGTGTGTGTTGTCTGTGTGTGTAGTCTGTGTGTGGGGTGTGTGTGTCAACAATTTGGTATACACTTTTTGTTTTGTCCATTTCTTTTCCATACAATGACCAATTGCAATCAAACTTCGGTCATAGATGCAACATGGAAACCTTCATATGTTAATGAGGTCAAAGGTCACATACCAAGGTCAAAGGTCATCTGAGGTCAAAATGTAAAATTTAGTATACACTTTTTGTATTGTCCATTTCTTTTCCATACAATGACCAATTGCAACCAAACTTCGGTCATAGATGCAACATGGAAACCTTCATATGTTAATGAGGTCAACGGTCACATACCAAGGTCAAAGGTCATCTGAGGTCAAGATGTAAAATTTAGTGCACACTTTTTGTATTGTCCATTTCTTTTCCATACAATGACCAATTGCAACCAAACTTCAGGCATAGATGCAAAATGGAAACCTTCATATGTTAATGAGGTCAAAGGTCACATACCAAGGTCAAAGGTCATCTGAGGTCAAGATGTAAAATTTAGTGCACACTTTTTGTATTGTCCATATTGCAACCAAACTTCAGGCATAGATGCAACATGGAAACCTTCATATGTTAATGAGGTCAAAGGTCACATACCAAGGTCAAAGGTCATCTGAGGTCAAGATGTAAAATTTAGTACACACTTTTTGTATTGTCCATTTCTTTTCCATACAATGACCAATTGCAACCAACCCTTGGTCATATATGCAACATGAAAACCTTTATATGTTAATGAGGTCAAAGATCACATACCAAGGTCAAAGGTCATCTGAGGTCAAGATGTAAAATTGAGTACACACTTTTTGTCTTGTCCATTTCTTTTCCATACAATGACCAATTGCAACCAAACTTGGGTCATAGATGCAATATGGAAACCTTCATATGTTAATGAGGTCAAAGGTCACATACCAAGGTCAACGGTCATCTGAGGTCAAGATGTAAAATTGGCTGCATATGTAAAATTGATTACATTTAAACAGATGAAGTACAATTGCAACCAAACTACCCATATAAACGGACGACCTATTTGGGACCGCTGTCCCTATTTTATTATGAGTGTATACCGAATGAGTAGACAAAATGTGTGAATGAAAATAATAGTAACATATAGACGACTGATTTATGGACAAAACAAGTTGACACCTAGATAATGCCACAAAATGGCAGTTGTCTACAAGTGGTAGGCTGCAAAATGGTGCTCCGAATAGCTAAAACTGGGGCCCTAATTTTTTAAAAATCTATCTCCAAATTGCAACATTTTCTTCATTTGTGAATGATGCCGACCTCCAGGCTGTTAGTAGGGTTGATTAGGGAATGATGTCACGCAAGTATCGCTTTCATACCTACTAAGGTAAATGGTTCCAAGTCCTTGTTGGAACATTTCCTTCATTTGTGAATGATGCCGCCCATCAGGATATCACTAGGGTCAATTGGGGAATGATGCCACACACGTATTGCTAAACCTACTAATAAGGTAAATGATGTCAAGTCCTTGTTGGAACATTTTCTTCATTTAAATGATGCCGACCTCCAGGATATCAGTAGGGTCAATCAGTCAATCTATTAACTATGATGTCGCGCATGTATGGCTATTAAACCTACTAAGGTAAATGATGCCAAGTCCTTGTTACATTTTCTTCCTTTGTGAATGATGCCGACCTCCAGGTTGTTAGTTGGGTCAATTCGGGAATGATGTCACCCGTATAGTTGGCCTACTAAGGTAAATGGTTCCAAGTCCTTGTTGGAACATTTCCTTCATTTTCCTTCATTTGTGAATGATGCCGCCCACCAGGATATCACTAGGGTCAATTGGGGAATGATACCACACACGTATTGCTAAACCTACTAATAAGGTAAATGATTCCAAGTCCTTGTTGGAACATTTTCTTCATTTAAATGATGCCGACCTCCAGGATATCAGTATGGTCAATTGGGGAATGATGTCACGCATGTATGATGTGACGCCCGTATACCTGTTATACCCTCTAAGAATGATGCCAAATCCTTGTTGTAACATTTTCTTCATTTGTGAATGATGCCGACCTCCATGATATCAGAATGGTTAATTGGGAAATGATGACAGACCCATATAGCTATTAAACCTAGTAATGTAAATGATGCCAACCTCCAGGTTGTCAGTAGGGTCAATTGGAGAATGATGTCACGACCGTATAACTATTAAACGTACTAATGAAATTGGTGCCAAATCCATGTTGTAACATTTTTGTCGTTTGTGAATGATGCCGACCTCCGGGTTGTCAGTAGGGTCAATTGGAGAATGATGTCACGCTCGTATTACTATTAAACCTACTAAGGTAAATGATGTCAAATGCTTGTTGTAACATTTCCTTCATTTTTGAATGATGCCGACCTCTTTGATGTCGGTATTATCAATGGAGAATGATGTCTCGCCCGTATAGCTGTAATAGCTACTCTATAAATGATGCCAAACCCTTGTAACATTTTCTTCACTTTTGTTGAATGATGCCGACCTCAAGGATAAGGGTTTATTGGGAATGATGTCACGCACGTAAAGCTATTAAACATACTAAGGTAAATGATGCCAAGTCCTTGTTGTAACATTTCCTTTTGTGAATGATGCCGACAACCAGGATGTCAGTAGGGTCAATTGGGGAATAATGTAACACCTGTATAGCTGTTATACCTACTAAAGGTAAATGATGTCAAATCCTTAATGTAACATTTTCTTCATTTGTGAATGATGCCGATCTCTAGGATATCAGTAGGGTCAATTGTGTAATGATGCCAGACACGTATAGCTCTTAAACCTACTAATGTAAATTATACCAAGTCTTTGTTGTAACATTTTCTTCTTGTAAATGATGCCAACCCCTAGGATATAAGGTCAATTGGGGAATGATATCACGCATGTAGAGCTATTATTATTAAACCTACTAGGGTAAATGATGCCAAGTCCTTGTTGTAACATTTTCTTCCTTTTTGAATGATGCCGACCTCGAGATTGTTAGTAGGGTCAATTGGGAAATGATGTCACGCAAATATAGCTGTTATACAAGTTAAATGATGCCAAGTCCTTGTTGTACCATTTTCTTCCTTTTTGAATGATGCCGACTTCGAGATTGTTAGTAGGGTCAATTGGGGAATGATGTCACGCAAATATAGCTGTTATACATACAAGTTAAATGATGCCAAATGCTTGTTGTATCATGTTCTTCATTTGTGAATTATGCTGACCTCCATGATATCAGAAGGGTCAATTGGGGAATGATGTTACACCCGTATTATAACTATATTAAACCTACTAAGGGAATTCATGCCAAATCCATGGTGTAACATTTTTCGTCGTTTGTGAATGATGCCGACCGCTAGGATATCAGTAGGGGTCAATTGTGGTTGATGCCACGCACGTACAGCTGTTAGACCTAAGGTAAATGATGCCAAGTCTTTGTCGTAACATGTTCTTCTTTTGTGAATGATGCCGACTACCCGAGATGTCAGTAGGGTCAATTGGGGAATGACACGTAGCTCTTAAACCTACTAATTTAAATTATGCTAAACATTGTTGTAACATTTTCTTCATTTGTGAATGATGCCGACCTCAAGGATATCAGTAGGGTCAATTGGGGCAACATATTCTCGCGTTAAAATGCATATATCACGCATTTCATATTTGCCGTATTTTGCATATTTGACGCATTTTAAGGCACATTTTAAGAACCCGATGCGATTTATTCCGTTAGCGCCCTCAACGGAATAAATCTCAATAACACCGACAATACGTCCGTACAAATATAAAATACTAGAATTCGCGGTTCGTGGGTTGGGCGGTTCTCGGGTTGGGGGTTTATGAGAAGTGTATACTCTTAAAATTCAGTTATCACAGGTGCCATTAATATTCTAAATCCCCATAATACAGGAACCTCATGTGCCCTTAAATCCAGGTAGGCTACCCCATGTGCATCAATGTAATTCAGTACATGTGTTATTAGGCCTAGGGTTAGGGTTGGGTCTTAGTTCAGAAGTCTTTTAGTTTTAGAGTCAGCGAGAGGAGGGGTCTATCGTCATGATCATCTGTGCCCAGTCTTGAGAACTGTGTGTCGACATTGATTATTCCTCCGTAGGCATGCCTAAACATATCCCCCCCCCCCCCATTTGATTCTTTTCATCCTGATCATGCATGCAACTCATAAAAAACCGGGACAAAAACACGCCCGATAGTTAAAGCTAATTGGAGCTAAATGTTTGCTCACACCGTCCCTTTATATTTATACATGTCCCTGTAACATTCCCATTTATATATAAAAGACATCCCATGATAGGCATGATGAGGGCCCGTTGTGGCCTGCGCGCATAGATATGGGTCCGCGATGGGATGTTAAGGCACTGACTTCATACCACCGCAATTCGCAATCACTTAACAATAACATGTTTAACACATAACGTGTTCCTGGATGAAGGCCTACGGTTTACGCGCGTCTGAATCTGATCCTTTTTTACCTCCTGATCATGCATATAGTTGAACTCATACAAAACACGCCCGGGAGTTAAAGTTAATCGGAGTCCTTTTTCTTCTATCCTTTTTAGCCACCGGACGGCTTCCTTTTACATGTTTACCCGCCCCATGAAAAGACCCAATTTGCGCCACGAACGCGCACGCACCTTACGGTCTGCGCCATTACGCGTGCACCGGCAATCGCGTGCGCCGGCAACCGCGTGCGCCATGTTTTGTTTTGTTTATACGCGAGCGCGTAGCAACAGTTTGTTGTCTACGTGGGGCGAAGATCCCTGTGCATAGCGATTACATGGGCAGATGGGCAGGAATCTATACCCAAAGGCGTTGAACGGACAGACAGACTCGCCACAAATAGTATATAGATGTACAGTATACGTATTTTAGATTTAACACCTTGGAAATCATATGGATACATAATTATATGCCAACACACTCAGGGGGTTGGTGGTCGGGGAGGTAAAAACAAGGTGGTAAAAACAAGGACGGCACAAGCTAAAACTATAAATTTTCTTAAACTACTTTGTCAGTGTTATTGCGATTTATTCCGTACGCCTTAAAATGCGTCAAATATGCAAAATACAGCAATAATGAAATGCGTGATATATGCATTTTAAGGTAGAGGATGGGGTGAAGTAATGCCACGCATGTATAGTAAAAGCTCTTAAACATACTAATAAGGTAAATGATGCCAAATACTTGTTGTAACATTTCCTTCATTTGTGAATGATGCCAACCTCCAGGATGTCATCACGGTCAGTTGGGGAATGATGTCACACCCGTATATAGCTGTTATACCTACTAATGTAAATGATGCCAAGTCCTTGTTGTAATGTTTTCTTCCTTTGTGAATGATGCCGACCTCCAGGCTGTTAGTGTCAATTGGGGAATGATTCCACGTAAATAATAGCTGTTATACCTACTACGGTAATGGTATGATGCCAATGCTTAGTGTAGGCATTTCCTTCATTTGTGAATGATGCCGACCTCCAGGATATCAGAAGGGTCAATTGGAGAATGATGTCAGTCACGTATAGCCGTTATACTGTGATCCCAAGTCCTTGTAAACTTTTCTTCCTTTGTGCATGATGCCGACCTCCAGGATATCAGTCGAGTCAATTGGGGAATGATGCCACGCACGTAAAGCTATTAAACTTACTAATGTAAATGATGCCAAGTCTTTGTTGTAACATTTTCTTCTTTTGTAAATGATGCCGACTACCAGGATGTCAGTAGGGTAAATTGGGGAATGATGCCACGCACGTATAGCTCTTAAATCTAATTATGTCCTTGTTGTAACATTTTCTTCATTTGTGAATGATGCCGACCTCCAGGATATCAGTAGAGGCTCAATTAGGGAATGATGCCACGCACGTAAAGCTAGGCTGTTGGTAGGGTCAATTGGGGAATTATTCCACGTAAATAATAGCTGTTTACGGTAATGGTAAATGATGCCAAATGCTTGTTTTGTAGACATTCCTTCATTTGGGAATGATGCCGACATCCAGGATATCAGAAGGTTTAATTGGGGAATGATGTCAGTCACGTATAGCTGTTATACTGTGATCCCAAGTCCTTGTTGTAACATTTTCTTCATTTGTAAATGATGCCGACCGAGTCCAGGATGTCAGTAGGGTAAATTGGGGAATGATGTTACACCCTTATAACTATTAAACTTACTAAGGAAATTGATGCCAAATCCATATTGTAACATTATCGTCGATTGTGAATGAGTAATGGATCCAGGATATCAGGGTCAATTGGGGAATGATGTCACGAATATATGGCTATTAAACCTAAGGTAAATTATGCCAAGTCCTTGTTGTAACATTTTCTTCCTTTGTGAATGATGCCGACCTCCAGGTTGTTAGTAGGGTCAATGGGGGAATGAAGTCACCCGTATGGTTGGCCTACTAAGGTTAATGGTTCCAAGTCCTTGTTGGAACATTTCCTTCATTTGTGAATGATGCCGCCCACCAGGATATCACTAGGGTCAATTGGGGAATGATACCACACACGTATTGCTAAACCTACTAATAAGGTAAATGATGCCAAGTCCTTGTTGTAACATTTTCTTCCTTTGTGAATGATGCCGACCTCCAGGTTGTTAGTAGGGTCAATGGGGGAATGATGTCACCCGTATAGTTGGCCTACTAAGGTTAATGGTTCCAAGTCCTTGTTGGAACATTTCCTTCATTTGTGAATGATGCCGCCCACCAGGATATCACTAGGGTCAATTGGGGAATGATACCACGCACGTATAGCTAAACTTCCTACTAAGATTAATGATGCCAAATGCTTGTTGTAACATCTCATTCATTTGTGAATGATGCCGACCTCCAGGATGTCAGTAGAGTCAATTGGGGAACGATGTCACACCCGTATAAGTAAATGATGCCAAATCCTTGTTGTATTTTCTTCCTATGTGAATGATGTCACACCCGTATAGCTGTTATACCTATATCATGTATATACTAAAGCAAATGATGCCATATCCTTGTTGTAACATTTCTTCATTTGTAATTGTGAATGATGCCGACTTCCAGGGTCAGGTCAAATGGGGAATGATGTCCGGCACGGAAAGCAACTAAACCTACTAAGGTAAATGATGCCAAATCCTTGTTGTAACACTTTCTTCGTTTCTGAATGATGCCGACCTCCAGGTTGTCAGTAGAGTCAATTGGAGAATGATGTCACGCCCGTATACACTATTAAACCATGTAAACGCACTAATGAAATTGATGCCAAATCCATGTTGTAACATTTTTGTCGTTTGTGAATGATGCCGACCTACCTCCGGGTTGTCAGTAGGGTCAATTGGAGAATGATGTCACGCCCGTATTACTAATAAACCTCATTGACTAAGGATGCCAAATCCATATGTTGTAACATTTTAGGGGAATTGAGTCACGCACGTAAAGCTATTAAACTTACTAATGTAAATGATGCCAATGCTTGTTGTAACGTTTCCTTCATTTGTAAATGATGCCGACTTCTATGATGTCGGTGTTATCAATTGGAGAATGATGTCTCGCCCGTATAGCTGTTATAGCTACTAATATAAATGATGCCAAACCCATGTTGCAACATTTTCTTTATTTGTAAATGATGCCAACCTCCAAGATGTCAGTAGGGTCAATTGGGGAATGATGTCACGCCCGTATACATTATTATTATTAAACCTGCTAAGGTAAATGATGACACGTCCTTATGGAACATTTTCTTCATTTGTGAATGATGCCGACCTCCGGATATCAGTAGGGTTAATTTGGGAATGATGTCACGCATGTAGAGCTATTAAACATACTAAGGTACATGATTCCATGTCCTTGTTGTAATCTTTTCTTCCATTGTGAATGATTCTGAACTCAGGGCTGTTAGTAGTGTCAATTGGGGAATGATGTCACGCGAATATAGCTGTTAAACATACTAGTTAAATGATGCCAAATGCTTGTTGTAACATTTCCTTCCTTTGTAAATGATGCCGACCTCCAGGGTGTCAGTAGGGTCAATTGGGGAATGATGTCACCCGTATAGTTGGCCTACTAAGGTTAATGGTTCCAAGTCATTGTTGAAACATTTCCTTCATTTGTGAATGATGCCGCCCACCAGGATATCGAGGTTGTCAGTTGGGTCAATTGGAGAATGATGTCACGTCCGTATACACTATTAAACGTACTAATGAAACTGATGTCAAATCCATGTTGTAACATTTTTTGTCGTTTGTGAATGATGCCGATCTCCGGGTTGTCAGTAGGGTCAATTGGAGAATGATGTCACGCCCGTATAACTATTAAACGTACTAATGAAACTGATGTCAAATCCATGTTGTAACATTTTTTGTCGTTTGTGAATGATGCCGACCTCCAGGTTGTCAGTAGGGTCAATTGGAGAATGATGTCACGCCCGTATTACTATTAAACCTACTAAGGATGCCAAATCCATGTTGTAACATTTTCGTCGTTTGTGAATGATGCCGACATCCAGGATATCAGTAGGGTCAATTGGGGAATTACGTCACGCACGTAAAGCTATTAAACCTACTAAGGTAAGTGATGCCAAATGCTTGTTGTAACATTTCCTTCATTTGTAAATGATGCCGACTTCTATGATGTCGGTGTTATCAATTGGAGAATGATGTCTCGCCCGTATAGCTGTTATAGCTACTTATATAAATGATGCCAAACCCATGTTGCAACATTTTCTTTATTTGTAAATGATGCCAACCTCCAAGATGTCAGTAGGGTCAATTGGGGATTGACGTCACGCACGTATAGCTATTCAACTTACTAAGGTAAATGATGCCAAGTCTTTGTTGCAACATTTTATTCTTTTGTGAATGATGCCGACAACAAGGATGTCAGTAGGGTAAATTGGGCAATGATGCCACGCACGTATAGCTCTTAAATCTACTAATGTAAATTATGCCAAGTCCTTGTTGTAGTAATATTTTCTTCATTTGTGAATGATGCCGACCCCCAGGATATCAGTAGAGTCAATTGGGGAATGATGTCACGCACGTATAGCTATTAAACTTACTAAGGTAAATGATGCCAAGTCTTTGTTGTAACATTTTCTTCATTTGTGAATGATGCCGACCTCCAGGATATCAGTAGAGGCTCAATTAGGGAATGATGCCACGCACGTAAAGCTATTAAACTTACTAAGCTAAATGATGCCAAGTCGTTGTTGTAACATTTCCTTCATTTGTAAATGATGCCGACCTCCAGGATGTCAGTAGGGTCAATTGAGGAATGATGTCACACCCGTATAGCTGTTATACCCTCTAAGGTTAATGATGCCAAATCCTTGTTGTAACATTTTCTTCATTTTGTGAATGATGCCGACTGTTTTTCTTTCTTTTTTCTTTTAGTTTGCAACATAATCAATAATATCAAAAAAACATATTAAGGTAACTCAAATGATACCTGTGTAATGATATATTACAAATTTATATTGACACAGAAGACAATGTACATTTAACCAGAGAAAATCAAACAAGTATAAGACAAAAACAAGACAATACATGACGGGACATGACCCGACACAATACAAAACGACATGGCACGGCGTGGCACTACATAACAAGACATGACACGACACGACACGCCACATCATGACCTGACACGACATGACATGACACGACATGACATGACACGATACGACACGACACGCCACATCATGACCTGACACGACATGACATTACACGACATGACATGACACGATATGACATGCCATGACATTTTCGTCGCTTGTGAATGATGCCGACATCCAGGATATCAGTAGGGTCAATTGGGGAATTATGTCACCCACGTAAAGCTATTAAACCTACTAAGTTATGTGGGGCCAAATGCTTGTTGTAACATTTCCTTCATTTGTAAATGATGCCGACTTCTATGATGTCGGTGTTATCAATTGGAGAATGATGTCTCGCCCGTATAGCTGTTATAGGTACTAATATAAATGATGCCAAACCCATGTTGCAACATTTTCTTCATTTGTGAATGATGCCGACATCCAGGATATCAGTATAGGGTCAATTGGGGAATGATGTCACGCACCTATAGCTACTAAACCAACCAAGGTAAATGATGCCCAATGCTTGTTGTAACATTTCCTTCATTTGTCTTCTATGATGTCGGTATTATCAATTGGAGATAATGTCTCTCCCGGTTAGCTGTTGGGAGATAATAATACAAATTATTGCCAAACCCTTGTTACGACATGATGCCGACTTCTAAGATGTCAGTAGGGTCAATTGGGGAATTATGTCACACCCGTGTAGCTATTATAAGTTAATTGATGCCAAGTGTTTGTTGTTGCAACATTTTCTTCGTTTGTGAATGATGCCGACTACCAGGATGTCAGTAGGGTCAATTGCGGAATGATGCCACGCACGTATACGTATAGCTCGTAAACCTACTAATGTAAATTATGCTAAGTCCAAGTTGTTGTAACATTTTCTTCATTTGTGAATGAAGCCGACTACCAGGATGTCAGTAGGGTCAATTGGGGAATTATGTCAGTCAGTCACGTATGGTAGCTTTTAAACCAACTAAGCTAAATGATGCCAAGTCCGTGTTGGAACATTTTCTTCATTTGTGAATTATGCCGACCTCCATGATATCAGTAGGATCAATTGGGGAATGATGTCACGCACGTATAGCTATTAACCTACTATTGTAAATGATGCTAGTCCTTGTTGTTACATTTTCTTCCTTTGTGAATGATGCCGACCTCCGGGTATTAGTAGGGTCAATTAGGGAATGATGTCAGGAAAATATAGCTGCTATACCTACTTCTAAGGTAAATGATGCCAAAACAATGCTTGTTGTTACATTTATTTATTTGTGAATGATGCCGACGCCTACCTCCAGGATGTCAGTACCGTCAATTGGGGAATGATGTCACACCCGTATAGCTGTTATATCTTCTAGGGTAAATGATGCCAAATCCTTATTGTAACATTTTCTTCATTTGTGAATGATGACGACCTCCATCCAGGATATCAGAACGGTCAATTGGGGAATGATGTCAGCCACGTTAGCGAAGATACACTATAATGATCCTAAGTCCTTGTTGAATTTTCTTCATTTGTAAATGATGCCGTCCTCATAACATAATAAATGGACACATGATGTGTCCATCTCATGTTGGGGCCACATGGCCTAATTTGTCATAGTTGTGTCTAGTTGACTTTTAATCATTCTTTACATGGAATAACTGATAGTTTCTGCAATATTTAACTTGCCTATGAAGCCGGATGAGCTTGCCTATCACTATGAGGGCGAACCTGCCCCGGCGTGAGTGTGGGGTAAGTCCGCCCTGTTGGTTATTTTCCTTACTCCTGCACTTAGGCTACTAACAGTTCTAGAGTGCTGAAACTATGGGGGTTATGTAGCTAAGAAACGTAGCTTTCATTTGGAAGTAGGATAGCTTTCTCTCTATAGCACTTTAAGAGTACGGTAAATGATGCCAAATCCTTGTTATAACAATTTCTTCATTATTTACACATACATTGTTTATAGGTCAATAAATGCGTATGTGTTGTTTCGAGAGAAATTAGACAAATCAATGCACGCGCGCTGATGTTGATGTGGGAATAATGGCACGACCCCGACGGGGGAGTGCTATTGTGAGCATATCAACATTTGCGCAAGTGCATTGATTTTTCTAATTTTTCGAGAAACAAAACATACGCATGCATTGACCTAATTCATACACGACACTATAAAAATAAAAATTCACAATTTAAGCATAATTTTGATCTATGTAAATGGCGACTAAAAACACTTTAACAAGTTTGCTAACACCCGCAGTGAAAATCGGCGAACCCGCGAATCTTGAACAACGAATCAAAACAAAACGCACACTGCGTGATTTGAACGGCGCACACGCGGAGTGCAGTGGACACTTTCAATGCACTCCGCGTATTTGTAATTCCTGCTTCCTGATTGGTTCAACACTTCATAGAGTGTATGAATATCCGATAACCGAAGACAAAAAAACGCCGTCGTGGCATCTTCCAGAATGCTATACTTTCCAAATTTTCGCTCGACAGTTGAATGTGAGATGTCAATACGGTTATATAAATCAGTGGCGTAGCCAGGGGATGCAATATTAGAGTCGTGTCGGTTGAGACTCGACACTGTCGGTCGAGATTGGTACTGTCGGGCAGTTGCCCAACCAGTGACAGAAAAATAGTAAAATAGTCGTAAAATTTGTACATGATAAGACTCCAAATTTATTCAGCAGTTGGCTAAATCAAGGAAAATAACACTGTCGTCATTACTGGCGGGTTGTTTCCATCACTACCGTCCTCAAATAGCCGATTTGTCATTGAATACAAATTACTATACTACGACTGCACGCAATGATTATTTGCAGACCGTTGCGCTGCAACGTAGACTTGAATGACAACCGCGGAACAACATTAATTATACATGTAATAAAAGTGAACATGTCACGTGCAGCTATTCTATTGTGTTTATGTTATTGAAATGCATTGTGTTACCGCCCCCCCCCCCCCCCCCCCCCCCCCCCCCCCCCCCTAACAAGCTTCTCATTCAATCGACCTAGATTGGATGCTCCATTAATATGATGATCGACCTATCCCCGACCCATCACCCACTGGCAGTATAATGTGTAGTGTAAATTAAAACGACTGGTAAAAACAGCTACACACATAATATCGGTAAAAGTGAAATCAGTGATCGATCTCCGCATCTCCCGCCGCGTTCAATAGAATAAAATGTATTGTTCCGGGTTTATGCACATTACCGCCGGCGTTCAATTTTTAAGCTACTGCGTACAAAACCTATGCATAATTTTAGGTAGTTTATTTGTTTGTCTGTCACCCCTTTATAACTACTCATAAAATGCCTTAATCGATAGACATTTTGATGCCTTTTGTAAATCATTTATTACATTTAAAACTAGCATGGTCATGTTGTAGAACAGTGTTACCATGGACTTAAGTTAAGTTATTTGTATTTCCTATCATTAGCAGGAGTACTCTGAATGCGGTATTGTTATGTTAATGAAGAGGTCAGCGGGAAGTATGAAGAAGGTGAACAGTGCGTGACGCCTGGCACTGATGGCTTTAGCTTCGGCACTGCAAGACATGCTTTATCGGTATAATCGTATTGCGTATGTTTTGTGTAAATGCTTTACGATGTTTTGTGAATCAGCTATAGGCCTTTAACATGTTTAATGGTGTTGGCTGTGGATTATGTTTTCCTTTGATATAATTATTATGTCTTCTGAAGAACAGTCTTCATCGATAGAGCCTTAGATTCAGGCAAGTACTATTTAGTATCATATCTGTTTTTTCGAGTATGGCTAAACAAGTCTATCTTATTTTGTAATAAGTGGGACGATGATTATTCTATGGCGTAAGTTTTCCAGATAAAGATGGTTGCCTATATCTTATTCAAGTTTAAATACATTGGTATTCGGAATATATATGAGTTTGATCTGAGACGTATAATCGTCTTAATAAGACAGAGGGTCATAGCATGGATTTTATAAGTCCATGGTTATAGTATGATGAATAATTTTCTGAGGAATTTGCGTCTGATGACAGTGATTATATCATTAAGATGAGAACTTTATTCACAATTGTGTAAGCCAGAGCTGCTAGAGAAAGATAGGGAGGTAAGACTGGTAAACAGTTTACAGTTTTAAGCGTTGAGCTTATTTATATAGTGGTTTTTGTTTCTGACAACCTTTTTCGAGGCTTTATCCCACAGAATAAGTACCAGTTTAGCCACATAAGTTTTCGGTACCAGGCTCCACAGACACTTGGGATGCCGTAAATCTGGGGTTGTAGATGAGATTGTATACTACCACTGTCACTGATACTACCGACTAAACAAGTGGGTTTGCCTGGGAGGCATAAAATATCCAGACAAGACAGGTATGTGATACTTTACAGATTTTATCCTCAAGCTTGTGTGTTTATTTTCGTGAAGTGTAAAAGTTTTACACTACATCTCTTGACATTTAATACTGTCTCTAGTATGCTATCACAAATCAATATGTATTGTGAGTTGAGTATTATAGTTAATTTTAATCTTGGTACCAATCGATGTAACATGATATGTTATTTATTCTGCTGATACAGATTACAACGTTTATTACGACACTGGTGTCTCTACCTGCCTAGTTCTATTGTAATGGTGTACATGACTCGGTGGATTATCACTGGGCTTGAATGCCAGATCACTCAGAGGACATAGTACACGATTTGTACGTTAACGATTTTTATCTGTGTATTGTTTATGAATGAACAGGGTATTTAGCTCCTATGATTGAAATCAGTGTACGACTTTTGAGTCTCCATAGGCACTAACCGGAGGTGCGATTTGTTATCGAATGGGTACAATTTACCTTTTGTTCCTATCACCTGTGATTGAAGAACTTTAAATCTTCATTTTAATCATAATTGATTTCGTTTCAGAGATAATTGAGTGTATTCTCAGAATTATCCACAGCATGCACCTTTGTCGGTTTCCTTTCAAGATTCAGGAACCCGGGTTCAGGTATATATTATTTTATAAGTTCTTATGGAATAAATTTGTTTTTCCTTTGACGATTAGTGTGTAGGTAGGCACATAGAGCTTTTCCACGAAGGGGTTCTTGTGTTCCTTCGACCAAGTCCATGCTTCGACTTATATCAGCATATCATCATATTGATATCACACTGCATACTTAATGAGTTGAGTTGGATTTTTTAAGATGGTATTTGATATGTTTGTATAGTTTTGCCCTGTATATTTTTATTCAGTGTATGCGATCATGGATCAAGACTGGTGATACAAAGGTACCGTATTTTATACGAAGGGTCCTACACTCAAACGATTAGATAAGAAACAACACGAAGAGTGTAATCTAAATCTGCAGTATTTATAGCAGACCCGATAGCTGCTGGAGTAGAGCCAACAGAATATCTGTTTGTTTAGTAATAGATTGGTTTGGGATATATACGGGATGCGACACCAGGTTACTTGGTAGCTATAGGATGAAAGTATCTAATGTTTTAATTTGTATTGTTTCTATTCTAGATCGGATGCATACCTCCAATCATGGTCATAGCAGGCTAGATGTCTATAGTTTACAGGCTATTTAACATGTATAATGCCTCTGTAGGTTTATCCCATCATTGCCGACTGAGTATATATTTATCCATCATGAGAGTGGCACTGGGATAAGGTATTTAGATTACTGCAGACAGTGGTATTATTGATAATAATTATGTTCTTTTGAGAAGAGATTATCGTATATTTGAATAACCGAATGGTATTTGTATATACTTACCACATTTCTTATGCATTCAAATGCAAGAGGAGTTATGTTCAATGTGATGTATTGAATTTAACCAGTCACGTGAGTCGTAGGAAACAGGTAAAAGCTCCACATGAAGAGAGTTGAAAGAGTTTCCTAGCTTTAGAAGCATTTCTGCCAGAGTTTTTAAGGAAATGTGAACTGTTCACAGATATTAAAGGCATAGTCTCAATCGTGAGTAAGGGTAGTATGATACATTTCTATTGTGCATGTCATGTCTCACTGGAGTCTTAATAATATAGACTTTGTTCCTGATAGTCAGAATTGTATCCACTGAGCTTGATGGTTCAGTAGCCACGGGGCTCTTTATATTATCGTAGCTATACTGGACTTGACGATTTGGAATAAATCTGCCATCGCTTATGGTTTTGATTATTTGGTGCAGATATGATATATGGTTTGATAATTTGCCATAGCCACAGGGTTTATAGACTGTTTTAGTCTTCAGTGGATCCACGAGATGATAATATTTTAGTATATTGATTTTTGACGATTGGGGTGTATCTTGACAATTCTTTCAATTGGTCGTATTTTGGGGTTCTATGATTCAGTTCGAAGATTTCTTTTATACCAACTAGCCAAATATATGTTGGTGCGCATGTTCAGATCATGCGGATGCATTTACGATTAGTCAGACTGGGGTCATAGTTGAGTTGTTCCCCCATATGTTTCTAGTTCCTAGACATATTATCTTTTAAGCACGTCAAACTGCATGTTGGTCTTATGAGTTCTCAGATTTCTGATCCTCCTTGTTTTCGTGCATGGGAGAAATCACACATCTATCTTTGGATCGAATAGATGATTAGTGATTAGGACATTTATGTGTCAGGATATTATAATGCTTGTCTGTGAGCACTATTATAAGTTCGTGTTCTAGCGGCAGAACTTTTCTTGGAGTTGTAAATCCACTGGGTGAACTCCAAGTGTATAAGTCATGTCTCGCTGGAGACTTAGACTTCAATTCTGACAGTCAGAATTTCAGCCACTGGGTTTGATAATTTTGAAGTAGCCGCGGGGCTAGATAAATTGTCGTATCCACTGGGCTTGACGATGGTATATGTGATGTGATGTATTGAATTTAACCAGTCACGTGAGTCGTAGGAAACAGGTGAAAGCTCCGCATGAAGAGAGTTGAAAGAATGTTCCTAGCTTTAGAAGCATTTCTGCCAGAGTTTTTTAAGGAAATGTGAACTGTTCACAGATACCGATGGTATAGCCACACAGGGCTAGATGATCTACCATTATAGCCGATGGGCTTGATTATTTGGTGCAGCCACATGGCCAGATTATTTGCCGTAGCTACTGCGGGTTTAGACTGTATACATGATATATATGTCTTTGATATTAATTTCATTATTTTATGTATCTTTATTGTACAGGGATGTAGAGTATTTTCCTACCATGTGGATAATTAGCCACGATGTTCAAGCAAGGTACTTTATCCATCTATATAATAACGATGTTTTTGACTCCTATCTGTCTATCGATTCAGCATTTTGATGCTATCAAGTTGCACTTTGACTGTTGCCCACCTGTGGCAGACAACCCGTGCGACATGAAATTACTCATCGGAGGTTTGCTATAAGAAGCACTAAATCGGTAAGGTAGAAAGATTCTTACACCCGATATGCTTCACATAGTAGTGGAGAAGTTTGGGTTTTGTGATTATCGTATGCATAGTAGAATGTGTGCATATATTTGCTACTAATTTCTTACGCCGGTTTTTCATCCGTTAAGAATAATGAGGATTTTTCTTACAGTAGATGTGTGGTGTTCAGCTGTATTCATATCATGCTTATTATTGTTAGACAAGTATAACAGTTCAGTGTTTAGAAGGGGCATGGATGATAGTAGCTGCCTCTGGTTATACCACTTGTTCAGTTTTTATTATACCAATGGAATATTTATCCCTTGCTAAACTAGATATGAGTTCTGATGATTGTCTCCAGGCAGGTCACGTTTTGTTGTTGTTGTTTTTTAAAATGTGTACCTGGCTATATGTACCCAGGAGTTCTCATATCATGCATACAGTAGATGCCGTGAAAATTTTACATTTTCCCCTAGAATTATTGGATTGTTTCCTAAACATTTTTGGACTTTATAGTTTGAGTTCTGGTGGAGCATCAGCAGAAGCTGCTGTAGTAGTTCCATACGGTTTGCTTAAGAAGCATGGTATCCGAGGAAACATATATCCGAGGATAGGTATGTTAATGAGGAACATCAACTTATGGGTGATTCATGGACTCTCAGTATCATATTAGTGTCCTGCATGAAACATGATATATATAATTGTTTTTCTCTTCACATCATAGGTGTGTATGATTGGTATGCCAATGGTAACATTTTGATGTTTCCTTACATGTACATGTAAAAGTAATATTTAGTGATCTGGTGTCACTTTTTTGTTTACAGAAATACATCAGTATTAATAATGCATAATTCTCAAGCGATACTTGTATTGCCCGTTCTTTGATATCTGATAAGGGGTTAGCGGAGGCTATGTGCCCGTCGTCTAAGAGCCGTGCGCCCCAAATAGTGTATTTGATTAATGTGTTTCTTTCAGGAGGACGAATAGCGGGATAGGAAAATTCTTATTTGCGGTTGAGCTAGCGAATTAGAAAATAATTGTATTTCCTATCATTAGCAGGAGTACTCTGAATGCGGTATTGTTATGTTAATGAAGAGGTCAGCGGGAAGTATGAAGAAGGTGAACAGTGCGTGACGCCTGGCACTGATGGCTTTAGCTTCGGCACTGCAAGACATGCTTTATCGGTATAATCCGGACCTGTTCACAAGAAGAGGAGAGGTATGTTGATTTAAGAGGAATGTTTTAGAAACATGTTTGAGTAAACTTTACCTTTGGAACTAATTATTTAATACTAGCCATGTCGTTTCAGAGAAGATAAGACTGGCATAGGATGATGCTACACAAGACGGAGTCTGCTATAACCTAGTTGGAAGGATGAGGAGGATCCATTTGCAGAGAGATGCAGAAGAGACTTATAGAACTGAGAAGATTCCTTTGGCAATGAAGAATAGTTAGCGCAGGATTTTGATTCAGGAGAGATACTGAGAAAAGGTGAAGGGAATGAAGATCGGGAGGAGAGTGGGTAAGTTTGGAATTATATTTTGTTGTCTATCCACGTCTGCTATGTGCCCGTCGTCTAAGAGCCGTGCGCCCCAAATAGTGTATTTGATTAATGTGTTTCTTTCAGGAGGACGAATAGCGGGATAGGAAAATTCTTATTTGCGGTTGAGCTAGCGAATTAGAAAATAAATACCGTTATTAAATAATATTATGATCATTAATCAATAATATCACGCTCCACGCGTCATGACTTGAGCCCATCTCGGTGTAAATATTATATGTATATCATTTGTCGGGATATTCATGAGTGTATGATTTCTTTTCTCTCTTTTGTTTGTATTAATACTGTAATTTTCCTTTATGTTGAGTGTATCTTTCTTTATCGTTTGGACTGAGACCATTTACTTTAGTTAGTATGGTCTTTGGGTGCTACTGTTTTGAAAGCGTTTTCCGAATAAATGAATAAAATAAATAATAAACCTGCACTGATTACATATGGGATGGCCATTTAATACATGCCAATGCCATTCTTGCTGTGTATCTGTAAACACTTTTTAATAGAGCAAAAACACTCTAGGCTCCGCCTACCATAGCCCTGATCACCGCCTTATTTCCGCCTTACCTATATCATTGTATATATTAATACGCCATACCCAGATGGTAAAATACCTAAATGGTACGTAGCACGTATACCGACTTAACCGAAACAGAAACAGAAACAGAAAACCTATTTTTTTTCGCTACGGACCCGCACACAGCGCCCTCACATGTTCACGTTTTCTGGTGTCTGTTCACCATTTATGGTTATGAGACCATATAAGAAGTCACGTATATGCAAATTATTTATGCAGGTGCCGGGGGCAGGTGCTTTTATTTTTTATTTAAGGGTCATTGAGAGATGTATCGATATACTAAATGAGCAAATAACGTAAAGATAATCATCAACATACATAGCCCCAAAAAACGGCGAATGTTGGTAACCCGGTTGGTAAACGGTTTCAGATGGTAATTAGTATAGCGTATAGCCTATGCCTATTACTTTGATGCAAAAAAACCTGAATTCCAGGATAATTGGGGGTGCACTCCCATACGTATCTCTCAATGCCAGGCACATTACACTATGAAAACTCTCTCATTGCTTGCGTGGTAGATTTCGATCGCGACAGGAGCATGCGCAGATGCGATTTTTGTGTAAGTGGTCTGTGATTTTGTCAATATATTTTTACTGTGATTTGTCGATCTGCATTAAATGCAAAAAGTAACAACGCCCCCGGCTGGACTCGAACCACCAACCTTTCGGGTAACAGCCGAACGCGCTAACCAATTGCGCCACGGAGATGATTATTACTAGGATGTTTTGGTTTGTCATGTTCACTCGTACACTTCCCCGTACACTTTCTTGCAAAGTCGGGCATCGTTTTTTCTCAAATGTTGCTTGCATATTGCCTTTGCTGTCGCCTTTAATACATGTGCTGTTACTTGAACTTGGAACCAACGTTTAATTTGAACTGTCTATTTTCAATAAAAAAATACTCCAATACGGGAAAAAAATCAGAAAAGCTCACAGACAACAAATAAGAACATCATTTTACTCGACCTAGAATTTCAATCAACGTATTTCAATCATCGGCAAAACCCAATGATGTGAGTGACGTCATTTAATGAGCTCATTAGCATAATTTATGTCCGTGAAATATACAATAGGGTTTTCGTAGTGCATTATGTGCCCTATCCACCGTAGACATTATTTGAAATCAGTGTATTTTTATTTTACATGGTTACTTGGTACTTGGTAGGTTGGTCCTGGAGGTGCGGATAGGGTGGACTAATTTGTAGATGGGGGGGGGGGGGGGGGGGGGGGGGGGCGGGGGTGTCTCATGGCAGTTTTGAATTGGGCAGGGTCAGTGTGGATGACAGTCTCTGGTTGAAGCTGGTTCCAAAAGTATAGGTAAAATCATGTTTTATAAATGTTTTCAATAACATTCCTGTATTTAATACACATGGAAAAAAGTATCGCACCACTTGTTGAAAAGTGCAAATATGGCCTCGAATTTTGCCACCAGGTGTGATATTAAGGATCAGTTGTTTGCGTAAGCTGTCCAACAAAATGTTATGCAATAAAAGGGCCACATTTTAGTTTGTGACGTAATAGATGTAATGTTTTTCAAGGCCAAAGGGAACTTGATGCATGTAAAAAGTTTGGGTATAACGCGATATTGAGAGGCCCGATTAATTAATCTAGTTGTAATCCTTGGTAACACATTCAAGTTTTCCAAGGTCAAAGGTCATCTGGGGTCAAATTTCAAAAGTTGCCCGATTGTCCTCAAACATTAAAAAAAAACCTTTTTCGTACGCCCAACGGTTATGGGGTCAAAGGTCAAAATAGGTCAAATTTTAAATAAGTTCAAATGACAAAAGCAATATTGCCTAGGTCCCTAGGTCAAATAAATTTTTAAAAAATCAACCGTGACTTCTTCGTATAGGCCTATGCTGAATTTATGAGCAACAAAAATGGCATGTTTGGACTCATTCACTGCATTGTAGCCTATAACGTCTAAATGGAACATTTCTTGCGCCAAATACAGAACTAATACAATGATCCCACCTGAGAGGGAAAATCTTTTCTCCCAAATGCGGAACGTGAATTTCCTCTCAACAAATCTTTTCTCCCAAAGTGCGCCCGCTGACGGGAGCAAAAAGAATTCCTCCCACCTGAGAGGGGAAATCTTTTCTCCCAATGCAGAACGTGAATTTCCTCTCAACAAATCTTTTCTCCCAAGTTCTGAGCAAAATTGTTTCCTCCATGGTATTTTCTCACAATTTTCTCTATTCATATTCATTTAACTGGTGATTCTCGGTGATATTACTATTTTACTAGGTTAGGCCTATGCGTAGCTTATACAGATACAAGTCTATGTACCTCTTTCCTCAGTTAAAAACTGGAAAAAATATTATATTAGCGGTGCTAGTAGCGTAGCGTAAAGATAAATGGCCATAACGGAAAATTCCAATTTTCCTCGTCAATACGGACATTGTTTCCAATCAAAACAATAATTATTTTAATTCTAATGAGGTCGAACTACCGCTGCCACCACTGTAACGGCCCTCACCTCCCACTCTCTTATTCATCATCATCATTGATAATGATGATGGCTCTTTTAGTATCATCAGGATTATTATACCCAATGTTAGACAATCTTACCGGGGGCCAGCACCGGGCCGTTTTGGTAGCGTGGCGACAGTGCTGGCCCCGGGTAAACAAACACATTAAAAGGAACAGTCAAGAAACACGTCTTTACCGATTCAAAGCTGGAATTACTCTCCTTTTATTCATCAACATACAAAATCATCATTCCCCAAAGTTACCTTAACTCCGCCCCCAATACAATGATTGGCTAATCGCTCGCGTCAATCTCCCCTGTCCGCGTCAAAACACCCGAGGGCGTGCTCATATTTCCTCCGGGAGGCAGACGACGCTGGACATAGGCGTATTCACGAGTATTCAGGTTAAAATATGCGAACGAGGTTACCTGATCAAGTGAATGGGACGACCGCTTAACAACGGTTTAAATTCAAAAAATAGCATTTACAATTGGGATGATTAGCCATCCCGAACGGTTTTGGATTGGAAAAATTTTCTTCTAACCTATGATGAATATTATGGGGTCATATAATCAAAATCCATTGTTACATTGAAACCAACGGAAATTCAAAATTAACGGCCGTTCGTAGCCACCGTCGTCTGCCGGGAGGGAAGTTTACTCCGCCGATAAGGGGGGGGGGGGGGGGGGGGTGGGTGGGGGTACCGCGCCATTTTGTCCCGAAGCAATGTAGGGGGGGGGTGTGGGGTACCGCGCCATTTTGTCCCGAAGCAATGGTTATGACGTCATTTTTTTGTCGATTTTCAGAACTCTTGTATTGGATTTACGTGCAAAAAAATATGCTCTTTGCATCATACTTTCCCAGGTGTGCAGTTCATTTTAAATTTCAGATGTTCTAAAATGGATGGTTTTCTAAACAATTCGAGAAAGAAAATCGAACTGCACACCTCAGAATTGCAAAAAAAGCATAAAACAAGTCAACTTTTTTGTGCCTTTGAACAGAGTGGCGGCCGGGAAACGTGGGAATGATAATTTAACACAGTGCATTAACCCATGACCCATGATATAAATAAATTATTTGCTCATATGTTTTTCAATTAGCACGTTTAGTGTAGTGGAGAGAACGTCGTCTTGGGAGCGAAAGGTTGTGGGTTCGAGCCCCATTAGGAGCACTTTTTGTTTTATATGCTGGATTTGCTTAGCCTGCCGGCATCATCTGTATGCTTGTCCACACGGACTGCTGGAGTTTACCGTATCAGTTACGCCATTTTTTTCTCTCGAAAATGTCAAACAAAATTACCGTTCTTTTAAAAATAAGGATTATAATCAAATTACAAACACATTTTGTGCGAGAGCAACACACACATTTGGCAAAAATGGCACAATAAAAATCCGTTCGTTATAAATAAATAGATATGGTTAAATAATAAAACTATCACAATTACAGTCGTTGATCTCTGTGGCGTGCGTAGGTTGACCATGTCGTTGGCAATCGGAAATCGCGGGTTCGAATATTCCTTTTATTTTTCTATTTTTTAAACTTGATGGTAGATTAATGTAACATCATTGTTATGTCAATTTTTATCAATTATAAATGCCGCCCATGCGTTTATAGTTTTCTTTTTATTTATTTATCTATCATAAATGTATCCTTGATTTATTTAACTTTGTATCTAAACAATTAAAATGCGTAAACAATTATATTATTGCTCGATAAATAGAGTGATTTAACTTGAGTTCAGTTTTATTAATGATAGCAAAACTTGTTGTAAAACCATTTTTACCAGTGTGTCCAACAATTTCTCCTTTGCACACTTTGGTATACATTCAGAGATGTCATTTTTAGCTTGTTATAGCTAGGTTATAAGCAAGTTTGCGACCGGGTTTGCGACCTCTATGATTTTAGGCTGGTAACACAAACCCACAGTGCATTTCGTTAAAACAGTGTAAATTATTTTTCCACGATACGTATCACGTGATAACCACGATCGATTTCGCAAAATATCGCAAAATGGCGCGGTACCCCCCCCCCCCCCCCCTACTCCGCCGAGAGTAAAAGTTTCCTCCCGGAAGAGAATACAGGCGCAACGCAAAGCAGGAGGTGCCGGACACGAGCCATAAGCTATAAATTACGATTACAATTATTACAAACAGCAAAGTAACGACCTATGGTCGTTACAGTATTATCAGATATTACTATAGACGGCATATTTATTATAGTCGTAGTAGCTGTCAATTCACGCCTTTAATAATATGATCTATGACACCAACAAACTTTAGTTTGTGTGGGCTCATAGAAGTTCAAAACTTAATATACATACACAGAAATGGAACATGGTCTCAAATCAACTTAAGGGTGGACTTAAGGAAGTTTATTTTGAATTTTGTTAGTGCTGTAATTATTGAACTATTAATCAAATGCATATAAAAGTATACATTTTTGGATGGGATTTGGGTCAGAATCAACTTTTTTGACCAATTTTGTTTGGGGGGGGGACAAGCTAACAAAATTATTTTTGAGTAAAAAATGCCCAAAATTGCTTGATTATACTATTAAGACACTAATCTAGGGACAATTTTCTCATTTTTTCTTAAGCCGTATTTTTGAAATTTTGACCAAAAGTGGCCAAAAAAGTGAAAAAATGAGAGAATCGTCCCTAGATTAGTGACAAAACATTAGAATCAAGCAATTTTGGGCATTTTTAACTCAAAAATAATTTTGTTAGCTTGTTCAAAAAAAAGAAAATGGGTCATATAAGTGAATTTTGTGATTTTCTCAAAAATTCAACATTTATGGTCAAAATTGACGCCAAATTTGGATTCTCTTATATATTTTCTTTCCAAAAATGTATACTTTTGTATGCATTTGATTAATAGTTCAATAATTACACACAGCACTCACAAAAATCAAAAAATCAAATCAAAAACTTCCTTGAGTCCCCCCTTAAGTAAACTCCACAGTGTAGTTTGTTTTTATTAGGTTACGCAATCATGAATTATGATGCATATTTATTTTATACGAAGCTTATATTATGTTTAAACAATTTAATTATAGGCATTTGTATTTTTTATATTTATGTATGTCATGTGATTGTAAAAGTTTTTCTTTTGTTGCAAGTGACATAAATAAATATAAAAAGACATGCCTGTGTGAAACTAATTACCCTCAATGATATGTATTGATTTAAATTGTTATCTTCAGTGGATAGCAGACACGAACAGATAAATAATGTCTTCTGATATAATGTGTAAATTATTATCTTCAGTAAATAGTAGACATGATAAACATATAAACAACTGACCCTCTAGGTAGCATAATTAATTGCTATCTTCAGTGGATACCAAACAATTATCATCTGATACAATGTTGTAAATTGCAATCTTCAGTAGATAGCAGACATGCTCAGATATAAAACAATTATCCTCCGATACAATGTTTTAAATTGCCATCTTCAGTAGATAGCAGACGAGCTCAGATATAAAACAATTACCATCTGATACAATGTTGTAAATTGCCATTTTCAGAAGATAGGGCATGAACATTTAGAAACTGATCCTATCGGTAATATAATGTATTGCTATCTTCAGTGGAAAGCAGTCATACCAAGCAATTGTTATCTGATGCAATGCTGTAAATTGCCATCTTCAGTAGATAGCAGACGAGCTCAGATATAAAACAATTTCCATCTGATACAATGTTGTAAATTGCAATCTTCAGTAGATAGCAGACGAGCTCAGATATAAAACAATTTCCATCTGATACAATGTTGTAAATTGCCATTTTCAGAAGATAGGTCATGAACATTTAGAAACTGATCCTATCGGTAATATAATTTATTGCTATCTTCAGTGGATAGCAGTTATACCAAACAATTGCCGTCTGATACAATATTGCCATCTTCAGTAGATATAAAACAATTATCCTCTGATACAATGCTGTAAATTGCTATCTTCAGTAAATAAATTCATATATTTGCTCTTGCCACGGCAACCAAAGGTATATTGGTGAAATATTTACCAAATACATACATGTTTTTTTTCTTCTCATTTATAGTTTGTTTATTATCATTTCTTTCGCTGAAATATCACATACATCATAAAAACAATTCAAATATACATGTGGTGATACAAATTATATTAACCAAGGGGTACATTCATATATGAACAAATACTATTTAGATTAGGTAAATGTATACAGAGACAGTGTATTGTGCCTCGTTCTTTAAAAAAATACATGCAATAACTTTGACAATATAATTATCTTATTTCTCAAAAAGTGATGCCCATTTATGCCACCGGATATTGAAAGCTTTGTTTTTCAGGTCTGCATTATAAATAGTTTTTTCGTTGACATACAAATTTATCACCTCTTTCTTTCCATAGGTAAAACAAGGTTTTTCTTCTTTTATCCTGCTTTTGTAAATATTGAATTTAAGAACTAATAGGATATTGTTAAAAACATAATCTTTGTATTGGTAATTTCCAAACAGGATCATTTCTTTTTTCAACCTAATATTTGTGTCCAGATTGATATTAATCCAGTTTTGAACGTCTTTCCAGTACTTTATAGTACATTCACATTCCCAAAAGAGATGAATAAAGTTTTCGTCAACTTCGTTACAAAAGGTACATTTTGGATTGACCGATTTACCAATTTTAACTATATAAAACGGTATTTGTACAAAGGATTCTGTTTAAAAGGCGAAATTGGAACCAACGGAGTTTAACTTCCTGAGTACATTTCCAGTTATACTGACAAGTATTTAACCATTCTTTTTCAGTTAAATACGGTATATACCTAATTTATGGTTCCATTTGTCAGTACATTTAAACTTAACCTTTAATCCAGTAATAAAAATGTTATAAAATTGTTTACAACCTTTGGATTCCTTAAGAATCATACTGGTATGAAAACCTTGATAAGGATTTGGAAGTGTGGTATTTGAACTACAAAGGAGATTTCAAAATGCTTCATGAATAGCTCTTTTCATCCCATGGTATTGGAGAAAATGTACTCTGATATTATATTTATTTTGAATGTCCTTAAGTAATAGGAACTCTCCTTCTGTAGAAAGAAGATCATAAATATATTTAATACCAACTTTCTCCCAACTTATGTAAAGTACACATACACCTATTTCCAACAACAATATTACTATTATTCCAAATACTGGAACACAAAACTTGTTCCCTATTATTTACAGGGTTGAGTATTGAAGCATAATCCCCCCATGCAATAAGCACACTTTTCCAAAAATCATTATGACAATCATGAATAATATGGTTCCAATATTCATATTATGAATAATCAAAATTACATGACGGGACATTAACTTTAAATAAATTGTGAATTTTACTCTCATTTTCATATTTCAAAATTCTTCTTATCCAAGTTATCTTACGAGCTTTTGCAAAAGACAAACTGAACCATACCGGTGCCTCCCTTCTCATAAGGGCGAGCCACCTGATTTCTACTAATTCTGTCAATCTTCCCTCCCCATATAAAATGATGAAAAGTTGAAGAACACAGTTACGAGTACACTAGGCCAAAAAGAAATCAGGGTAGCAATTTGTTTTAAATTTGTTTTAAAGATTTAAAAGTTACACAATTTTTCAAAATATTACTATTTTCTGCTTGAAATGAATAAGTTGCTTGATTTGTTTGCTTTTAAACTGTTATCACACTAAAACATTAGTCAAATTGACATCTCTAATTTGGTATTGTCATGAACGATGTGTCAGCAAAAATAAAAAGAAGAAAAGGAAGGAAAATCGACCGACCGACCCGACTTTAAGATTTTAGCCATTCGATGGCAACCCAACATTTTGTTGTTGTTGGCCCAATTGCAGGAGAGAAGATTTCTCCCATCTAGGCCTACAAGATCATTCTGATAGAATAAACCAAATCAATCAATGACAAAATATCCACGATATTCTACGACATTATTAGTTGGATTAGAGCAAACTCTTGGCGAATTTTAAGGTGTACTAAGAAATAGTTAAGATTTTCTCATTATTTTTTCTTCTAAAGCTGTATTTTTTTAAATTTTAAGCAAAAATGAAGGGAAAAATATGAATTCAATCACATTGTTAGCACTTTTTGGTCAAAATTTCAAAAAATACAGCTTTAAAAGAAAAATGAGAAAATCGGCACTAGACATAGTTCTAAAACTGTCCTCCTGTATATAAAACCTTTAATGATTCATCAAACCAGAAAGAGTTCTATAAAAAGGTTATATGAAAAACCATATTAGGTTAATAAAGAACCATATTTGGAAACCTATTGAGTTTCCTCCATTTTTAAGAACCATTTTTGCGGGTTCTATTCTCAAGGGTTCCATATAGAGGACAAAAATGTTCGAAGTTGAAGTATTTTTTCGGAGAGTGTACATTGTTTTGAATCACATTGATACACATTTGACTTTCTACCCAAAATCAAGGTCAAGGTCAATCAACCACCTAAGTTTGCAAGGATGTCCATTTAGGTTTTATTGTTACCAACTTCAAAGAATATAACTCCCTGTGTCAGCCACCGCCGGGACCGAAAAACCTTTGTGCTCCCCAACTACTTTGTGCTCCCCAAATTCTGATCTAGCCGTAGATCAGAATATATTTGAATTGATGTTTTATTGTTCAAAGAGGGCTGATTTTTCTTAATCCTTTCAAGTGTACGTTCATAATTAAAAAATGCCATGGCAATTAATTTAACTCAACGTGTAATTAATTTGAAAATCAATAGGATCAATATAATTATTATTATTTTCATATATTTTTTTAGCGTTTCACAGTATTTGAAAACACTGCTTTTGCCAACAATATGAACAAAATAGTAGAACATTGAATAAACCTCTTTATGAAAACAAACTTATATGTCAAAATTACCATCTCGATACAGCTTCAAAAACAAATAGCAAATTGGGATGGTTATATAAAACAGAATTCATTAACTTATCATGTAAAATATTAGAAGTATGCATCTGAATAAAACGTTTTCGAAATGATTAAATTGGAAGAAGGTTATTGGCATTATTCATATTTTGCATTAAATTGATTTTCATTTATCATTTACACATGTATCACATATCATACATTCACAACATCAAATATATCATTAATCATTTGGCATATCAACAACAAAAAAGATCGACATATACATATACATTTCAAATTGTGATGTTTCAACATATCAAACATAACTCGTCAATTCAAAGGTGTTCCAATTAGGCAAAACAAGTAATGTTGTCCTCCACAGCTTTCAGAGAGGAGGGGCGGGCGGACGGACGGATTTAAAAAAAAAATTCTTATGCCAGCGGAAGCTCAAAGTTCAGCCAACACGAAGTTGAAATGTGATTATCACACTAAGAGTCGCACATGTTAAAAACACTTAATTTAATATTTAATGCCATTTAAACTGATGGACAGACATAGCACACGTTTTCTACAAAATTTCGATAGAGACAAGCATCCCTTCTTCTTTTTTTACCTATACCTTCGACGGGCCCGACCGACCTATGTTTTCCCAATTTCAGATTTTTAAATTTTGAAAATTGTTGAAATTTCACAAACACATTTCCCCTCGGACAAGTGACCTTTGTTAAGTCACTGGTTTGTCTCCTGTCCGCCTACCCCTGGTGTATTACCACTGCATTAATGTTTAATGGACCATTGAATGATTAATATATTCATGACTTTCATTATGCAAACCAATGTCAATCAATATTATATCACTTATAGTGAAGTGTTACTTATGTTATATATACCATGGAAAAGCTCTTGCGAATTGGTTTTACAACAGTTTGATCTTACTTAGGCTGCGGCGACCAAC